>CM040911.1:37746378-38346378 GCA_023029165.1 Gobiocypris rarus
CACAAATGCGCTAGAAGAATGGTCAAAATTTTTCATAAACACACTCCTGCACCTTGTGGAAAGCCTTGTTATAGCTGTTATAGCTATGTTGTTTAGTAAATTTATATAGACTATTCAGGAATATTTTGTTTGAAATCAACATACAATATACTCCTAAGGAAGATAAATGTGTGTAATTGGAACTATTTAATTACTGAGAAAAAACACTTTCTGGCAGCTGTAGCCCCAATCTACATTAAATTCTGCAGGGCTACTGTTGCCTCTTTATGCTGTTTCATGCCATTGAGGTCCACTGCTCTGTTTGAGTCAATCATTACATATTTCACTATAAGCTTGTTTATCAGTCTCTTAAAATGCATAACATCATTTGCATGGACAGATTATAGTCCACTGTAGGACGCTGTAATACACTTTGTGTTTATCTCCTCCTGCAGATGCACATGCCTGGACCGTGAGCTCCCGCCCATAACAAAAACGAGCACCACGTGCCAGTTCAGCAGAAAGAATTATTGTAATTCCTTAATCCCCATTTCACACATCATTATTTCGACGGGAACTGCCCAAACTTAATCTGCGCCATTGTTTTATTTGAATTCACAAATAATAAACACATTGCCAACAAAAACACTGCTTTGGATGCATCAGTGTAGAATATTGTGTACTCACCAGTGTCCCCTCTCTTATATTGGAAGCCCTTGCTAGTTTAATTTATATCTGGGGCCCAGTGTTTTTCTGCTTACTGTGGCTCTTTTTGTATGATTATTAATGGCTATTTTGCTTCCGTATCCATGGCAACTTATCCTGCACTGTCCCGTTTTCCCCTCATCCACACAGTCACTCTGTGGGTGCAGGACAATAAGAGGAGAGTCTCCACCGCAGAAAGCATTCTCTCATTTTCTCACGCTTCCCCGGGGAAGACATGGCGCCTTGCTTGGGTCCATTTAACAATTCGGATCCTCAGCTTCTACTGAGACACAAAGAGGCACTAATAGCCAGTTCTGCCAGTCTGTGTGGTTGATGGTCTGTGACTTTTTAATTTCAAAAAGTCCATTCATAAATCTTTTCAAGGGGCTCTATTAGATTGTTGTGAACAAGAGGAACCATACAGTATAGTGAAATAATGGAGCAGCATATCAACATTTTCCATTTTGTTTCATAGCCCCGGACCATACCAAAGACATTAATGTGGTCATGGAGATTAATTTGACATATTTCTATAGAAAATAAAATAATTACTAATAAGAATAAAGCAAATTAAAATTATATTGCTATATTTATTTAAAAATATAATTAATGTAATTTATTTGTACATCATGGTAGTATATATATATATAATACATATACATATATATATATATATATATATATATATATATATATATATATATATATATAAATATATATATATATAAATATCCATCCCATGGTATATGTGTGTGTACTCATATACAGCATATGTGTGTGTGTGTGTGTTTAGTTGTGCGTATACTGAATGTGTCCTGGTAAACCCTACATTATGGGGACAAAATGGCAATATCCAAAACCCTTGTCCTTGTGAGGACATGTAAGGGGAGAGAATATACAGTTTGTACAGTTTAAAAACCATTATGTCTATGGAAAGTAAAAACATGGAAACCGTGTGTGTGTGTGTATCTATCTATCTATCTATCTATCTATCTATCTATCTATATACATATATACATATATATATATATATATATATATATATATATATATATATATATATATATATAAATAACTACACACACACATATACATATATAGATACACACACACATACAAATACACATCATTTATTCATTTTCATTTGATGAACATGAACACCAACAAAAGTACCATTGTTTATATTATATTATTTATTTATCTTTTATACAATGTAATTACAATAGAAATATGTAGGTTTAAATACAAAATTCTGTAAATAAAGAATAAAAATAAACTCCACTGGTTTGTTATCACTACACTAAAGTTTACAATCAACTTTATGAGGTAATTTAGTTCCCTGGTTTTGAAAAAAAATAGATTTTGTCAAGGGGAGAGAGTGGACAAAAAGACCAGGGCAATTGAGTAGAATTAATTAATCCATTCAACGGCGTACACCATATCGCTTGGCCAAATTACAAATGCATTGTCTTTGGAAAAAGGACTATTTTTAGATTCATTGTGCCACAATAGACCTGCTTGACCCTGTAATAAACAACTGATAAGAAATCCGGGAGGTCAATTTAAAACGCATCACGGTCAAAATGGCCTTTTTTGAAACAGGAGTTAAAAACATTGTGCCTGCCTTGAATGTCCACTGCTATTAAGTCTCCACAGGAAGAGTGTCTGGAGTTCACCTCACTGAGCACAGTGTGCAGTCTGACTTTGATCATCTAGCTTTGAACCTTGCAGGCTCAACACACTGCAGAAAGATCATTCAACATCTTATTCGTACACTCTGATGAAAATAAAAATACAAACATTGAGCATTATTTAAGGGGTCATATGATGCTTTTTAATGTTTTCCTTTTCCTTTAGTAGTGTGTAATGTATCGGTTTGTGCATTTATAAGATCTGCAAACTTACAAAAGGGATTTATCGAATCGACCTCTATCGAAGTCGAAGATATTACTTCTGGGAATGTCACGATGTGACATATTACCATAAAGCCAAAGAAATATGCAAAGAAAGACGGCAAGGCTTCAGTGAACTGTAGTGTTGTTACCACATCTTGGAGATGCTGTGTGTTTGGATGCGAAAACCAATTCCCTTTGTTTGGGCTGCAGAAAACATGAAATTAAGAATCAGTTGTTACGATTTATTTATAACGCTGTTCCTGAGCAATACTGTGTTTTTACAACTGCTTTAGAAGTCTTGGGTGCTGAAGCTCGCGGTTATACTAAAGAGCGTTACATTTCTGACACACGCTTGAGGTATTTGGCCAATCACAACGCACTGTGTCAGCCGCCAATCAGATCACTCTGGGCTTTTCGGAAGGAGGGTCTTTGTAGACCATTTCAGATAACCTGGAATAGAGGTACTGCAATTCACAATATGTGAAAAATGTGTTTTTTGAACATTTAGGCATTGAGCTATTCCACTACACCCAATAAACAAATTAACAAACATTTGAAATAGCATCATATGACCACTTTAAATTATAAATCTGCCTAAATGCACAACGTTGGAGAAAATATGAACCTCATGAATGAGAAGGATTCGATTTTAGAATAACTGCATGAGATCCTATTGTGTAGAGTGCGTGACATTATTCGCCTGCAATTAACGACAATTATTCCCTTTCTTAGACCAGCGAGAGTGAAACAGTGGTGATAAGAAACGAAAGCCAAGACTAATATGCATATTCAATGTTTTAACATACTGTAATATGGGATATTTTAAGCATGCATGAACGGGATCATATGACTCAGTCCCTTTAAGAGTTTGTAGTCGTTCCATTGCTTGCATAAACAAACACTAAAACCTTCATCTTCAACCCTTTTCTAATATTTTCTAATGCAGTTGCTCTTCACAACCAACCATTTGATAATTTTAATGCCCTAGAATGGTCACAAAGTTTTTGAAATACATTCTTAATAGCTGAGAACCCATTGAAGACCAAATTCACATATTTGAACATGTCTGGCTAAACATATTATAAAAATAAAACTATAACCCTTAGAAATGTGGATCCAGATGTTCCACGAAAGGTCAATTAACAAAGGTCAAGGTCACTATACTGGCATGTTGGTCTAGTTTGTCATTGAGTTATGGGTATCAATAGTATAATCAGGGTTGGAATGTGCCTGTTGGTGGAACTTTTGGTTCCCACTTGGTTCGGAGCGGATGCTTCAATGGTCACGACTGATTCATTTGAAATTAATGAAACTAAACAGCCACAGAAAGGGCAATAAATAAAATTAAACTGAAAGCATGCTATTTACATCACAAAGTAAAATCATTGTTCTACAAGATACTGTAGCTCAAATTCTTTTTAAAACTGTCATTTGGTGAGTCTGTTTTCAAGTAGCCAATTAATTCCACTTGTAATTTTTCACCCTGTTCAATAAAAATAAATAAGGGAAACCCAAGAGTAATTAAAATCTGATTAAAAATAACCATTATAATCAAATAAAAACAATAAATAGATTTTGACCATCCCCTAATTTCAGTATTTCCTTTAGGTAAAAGGGTCAATACAGGTGAAAGTAGTGTGCAGGCTTCTTCTTTAAGCTGTAAGTGCCGAACCATTGTGACTGTCTTTCTGTTCTCCAAATCTTGAGTCTGACTCTCAAAATGACACAAAATGCAACCATATGATCTTTTACAACAACTAATGCCCTCAAACAGACCAGGAGCATAAGAAAACCCTTTAGGAGACCAAAAAAGGGGGAAGGGGAATGGGTTATGAAACAGTTCCGGACTTTCAGAGTCTCCTTACAATTATAGTTCAATCTCAAAAGTCTTTTGTAAGTCATTCGAAAAAGGGTTTTGCGCCTTCGGTTGCGATTTGGATTCCAGAGCAGCCCACTTTGCCTCAAAATGCTCTGCTTCCTGGGAACCACATGTGGGATTCGATTCAGACTCTCCATCGGCCAGCTGGTACCGATTTTTATGGTACTACCGTTTTGAGTAACACTGGTGGTCGCGGTCGTTGATGGAAAGGAGTTGTGCGGGTGGCCGTTGACGGTTGGAGGAGAGGCGAATGTGGTGGTTGGGAAACCTCCAGGCAGGGTGGGGAAGGCTGAATGTTGGCCACCGCCAAGTGTACCCGTCTTAGGCCCCATCCCGACTCCCATCGCTGCTCCGCCTCCTGTACTGGCTGCAGTGCAAAATACATTTGCTACCATTTGCGATGGTGTGATGCCCACCACAGGCACACTGGCGTTGGGATAGGTCATGCTGTTGGCCAGAGTGGGCATGTATGACTGCATAGGTACAAAAGCCGGTTGAAGAGGCTGTTGGGCGAACATGCCAACAGGTGCAGGAGTGATGTCAAAGGCCATTGGGAATGGTTGCATTGAGGTTGGGAGGGAACCAGGGGCGATGGGAATGGTGGGCATGGGTGGAGGTTGCTGAGTGGGTGGTGGCGGTAGAGTAGGTGGAGTCTGTTGCTGGGCTTTCACCGCTTTAGCCACCTCCTCCAGCCAGCGCTCTGCTTCAGATGGGGTTCGTTTGTGGCCGCCCTGAGACATGGGAGGAGTTGACTGGACAGCAAGCTCTGTTTGAACCCATGAGCTTGTAGCTGAGGAAAAACAACAACAACGTTAAAATATGCCTGTTCTATTCAAGTCAAGTCAGCTTTATTTATATAACATTTTATTCAATACAGATAACCTGTTAACTGCAAGCCCCCTTTTTGAGTGTAGACGTGAAAATGTACTATCTAAACTTAAAGCCAATTCACATCTCAGACAGACAGCAATAGATACTATCGGGTTTGGTCGAATCAGTGTGTTACTATTGTTGCCAACTGTCTGAGCTTTTTTTTGCTCTTAGAATGTGTGAGGGGTGACTGTCAGCATCTGTCAGTGCAGTGTGAATTGGCCTTTAAATGCTTGTAATTCATGAATACTTTGGAATACAGACCTAAGGTTGGAAGACACTTAGAAAATAATTGCTTAAGTAAAAGCCATTGGTAAAAATAGTGCAAAAAAAGTTTGTTCACTGTAAATGCAAATGTACAGCCCTTAACATTTTATATTTTATACAAAGTAACTTGGACTCTAAAAACAAAGCCGTATGTCTAACCAAGTTGTGTTCCAAATTTAAAGCTGATATCACAAAAATTGAGGATCCTGTGATATTTTGTTTAGGCGTTACCCCAAAAAATTGCTAACGGGTGGCACCCACACTCCATTGAAATTTCTGATGAATTCTCCTGTCATTAGTACATTTCCGTAACAATATCAATTCTATCGCAAAACAGTGAAACCTTGCCAAATATGAAATCTTGAGTCTTAGACCTTTCCAACGATATGCATTTTGTCAAGATTAGAGAAAAAAGTAAATTGGTAAAATTTAAAACATGAGACCACCCACTAGGGGGAGGAGCTCGCATGAACAAAATCCATGGTAACAAAATGTCAAAATGTTAAAATGGTTTCCACAGAATGAATTTTGAGTGTTAAGGCTTTTGAATGATACCTAATTTTTGATGATGTGATAGGGATAAAAGGGAATAAATATAGAGCGCACTTATGGCCAGATTTATTAAACGGCAAATTAGGGTGAGCGCAACACTGATGGGAGTGTCTGCGCGTGATCTACTGAGGATTAAAGAACACAGACGCAGCCGGATCATTCCCATAATGACCAAAACAATCTACCAGGAGCAGTGCAAATTAGTGTCTGGTTTAAGACATGCTTTTTTGGGTGGTAAATAATGGCGCAATTACCAGTAAATTGATCACAAACCTTAGTACCAAACCTTGCATGATTCATTTCAATACTCTCCTCCCATAAGTTTTGTGTCTGAAAGAGATACTCCTACAAATGCATATGCAATAAGGTCGTCAGCCACAAAAATAACCCTGTCCACACCTTTTCAGAACAAATTTTTCATTGCGTGTCTTTAGTAAATCCAGGCAGTCGTTTTTTAATGCCAAAAGAGGGTTTGCGTTGGCGCAAGCTGTAAGTAAATCTGGCCCCTAGTGTCCCGTTACCACTGACAGTTAAGCAGCTTCACAGTAACTAACAGGAAAATAACAAAAGCACAGAAAGTTAACTGTGTAAAGATCATCAGTTCTGAAACGAGTTCAAATCAGCTATAAGCAGCTCTACAGAAGACAATAGTCATTATCCGGCTCAATTAAGCTCAAGTTTTGTTGTCATCTGATAGTGTCAGTGTAGTCAGATCGATAACATTACTGAATATCAAGTGTCTTTTAAACCCCTGTTCACAATATTTCTAAATGTTTGTGTTGGATTATGCAGTCTGTGTTACCTTGCAGTGGAGCAGGTGGAGGGGGAATGGCAGGTGGGGTGCTGCAAACTGGCAAGCAGTTGCTGGTGGCTTTGGCACACAGGTCCTCAGATGGTTTGGTGAAAGAGCTGTTGATTTGGCTGCACAGAGCGTTTATGCTGTCTGCCTCTCCTGCCACTGACAAATCCATCTCTGGAACTGACACAGACCAATAGGGAAGCTCAATCACACCTGTGTGGCTCATTTTGGTGGGCCATGCATGCAGTTTATGGGATTTTGCTTGCTACAATAACCAGGATATGTGACGTAAGATAAAGTTTTGAATGAATACTTTTATTCAGCAAGGATGAATTACACTGATCAGAAGTAACAGGAAAGTTTCAAACAAATGCTGTTCTGCTTTTGAACTTTATAGTCATCAAAAAATCCTTTAAAAAAACTATCACGATTTCCACAAAAATATTAAGCAGTGCATCTGTTTTCAACATTGATGATGATAATAGTAATAAATATTTCTTGAGCATCAAATCATCATATTAGAATGATTTCTGAAGGATCATGTGACACTGAAGACTGCAGTAATGATGCTGAAAATTCAACTTCAACATCAATATATTTAAATACTATTTTACCTTTTTTTAAATGTTACCAAACTCCAAACTTTAATTTATCGTATATGTTCATAATTTGTGATATTGAATTGGGAAGATACTGGATTTTTAAAACTATTGCATGCTAATTTCCCCTGTTTTTACATTTATATTACCATTGCTATCAAAGTTAATATTTAATAACACTGTTGCATGCAATCATTACCAGATCTCAAATATATTATCTGAATGAATAAATAAATTACTTTAAGTAATCTGTAGTGTGAGTAATGCTATTTTTAATTCAGTATAGTATAGAATTGTAATATCAACCATATATGGTTTATCAGCCATAGCATGACAATAATTATAAGATTATTGGGATGACATCATTTTTAAAATAGGATCTCTAATAAAAACAAAATTCAGAAACAACAATGCAGTTAAAACATTTTTAATGGTCTGTTTTGTATTACAGTCCTCATATCAAATGTGCTTGAAAACAATTGAACTACATATTTATTTATTAATTTGGTAAAACTTTATTTTGATGGTCCCTTTTGAACATTCTGTTGACTGTAAGTAACGTTGCACCTACAAGTCAACTAACTCTCATTAGAGTATTAGTAGACTGTCTGCTTAATATCTGTTAACATTTTATTCTAATGGTCTTTCAACAGACATTCTACTGACTGTAATTAACTTTGCAACTACATGTCAACTTATTCTAACCCTAACCCTACCGGTCTACTAACATTCTACTAACACTCTAATGATATTTAGTGGACACGTAGGTGCAACGCTACTTATAGTCAACAGAATATGTTAAAGGGACCATCAAAAATAAAGTGAAACCATTAATTTACATTATTCGTGGATTGTTAAAACATGAATCACAATTTCCCCTTTAGAATTTAGTCTAGGGGATTAAGCTAGAGATCAGAAACAGCAGCATAATTCTGTGCAAAACATGCACTACATGAAAAAGAATCAGTGAAAGGGTCCCTCATATAAATAACAGATCTACAGGTAAATGCAGCAGTTTATGTCTAGAATACACGCTCAAATTAATTCATGGGTACAGTCAATGGAAATTTTTTCAATTTCTGAGATGTGCTTTTGTACATATTTGTATGCAGGCTCAGCATGAGATACACTTTAAATGCCAAAGTCCTCTAGTTGATGATGCAGAGTGCACATAAAGTCACTGCTATCAACTGGGTAAACAGTACTGGGCCAACATTACAGCTCCATTACACTTACACAGCTTGAGTACACAAAAAGAACTTACCTGGGTTCTTGGTCTGGAAGTCCGTCTTGCGTTGCAGGGTTGATGGGAGATCATTCAAGCGTAGGGAGAGCTGGCGTTTGAAAGGGGAGTTCTTCTGGCTGAGTTGAGGGAAGCCTCGGAAAGAGCCCTGCCGCACCAGCTGCTCGATCGGGGCGTGACGGCGCGGGATGGCGTGAGGCCCACCTGGCTCCGCCCTATCCCCTGGTGAAGCCGCTCCCTCAGGAGGAGAAGCATTTCCAGGTGGCATTGCAGAGATGCCACATGCTTCTACAGTGAGGCAGATTCACTAATCAGACTAATTTGTACAAAGGAAGCCTTTGGTGTTTGAGAGTAACGGAAACGAGACTGACCTTTCTTTTTGTCCTGCAACTGTTTCATGATGTCCTCCCGGTCATTTTGCTGTCCAGCAGAGGAGACGCGGAAGGAGCCTTCCCTCACGAACGAGGTGCGGCTTGCATCAAAGGAAGCCGTGACCCCGCACTCCTTCTCTCTGCGTTGCTTCCGCTCAAGGCAAGCAGCAAAGGCGCATCCAACCGCATGACTCAAACGCTCACCCTAAAGTTGCATTAGCATTGAGGAAGCACCAAAAATATATTTACAATTAGCTTTTTTTTCTTGCTGTTCAAGAAAAATCTAGAGAAGCCAAGATAAATTTAAGATAAAAACATTATATACAAAATAATGTTTAATAAAACATAATACAAATACATGAAACAGAATATTGTATTTTTTCCTATATGATTTCTTATAATAATGATAATGATGCTACATTATCATCACATGGTAAAACTTTAGTTTAGGGTCCAATTCTCACTATGAACTAGTTGCTTATTAGCATGCATATTACTAGGATATTGACTGTTTATTGGTATGCATAAAGCACATATTAATGCCTTACTCTGCATGACCATATTCTACATACTCCCCACACAAGTAGATTTATACTTAAACTCAATTCAGGATATTAAGATATGCTTTTTAAATATGTAACTATAGCACAGAAACTGCCCTCGTTAAAATCACAAATGATTTACTTCTAGCTTCTGACCAAGGCTGTATCTCAATACTAGTTCTACTCGATCTTAGTGCTGCGTTCGATACTATAGATCATAAAATACTCTTAGATCGACTTCAAAATTACACTGGTGTTCAGGGAAAGGCATTAAACTGGTTTAGATCGTACTTATCAGACCGCTACCATTTTGTCTGTCTAAATGGGGAAAAATCAAAGATAACGTCAGTAGACTATGGGGTGCCGCAAGGATCTGTGTTAGGCCCTCTGCTATTCTCAATATATATGCTGCCACTTGGTAATATTATAAGAAAACATGGAATTAATTTCCACTGTTATGCTGATGACACTCAATTATATATTTCATCACGACCAGATGAAAACGCTAAATTATCTAAACTGACAGCGTGTGTTGAAGATATTAAATACTGGATGACGTGTAATTTTCTGCTATTAAATTCATATAAAACGGAGGTATTACTTATTGGTCCAAAAAACTGCCCACAAAACCTCTCAAAATACAACTTTAACTTGGAAGGACGTCCTGTCACTTTATCCACTACAGTAAAAGACCTGGGTGTTATATTAGACCGCCACTTGTCTTTCGAAAATTATGTTTCATATGTTACAAGAACGGCATTTTTTCCACCTTAGAAACATTGCGAAGCTACATAACATGCTATCTATTTCTGATGCAGAAAAGTTCGTTCATGCATTCATGACCTCGAGACTAGATTACTGTAATGCTTTATTAGCTGGTTGTCCTGCATCGACAATAAACAAGCTACAGTTAGTCCAAAACGCAGCTGCTAGAGTTCTTACTATGTCAAGAAAATATGATCATATAACACCAATTTTATCATCTCTACACTACACTATCATCTTCTATCGCCCTACAATCCATCACGCCTTTAAGATTACTAAACTCGAGGCTTCTGGTCATTCCTAGGATATCTAAGTCCACTAAAGGAGGGAGGGCATTTTCACATTTAGCTCCTAAACTCTGCCTTCCTGATATTGTTCGAGGTTCAGACTCGCTGTCCCAGTTTAAAACTAGATTAAAGACGCATCTCTTTAGCCAAGCATTCACATTATAATTACCTTTTATACTACAGTTAAATCGGATCAAAAGCATTAATATTCTGAACAGCAGCTATGCTAATTATTTCCCATCTGCTTTTCTGTTGTTATCTCGGGACACTAGTACCGAGGTAAATAGTTGGTCAGCTCCAGTTTGTATCCAGCCTCTTTAATGGAGACTTCAGATGCCCCAACACCTGTGATGAGACGACTCGACGCCTGTGAAGAGACGACTCAACACCAGCGTTGTTATGGCCTAAATTAATACATGATTAACCTTTTCTAACATTTTTCTTTAACATTCTCTTTCTAACATTTTTCAATGTACATTTATGAAATGCACTTTCTGTAAAGTTGCTTTGAAACAATGTGTATTGTGAAAAGCGCTATACAAATATATTTGAATTGAATTGAATTGAATTGAACTATGTATAATTTTTTAACGGTTGTTTATTTATTTTTACTGTATTTTTTTTTTTTTACGGAGTTGCACAACTATGTGTTACATTTCTAGTTTTGTAATTTTTTTTATGGGGTGGACAAAAACATCCTATGGTCACAAAATTTGTTTTGGGAACAGTATTGGGATCCTAATAAAAATTCCACTCAATTCTAGACCTTAATGTGTTTTTCTCTGTGCCTCAAGTGCAGATAACAGTCTCTAAGCGGTTATTCCGCTTGAGATAACACTGCCATAATCCCTATCTTAATCCCACTTTGCGGGGAACAGAGGCTGAAGAATTAATCCCCGCTGGGTTCTCCTCACCGAGTCCTTCAAGGCCATGAAGCAGTGGCACATCCAGCGGCGAGTCGTTCCGTCACGGCAGATGTAGGAGAATGCCTTATCGTAATTCCGGTCAGGTGCGCAGAAAGACACTTTCTCAATGGTCTGGTCAACAATGAGGTCCTACAGAGAAAATAAGAAAGGTACAGATTGGTTGTTGTTCCTAGCATTTTAAATAAATGTAAAAAGTATTTTGAAAATGCTGTGTGTCAATGCCCAGTTCTAGTTAATCAATATTTAATCAAGACTGTATTATTGTATTGGGTTTATTGTACATATAATTATACAGACAATGGGCCTTATTCATGAAACACGAGCAGAACTTTTTTTGTGTGTGTGTAAATCTTTTGTAATGCCATTCTGATGTCAATTTTCAGATTCATGAAAGTGATCGTGTTTTCAAAATGTTAGTTGGTGTAATTTGTTTTTTACACCTGCTCCCTATCACGTGTAAATGGTGCGTAAAACGTGAACTTTTTAATGAGTTCATTTTCCTTTATAGGAAATCTTTAACTATTGAGGTTTTACGTATTTGGCTTGCTGTCCGCAGTGGAAGGGCTCGAGGAAGCAACTACTAGGGGACTACTAGTGCATGGAAGATAGTTTTGGAAGGGTGCTTGGTCACCGAGTGTTGAAAGATGTTAAACTTTGGGTAAACACAGCGCTCGTCACTTCACTTTTTACCCAGCTGTCCAATCTCAGTGGAGGAGGGGTGGGACAAAAACCACAACGACCAACCGTCACATACTTGTCGACTGAACAACAATGAAGGAGAAGTTAATATTGTTGGTATTATTGCATTTTTATGTTCAGTAATTGTTGATAAATCAAACAATCTGCGAAATCAGATACTAGTAACACATTACTTCGTCAGACATTCCGTATCATAGCAACCAAATCAGCTGGAAAATCATCTGGCATTCTCACCTTCCTAAAAATTATTTTGTGGGCATACTTTAAAGCTGCAGTGCGTATATTTTTTGCGCTCTAGTGGTTAATAGCTAGAACTACATCCGTCTTGCGGAAGAACATTGCAGCCGGATCTCCTTCTCTCTGTTTATGTCTATGGTGAGTCACGCAGGGACTGTGCTCCTCCACAGCGGTTCCTACCAGTCCGATCTGAAATGGTCCCGATATAAACACTAATTATAAGTGTACCATAATGATTCAGGGTAAGACAAAAACACGGTTTGGAAAATGGATTCATGTTGTACATTCTCATTATATAATTTTTGCAAATCTTGAACACAAAAAAAGTTACGGACAGCAACTTTAAAGGGATATTTCACCCAAAAATGAAAATTGTGTCTTAACTTTCTCAAGTTGTTCCAAACCTATATGAGTGTCTTTCTTCTGCTGAACACAAAAGAAGATATTTTAAAGAATGTTGGTAACCAGACAGTTGACGGCACCCATTGACTTCCATAGTAGGAAAAAAAATACTATGGAAGTCAATGGGTGCCGTCAACTGTCTGGTTACCAACATTCTTTAAAATATCTTCTTTTGTGTTCAACAGAAGAAACTCATACAGGTTTGGAAAGATTTGTCTTCCTTATTTATTCTTATTCGTCCTTGACCCAACCACACTGTACCGTTTGTATCCTTTTGATTGTTCTAACATGACTAAAGCTTTTTGTGCAGCCTGGACCTCCCACTGAAACAGTGGCTAGTGTTTCCTTGTTAGGGGGCCACACTAAATACATGATGCATGAACTGAACAGTGTAGAAGTGGTAGGTGAGGGGTCAGTGAAGTAGTGGAGGACTGGGTCGAGGTGAGGCGCCCATTCATTGTTACTCAATTACTGACTGAAGGGATTTCGGTCAGAGCTCTAAAAGCTTCGCCATGGATGAATGTGGGGGGATAACGGGGGTTTACAGTGGACGGGAAGAACTTTATGGGTCCATGACTATTGCTGACTCATCTCAGTTGTCAGGAATAAGACCGTCTGGTCTTGTAATCAATAACCCTTTCACTATAATGAAAATTCACAAGTCAAGTAGGGTTGCTAATCATGATTATTTTGGTCAATATTGTAATCATGGTTATTTAAATGTTCAGGAGTGAGATATATATATATATATATATATATATATATATATATATATATATATATATATATATATATATATATATATATATATATATATATATATATATATATATATATATATATATATATATAAATAGGGTTGTTATGATATAACATTTTTAGATACCAGATATAAGTTAAAAAAAATGTCCTCAAACATTTATTAACGACAAGTGGGTAATACAATAAAAAACAAACAAATTACAAACAACAGGACAAATACAATAAAAAGATGATTCTTAAAGATTCTTAAAGCTACAAAAGTCATGAACAGTGAGTGATTTTCTCTTTGTCTTTTGTTTTTTCCGATTAACATTAACGACAGATGGCAGTAGGTATATTAGGCTGCTGTCACTTTAAGACCTAATACATGGATCCAATATACTGACACACATCTGACCTTTTAGGCACACACCCGAAGTCCAAGGTTCGTGTTTCGCTCCGTCTCGAAGCGAGCGCACAGAAACTCACCTGGGGAAGAGTTTGAGTTTTCTTTCGCAGCTTAAGGCCCGTTCACACCAAGAACGACAACTATGAAGATAACCATATCGATAACTTAGCATCCACAACTATGCACGATAAAGTTCTGTTTATTATAAGCATGGGCTGCAGATATGTCGCTGTATTCTGATTGGCTGTCAATGTATTTATCGATCATCACCTGGAAAAAAAATCATTTTGAAAGGGATTCAACGATATCGTTCCTCTGTGCCATTATTGTTATTGTGTTGTGGACTCTGCTATTCTCTTAAATTCAGAATTATTTTTGAAACCACATCTTTAGTGTTATACTTATAGTTGTCGTTCTTGGTGTGGACTGCATTTTAAGACTGTCACAATGATTAGACTGATTTGGACATTAAGTTTGGGTGATGTAAAGGAATGAATACGTTTTACCTCGATTATAACAGGTAGAAGGCAAAATTTGATTAATCGCACAGCCCTAAAGTAAAGTTTAACAAGAGAGAGGAGAAGAGGGACAGGACACACAGGTGGCGTGTGAGAGCGGCAGGAAGGATTAGGTGCCAGTGCTGACTCATATGCATATGGGAGGATTACCAGAAGGGCATAGTGAATGGATGTTTGAGTCTGAGGCCCTTACGAGAAACAAAAAAAGAACGCTTTGTGGCCTTCCGCCTTCTACTATGTGAGCTGAAAACTCATTATGTGAGGCCTTTGACCTTTTCTGGTTAACTTTCCGGGTTTTGTGTGAGGGAAGGATGTTACATTAATCCTCCAACTTTCAAAAGAAAAACCCAACCGTGAGAGACACGGGAACCCTTGGCCTCAAAAGTCGTCTTGTGTCTGAGACAGTCTAAGTGATGTCTCATGAAGCGGGATGGTCATGTGACGGGTCTTTTGGAGGTCTGCCAGCTTCCTCTTACTGCATATTTTGTGTTTCCTACAGACCTACTCTCTCGTTGATGGACTCGGCTAATTGATGGCTTGGGAGCTTTTCGGAGCATCAAAGACTTTTTTTTACCATTGATTAATGGCTTTCAATGGATGCACAACAACATGCACACATACCTTGGTTTTGTCGTCCACTACTCTCAGGCCATCAGCAGACACCCAAAGCACAGCCTTGACAGTTTTTTTCCCACTCTGAGAAGAAATATTGAAACAACATCAGTCTTTTGACACTGGATATTAGCACTACTGCATTAGTGCGCTGGTTTTGATTTACTCTGCATCCAGATTTTTTCCCCATGACATATTTTTAGCCTTTGTCAGCTCAATTCTCCCTACAGTGTATTAGAGAGCTGCCTGACAATGCAAACCTGTGATGCATGTGAGTTCCAGGAACAAGACCCATTAAGGCCAGATAACATCAGATTTGCCAGATAAGAACATTTACGTAAGGGCAAATTCAAAAATAATAATAATAATAATAATAAAAAAATAAAAGTGATAAAAGGCTTTACTATTCTTACTATTGTTTCTTCAGCACCAAATCAGCATATCAGAATGATCCAAGGAATACATTAAAATTTAAAAGTGGAGTTTGTTTTACAAGAAAATACTTTTTCAGCCTTTTTACTTAAATTCAAGTTTATTTTTTCCATTATACCGACCCCAAACTTTTTAACAGTAGTATATATAATACCTGATTGGTGTGTGTATGTGTGTGTATATATATATATATATATATATATATATATATATATATATATATATATATATATACACACACACACACATACACACACCAATCAGGCATAAGATTATGACCATCTTCCTAATATTGTGTTGTATGTACAGTATATATACTGTGTATTCTGACACCTGTGTATTCACACAGCAATCTGAGCTACAGAGCTTGTCTGTTTGATCGACCACACGGGTCAGCCTTCGCTCCCCATGTGCATCAATGAGCCTTGGCCGCCCATGACTCTGTCGCCGGTTCACCACTGTTCCTTCTTTGGACCACTTTTGATGTGTGTGTGTATCTGTCAGTGTGTGTGTGTGTCCTTGTTTATATTACATTGTGGGGACCAAATGTCCCCATAAGGATAGTAAAACCTGAGATCACCTACATTGTGGGGACCAGCCAGCATTCCCCACTTTTCAAAAGACTTATAAATCACACAGGGTTATTTTTTCTTAGAAAGTAAAAATGCAGAATGTTTCCTGTGATGGGTAGGTTTAGGGGCAGGGGCAGTGTAGGGGGATAGAATGTACAGTTTTTATGGTATAAAAACCATTACGTCTATGGAGAGTCCCCACAAAGATAGTGAACCAGAGGTGTGTGTGTGTGTGTGTGTGTGTGTGTGTGTGTGTGTGTGTGTGTGTGTGTGTGTATTTGTATATTAGTTACTCGCAATGGGATCTTTATATTTGGGGGGTCCTGAGGTACGTTTTTTAGGCCAAATGCGGGAGCAAGGCAGCATCGCATTTAGACTGAAAGTACACTTTGAGTGCTCATTTAGGACAGGTTCAGTAGACTGCAAGGCAGCTCTCTAGGTTTTGAAACAGGGTTTAAATCTTTCATTGAATCTGTTGTGAGTCCATTTCTGTCTGAGAGTGAAGGCTAGGAAGCGCATTTAATCTAGAAAAACTGTAGGAATAAGTACAAGTGAAGGATGCAGCTAAATCAAGAAGAACCAAGGGAATCCAGCTGATGTTACAAGCAGCCCAAAAGTCACTGTCCAAATTTGCCAAGACAGCAGAACACTAAGGAAATTACACTGGAGGTAGAGAGAAGAGACTGGAGAAATAAGGAACAGGCACAAGCATAGAGTAGAATTAGATAAAGGCTTTGGGGGATTTGGGGAAGAAGAGAAAATAAATGAAGTGACTATGTAGATAGACACAGCAGGAACGACCAACATGGGAATGAAAGAGCAGAGCGTATATGAACAGATGGAGTGGCCCCAAAGACAAGGGCCACACACAGTCAGTGTCATACAAACTGCATTTCTGAGTGAAAAGTTCTGTCCATAAACATGAAAGGATTGTTTTACAAACAAAAATACATTGTAAATACATAAATTACAGTTCTGCTCTGACAATTCAGTAATGAGATTTGCAGTGTCAGGATACGACTATTAAGTCAATAGCCATTGACAGAGCAGCTAAATCTATAAAGATTGATTTGATTTTTAAAATAAATGAGACTGATACTGTGAGGACTGAGGATTCAATGTACTGAGTACACTTTTGGACTCAATGAAGAAAAGCAAGACAAGGTTTATAAATATATGAATCCATGTGCCAGGGGCCCTAGTCCTATGTCTGGTTTGTTTTGTGCTCTTTATGCCTGGTTCAATTTGGCCTACACTAAAACTGGTCACTACATACAAAATTTCCACACTTAAATTACAGTCATTTCTTATTAATATATATATATATATATATATATATTATTTTAGATCTTATAGTGATGGCACTAAAACGGAGCAATTTCCCAGCAATTAAATCATTTGGAGCTGACGATAATTTATATTATATATAACTATTTAAAATCACAATGCAATTGTTCAATTACTTTTCAAAATTAAATGACATAAGCTTTTTACTTAGGTGAGCAACTGGCCTAGACTGTATTTTAAGGCATGATCTAGCAAAAACTGTTGCGACAGGTGTGGTAAAAATAAAAATAAAAATAATAATAATCATAATAATAATAAACATATCTATTGCTTGTTTTGCGCTGGTAAGCATTTTTCGATTTGACCAACTGGTCACTTTATACAGAAATGTCCACACATTTCGATCAGTTCATTTCTATGACTTCTTCATTAATTTTTATTAATAGACATAATTCACTAAAGGAATTTATATTACTTTACAAAATTAATTTACACATTTTTCGTTCATTTCATAAATTTGTAATTCAAATATTTTAACCTTAAAGTATTAATTCACCTCAAAATTAAAATTTACTCACCCCAAAGCCATTCAAGATTTTCATGTCTTTCTTTTTTCAGTGGAAAATAAATTATGTTTCTTGAGGAAAACATTTCAGGATTTATCTCCACAGAATGGACTTCAATTGCAACCAATATGTTGAACATCCACATCAATGCAGTTTCAAAGGGCTTTGAAGTGCTTCAAATGGTACTGCGCGATCCCAGCTGAGGAATAGGGTCTTATCTAGGAAAGCGATCGGTCATTTTCTAAAAATGTTTTAAATGTATATACTTTTTAACCCCAATTAATCATCTTGTGCTGGTCTGCAACGAGCCAGGCATTATGGAAAGTACATAAAGTACCGCCCCACTGTTTACAAAGCAAACGTCCGAAGACTAATACAAACGCTTTTTTAACAAAACAGGTAAAACAATGATAAATTAAATAATAAATATGTCATTCAACATACAATAAAATTTGAAGGATCCTCCTTCTCCACACTTTTAAACAATGGGGCGGTACTTCCGCCCACGTCCGGCGTGACCTTTTCACCGTACGTTAATTAGCCAGACTCGTGGCAGACCAGCACAAGACGATCAATTGTGGTTAAAAAGTATATACATTAAAAAAACATTTAGAAAATGACCGATCGCTAGATAAGACCTTATTCCTCAGCTGGGATCGCGCAGTACCATTTGAAGCACTTCAAAGCCCTTTGAAACTGCATTGATGTGGACGTTCAACATATTGGTTGCAATTGAAGCCCATTCTGTGGAAAAAATCCTGAAATGTTTTCCTCAAAAAACTTAATTTCTTTTCCACCGAAGAAAGAAAGACATGAATATCTTGAATGATGGCATTGGGGTGAGTAAATTATCAGGACATTTTTATTTTGAGTTGAACTAATCCTTTAATACGATAACATAATACACTGCCCGGCCAAAAAAGTTGCTGTTTGGATTTAAAAAGGCAAATGCTTAAGAGTCGATGATTGGATCACTATCGCAGTGATTATTGTGTTTCTAACACGTTATATATTTGGCAACATTTCTCTTAACCCTAATTGATGGAGTGTGTAGCTTTTCAATTCTTAAACAACCATGTAGGAAGGCACATCATGGCCATATTCCAGAATGACAATGTCAAGATTCATCAGGCTCAGATTGTGAAAGAATGGTTGGGAGGGAGCATAAAGAATCATTTTCCAACATGAAATGGCACCTCTGAGTCCAGACCTTAAATTGTTTGGGTTGTGCTGGATGAGACTTTACAGAGTGCATGACTCTTGCATTGTCAATAAAAGATCTTGACCAAAAATCGACGCACCTCTTGATGAAATAACATCGCAACATTGTATCATGCATCAAAATGTTTCCTATACCGATTGTATATATGAGCTTCTATAGCTGCCAATTTGCTTTTTATAGCAAGTTTATGTTTTATCGTGTGTGAAAGGAAAGCATTACTGTACTCACCACTTTCAGTTTTTTCACTGCTTCTTCACACACATGCATCCCTCTGGACTCATCAACCTCCACCAGACCAAGGTACTGCAGAAAGAGGAAAAAAAGTGAGGAAAAGAGAGAGAAAGAGATATATTCATATAATGAAATTTGTCTTCCAAAACACCATTAGTACTCATTGTGGAAATAAAATCACTGCTCTGTCATTTTTGCTGAGGTTATGTGAGAAAAACAGAGAGGAACACACATTTACTCAGCCTCTTTGGGAAAAACTGTTCCTGTCCGAACAGGGCTAGTGTAGATTTCAATAAGGAACCCGTTGAAAACACAGAAGAGGATATATTTGTGGGACCTCTGAAGTGAGACATTTTGTCCAGCCTAAACCAATCAAAATGTCCTCACACAGACACAATTAAAAGTCATCTAGCCAGGGTTATGTGATTATGGTGGCCACGAGGACAGAGGCCATTACAGGATTACATCTCACTCTCACAGAGATTCCTGATGCCTCAGGCTGGAGAGTAAAATTAGGCTGAATTTAATTATGCAAGATCCACTGCAATATATCCTCCACTTTACTTAATGACACAGACCTTCTTTCATCTTGAAAGAGCATCTTTTCATTTCAAAATAGGACTGTCAAATGCTTTTAATCAAAATAATTGCATAATATGCTGATTAATGAATTCCTCGCAATTATTAATCGCATATATCAGTATTTAGTGAGAAAATGATAAAAAATGGATTTACTTATTTGTTTTACTTTAATATATACAATATTAGCCACCTTCTAGAATTAATACAGAGGTCAGGGGGACATGATTCATTCTGTTATATTTCGCAATAGATTTTCAAACTGAAAGTGTTGTGAATGTACTGTAACATGTTGATTTAAAATATTCACATAATTACGCATTTAATGGATTTTACAAGAATGAATGGTATATACTCGACTCCTTAACATCCTATTCCAGCCATGAGCTTGGTGTTATTATTGTGGGGGGGTTTGATTGGTCACCCTTTAAGTTCAAGTCTGCTTTTGTTCAAAGCTCTAAAGCCCTTGGCCCTCAGCCAGACACTGTGAGGGTGTTACTGACTTTCAAACATTTAAGAAAAGTCAATCTATATCTGGGCATTCCCATTATACCTGTTTTCTTTTGAATAACAGTCCCATGGTGACTTTTCCCCCCATTTGAAGTCTCAAGCAATTACATGCTTAAATAAGCATGTCTGGAACATCATAAACTACACTACAGACATTTATGTTGGCAGAGCCTGGGTTAGTTTGAATTGAACTGAAACCGACACTATTTACTTTCTTTATAAACATTCCTAGTCTTATTGTGCACTCTTAGAAAAAAGGTTAGATGGGGTTCAATATAGAACCTTAGAAGTCAATTTGAAAGAACAAAAAGGTTTTTATATAAGGAGAAATTATTGTATAAAACTTTCATGTTTGACAGGTTATCATTTATCAGCTTTATTCATCAAATGCAATAATAATAAAATAATTATTAAATGGTTCTATATATGAAGCGCTTTACAGAACCATTTAAAGGGTTAGTTCACCCAAAAATGAAAATTCTGTCATTAATTACTCACTCTCACCCTTTAAGGTTCTATATAGAATATGTGTGAATTATTCATCATATTTCAATGTTTTTTTTGGGGGGGTGCAATCTTTAATCAGAATGTCATATCCATTTACCAATATTAGTCTGAAGGAAATTGTAATTCTGAAAGCTTTGTGTGACAGCACTAGATCATTGTTTAGCTAGAAGTCAGTTAACAACAATCTGGCTGAATTTGGAAACCCTGCCATCAACATTTTGGTAAACACTGCTCATCTTAATTTTAAATAATATTAACAACCAGTTGACTTATCGACTTACCCGGACAGGAAAGTTGCATTTGCCTTTTCGTACAGCCTCTTCATCTGCTTGCCATTGGTGCGGCCGGCTGGCTTCAGGCACGTAGGTGGGCTTCTTCCTGCGCAGGCTCTGACGCAGCTTATTCATCTCCACGCTCTCAAACTCTCTGTTGCTGAGGACAAGAAAGAAGACGCATTAGCAGGAACACATATCATGAACAAAAAAGCCTTTACTTCACCTCAGCTTCCAACTGTTAAGTCAGGACACACACTAGCTGGGTGTCAACTGAATGTTGACATATGATACAGAGACAGCAATATTTCCAGTCATGCTGGACAGGCAGGATGTAATCACTCTGATTTGGATTTCAAAAAATCCAGCCAAAATTCATTTCATATTTCTCTGTATTTTTCACTGAATAAAAATTACCACAGTATATTGGATTAAGCGGAAATGACAGAGAATGTATTCACCTCTGTTTTAAAAAACTATTACTTTTCTCTCAAGAGCCCTATTTATGCAACATAATTAGGTCATTCATTCTACCCTTAATTTGCATTGGTAATTTCAAATTCTGATGCACAACACCACAAGGCCATGCCGCTCTGAAGAATGCAAATATTTGAAGCTGTTTAGTCCAAGTTACGCATGCACATCATAAAAATTCCATTGAGGCGAATGTACAATAGTACACACACATACTAAGACATCAAACACTTGGCCAGATTTACTAAACAGGGCAAATTAGCTTGAGAGCACAAACCCATAAAAGCGGCGACGGGACTGAAAAGTTCTGCGTGAGATCTACTGAGGACAGCACATGCAAATTAAAGAACACAGAACACAAACAACGCAGCCGGATCATTTGCATAATGACCAATGCAATCTACCAAGAGCAACGCAAATTAGCGTCTGGTTTAAGACATGCTTTTTTTGGACGGTAAATAACGTAGCAAATACCAGTAAACTGACTGGCGGAAACCTTAGTAAATCTCATAAATTTTGCTTCTGAAAGGGAAACTCCTACAAATGCATATGCATGCAATAAGTATGACATTAAGTAAGACATTTTAAAAAGTTGATTAAGACACATTTGTTCAAAACTGTTTTTCTTTAATCATTTGTAATATTGCTATAGTTGTTTTTCTTGTCTTTCTTGTATTTTATTTTTGGTTGTATTATTGTTATTTTATTGTAGCGTTTTGGGTTTAAGAAAGCGCATTATAAATAAAATGTATTATAAGGTCAGCCGCAAAAATAACCGTCCACACCTTTTCAGCGCAAATTTTTCACTGCATGTCTTTAGTAAATCCTGACAGTAGTTTTTAATGCCAAAAGAAGATTTGTGCAGGCGCAAGATTTTAGTAAATCTGGCCATTAGATGGATAGTTCACTCAAATTTAAATTTTGTCATCCTACTCACCCTCATGTCATTACAAACCAAGAAAAAAAAGAAGATATTTAGAAAAATGTCTTTTATCTTCACAAAAAGATGAATGGGACTGTTAAACTTTACTTTTATGTTTACATTTTAGCTTTATTTCTTTTATTTTCAGTTTTCATATTTGCTCATTTTGTTATGCGCTTTTAATCTTGAGTTAGTTTCGAAGGTAACAATCTTTGTTTAGTTTAAGTTTTTCATCTAAAATTTTTCTTTTTTTATCTTTATCACAATGAATAAAATAGTATGGTATGGTTTGTAATGACATTAGGCTGAATAAATTGTGACTACATTTTTGCTTTCTTTTTCATAGCACTTTTACGTAACAACTTTTACATACTAGAATTACAGTAACACTTTATTTTACAGTGTCGTTACATATTTTACATGTATTTACCATAGTAATATCCTTCAACCAAACCCTAATCTTACCCTAACCCTATAGTAAGTACATGTTGTTAATTAATATTACTCAGTACTTCAATATATAATTACGCTGTAACAATGACACCTTAAAATAAAGTGTAACCAAAATGACATATTATACAATTAATTATTATTACCATCTTTTCACACGCCTTTGCATATCTTCTTGAAAAGCTGTAAACTTCACACAGACTGTTGTAGTGCGTTCTTCAATGTGAACCACATGCCACAAAACCACTTTCGCTTTTATAGCTTCACGTCAGAGGCCAAAGGCGCTCATTTCCCAAAGCCATGATGTGTTACAGGTAACAGGTGGCAGACATGGAGCGGTGGAAGCACCACTATGCACGTTTGGCTCGAATCCCAAATGCCACATAACAAACCCACATATTCAAAAGAACATGATTCTATATGAGCGTGTTTTTTTAATAGCCTTGGCGTCTAAGTCTCTGGAAACTTTACTCAGCTCTGGCACGCGCCTGTTGCTGAGTTTGACAGATCCCATAGGGGTCAAACAGGATACGCAGGACTGGCACCTGTCGCTCGTCCGGGTAGTGAGGCGGGAACGGGCAGCTGAGTAAACCACATGGCATTTTTAATGAGGCTACAGGACATTACAGTAACATCAGTACATTCCCAACAGGAGGGTCTGGATGTTTGGGGGTTCTTGATCAAGATCAGTCAAAGCATTTGCAGGAAAGGAAAACGGACTAGCCTCTGAGATTCTGCTCTACTTTCAGGACTGATCTAATGGCTGAAAGGCTGCCAAAGCTACAGAACAGCAGAGAGGGAGGAGAAGATATTCGGAGAACAGGCCAAAAGCAAATAGAAAGAAAGAGAAGACTTTATAAGGAGAATAAAGAAGGAGCTTGAGATGTAGAAGGGCAGGGAGACAAGTACTAAACACTCTCATTGAATCTCATTGAGGTCACAGTTCTAATGTGTGTCGCTCACACTGGGGTGCTAGTCACAAACATCCTGACTGATTCATCACCAAAAACTAAACATTTTGTAAATCCGTTGCCTGGACAACTAGTTGGCTAATTAATATTAGGCTGGTTTGAGGTTCACCTGACACATTCTTTAGGAGGAGCTGCTTACAATAGATGTATTGGTGTTCTAAAAAAAGCTGGATGGAGTGCAACAGGGTCTCGAACTGGACCAGAAAAACAGCATGAAATGTGATGCATCAAACCAAATAGGTTTGTAAGAAATAGGCAGACAATATTACAATTCTGGCAAATAAAGAATATTTTTATATTATGGTCAATAACCAGTCAGTGTTATTTTGGTTTTATTTATAGTATGAATACTACTATTTACTGTTATAGTAATTATTATTATTTACTTTTAGTTTTAATTTAATTTAATTAAATACATTTACTTTAATAATTTTGTTAATTTTGTTATTTTTATGTTTATTTACATCTTTAATTGGATTTTATTTCAGTTAGGTAATTCTAGTACTTCAACTTGAACTTAGCTGAATGTAGCATTTTTAGTTTTTGTTTAGGTGTTGTTTAGTCGATAATTGGTTATAATTCTGTACTTGTAAATACAAAAATAAAAATCCTTTTAAATGCTAGAAATGATTAGGCATCAGTGAGGCTGTGGCCTCTTTCAACAGGATGATGCGCCCTGCCACAAATCAAAAATGGTTCAGGAATGGTTTGAGGAGCACAACAATGAGTTTGAGATGTTGACTTGGCCTCCAAATTCCTCAGATTTCAATCCAATCGAGCATCTGTGGGATCTGCTGAACAAACAAGTCCGATCCATGGAGGCCCCACCTTGTAACCTACAGGACTTAAAGGATCTGCTGCCAAAGCAATGCAGCTGCAAATGACATAACCATGACGTCAACTCCAAATTGGTCTATTAGTTAGTAAATTTGTCAATTGTGAAATTCCACAAGATTTGGAATCGCCAACTAATATTGCTCTCCTGACACCCGTTAACACATACGGCAAAGAACACAATTTGTTCTTGAGAGGTTCTTATGAAACTCGCCAGGAAAATTTCCAAAACATGCATGTGAAAGTCACACAACAGCCATAAGAGCCACCGGGCCATTCCATGGAAATTATTTCATCACCAAATGAAAACCAGCTGGAGCAACATGGGTAGAGTGAACCAAGACTAAACCAAAACAACACATTCAAGACTTCATACACAAAACATTTGGCAGAACACTTCTCTTCATGTGTCTGTGTGATGGACCGACCGCATACCACATCAGATCCAAGCAAGACATAAAAATTACATACATTTATATTACGAATATTTTTGGCTTCTCGGTAAAGCATACTATAACTGATTTGTTTTAGAATCATAACATACTCATAGCAAAACCGCACAGAAATAACACTTTTAGAGTAACAATGAGAACATTTTAAAAAATGTATGTCTTCAGAAGACTTGGAATACACTGCATGAGTTGAATGGACCACTATCTTTATTATGATTGTGTGTTCTTTTTTTTAAATATTATTTTAGGTAGGCTAATGGGTTAAGAGAAAGAAATGAAAAAGAAAAAAGAAAAGTGCATGGGGTAAAAACTCACTTAGGACGCTTCAGTGAGCATAAGAGCTGCAGCATCAAATGTAACTAACAAATCAAAAAGAGCAAGAGGCTCAAAATCTAGACCAAAATCAAAAGACCATCTTAAGCTCTCTCAAGACTGCAGAGATACTGATGAAGCAAAGGCTGCAGTATGACTCTCACTACATTATGGAGGCGGAGGAGCAGATATAGCTTTTGTTTCATTATTGCTAAAATCAATGCTCTCAGTGCAAGAAATCAAACCGCAGCGGCTGCCTGCGCTCATTTCAGAAACACCGTGGGTGGACAGTGTAATGGAGGCTTGTGGATGCTTTTGAAAAAGGTAGTAATTGTAGCATGACACTCCAGTCTCTTACGGTAGGCTGTGCTCAGGTCTCTTAACTAACATTGAGAGGAGGTTGGAAAAATCACTCACAATTTATTTCAGCAGGGTTTAACGGGATAGTTGAAAATTCTGTATTTGTTTTTATTCGGTCCTCATTATTTAATTACCCTCTTATTGTTTCAAACATCTGTGGAACACAAAAATAAATTTAAAAAGCCCCTGTTCACAATATGATTTCATTGTATGGAAAACAGAAGCTCAGATATTCCTCAAAATATCTTATTTATTTTATGTTCAATGGAACCAAAAATTCAAATAAAAATATAAAGTTCCATTATGAGACACGCAGGATAAAGCAATTATGGATGTGCCGATATAAATATTTGGACCAATACAATCTATAATTATTATCGTTATTATGGCGATAACTGATAAATAACCAATATGAAATTTCTGATTCTTCTACATAAATGAACAATAATACACTGAAAGAAATATTAAATGTGAATTTAGGTGCCACAACATCATATACATATGAAAACTGAATATTACATTACTGAATATAAAATTATTAAAAAATAAACTAGTTATTATGACATCAGAGGAAATCTAAATGTAAAATTAGAGGAAATAAGATTGCACAATTATAATTATAATATTGATTGATACAAAAAAACTATAATATCGGCTGATAACCACTATGTTGCTGATATATCATGCATCTCTAAATTCATACATTAGTGTTTAAAAGTCTGTGGTCAGTCATTTTTTATTCAGCTAAAATAGATTACTAAATTAATTAATTTAAATAGACTAAAAAAATTAAGCGGAAAAAATGTTTCTTGAGCAGCAAATCAGTATAAGAAAGATTTCTAAAGGATCATGCTGAAAAATCAGCTTTGCATCACAGGAATAAATTACACATTTTAAAACATAGAAAACAGTTATTTCATAATAATATTTCACAATATTTACTGCATTTCTGGTCAAGCAATCGCAGCCTTGAAAAGTTGTCATATTTCATCAAATAAGACCCCAGTCCAATGAGTTCACATATTTATGGAGGACAGATACAGAGCTGCACACAAGTGACCCAGTTTAAGACCTTATAAACAACGTTTGCAAAAATTATCTAACCCAGGAAGCAAAGGCGACTTGTTTCTCTGGCCATCTGTCGCAGCTCATCTAAAGAAGCCATGTCACACCTGCTCAGATTGAGTTCACACTCACACAAAAACATGACACCCACACACACCCACATACGTCAGATCCAGACGCGAGTAATCGCGTTTGCAGATGACTGGGGAAAAGGGGTCAGACCAAATGTTTATCCTAAGAGGAACTGGCCTGTGCCCATATCATCAATACCGAAAGACACTGACACAGTGACCATTTCACACTCACAGCCAGTGTGAATATGTGGGTCATTCAGGTTTGCAGCACAAGCTGTCGATTCAATCACGTAGGAGTTTTCGATCAGAATTCACTGACATAAGCTGCTGAATGTTCTCAAAAGGCAAACTAAACCAATGTCCTAGTAAAACAATCATCCTAAATGCTTGTCTGTGTGCAGGTTGCTTTAAAGAGTTAGACAGCCGTGGGCTCTAATGCAGTGAGACAGCTGAATCAGAGACTGCCATCAGCAAGACAAGTCTTATGCACTCGACTGACACTCTGCCGAACCAACAAGGGCTTCTGAGGCTTTTCCCAAACCAAACTTTCCCTCAATCCACCACAGGCCTAAATCAAGCTCAACTTAAGAGGCATGATTATTATTTGGCAAGGATATTTCCCTTGCTCTGCTGTTTATTTTAAGGATAGGTAGCTTCTTATTAGCAGTACATGGTTAAGAAAAGGCATCAAACTCTCCTTTGGATATGAGCAGCCTTACTTAAAGTTGCAGATTTTTCCCCTCCTGTATTCTACAGCACATCCAAGTGTACCAGATTATTGAAAAAGAAAAAATGTAGGGCGTGGAGCATCGGTTGGTGATTAGATTTTGAGATGTGGGAATTGCTCTCAAAAATGCAAGCTTGCAGGGGTGGGGTTTAAGTGTAATAAAGCACAGAGCATTCTTTAGTTTTTATGCATACAATATGTTATGCGTACAGTGTACCAGCAGCAGCATAATACATACTCTGAACCATTAGGTTGCACATGCCACTAGTTTTTTATTTTATTTTTACGCTGGTCCATAAATCTATAACTAACTAATTTGTTGGCGACACTGAGTTCCCAGACCATTTTTTTATTTTTCTCCCGTAGTCGAACCTCCCGAATCGAGCAGAAAATGTACGACATGTCTGTCATATGAGTTATGAGTAAACTTTACAAGGTCAAAACTAATTTAATCAAATGCAGTTGAATCATTCCCAATAAGACCAATAACATGTATTTAGAAAAAAAAATCCATCTAAAACCATTCCTAATAAATGAAAAGTGTGTGATTTACAGGAATTGCAAAAAGAAAGTTTCCCAAGGATTTGGCCATTTGTTAGACAAAAATGTGTTTTTTTCACCCCAATGTAATGCTATTGGTTAAGCCAGAAGTTGACATGTCAGAAACCTCAAACAAAGAGGAACGCTTTGAAAAAGCAACAGCGTTTACATGTTACGCCACTAAACAACAAACGTTTCAATTCATTTTTTCAATTCATTCATTCAAAGTATTCAATTCATTAAATTTTTCATTGAACAAAGACTTTCAAAATAGATAGGATAAACAAATGAACAGATTATAATAAGGCCTCCTACTTCCTTTAATCATACATTTACACTTTCTGGTTCATTTTCATCCACCTTGGTCTTCCTCAACATCCCATAATATGCCCACCTGATGTATGTAAATATTTTTTTATTTTATCGGACTCCCTAGACTCTCCCCAGGCCTACTGACCTTGACTGCAGAAAGAGGCATTATTCACAAGTTGCTTTTCACAGCATTTGTAGATTAAACTTAAAACATTAGAGACAAAACAAGAGATATCCAAAAATCCAAATAAACACACACAAGCTTTTACTGAATGTGCAGACAGGACAGACTGCAAGGAAAGAATGGCTAAAGGTCTTCATGGGTCTTCGCTTGAATTATTGATTTTGTTTATTTTGGGTGAAGGGCAGGACATTGAAAATAGCTCTGAGGTTCCTTTTTCAACAAAATGGCAGCCAAGTACACAGTGTCTCATAGACTTCCCAACATACACTGGGTAGATTGACACCCAGGAGGTTTCAAGCGCTGAGCCTTGACCTGTCCAGACAAGCATGTGTGATGCTCTCAAAAAAATAACTCAACCTTGAGATAAAATTGCACAAAATAAATAAGAACTTGCTATGTGTACTGCGCTAGGCTAACTGGGATTGGTGACAACACTTGCATATAGTTGCTTCATTGTTAGTTAGTTTGCTTCTATTGCTCTCCTCATTTGTAAGTTGCTTTGGATAAAAGTGTCTGCTAAATGATTAAATTGAATGTAAGTTTGGTCATCTCAAACTAGCTTAGAGCAGCTGATCCATCATCTAAATTAACTTGGACTAGTGATTAGTCATGATGGTCGACTCGTCAATTAATTAAGTGTTTTTTTTTCACAACAGAAACACTGACGGAGGTTGACCAAGTCACTTACTGTGATTTGGCCAACTTGGATTTATTCCTGCGTCAATATCATTGCTCTGAAGCAACATTCCCATCAACCAATCAGATTGTAGGGTTAGGCTTAGGGTCGGGCTTGGGACTTGAACGACATGCTTATTAACCTATTATTTCCTTGCAATTTAAGGGTTGGCTAATTAGTTAGGACTATCATGTTTGTTGACATGAATGTTCTTCTAGGACCAACAAAAGATGATGATCCAGGAACATGTCCTACCCTGGCAAAATCATGTGTGCGCATCAAAGCAGGACATGATCCGAGATCAAAATTATTATGTTTTGGTTCTGGAATGAAATCTAGTAAAAAAAAAAATAACACTACAAACATAATTTTATTAGTGTGTTTTTATCTTTTTTTTTTTTTGTCATAAATACATCCATAAAATAATACTTGTAATTATTTTAATACAAAATAAGACTTGTTTTCAGAGAATATATATGTTATCCCATTTGCAAATCTCTTAAATATTCTTAGAATTGTATTAAAATAAAAACAAACAAAATTTAAGATATATTATATGTAAACATTCATAATATTGTAAACCATTTTGCTTATATTTTGTTTTAAGGATGTATAGATATATTTATTGGAAATTTTTATTTTAAGTGACATCATTTTTACTAATGTTGTTCCAGGACACAAAATAAAAAGTAAAAATTCTAAGAAATTTCCAAAAATAACCAATTCAATATACCAGTATATTTTCTGAAGTTTTGCTTACTAGGTTTAAATATGCTCGATTTGTTAAGGGGAAAAACAATATTTTTTTGTGTGTGTGTGAAAGTGATGATTCCTCATACACAACTGTAGTGACCTATTTTGCCTTCTGCATATCATGTGTGTAACTGTGGCCCTTTAAGGCCACCAGTAAGAGAAACTGATAGGTAGAGACATGAGAATCCTCTCAGTCCACTGCGTTCTCTGTAATAATGCCCTTCCAGGAGAGGAACACCAGACATAATCAGTCATTCACTTGTTTCCTGATCAACCAGGCTACATTGCATTTGATAACGACAAAGAGCAAAAACAACAAATAAATCGAATAATAGACAGATAGATAAATATCGGCTAATCTGTTTAGTTTGTATATAAATGTATATATTAATCAGAGCCATATAGAGGCTCATGCAGTTACTTCCTGTAAGAGTATTAGCCAAACACAAGCCTTCAGAATAAGCTTGGTTACTAATCTGTAAGATGCACTGGTTTCAGGGCCTATGTATATAATTATTTATTTTAATAAACACAAATTTCACTGCACAAAGCAAAACATCCATAACTCTATTCCTGTGAGGCTCACTCATCATCTTTGAATAGAAAAAAACTCACCTCCCATCTTCCATCTCATCCATGTCACTGCTGAAACTCATTTTAGACAGATGGCAGAAGACCAAAGCCAGGTAAATCAAAATCGAACCACCAGAGGATGTTTCACAGTCAAAACTGACGTTCGCTGAAAAGCTTGAGGCAAAATGCTGTTGAATATTCAGTACTGGGATCCAAGAGAAGGAGGAGGCAACCACACCTCCTCTTTAGAGATTTAACTTGGAGGAGGCGACAATAACACATGTGCTCAGTCTCGTCACCATATGTGTCCTCGCCTACAGAAACGCTCGCTGACGCAGGGAGACATGCGAATTTGGCTGGATGTGCCGAGCTGCAGCCTCTGAGGAACAAATCAACTTTTTGTCTTTCCACAACACAGACAGCGAGGGGAGGATGGAGAGCGAAAGATAGAGAGACAGGGAGGGGAGGGGAGAGAGAAACGGGGGAGGAGCGCGGGCGGAGGTGATTAGACTGGAGATGGTGATGACACACTTTCAGTCGCCCATCTGCAGTGCCAGTTGTCTGTGTCGTTGTGTTTGTACTCTTGCTATGTTCTTCAGCTGTACTCGGCTCTCTCCTAGGCATCATTTCTAATAGCTAATGTGAATAAGACATAGTTTTGTTATTCTGATAAATGATTAGTTACATACGTGTCACATGCGTGCACATAGCATGCTTCCTATAAGCCTATTAATGCTATAGTTATGAAGAACGACCTCAGTGCGCTGGATACTGCACAAGATACTACTTGCGTAACAAAATTGCCTTCCAAAATTTAAAGGTGCACTATGAAGGATTTTTGCTGTAAAATATCCAGAAACCACCAGGCCAGTGTTATATATTTTGTTCAGTTGAGCACTTACAATATCCCAAATGTTTCCAACTATTTGTAAATCGTGAGAAAATTGCTATTTAAACCAAGGAACTGGGACGGGTGTGAGGGAGTCGCCTGTCATTTCTGCATTACCCTTGGTTTCTGGTTTTATTTGGCAGAAACGCTTTACTCTTACTGGAGTGTGAACAAGTGTCACAGCAGCCGCCGAGTAACGTCAGAACATCTTTTTCAACACACTCAAATATGTCTTATTTGATAAACAGAGGTGCGTTACCTCATACTCGTGACCGGAAAAGCGGAAATGGCGCCGGCGACTGTGTAAAAGTCGTAATAACCGTCATAATAAAAGTCCCACTGCTCGCGAGCCATGTGTTGAGTAACAATCGCTCCGGAGGCCTTGCTCAGCTCCCTCACATACCCCAGTTTGGGAAACCCTGTTCGATATGTATGTACGTTTTTATAATTATCCATTTATTATTGGTTCTGTTTACGTGTGAATTAAAGGCACCACAATATTGCAATTACCAGTGGACATTTTTGTGCCTGGAGCTGGAGAATCATGAAGTAAATTGTAGTAAATTCTGCAATGTTAGTGGAACAACCGGAAATTGTTTTCAAACAGGTTTCCGAAACACTGTCACATTGTTTGGATATACTGTAAGCACCACATCAAACTCACACCATTGGTTGAGCCTAGGTTGCAAAGGGGCTGAACATTTCTGGTACATTTCAAGAAACGTTCCAAAAGATTCTGATAATTTCCCAAAATCCTGCAATTTTTTCAAAAATCCTGGAAAGTTTCCCAAATTCCTGGAAAGCTTCTTGAAACTTTGCAAATTCTAGTTGAGCCAATGTTGCCATTATGCTCAATCAACATAAAAAGCATAATAGTGTTTACTTTCCAATTGGGAAAAGTATTTTAAAAATGTTTGGTCTTCATTTTGTTGTACATGTGATGTTAATGTTTTTATCTGGAAATTATGAAATTGTTCAATATGTCCAAAATCACTTAAACACACATCATTACAACTTAAAAACTTCCTTCAGCTTCAGCTGTCTTGTGCAGACTGTATATTATCTTCATTCAAATCATGTCCCTGCAGCTTTTATAGGCTGAAACAGGGAAGTCTCTTGGCCGGTCCGACTGGTGGAGCTTCCCTCTGGTGCTGAATTGATCACGCTCTGTTGATTTAACTTGTCCTAAATTCTCATGACCCAAATGAGAGTCCACCAGCAGGGCTGGATCAATGTATTCACATGGACATTTAACCAGACTAATCATGTCTAGCATTTTATATGGCTGTTTTACCCAGCAGAGGCAATAAACAGAGGGGTCTTGAGCTCGAAAAGAAAAATCACATACAAAGTCTTGGTCCTAAAACAATTCTTAATTAATTACAAATGTTTTAATTCACAGCACTTCATACTCCAAATGGAACCTCTTGGGGTTAAGAAACTCTCCAATTTAGATGGATTGACATATAAAATAGCAAGTCTATGCTATTTGTTAGTAGAGATGTGGGTACAGTATTTCCAATCCTCTAAACTATAAATACTATATAGGAGAACCTCATTTGAATATAAACAGGCCTCCTGTTAAGGCAAACTTGCTTTCAGTTGCCAGTCTGTTAAACAAGAGTCAATCAATGTGTCCTCCTCTCTCTAGAGGGTCAGTGAAAGCGGGGTCAGATTTATGTAGTTCGACTGTATAAGCCGCATACAAGAGAATGACAAGTCACGATGATTCAGTGGCACGTTGCCCTCTACCTGCACTGAGCGGCAATATGACAGAGGCTTGTGTATCTTTACTGAGCTGTCAGTACAGCTGCATATGTACCACTGCACATTAACATCCACATCATTAACCAATCACTCAGTTAGAGTAAATGAATTGCAATTTGTAATTTTATGTGAGAATGTCATTATCAATGTATGAATTTTATTTCTTATAATACTGCAATCTTACAATATTTTTATAACCAAAACTGCACAACGTTTCGTACACAAATCATCACTGCACACTATTCCAAAGAGAGGGGAAAACCATCTGTATGTGTAAACTTTCATCAAAATTTATTAATTTGGCTGAATGAAAAATAATATACTAATTTCTATTAATAAAATGTGACTAACTATAATCTTAGCCAAGACTACATCGAACATTAAAGAGTAAGTTCAGCCAAAAATGTATATTCTGTCATCATTTACTCACCCTCATGTCGTTCCAAAAGCTGTAAGGCTTTTGATCATCTTCGAAATACAAATTAAAATTTGATAACCTGAGACTTCTGTCACTCCATTGAAAGTCTATTCACCCAAAAATGTCATGCTTTAAAAAGTTCCTAAAGATTTCACACCTGAAAGTCCACACCAAGGTCCGAACCAAAGTTTATGTTTTGATACATTTTATACATTCGGTTCGTTTTGGTTTGGTTTCACACTGCAATTATGCGGCGCACTAAAAAACTTTACATGTCGTCATTAACGTATATACTTGCGTCCAGTCGTCCATTAGTTATGTGGGCTGCATCTTAACATTGATTGGTTTGTTAGCGGACGTGCGTCTGCCACCAGCATGTTTTCAATTCGGCAGGTAACTTTGACAAGATGAATGAAGTGAACAGACGCATATCGTTGCTACTATGCTGTTATCGCTATGGCATTGCTATCTGCAGCACCAACTATATTCGAGGCTAGTTCAAATTCGCCAAATGAACATCCTCGTTCTGCAAAGATTTTATCGGCGCCGACAGGAAAGGAGGAGAAGACTCAAACCATATTTTAATTAAAAACCTTGTCTCCTCCTCTCCCCATGATCTACCAAGGCTCATTTTCCTGCTATTTTCTGTGACAGTTCTGGTAGTTCTGTCTTCTTCTGTTGTTTTGGGTATGCAGGAACCACCGGAAGTTCCTGTAAATGGTCTGAAAGTCCAAACCATACAGACAACCTTTGTTAAGTTTGATCCGGACCGAGACGATCTCTTTTTATCGGACCAAATTTCGTCTGTTTGGTCCGGACTATGGTCCGAGGGAGGTTTCACACCTGTAATTTTGATTCGGACCAAACAGAAAAGTCAGAAAATCAGGACCAAACAAGGTAGTTGTGAAAATGAATTAATCAAGAGACATGATCGCTTTATACATGTGAAATAAACTTTGATAATGCACATACATAGTACATCAAATACATGTACAATGTAGGCCTACATCAAATATGGAAAACAGAAGCTCAAACATACTTGCTTAGTGCACAAGAACAAAAGCTCAAATGTGTTTGTGTGACACTGGTTTTCGCACTTTGCGCAAATATTACGTTTGCCATATTGATGTGCACTACTTATGTACACTGATCAGTGTTTATATGTGAACAGGGCTTGACATTAACACACGCCAACCTGCAAATGTGGATTGACACACAAACCCGCCTGCCCTCACTCACTCGATTCATTTGCTACGGATTAATATTGTTGACGCTACAGGGCTTGAATTTTGGCGTAGGATTGCGTGTATTGCTCATATTTATACTCATTACCGCAGATTTTGTGCTCACACCCAAAGTGCACACACATAAAGCCACCTCTCAGTACTAAATTTAGTACTTTTTCACTGCTCATTGTACTTAACAGTCTTAAACAGTCAAATACACACAAAATAATGTCAAAATGCCGGTCTTGGTGAGTATTCACGTAAACGTATTCACCTGACAAATATTTTTAAAGTTAGCCCTGGAGTTAGGCCTGACAAATATTTTTGTACGGAGAGATCCGTTTAGCCCTGGTGATTTTAGGAATATCCACTCCAGATAGGGGCTATTCAGGTTATATTTTTGTTTCTTATGAATATTTTAACTCCTTTTCTGTGTAAAGCACTTTGAATTACTACAGTGTACGAAAAGTGTTATATAAATAAACTTGCCTTGCCTAAACACGGTCAGTTATGTTTTAAGTGAACATAAACAGTTGAGAAATAAAACGCATGTGTAGCAGTATAGTGGATCCATGCATCAGGTCTTAAAGTGACAACAGCCTAATATACCTGCTGTCAAATTATGAGATAATATTAAAAATATCTATATTGGCAGTTTGTCCCCATGGTATCTATGTCAAAATTGTGGCCAGTGAAAATGCTGAATGGCTAGTAACTTTGGAAAACCACTAGCCACAGTGGCGGGTGAGCAAAAAAAGTTAATGTCAAGCCCTGTATTTGAATAAAAGCCTAAATTAAATCGGTTAAGTGATCTTGTCTCTTTAGAAACCTTGGGCTTTATGGGTTTGGAAAGAAAGAAGGGTGAGTAAATGATGACATCATTTTCATTTTTGGGTAAATGAGTGCATGTAACCAGCAGTTTACTTCCAAAAATCCTAACAGAGGGCCGGGCTATGACTTCCTTCAGCTGCCCTGCATTCAGTCCCATCACCATGGAGTGGAGCCCCAGGCTCATGTGAACACGCTGGCCTTGTCTGCATGTTCTCAAAGCCTCAAGGCATAAAAAGCAGCCCATCTGACGCAGAAGTATGATATCAAGCAGGCAAGAGCCTCCAGCAAGGCCCAAAGAGACACTGAGAACAGTAACGATGCCACTTCCTTGTTTGTTCTCTCTAACTCCACTGCATTCGATTATTACTAAATCTTGGTCTCAAACAACTCATTATCCCTAATGCAGTTTCTCCCTGCCCGCTCCTCTTTCTCCCTCTGCCAGTTCTCCTCCCTCGTTCTTATTTTCGCTACAGGCATGATTGTCGTCCCTGTTGGATCTGACAAGAGACCCAGAGCGCAAATCACACCCAGAGGTCCGTCACGCTAAGAATCCTCACTGTTTGTCATACCTCACTCCAATCTACATCAACACCCCCCAATCACCATCTCCTTCGGCTGCATGGCAACCAGCTCACATGGCAACCACTCCTTCAAGGGGTGTATGTGGTGAGTACCAAAGCCTGATGGAAGAGGCTATGAGAGAAATGAAGCACGGAAATGAAGCGCTACTGCAAACACATTTTGAATAATTGTTGTCTTGACACTACTTCCTGGCACATGGCGGGGAAAATTCAGTTTAACTACGCATAAGTGTCAGGAGAAAGTTTAACATACCTAATGCTAATATTTATACAAAGAAACTCTTTGCCAAAATTACTGGGAGTATTTTTGGAATACAGCATACAGTGGTTTATTCAACAGTCTCCATTGTGGCCAAAGTGATGTCAGTGAAAAAGAAATGTCATCTCAGAGGAGGAGTAAGTCATTACCTTTATACATTTGTTGCATCTAATTATCTTAACACTGTAAACAAAACAAAAAAAAACTTACTATAGAGTTACGGTTAGGGTAAGGTTTAGGGGTAGTTACTTATGCATAATTTACTATTACTACTATAGGAAGTTAGCCTGACAAGCCAGACCCACATCAAGATGTTGGGTCTGGGAACTCATCATTGACAGGACTCAATCCGAGGGGCGGATAAACGGTTTTCTTTCAGATTCCCTCTGCACGCAATAGGATAGAGCTACAACCAACCAGAGCATCATGAAGCGGAGCTAGTTGATAGATTAAACTTTCGCCGTATCCGTTCGGTATAACTCTGAACACATCTTCCCTTCTTAAGAACGACTTCAGTACCGTTCTTTGTTCTTTTCTCAAAGAAAAGCTTAACTCCAAGTCTTCCAGAGTCGCGGCCAAAACCGATTCTAAAGACCGCCGTTCGCCAGCTCCTTTGTTTACAAGTAGCACGCGGAACCTCCGCAACTCTTCCATCATTATGTTAAGCCCACCCACCGACTCTATACACGATGTGATTGGCCTGACCAGAGTTTGGTTTTCCAGCTCGCAGGTCTACCGAGAGTTGCTAGAATACACTAACGGCAAATTAGATTTGCTGCCGCTAGGGTGCGTCTAGATTTCTAGGGTAATATGAAGTACATTTAGTAACATGTCACTACATCACCTTAAAATAAAGTGTTACAAAATTTTCTTACTCAGTAATTTTATCTTTGAACAAAACGGAATAGAGAGCTTCTGTTAAATGTCCAAGCAGGCTTATTTATTACCTCAAAATGGCTAAATATATCCCGATTGACCAGCCTGTTTTGTCAATAGGTCAGAGTTAATGTCAACAGTGCTCACTGACATGCTAACACTTTTATTCAATTCTCTCCACAAATGCTACATTTCCCTGAAACGTTTTAATTAAATGCCGCTGGGTGCACAGTTCACAGTACACTCGAGACAGAAAATAAATAGACCACAGTGGGAAAGCGCAGAACAGGCAAGTGACTGACAAATGTCAGCATGGAAGGACCACCAACCACGTTCATGTCCATAAATTAGATAAACACAAAACCAGTTTTTAAGTTATTACCCACAATTATTAGACTGCAGCCGAATGGTGTGATGACTCAAGTATGTTTTATGGAGATTTCCAGCACACTGGTAAGAGTGAGTCAGGAGGAATAGGGAGTGGAAAGGCCCACAGATGGCCCACAGCAGGGCTGGGACATGCCACATGGTTCCTTCTTGACAGCTAGTGGCATCCAACACAGGGAGCAGAAGTGGACAACTTTGTTATGCTAATGGGGTGGGACAGCTGCCTGTGGTCATGGGGCGAACTTAGGACGTCACTGGACTGGTGTAACAAAAAATAAAAAAACGCTAATGAACCTATCATCACAGATGACCCTGGTTCCTATCCATACCATTAAATAACAATGTTTGTCATCATTTTTTACTGTTTAATGTAATCTCAAAATGAATTTCCATTTTTTCATACTGTATATTGTGATGTTGTGCCTAAATATTATAGCATTTAAAGTGATTCATTTTAGGATTAGCCTACTTCTCAGTTATCGACCATAACATGAATATAATTAGAAGTGTATCTGTGTTGGCTAGAATTTTACTTTTGATGACATGTCACTTTTTCTGAGTAACTTTTGGTGCGTTCAAGTCCTCCTGGGAAGTTCGTATTTATGAATTGGAAGTCGTAATTACGACGTCAGGTGCGTTCAAGTCACTTTGGTCCTTTTCTACAAAATGATGAATAAAGAATGTGCATCAGTGTGTTTTTGCTTGTTATGCTTTTATTCAATTTATGAAGGTATAAATCCTAATTATAAATTATATATCATAACTGTACAATACTATCATAGTTTCCTTATACAACAAACATTTCAACACAAATTTACTATTAATACAGGCACTGCATCCATTACATCTGTCACGTTTTTTCACTGACACTAAGCCCACTAACTCTAGGGTTTGGAGTTTCCCACTTATTTTTCCTTTGTTTTCAGAGACTATTTGGAATACTCAAAATCATTTGACATCTGCATGCTGCCGTTCTATTTTTGAGAGAAAATAAAGGCGTGCACTCGTCTGACCCTGTTGTTGTGATATGCTACCAAGGGGAGGGATTGGGGAGGGATTTTTTTTTTAAGTCAGTCACTTTGGATTCAGCATGTACTGCTGTTGTCTGCACTGAGGAGTGGAAACCATTATGCTATATCAGGCCATGCTACAAAAACATTATCTCAAAATAAACCACCTAAATCGAAGTAAATACCAATTTGAAAACCTTCTGTGTCCTTCAATACTCCAGAATAACAGACAGTTGTTATTTGTGGACTGCATTGATTGTGCTTTAGTAGTGCCTTAACTATAGTCCACACACTTCACCCTGTGCATTGGATGACCTTCGCTAGGCAGATACAATGTATTGATTTAAATTAAAAGGTAAGAACAGCGAAGCAGACAGAATGAGGTGAGCGTTCCGTGCTAGAATGAAATGACTGTTATCTCCACCTCTCAACCCGTCAGTGAAAGTAATTTAAGCCGTGGAAGCGCACCTTTCCATTCGTGTTTTGTCTGGTTGTTAGGAAACAAAGCCATGCGAGAGAAAGGGGGACTCCAACTTAACAAAACCTCATTCAACCCAGGCCGAGATACTTCCTGTAAACTTTCCCCACTTAATAAAAATCATGAATAGTGGTACATTTCTATTAGAGCAGAGGAAAACTGTACTACTTATTTGTTTGTAATTACTTATTAGAATTTGATGAGAAATTTGTTTTATTAGCTACGTTTACATGCACCCAAATAATCCATAAATCAATCGAACTGAAAAGCCTTTATGTAAACAACTCATTCTATCCAAATGAAATTTTTATCGAGTTTTAAAAGGGGTGGTGTAATAATCTGATCAATAGGAATAATTAAGCATGTAAACACTTGAATTGCACAATGCTTATTACCTCAATTTTAAATTTAGATTGCCATAGATTGCTCACATAGGGCCCTATTTTAATTATCTAAGCACATGGTCTAAAGCGCACAGCGCAAGTGCACGTAGGGCATGTCCGAATCCACTTTTGCAAGTTTAATGAGGGGAAAAATGGTCGGCGCACCAGACACATAGTCCAATATAAACAATCAGAATCTCATCTCCCATTCCCTTTAAAAGCCAGTTGCGCTTGCACCATGGCGGATTCGCTATTTACATGGTGGAATAGACACCCTCAACCTGATGTGTCAGTTTAAATACATGTGTGTATTGCCACGATTGGTCAAATAATTAGCCACTTTCATTTGTCACTGCAAATAGGTAATTATGATACATGTAATGACTATCCATTATGACATTTAGACATTTTTGTCTTCATGTACACACTAATAACCTTTTACATTGTAATCGTTTTTTTTTTTTGGCATGTTTGTGTGCTGCTGTGTGCTGCCCTGTGTGTGTAATAAGCGGAGTGTACTTGAGTTGTGCACCTGCATAAAGGCGCATATTACTAACGCGCTCTTGAAATAACAAATAATACTGCACCATTGACTTTAGAGCAGGATTTTGTTGGTCAATACCGCATGCTATTTCAGTTGCCTCAAAATAGCAATGCGCTAATAATGCCCCTAAACGCACCTCATTTTCAAACCAGCACGGCCATGGGCGCAAATCCATTTGCTATTTAAACAATGTGGCGCAGGGCGTGAAAATGATAACTGCATAGGGCTGAAACTAGCAAAAAAAAAATTTCTCGGCCACATTGCGCCGAGTGTATGATTGATAGGGCCATTACAGTTAATCTTCAAACTCACAAATGTCACCATGATTCCTTTCATTTGTACCATTAAAATATCAGATTTGAGTTTTTGGTGTTTTATTTTTAATTTATTTAGACAAAATGGAAATTATTATCCATTTAAAAGTTATCAGGCATAGCATGACTATAATTATCAGCTCATTGGACAGAATTTCAATGTAAGAAGTTCAATATGTCAAGAGGCGGTATATGTGAGATCTTCAATATGAGATCTAAGTTCCAACATATTCAGTCTGGATTCTTCTATGTCTAGGTTTTTAAAAACTTTACCAGAAGAGAGAGACTAAGGAAACTAAAGAAGATATAAAAGGTGTGGCCCAACAATGGCAAGGATTTGAAGAGGCCGGACGGGTGGGCATATAGAGATTAAAAGCACGGATCACAGATGGTCACCGCGTCTCATCTTTCAGCGGGCCCCAGCAAATAATTAGCAGAGGTATGCTGCGAGGCCTTTGTCAGCACGTGCGTCTGTCAAACACAGGCGTGTGTCAGGAACAATGGCTGGACTACAAAGGGACACAGCCCGGCCCCCCCGCCACCGACACAACTGCTGTGAATTGCTAGGCACGCGCAACTTGGAACAAAAGGGAATGGGACGGGTACTGGGTGGCATCAAGCCGACACAAGGCCCACCCTCAAGGTATCTGGCCAAAAAGCTTCAGCTTCAGCATTCTGTCTGACCGCATTCTGTCAGCCTTAAAAAAATGCTATTTTTTCCATACCAAGTAAATCACTGCTCTGATTCATTTAAATTGATAAGTCAGAAAAGACACACATTTATATTTATATAATGCTGTTTTTAAGTTGTGCTGCTTGATTAATACTAAGCAGCACAACGGTTTTCAACACTGGTAGTGATAAAAATGTTTCTTGAGCAGCAAATCAGCATATTAGAATTATTTCTAAAGGATTATGTGACACTGGAGTAATAATGCTGAAAAAATTCAGTTTTGCATCACTGGAATAAATGTCATTTTAAAATATGTTCAAATAGAAAATAGTTATTTTAAATGTTAATAATATTTCACAATATTACTGTTTTTACTGTATTTTTGATCAAATAAATGCAACCTAAGACTTCTTTCAAAAACATTTAAAAATCTTACTGACCCCACATTTTTTTAATAGCTTCAGCATCAGCATTCTGTTGGACCCTTAAAAGTTGTGCTAACAGTTTTGCAAAAGCGTGTATGCGCACGAGGCGTAAATGCATATGGAAGCGGGGTTAATTCAGTTGAAGAGAGGTCACGCCAAAAGAAAGGAACATAAAAAGATCCTAACAGCTGGGACAGATCTACTGGGATACAATGGAGTCGGAGTGGGGGAGGGAGAGTGGCAGAAGAGAAATGGGACAGGGAAAAAAAAAGATGGGTAGACGGGCCACCTTTCTAGGAGCCTGACAGGGGTCCTTTGTTACGGCAGCTGGTTGCAGAGAGGTCAGACCAGCTGTGCTTCCACTGACCCCCTCCCCTCTGTCCCGCTCCACTCCCTGACCAAACACAGCCAGCTGTATAAGGGAGGAGTTAGGGGGTTTCAGTGAGTTTGGGGGAGGGTGTCCACACATGTCCAAATCTTAGGACCCTTACACAGCTCACATCTAAGTGATCTGCTGTTTTTCACTGTGAGATGATTAAGTGCTTACGAAATGGTTTACAAATGGATCCAGTGCTTTCACATCAAATGGCTCTGGACAGAATTCAGATTCTAATGGTGGTAGATAGTGACAAACCGATGGGTCATTTTGAGATTATCAGCAATGATAACAGTGTCTGACTGGCTGAATAACAAAGGTGGTCAGTCCGCCTATTATTTCAAAACAGCCTTGTCAAATGGATGGTACACTTTTTTAGAGCATTATGTGAAATTACTATTGTTTAAAGGATCATGTGACACTGGAGACTGGACTAATGGCTGCTGAAAATTCATATATATATTAATAATTCTTCATTGTGATCAAAGAAATGCAGCCTTGGTGAGCATAAGAGACGTCTTTCAAAAACATTAAAATAATGTTACCACCCTAAAATTGTAATGTAAATCATTTTAAATGTTACAAGTAGGGCTGCATGATATATCCTTTTAGCATCAATATCATATCATCGATATCAAGCATAGGGATCATAGTTGATCAGTGATCTGTATGGGCCAGCTGCACCTCGGTTCATAACGCATGTGATTCGCGGATTAACTGTTCAACCACCATAGAGTGAATGTTAATAATTTGCTTGTGTTTTTAAGTCGAGTCAGGCGTCAATCGCAAGAGGACTCACACACTGTTTTCTGTGCGCACACACAGAGACAGGCAAACAGCACGTGAACACCGAATTCAGTTCACTTTCTTTTGAGCTTAAACGGACACGTGCATGCAAAATAAAGTCAAAATTCCTGTCTCGGCAAGTATCCTCGTAAACAAATGGTATGCGTGTCATTTATATTAGGGCCATGCATTTGTCTTAAAGGGACAGCAGCCTAATGTATCCGCAGCTGTTTGTGTCACCAATGGTGTCAAACAACAAAAGAGAAAATATTTTTTGCAGCTTTAACAAAAATGTATTTATTAATGAATTATATTAGTTAGCCTATATTTCATTCATACAGTGAAGACTGTTATTTTACATTTGATTATTCAGTTTCTGTGCCTGCATACTCTTACCGCCACAGCTTTCAATGTATCTTTCTTCTATTGTATTTATCTATGCTTGTAATTTGTTTATTATTTTCTATGCAGATTCACTCCCCTGCAAAATGACCACAATTATTCTAGAATGATTCATTCTTTTCAAATAAAGCTATTCAAATCATCTGGTGAAATTGTTTAATATCGCAATATATATATATATATATATATATATATTACAGAAAAAAATATTGCATTGCATGTTTTTTTTCAATATTGTGCAGCCCTAGTTAGTATAAGTGAATATAGGGATGAAAAATGGATATTCTTCCTGAGCTTTGCAAAAAAAAATTTAACACGATTAAATTATTATTAATGTCAATGTTAGATGACGGCAAAAGTAATCTAAATGTAAAAATAGGGAAATAGACAATTAAATATCCAATATTGTATTTTAAATATCCAGCAATATAATTGGTATCAATATATATTGGTATGAATCAATACCAACAAATAAAAAAAAAAAACAGTTGGTCCGATTCACAAAACACTTTTATGAGAGAGAAAACATTTGGTGTGTAAAAGTTTCATATGCTACGCATTGCCCCCCTCTGAGACCATATGCCTTAAATCCATAATGCATGTCACTGTATTACCTATAAATTATTATTTTATTTTAGCATTAAAAGCTGTTAAAACATTTACAAAGTGAAAGTATTGATCCCAGCATTTATCCAGCCTGCTCGTAAACCTCTGGCTATGCTCACTGCTCGCAAAGGCCATATATTTTCAGGAAAGTCTTTGCTCTATTGATAGACACATCTCACTTAACCATTCAAAAGTCAGCAGAGTTCCTCTTATGGTCAATAAGAATCCCATAATGGAAGCTAAAGTGGCCATACACAGAGCAGGAAGAAGTCATTGTCCTGTAAAACGGCAGAGAACCATGGACAGCATTATTCATTACATTTTTCAAAAACTACAACTACAAAAACTATTACACTACATCATGTTTCCAGACTTCTGCAATGACAGCCTGCGGGCACTGTTTCACAATGGATATATTTACAAGTGAAGTCTGCACTGTGGACTGCTAATGAGGACTTGAACTTGAGGTACATCTTATGAACAAACTGAAAAAAGACCCTATTAAGAATATTTATATTTTAGGCATTGAATTTAAGGTCTGCCTTAGTTTCTTTGAGACTGTCAATTGAATGGTACTCAAGAATCTTCACTTACAAAGCTCAAAACACACAAACACAAAACTTCCAATGGTAAATGACATTAAATTGAAAGAATTATGTTCATCTAACCGAAACATAGTCACAAACTTAAACTACAATACTGGGAAAAGCAGACACATTTCCAAAACCTTTACCCTAGTTCCAATGGTCAAAATTTGATGTCATGCCTATATTTAAAGGGGATGTCTGTCACCAGCGTTTTCAAGACGTTTTCCGTTGCGTCTTTGTGTTCATACTCAAGTGATTTTCACTGGTGATGCTCCGAGTGCACGTGCAAATTCACTCCGACAGTAGATGGCACTTCTGACACTCGCTTGTCACAAAGAAGAAGAGAGCAAGTATTTACGTGCTTGCCAAAACCATTCACACACTTTTTACTAACTGGCAAACAGAACATGGATATTTCAAACAGCAGCAGCTTCGTCGTCTTCTTCAACGTGTGCTCGGCAAGACAGTTTTGTGCTTGAGCGCCACTAGTCTTTTACTGTAACTTCAGCAGCTTCAAAAAAAAAAACGAACTGATGCATTCACAAAAAAAAAGCCATTTCATTTTTTTGCCTGGTGTTTTGTGCGTTGATGTGCACATTCACATTATTGCCTTTTGTTTAGTCACGAGGCGTTAAACATCTGCGATAAACGCGAGGGATAATCGTCCCGATGTGAACAAGCGTTAATGCTATTTCATGCATTCTGACTTATTTACTCTGTTAAAATTACTGGCCACAGTTTCCAAAAATTTGTTGGACATACATTATGATGTCTGAGTATTTGTGTTCTAAACAAACTCCTTTAGAATGCGTATACGTTTCGGAAAGAAATGCTGAATTTGCAGATCGTTTGAAACTGAAAGATGGAGCGGTCCTGAAATAAAATATCCCGGTCATGAGTTGAAACCGCATGCGGTGAGTGAAACTGCTTTAAATGTATGTGTTTTGTTGGCAATGTGCGCGTATGTGCATATAATGTAAACAACATGAACGCATAGTAAAATAAAAAGTTATCCAGGGATACCCACATTAAAAAATACTGTAGTATATTATAGTAAAATTACTCTAGTAAATACTATAGTGTTTTTGAACCATATATAGTCAAAATACTACAGTAAATTAACAAAGTGTAGTAAATACTATAATATACTACAATATACTACAATTTACTGTAGTATCTTTACTATAGTATGGTTCAAAAACACTATTTACTAGAGTAATTTTACTGTAATTTTACTATAATATGCTATAGTATTTTTTCATGTGGGTAATGCCATTGCTATTACGCATCTTCTGAATGAGTACTGAATCTCCAGATCAAAACACACATGAGGAAGACGCAGTAAAACAAGTGATCGCATGTAAGCAGATGCATATGTAAAATAACGTGATTGTCAACATTAAGCAGCATATAAATCAAAACTATCTAATGTTACTGAATGAAATGTGGACCCAGAACGAGCTACAGGACTGTGCAAGCATGTTGATGGACTCGATATACTCCATCTGTGTTTGATCATCGTTCTGAATCTTAAACTGAATGCAGTTTTCTCAGCTTTTGTTTGAAATGTTGCTTTTTTTATGAACAATACCCATATTTAAGTTTTTTTGTTTGTTTGTTTTTTAAAGAAGATGGTCTCTTCTTTCTTTTGATATATTGCATGATTAGATATTCATAAAACAAAATATTCTATGGGCTATTCAATTTCTGTGAAAATTGTCAAAAACCCTGGCGGTGGCTGGTAACTTTTTTTTTTAAACGCTGGCGGGAAAGAGTTAATGTTGAGGAGGTTTAATAATTTGTGAGAACACCCAAACATGAATACTATAGGGATAGGCACCTCAAAAGATTAGGTTAGATTCCACAACTATATTAAACATATATGACCATCTACACAAACACACACACAAAAGAATAATAGTAAAACATCTAATTTGCCCTCACCCTGGCACATACACAGAACAAAAGTAAACTGTTAGCATATAGGCTAACGAATGCAAAAAATCCAATTCCGAGGCCAAAGACTATCATTTTCTTTTTCTTTTTTTTGTATAGCTCATCACAAACAAACAAAAAACATATGAAAGATCTGGTGAAAGTCAACATCATAAATTTATACCAACAAAGTTTCATTGTTAACAAGTTAAGTTGTTCCACATGCTTCACATATTCTTTCCAACTTAAAATCAACTTTATTCCCACTCATCTTGGCTATCCATTATCATCACTGAAGAACTGGCTCAGTTTTCTATCATCTGTCTTTTCAAATGCACGGGTGTGGTGTGTTTCGTTTTGCAGCATGCAAAGCAAATCAGTTTGTAAATTCTGAATACCCTGCTAAAAAAAAGAAGAAGCGTAAACCACTGTAAGCTAGAATACTAGATTTTGTGCAAAATTGTTAGGTTTTTTTTCTTTTCTTTTTTAAATAAATTAAAATGCATTCACAATTTTAATCAGAAATGTCACATTTCCACTGCACTTGCACTTTGTCATAGCACCCCAACAATTTTGCATCTTTTCACAATACTGAACACAAATTTTACTCAAATGAAATATGTTTTATCATTTTTTTGTAATGTCTAAAGATGTTATTTTTTATTTCTTAGCTCCCTAATTAGTGCACTTCACACTTTCTTGTTCAGAAAATCCTTTGTGGAATTACATACTTTGATTTTCTAGCCTCCCTCAAACTGATGAAAAAGTGAAAGTGAGTGAAACCACTACACCAAGATAGCGAGCAAGTGCTGCAATAATAGATGAGATGGGCAAGAAGTATTGATCGAGGGCAGGAGGCTAAACAGAAAACGTGATAGACAGATGTGATTTAGCAAACCATGGAAGAAAAGAAAGAATCCAACATTCTCTGAGTGTGCCATACTCCTATTGCATAACAAACGACATGTTCGTTTTTTTATTTTGTAATGTAGATGTTCTTTATAATTTTTGAACATTCATGCCTTCACAGCTTTACAGCGGCACTGTCTGACTCGGACTACAAAATTCTTCCCTGAGAAGTTTACATGTTCTGTGTTTACATAGAATCAAGCTTTCCATAAACTCCTTCCTGCCACTTTGGAGCAGTATTTGTCGGAATGGTATTGGTGACACATGAATGGATATTAAAACAGGTCCAAACCGACAACAACATCTATCTCGTGTGAACCGATCACATGTGGTCAGATGAGACAGATCTCCATTTACTACTGTAAACCATGACCACCACACCACATGAATCATATTTCATCAAGGGGAGAGTCTCTGATATTTTGCCTAAAATAAACTTTAAAAAGTAAAAATGATTGGGCAGTTGTTTGTTTCCTCCAACTGTTCATCCTCAACCTCATTCCAGCGGGATCCTCGGTTACAGATGAGAGGATCTGCAACATCTGTTCAACAGCTGAAGGCTTCTGACAGATGTTTGGAAAGGAGAGGATTGGAAACAGGGGAATGTCAGGATAGGCAAAGAGGTAAAAGCTTCCACACCCTCCATCATTTGTCTATGTTAGCATTAGGAATGAGTCACAGTAACTGAGGGCTGGAGCAGCACAAACCCCGCCCACCTTTACCCCAGTCAGAGACATGTGATACTTCTAACCTTTTAAGTCGAGTATTTGTGGAAAGTCCGAAGAGAAGTCAAAATATCTTGGCAATCAAGGTGCATGGCGTCTTTTGCTGTGATCTTGGTTTCTAAAACAGCTGTGTGTATTTTTCAATACTTAAAACCCTTTCATATTCCAGCTTAATGCACAGAGACATCTTTAAGAATCTAGGCAATTTCAACATTGCTGAGTTTATTTAAATATACATAGCAACATTGACTCAGGGAGTGATTATCAGTTGATCTAAACAATGGAGGACAGGGAAAGTGTTTGACAGTAGCCTGACAAGCCAGACCCACATCAAAATGTTGGGTCTGGGAACTCACTATTGACAGGGCTCAATCCGAGGGGCGGGATAAACGGTTGTCTTTCAGATTCCCTCTGCACGCAATAGGATAGAGCTACAACCAACCAGAGCAACATGAAGCGGAGCTAGTTGATAGATTAAACTTTCACTGTATCCGGTCAAAACAAAACTCTGAACACATCTTCCCTTCGTAAGAACGACTTCAGTGCCGTTCTTTGTTCTTTTCTCAAAGAAAAGCTTAACTCCAAGTCTTCCAGAGTCGCGGCCAAAACCGATTCGAAAGACCGCCTTTCGCCGGCTTCTTTGTTTACAAGTAGCACGCGGCACCTCCGCAACTCTTCCATCATTATGTTAAGCCCGCCCACCGACTCTATACACGATGTGATTGGCCTGACCAGAGAACTTTGACACATTTCTAAAAATAGTTGTAATGGATGCTATGTCCCTGGTTTTTGAAGTCTGTTTTGGAAAAAAAAATTTGCAGTTCCATTTGGTGCCATTAATGGTGCAAAAATCACACTCTGCTGCTTTAATGAATGAAACGGCATCATGTAAATAAGTTTTGTTTCGTTTTGAATTCAGCTTCAAATTTGATTGTCTAAGACTTACATTCTGGTCCTGAAGGGTGTGAAATTTGCTTTGCTTTTATCTTCTAGGTCTTTTGGAAAGAATTAAAGGCTGACAGCAATGCATCTGCAAAAAATCAAGCAGTGCACTCACTGCTGTTTCAGGCATTCGGATGTGGATGCTAAAAAGAACAAAGGCATCAGATAGGAGATGCTACTTCATATATGATGAGTGCCTCAGCACCGCAATCAGTGGGGAATTTCATTTCATTTTGTAATTGCGGTGTCCCTGACTTTGAAGTTGTGCCACACAGGGGAGCTCTCTCTCAGGCACAAACAGAGAAACGCTACTATGTTTCTCTATCCCTTTTGCTCTCTCAATCTCACTCTCGTTCTCTTACGTAAGCACACAGACTGCTGCGGATGCTTTACAAGAGTACAAGACTATGAGAACACAGAGCATGAGCTCTTGTAAAGCATCCGCACTAGTTCTGTTTATGACTGAAACAAGCTGATCTATTTGTTCAGTTCCATCTCCTTCCTTCACGTAGGTCTGTAACCCAGTGTGTAACCACTGATTGAAATTCCCATTGTCATTTTCTCACCATGTAAAGCAGTACAAAGAAAAACAATTACTAAATTCTCCACAAAAGAATGGTGATGAAGGTGCCAAGATCAACATGAAACCTACTGTATGCCTGTAATATGATCAACTCTATCTACCTTTGATTTTGAGATGCTACTTCAGGTAAAAAAATAAAAGACCAAAAAATAACCTTTGTTATAAAACTTTATGTTAAAGAGCGATGAACCAAAATACATTTTTTACACCGAAATTAAAGTTTTCATTTATCCAAAAACTGAAACAAAATGTACTTAATGTATTTAATAATCAAAATAAAAACTGAGATGTATAAAAACATTTATATTGCACAAATCCTTTGTGCCACATTAAAAAGCACCAAAACAACATTTACTAGCAGCTGTTTGACTCAAAAAGTATCATAAGTAACAGTTATTGGATAGGAGGTACTACAATACTGTTTAGTAAAGTTTTCTTTGAGAAACAGAAAACAGCACAGACTAAAGGATCAGTCTTGGGATTTAATAATCCATATTGGCTCATCAAAATCGACAAATATCCAGGTCACAGAGAAGACAAGTTTGCCTGCTGTAGTTTATCCACGTTATATTCACAAAAGAGACTAGATGTGCCATAGGAGAAGCACTAATGAATATGGTTTCTTTCAATGATTTTGCCACTCCAAAACCATTTTGGCCAAACCACTACAAGATAATTGTGCCGGTTTTTGAGCCCAACTCTCCCCTTCAGAAAGCTCTCAGACAGATTTGATCAAAAATATCATTATTTGTGTTCTAATGATGAAGGAAAGTCCTACGGGTTTGGAAAGACATGAGGGTGAGTAATTAATGACAATTTTCATTTTTGGGTCAACGTCAGGCCCGCACCGAACTTAAATCATAAATATCTAACATGTTGAATATTTATGATCAGGAATCCTGTTGTGTGGTGGGAACTCCAATGACAAACACACTAATGCTTAGTAGATTGTCATGTGGAACGAAACGATACCCAATCAGAAAGCGAGCTGGCGGAATACAAAAGCCGTCTCCGAAACCTTTTTTTTTTTCACAACGTTTTGTAAAAAGCAGTTGAGATCCCACTGTAAAGTCCATTTAAGTGTGGTCATACATAATGTAAAGTCATGTATTAGCGTATGTGTTATGATATTCTTAATGCAGAGAAAAACGTACGGTCTACAAGCAAGCACTCAAACGTGTGCATTGGCGTAAAGGTCAACCTTAGAAATTGAGCTAAACTAATTTGATTTTCACAGCTGAATGCCATACACACTTTGATGTGATTCCTTTGAATGACTCCAAGACTTTCCACACAAATGCAGAGGAAACTGGGAGAGTCATTTTTTCCAAAGTTATATGCCTGCTAAGTTTTTTCCAGGCAAATGATTTCCATATTCATAAAGCTATGTAATTTACTCTTATGTCCAATCAAATCCTATGTAGTGTATATATAGTGGTGGAGCCAGGTCAAATAATGAACTAAAAGATCTTAACTGGGGCAAAGCACAAGCTTACTGCCACTTGTGAGGTACAATGTGGACCAGGAGTTGATCATTTCATTTGATAAATTATACGAAAGCCTGGTGATGAGATAAGCCACAATCCTTTGTCAAATTATCAGACATGAGTGTCAGTAAATAAACCAAAATCACAAAGACACAAATCCCTCAACACAATTCACCCACTGCACTTGAAGAATGGCTCAGCAAAAAAACGGAAATGGCCTTTTCAAGCAACTGCTCTCTCTACGGCGCAGAATTGTAGTCCATTGTTTAGAAGTCACACCCTTATTATTACAAAGGAAATTACATCCTTCTCCAGTGCCACAGCTTAGCTGGCAGCCGTCTGAATGCCCTTTGCCCCTACGCTATTGTAGCTTCAGCTGCTGTGTCCTCTTGTTCATCCATCTGGATAACAATGGGCGCAGACTTACACCACAGACACGCGGGACAGACGGTACTCACTCAGGACGGTGAAAAAAAAAAAACATTCAGCTGTTATGGACCTGCAGTCCAATTCCAGCAGTTAGTGTGACAGGTGATTAAAGAGTGCAGCAAGAAAGTTGCTTACATTTTTTGTGTGAATTACTTTAAAACCAGCCTAAGATGACTGTGCGAATTAATAGAAGTGATTTGCATTCTTGAACCAGATTTCTTAAACTAGCTTGAATTTTGAGTTTAGCAGTGCAAGTAAACAAAAGTTCAGGTGTATTGAATTAATACTAAATAAGTATTTCAGTTGACTAAATCAATTTATTAAGATATATACTGTAAATTAACTATATTAGAATATATAGTAATTTTAAAGGACAGATTATATATAAAAAGCAACACCAACTGAATAAAATAAATAAATGATAACTTAATTTTTTAGTAAAATCAAAATGGGGTCAAAGTATTGATGTAAAGAAACAAACTGAACCTCTGAACACATGCCAGAAATTACCACACCAGACTAAAAGGATATTTCACCCAAAATGTAAATTCGGTTATCATTCTATAACGTCGTTCTCATGCTAAGATATTCTAAAATATGTATGTTTCTTTGTTTTCCATCCATTAAAGCCAACAGTCTCCAATGTGGTTTTGCACAGTTTAAATATTTTTCAAAACAGCAGAAAAAAAAAACTTATAGCTACTATAGTATCAAATACTATAGTCTACATAATTTACATTTTCCAGAATAGGCTTATCCATCCATTCAAGTATGACTAAATCAACTAGGAAAATTATACAAAGAGAGAATCTATATTAATTTGTGTATATTATAATCATTCTATGCTGATTATTAAGTTGCTGATATTGACAGTCCACATAAAGCATCTGCAGTCCTGTACTCATATTTCAGTGAGGCTCTCTGACTAACTCCTCACAGTGTAAGGCCTAACCATTATTGATCAAAAACAGTCATCTAATTATTGATGAGGAAGGCTATGCGTTTCTAATAAAGGCATAATATCACTCTCAGCAGAGACACTATAAGTATTTCATAATTTTACACTGGATCATGCCATCAACATCTATCATATAGGTGGTGTTTTATGATGCTGTGTATTCAGAAACATCTGGACTCAATCACACTGACATTCTTGTGTATCCAGAAAAGCAAGTCTTTATGTATTTATTTGTTTTACTCCATCATACCCATACAACTCTAAGAGAAGAGCTCTATTATTTTTACCTGCAGGTTTTTATCATAAATAGATCTGATGAAACAGATATCTGTAGACATGCAATCTCCGACCACTTCAGCTGTGATTTATGATAGCCTAAAACTATAAATAATGCATGTTAAATGAGAGCACAGAATGCCATTGAGACTTACCGAATAGAAGGATACTACAATGAGTGACCGTGCCGCCTTTTGTGTAATCCAGAGAAAATATGGAGAGAAATTATTTGAGATTACTCTACATCAGAATTTCTCGCGCAACCGACGCTCGATCAGATGCACGTGGCCCGAGGCGCTTCTAATAGTCGTAAATTTTAAAAACGGCCGTGAGAAATGGAAGGATTTTGGATAATCTCTGCGTTTGTTATTCACTGGGCAGTAGTCACTGGCGCATAGACTGCGCTCCTCCCGCGGCTCCACCCGCTAGCCCCGCCCTCTCGACAAGCCCATTGGCGCACACGGACGTTTATGCAAATTTTCTCTTCCCGCTGATGTTCAAGAGTCTGAATGGGATCATACAAGTATCCAGACGGCAGGCATAAAATACCGTCATCTAGAGGCCAAACCACACTTTTCTGAACTGAGAGTGCTCATAGTAACTGCCTTTATATTTCTTAGAGCTAACAATTTGTTGAAAAATAAATAAATAAGAAATTCAAATATAATTACAAATATTAAAACAATACTTACAATTACTATTTCTTTTAAATGCATTTATTTAATGTTATTTTTTTTATATATATACACACAATATTGCCAAAAGTATTGGGACACCTCTTCATCATTGAATTCAGGTGTTCCAATCACTTCTATGGCCACAGGTGTTTAAGATCAAGCACCTGGGCATGCAGACTGCTTCTACAAACATTTGTGAAAGAATGGTTCGCTCTCAGTTGCTCAGTGAATTCAAGTGTGATACCGTGTAACGTTGCCACCTGTGCAATAAGTCTACTATACTAAATATTCTATGGTCAACTGTTAGTGGTATTATAACAAAAGTGGAAGCAATTGGGAACAATAGCAGCTCAGCAACAATGTGGTAGGCCATGTAAAATCAGAGAGCAGGTCAGTGCATGCTGAGGGGCACAGTCCGCAGAAGTCGCCTACTTCAATAGCTACAGACCTTCAAACTTCATATGGCCTTCGGATTAGCTCAAGAACAGTGCATAGAGAGCTTCATGGAATGGATTTCTATGGCCGAGCAGCTGCATGCAAGCATTACTTAAAGAGCAATGCAAAGCGTCGGATGCAGTGGTGTAAAGCACACCGCCACTGGACTCTAGAGTAGTGGAGACGTGTTCTCTAGAGTGATTAATTACACTTCTGTTTGGCATTCCGATGGATGAGTCTAGGTTTGGCAGTTGCCAGGAGAACGGTACTTGCCTGACTGCATTGTGCCAAGAGTAAAGTTTGGTGGAGGGGGGATTATGGTGTTGGATGGTTTTTCAGGGGTTGGGCTGGCCCCTTAGTTCCAGTGAAAGGAACTCTTAATGCTTCAGCATAAGACATTTTGGACAATTTCATACTCCCAACTTTGTGGGTACAGTTTGGGGATGGCCCTTCCCTAGCTGTAAAGTGTGGGCCAACTCCATATTAAATCCTATGGTTTAAGAATGGGATGTCATTAAAGTTCATGTGCATGTAAAGGCAGGCGTCCCAAAACTTTTGGCAATAGTGTATTAGATACACAGACCAAGAAATAAAGCTCTTGGATACTCTACAATATTACCATATTCATGTACCATTGTATATACGTCCATTTCAAATAATAATATGGTACTATCATGGAATGTGCACAACATGATCATTTTTAGTGAATGAATAAATAAACTGATAAATAAATAATCTGGAAATATGCAGAGTATCTGGGTGTGACCTTCTCCTTTAAAGTCCTAGATAATTATCATATTTATGTATCATAGTATTTACTTTGGTTTTCACAATATACTGTATGTTACTGGTCTTATTTTAGTAGTCTTTTAACTATCACAAAGACAGTGTAATGTTTACTAAATCACTATTTAATAATACTTACAATCTGCTACAGCAGTTATGTCATACTTTTAATGATGAGAACAGAAATACACACATTGACTTTTCCTACATGATATAAATTGCAATATGATGTCACAATTCAAACTGTGCAGTCAAATTCTATAGTTAGATTTACATCATTCACAAGAATTCGAGATATGTAATTCACTCCACTGGAGCAAAATCATTATATTCATTGCTTACAATGTCATATCTTTAAAAGCTTGGCAACGATCATAACAAGGACCTTTAAAAAAAATTTGCATTCAGCTTGTTGTTTGATTAACATATTAACAACGTGAATAAGTGTTTTTTTGTTTGTTTGTTTTTTATCAAAGCAAATAAAAGAAGAAAAAAAAACAGACAAACAATTGAACTTTCTACGTATAAATAATAATCTAACGTCTTTAAGTTCTTAGAGTGATTAAATAGTCGCATATACGTAACCCTCAAAACCTAAACCTGGGTGCATCTTTCCTGTTGTTGACGTTTGTAGGCATTGTAAATATCAAGGAACATATCTCGGCAGGAAATGCGGGCGTTTAGCTTGGAACAGATGAGGAACGAGCCAGCCATTTTGCGGTGGAGAGAGTAAGACTCCTCTGGAGGAGGAGTGAGACGGTGTCGAAGCATTACTGGGATCAGACTCTGGATGCGCTGTGTCGTACTCTGAGTGCCAAAGTCAAACGCTTGCGTAGAAGCAAACGCTTCGCCGAGGATCATCACTGCCTCCACGTGTGCATCCTCAAATGCCTGAAGAGAATAAGAACGTTTTTTAAAGAGGACAATCTAGAAACTGTAGCAAAAAGTAATGGCTTTAAATCTAGGGGGAAATAAAGGATAAAGTGGATAGAAACTATGTAAGACAAAAAAACTATTGGGGATGAGTATTATAAACCATATACAGCCACAAACCTTGGCTTCAAAACCGGTAAGGAACTTCAGGTCTTTAGATTTCTGCAGAACAGTTGCCCTGTCTCCGACTGATGCTGCATGAACCACCTTGAAATGACAAGGTGGTGATATATTAATGATTAATATATATTATATATATATATATATATATATATATATATATATATATATATATATATATATATATATATATATATATATATATATATATATATATATATATTTATATATATATATATAACACATATACATACACACTTTAAGCAATATCTACAAAAAGTTATGTTGGAATTTTTTTTAACAATTTACAAAAACAGATATTCCCATTAATATCAAAAGTCATAATCTTACTATTTATGAAATGCCCCTTAGAGTCACATCCCATTCCAGTCCTGCCCACTAAGATGTTGTGTAAAAAAAATATCCACAAAAATCTGTACCTCTATGTAATCATCTGTGAATGACTCTGGGTAATCTCGGCAGGCTCCAAAGTCCAACAGAAATATCTGTTATGATGAAGAACAAACGATCAAACTCATAAATACTGTTTCAATGGGGAGAAGTGGAAAGGTCTAACAGCACCCAGAAAACGATCAGATATGCAATTAAGAAATTATGAAAAATGTGGAAATAAAAACAAATGTTTGGGGTCGAGAAGACTTTTATGTTTTTGAAAGAAGTAAAAAATACACTTAAAAACTGCAATATTTTGAAATATTACTACATTTTAAAATAACTTTTATATGAATATAATTTTAATGTAATACCATAGTACCATAATTCAGCATCAGTGTCACATGATCCTTCAGAAATCATTCTAATATGCTAATTTGCACCTCAAGAAACATTTATTATTATTATCAATGCAAAAAAATTGTTGTGCTGCTTAATATTTTTGAGGAAACCATAATACATTTTTTCAGGATGATGAATAGAAAGTTAAAAACAACAGCATTTATTTGAAATAGAAGTGTTTCTAGCATTATAATTGTCTTAAAGGTTACTTTTGATCAATTAAATGCAAACGTGAGGATAAAAATAATTTCTTTGAAATGTTTTTTTTTTTTTTTAAATCACCAAATCAAACTTTGTGACTTAATGATCTGAACTAGGTGATCTTGACATGATTATAAAAAAATATCTTCAGAGCATATTGAAACTGGACTGGACTGAAGACACACATGCACACAAATTAATAGGTTTGAGTGTGAGTGTGTGGGGGGGGCTGGTAAACCATACATTATGGGGACAAAATGTCCCCACAAAGGTGGCTATATCCGAAATCCTTGTCCTTGCAGGGACATTTTTTGGTCCCCATGAGGAAAACATCTTATAAATCATACTAAGTAATGTTTTTTGAAAATGTAAAAATGCAGAATGTTTGGTGGGTAGGTTTAGGGGCAGGGGCAGTGTAGGGGGATAGAATGTACAGTTTGTGCAGTATAAAATCCATTACGCCTATGGAAAGTCACCATAAAACATGAAAACCCAACGTGTGTGTGTGTGTGTGTGTGTGTGTGTGTGTGTGTGTGTGTGTGTGTGTGTGTGTGTGTGTGTGTGTGAAAGAAGACTAACTGTGTTAATGTAAAACTATAGATGAGCAAATACGTCTGAATTTACATACACGCCTCTGTCGTCAGTCTTATTGGTTGCTCACCTTGTTCTGTTCACTATTATAGAAGAAGTTGGACCAATTGGGGTCTGTCTGCATGAAGCGGAACTCAAACAGCTCTCTCAAACACAACTGCAGGATGTTAAAACAGATCTACAGAATAAAGGTGAGCGAGAATTATTTCCTGAAAATTCATTTTCACAGTAAAACAAAATTGGATATCATAAGATAACCAATATCAATGCTGCCAAAACAGGAGAAATACTACTGTAGGTTATTCACACAACTCTTAGGTAAAAAAGTATCAATGACAGTATATGTAGAGGGTATATCCTTTATTTAAAAAATGTAGTGCCAAGTTACAACACAAAAGTGTAAAAAATTAAGCAAATGATTCCATAAATCAATATAGCAAATGTATGTTCATTGTTTAACTATATATAACCCACCTCATTTCTAGTCTCCTGATTCAAATCAACACAGCGGTCCAGTGGAACGCCATTAACTAGTTCCATGGTGATCACACAACGACCCGACAGCTCGTCAAAGACCTCAGGGACCATGAAAACTGGATCTCCTTCAAGCATATTCCTGTGAGAGTCAAAAAAAATTGTCAATAATGTGTGGCTGCTGAATATGCAATAGGAAACAGTTCTTTTAAACCGTAGTAATGTTTCACAATATGAAAAATTATCCAGTTTCCACTGTATTTTTTTAAATAAAATAAATGCAGTATTGTTAAACATAAGAGGCTTTTCAAAAACATTACCGAACACAAACTTTTAAATGGCAGTGTAGTTGTGGTTTATTCAAACATTACACAATCCAGATATTTATTATATCTGAATATTTATTATATACCTGAATCGCTTTGCACACTCTGCCTCTCTCTTGTAGTCACACTCCCATGCCAGCTCCCTCTGAAGAACCTCAAGACTACTGTCAGCAAATAGACCTGTTCAAATAAATCAACAGCTACTGACATCCCACATTATGTGTATGACTCAATGTGCCCACTCCTGAGATTTGTGCTTTTGAACTTAATATAAAAATGAAAGCATTTGCCAGTGCTCACCATCAGGCAGCACAAGACTCATCTTCAGAACAGACATAAGATTGTTGATGTCACTATGAATGCTCTCAGCAACACCAGGGTACTATATGAGAAAACATTTAATGATTGTTTTCACATATAAAATCAATAAAAACCTGCTTAAAACAGATAATGAACATTTCAGTTTAATACCTGTATCTTCATAGCAATTTCCCTCCCATCATGCAAAACTCCATGATGCACTTGACCAATGGAGGCAGCAGCAAAGGGTTTTTCCTCAAATGATGAGAGTTTCTCTTTCCATCCAGACCCTAAGTCTTTCTCAAGTACTTTCTGCACATAAGGGTTTCAACATAGTTGGTGAGATATCACAAAGTGAACTTAACAACATATGAAAAACGTCAGTTAGAAGGAACTATTAGGCGTTAGAAGCACCACTAACAACTGTCATCACGATCATATTGTGCGCTCAAGTCATCATGGGAAGTTGTGTTAACGACATTAGGTGTGTTGACTGCGTTCACTTTCATGGACACAAGATGGCAGTGTACCTTCTCTTAATTAACTACACAAAAAAGTTTTTAAATTCTACTTCTAGAAAATTAAGAACAAATGAATGTTCATCAGGCGTGTTTTGCTTTTTAATGTTTTTAAAGTCCCCCTGTAGTCAATAATTGTATCCCATTAAACTCATGTTTGATCAACAAAATGACAAACTTAAATGTTTTTCCTGTGAAATGTCTTTTCATCATTGGTTCATTTATTATACACGGATCATGAATATGTAAATTAGCCCCACCTTCACTCCAGCTCAGAGACCCATTCGCTCAACTTTACTGTAGTAAACGCTGCACAATGGCAAGTTGGAAATACGAGTTTAATTCAGCAATATATGTTTGAATTAGAAACTGATTCAGACGAAGAAGTGGAAGAGTGAATTATACACGGTTGTCTACAAGACGATGTACCAGAATGGAAATGCGTTTGTATCACTCTCTACAACGTCGGACACATTACGATAATTAATATGGTTATCCCTTTTTCTTGACTACGTTATCAAACAGCTAATAATGTGTTGCTAATGTTACCCAAACCATGTTCACCTTCGCCATCTCAGTCAAACTTCTAAAAATCAGCATCTTAGAAATGCTTTGAATGACATAAAACTTTAGTGGAGAAAGGCATATACATTACAATATACATCATATACATAATTCACCCGTTACTGCTAAATATACCCGATTTTTCATATCAACGGCTAAAGCCCACCCGCATGTTGACATGATTGGTTACAATGTAGTTTGCGACGAAAGGAACTTTTTCACTGCAATTTTAAGGAGACAGTAGGAATACATGTTAATAAAGCATTTATTAACACATTGAGTAACTATTACTATATGTCTAAATAGCAAGATGTATAACTGTACATTTAAATAGTTTAACAACCCTTCACATACACTTTCTAAATGATCTTATGAACCGCTGACAACTCCTAAATAACTGGTTTGTAAATAATGTAATACTTAATTTAGAAATTATAAATTGATAATTTATAAAGTATGAAAATACAATTATTAAACACATTATAGATATGCTTATAAATCAAGAATAAAGCATTTATATCTGCATTTATAAACTGCCTATTAATGTATATTAATGCTTTATAAATGATGAATTAACTATTTACTAATGCTAAATAATGCTTCAAAGTGTGTAGTGATTATAAAGTGTTACCCAAACAAATATTTAAAAGGTAAAAATGAAAAAACAATTTAAAATATGAATAAATAATATAATAGTAGTATATAAATAATAACACTGCTATGAAAATGTCTATCTTTATTTCAAGCTGGTGTCTTAACAGCATTGTTGATAAAAATTGAAGCAGCTTGTTTTTAAAAAGAGACTTTCCAGCATGGTGCTCATTAACCCAATTATTTCAAGACATCAAGGCAGTTTTTAATAGTTGTGTGGTTAATATTTTATGAGATCAAAAAAAGAGAATATTTTCATTACAAATAACACTGCATTAATGAAGTAACCGCTGTAACTTACATGCATTTGCCAGGCTGGCATGAAGTCTGCACTCTGTCGAACCCTCTCAAATATTTTCTGCAGTTGTGGGCTAATGAAGCTATTATCTATTGAGGAGATAAAAATTAAGAACATCACAGAGGGAAATTTCCTAACATTACAAAATAACGCATCTAATTAGTTTTGTGCCTTTGAAATGTCAAGCTCTTAAATGGGGCACTTAAAACGGGAATATTTAGCGTCATCATTTATATGAAGAAATGAAGGCACTTGGTAAAGTAATCACAATAAAATTGAATTATATACCCTGAATGCTTAGCATCTGTCCAATCTTGAGGGCCGCTCCTCTAACCTTACACAGCGTGTTCACTATTCTCTCTGCATTGGCTTCTGACAGGAGGGGAGAGTCTAAGAGAGCCCCCATCTCTGAAAGTGAAAGACACCAGAAATTTGACTAATATGCCCAATAACAGTTTTAGGAACAAAGCAAGTGGTACCACATAGTACCTGAGCGTTTTCCTCCAAAAGACTGTTTTGCCACCTCAGCAATGGCTCCAACACCTAGACCAACAGCTAATCCTGCAAAAGAGTAGAGGGGTAACAGAATTATTATTGATAGGACAATTAATGAATTATTAATGTGTGACCACATTAGTGACATTTCGGCAAAACTTTGCATGCAAAACAATTATATATATATTTTAAATTGTCAATAGTGTAGCAATGTAAGAAATCCGTGTGGGGAAATCTTTCGCTGTCACACAAAATTCCCAATTGCGTAGATTCAAATTGAAATAACTGAATTTCGCCCACAAAAATGTAAAGAACAACTATAAATGCAACTGCACCCTTATTGTGTAAAGCTGTACTGTATATCTAAAATGATGACAATGGCAATTAAAAGTTATACAGTAATATAGAGGTATGATCGTGTGTGTGTGTATGTGTGTATATTACAAACAGTCTGTAGTGCAAATGACAAAACCGAAAATCACTAACCGCCAAAATTGGCGAGACGACTAAGCCGCGTAGCAGGAACCTTCTTTTCTCTGGCTCGCTCGCTAAGCTGCAAAGCATCAAAATCAAACTGCTCAATAAAGTCTACAAATGTATTTGTCAAAAAATAAAAAGTCATAAACGAGCACCACATCCTGGGAAAGAAAACTGTATATTAGGGCTGCACAATTAACCAAATTTGTAATCATGATTACAATTAAGGATTAAAGTATTATTCTGTGTGCTTATGTTGTGTTTTTTTTCTTTCTACAGGTTCTCTTAAAGGGATAGTTCACCCAAAAATGAAATTTCTGTCATTAATTACTCACCCTCATGTCGTTCCAAACCCGCAAGACCTTCATTGATCTTCTGAACACAAATGAAGATATTTTTGATGAAATCCGAGAGCTTTCTCACCCCTCTATAGCAATTCATATAACACTTTCAAGGTCCAGAAAGGAGGTAAAAACATCGTTAAAATCGTCGAATGGTTTAACCTTACTTTAATGAAGCAACGAGAATAGTTGTGACTTGTGGGCTAAAAACAAACAAAAATAATGATTTGAATTCAGTTCTGGCCTGTGCCAGTCTCCTACGCTGTTTCCGTTGTAAATAGTGCAGCGCTCTCGAGATCTACGGCACTCACATGAGCACCATGTGCGGGATACAACGTAAACAGCGTAGGAGACTGGCACAGGCCAGAACGAAATTGTTAAATAAAGTCGTTATTTTTGGTTGAAATAGGTTCAAAGGTTGAACCACTGGAATCACATGGACTATTTTAATGATGTCTTTCCTACCTTTCTGGACCTTGAACGTGTTAATTAAATAGCTGTCTATGGAGGGGGATGAGAGCTCTCGGATTTCACAACAAATATCTTCATTTGTGTTCGGAAGATCAATGAAGGTCTTGCGGGTTTGGAACAACATGAGGGTGAGTAATAAATGACAGAATTTTATTTTTTGGGTGAAAAATCCCTTTAAAGGGTTTTTTTCTCCATTTGTTTTAAATTTTAGTTTTAGTATAACATTATAATACCATGCATTTTTTTACTTTTTTAATTTAAAGTAACCAAACCAATGTATATTTGACATTTGAGGCTAAATGCTATAGAAAAGCAAATAAAGTTTTTCAGGAAGAGTGTTTTTGGCTTCTTTATTTTGATATAACATGGTATGCAGTCCCTTCAAACAACGGCATAAAGCTATTCAAAACATCATTCAATGTAAATTGTGATAATCGTAATTAATAATAAATCGCAATTACAATTTCAAGGGAATAATCAACAATTATGATGTCATAATCGTGCTGCCCTACTGTAAATAGACACTTTTTCATACTAACAATATACTTTGTGTCAAACGACAAATGCATTCCAAAATACCATCAGAGGAAATTAAATTTTCATTGAAAAAAAATTGATGTGCCTTTTTTTTTTATTATTCCTATTCAGGTTTAATGTATTTTTATTTCAGCTTTAATTTATTTACAGTTATTAATTTAAGTGCTTCAACTTAAACTTATTTCAGTTAGTTGCCAAAACATTTTTAATTTTAGTTTTTAATCTAGTATTAAAGGTGAACTATGTAACATTTTTTCAAAAACCACAAGGCCACTGTTATATATTTTGTTTAGTTGAGTACTTAGAATATCCCAAATGTTTCCAACTATTTGTAAATCGTGAGAAATTGCCATTTTAACCAAGGAACCCGGAGCGTGTGAGCTATGCGTGTGAGGGAGTCGCCTGTCAATTGCATCATATCTGCGTTACCCTTGGTTTCCGGGTTTTGGCAGAAACGCTTTACTCACTGCAGTGTGAACAAGTGTCATAGCAGCCGCTGAGTGAACGTCATAACTGCCTTTTCAACAAACTCAGATATATCTAATATGATAAACAGAGCTGCGGTACCCTTATACTCATGACCGGAGAAGCGGAAGTGGCGCCAGCAACCGTGTTATAATAAAAGTCCCGCCGTGGACTATGGCATAACAGTCCCGCTCTTCAATCGCTCCGGTGGCCTTGCTCAGCTCCACAACACTCAGTTCTGCTCTGCTTCATACTAAAGTAATGTTAATAATCGCATCTATGAACATAATTTCTGCCGGAGTCCTATCCTGATTTTTTTCCACCGGCTGTGAGGTGAAGACCACATGTCCCAAGACTCTGCGGTCAAACGTGTTTTGTTTTGAACAGGCGACCTCTAGTGGACGGAAAAGTTACATAGTGTAGCTTTAACATTTTATTTTAGCTTCATTTCAATTTTTTAATAGTTGAACCATCTAATAGTTTTAGTTAACAAAAATACATTTTCAACATATAGGTATATTAATATATATGCATATTACTTTATAGTTAGAGCTGCACGATTCTGGATAATTTGAGAATCACATTTTTTTGTTTTCATGATTCTGAACAGACAACAAAATAACATAATTTACTGGCGATTCTGAGAAAATGTTAAATGCTGCAGTCGATTTTCAAATGTTTGGTTTGAATTAAAAAATATATATATATTTTTAAATCAGTTTGGATGATTCCATTTATGTGATTATGTGACAGAAACATAGCTAGTTTGTACTTTACAGTAACATGTATATGTGCACTTATAAAAGTGTTACATTTAAAAATATTCCACGCCTCCAGTTCACTCTCGTCGCACTCCTCATGAAGATGAAATGTCCCCTGGAGTGTGTGGGAAACAGTATCCCATGCAGTGTCCTCAGATGCATACATTAGATTTCATCAAATGTAGTAGGTAATCTGGAAATCCCATGCATACAGAAAACTCACATACTATTCAACTTGAACCTATTATAGTGTTGTTGAAAAGACTGTTCGTGAAGCGGTTTAATACCTATACTACATGACAACCATTCTCTCTGGATCAGCGGGAGCGCCAACACAGATCTGAAAGCTGTGATTTTGTCAAAGGTTTAATAAACACAGGAGATTCGTTGTCATTTAGGAATAAGATCGTTTGAGTGTTTGAATCAAGATCGCAATCTTTTAACGATTAATCGTGCAGCTCTGGTACAAGTTTTTGGCATATATTTCCAATGTTAACATTTAAAACCTCACCTTTTGCCGTACAGGCTTGGCAATATTCTGCTTTGCCTCCCGTGCCTTTTTAATGTCTTCTGGGCTTAACCTGGCCACCATAGAGTCATGGATGAACCTAGTATGGTGATGAAACATTGATACATGCAAAAATCGGGTGTTTTGACTGGGCCAACCAGCTCCTTTGACCGTGCCAGTAGGTGCACCAAAAGGCGTCTCTGACGTTTCATCCCTTCCATCTTTCGTAGAAATGTCTGGGGGAATTTCAGAGCCGACTGCCCACTTTGCTGCTTCATCCGGGTCCATCTCCTCCCACTTCTCAATGTCAGGGAACTCATCAGTCTTGGGAGTCTGAAAATGTCCATTTAAAAAAATATGTTGGCAATGTAATTTCTCTTACTATGTTTATTCATATCTTTAAAAGTGCAGAGAGATCAATCTTTATGTGTTCACTAACCTCGCCTCCTCCCATCACAGTGCCCATCACACCCTCGACCACCTCCGTTGCAGCTTTGACCCCTGCACCAAAGGTTGAGTTACAGGCCATCAGTCTAAGCTGTTCGCCCTGCATGCTGGTGAAGGCAGCGCCCACCTTGCCAGCCCCCCTCAACACCTGGAGCACTTCTGCCAACATCACTGGAAATCACAGGTGCATTTAAATTGCATGTACAATTAGTATTTGCAAATATGCAAATAGGCTTGATGTAAAGTTAAGGCACTTTACAGTGCATTTATCCCCTGTCCAAATTTATTTACATGGGCATTAATAATGCTATTGAATATTATAACATTAAAATGTATCCAGTCATGTAGGACCTTTAACTAACTTTCATATTTACATTTCAATATTGTTATATGCCTTTTATAATATAATATTTTATTATGTATATAAGCTAGCAATACAATTTAGTATTGACCAATATTGTATCCGATTCAATTACATCTATTTTAATTGTTAACGTTACGCAAGTTATGATGACATAGCATGGACACATTAATTTTACTCACGTGCACTTTACACTGTACAGTTGTTTCCAGCTTTAATTTATAAATGAGTACAGCGCTGTAGTTTCTAACTGCTATAATACTTACTCGTGTTGAGAGATTAGTTCCTTCTCAGCGCCTGTGAGAAGTGTCCTTTCTCTTCCAGTCCGCACACCTCTGTCTGTTTTGCAACCACTACCGGACACGGAAAGACTCCGAGGATTGACAACTGACATAGCCAACCAAATTTGCAAATATCAAAAAGGGGTGGTTTTTAAGAGCTGTGCTAACAACCAATCAGAAGCGGAAAGCAAACACGTTTAACCTGGTAACCATAGTATCAGCTTTGACATACACGTCTTGGGCCAATAGAATTTGGCACTGGGCGTATCCGATAGGCCTTAGTGCCAAATTCTATTGGTTCGGTTCGGTGGAGGATAACGCCGTATACTGGCCAGTGTGAGAAGTGCAGTTACAAACGACGCTGTCACTGGATGCTTTTGATTGATTGAAGCATAGCTAGCGGAGCTAAGTGACTTTCATTTGACTTTCTGGAGGAATTAGTAGCATAATAGGTAACACTTTACAATAAGGTTGTATTAGTTAATGCATTAGTTAACATTAACTAATGATGAACTGCACTTATAAAGCATTTATTTATCTTTGTTAATGTTAATTTCAACATTTACTAATGCATTAATAAAATCTTGTTAACATTAGTTAATGCACTGTGAACTAACATGAACAGCTGTATTTTTATTAACTAACGGTAACAAAGATTAACTAATGCTGAACAGAGGTGTTGTTCATTGTTAGTTTATGTTAACTAATGCGTTAACTAATGTTAACTAATACAACCTTATTGTAAAGTGTTACCGCATAATATCAGAGAACTTTAGAGTATGTGTGTGATTCTCCAAGGAAATATTATTACATTTATATTAAGTTTTAAAACATAAACACATCACCTTTTAAATAAATCGAAGATTATTACTAAAATGTTCTTTACACAAATACACCGTTCATGTTAGTCTTTGTATTTGATTAAAATTATGGCATTATTGCTTACTACCACCTAAACCATGTGTATTTTAGAGAAACATTACTATTATGTCCTGAAAGTACTGTTTAAAACTTAACTCTTTTATGATAAAAGATAAAGGTTTATGTCACTATGTGCCAAATATTGAAATACTTTTCAAGGCTGATAAAGGATAGGCCTACAACCCATTGAGATTTGTACTTTAGTTGGCTAATTGTAGTCATGTGTCTAATCTAGTCTAATGTTTCACTGTAGCGTAACTATTAAAATCACCCTGAAATCAAAATTTTATGGAATACTGAAGCATTTAGGCTATTATAATAAATTATCCATGCACACCATTATTATTTTTTTAATTCATGTGCCCTCATAATCTATTTCTGTGAATCACTTGACATCATAATCCTATGTACTAGATATTTGTGAGCATCATCTGAAACCAAAGTGCATCCTTGTCATGCATGCTGTGCTCAATGCCGTACAAAAATAACATAAACACACAATTACACAATTATGATTTTTGCTCAGACTTGACTATTATGTGAAATGAGGTGAAAGTGAAAGATGCTGATCATTATGATTATGAGGTAGAAGAATTTTCCTCTTTGTGGGTGTAGAGATAGAGGGGGAGTCTGAACATCCATATATGGGCATGCCATCAACTTTCGCTCCCCATTGGCTACAAGCGTTTTGCAGCTGCTTGTCAACAAAATGGCCTTCCTCAATTGCTTTTCGAGGACCTACTAACTATTTCTGTTTTGGTGAAATAGTATTGAAACTCTGGTTAAACAATAGAGACGACCATTTTTTTTAGACACAGTATTTACCAACTCATTACTGTGTTCAAAACATACATGTATTGTTGATAAAGCCTGATGAATATTGGGATTTTTGCTTCATTTTTGAGTTAGCTTGCAAATGCTAACAGTCTACCTGCAGACCCTCATCGACCTCAGCTTACACTTCTGATTGTTTTTTAAAAGCACAGAAAGGATTTTGAATGATTGTTGGTTTAAATTCAACAATATAGCCATTTTTGGTTATAAAAGTAAAGCTGTCGGAGCAAAACCAGCGGAGCTTTGATCTCAGAAGAAGGTAAGCAGAGACATAATTCTAGCAGAGCTGCTACTGTTTTAGCTTGGCTTATTATTTATTGTTGATGGTGACATCAAATGGAAATGTTTCAAAACGTTCAATGCAGTCAAAACGTTTGATACTACAGAGTTGCTGAATGTATACTATGTAGTATCTGGAATAAGCCAAGTTAGGAAAGTATAACATAACTGTCAGCCAGCTGAGTTTTACACTTCATGAAGACAGCTTAGCTAACCAAGCTAAACATATGCTAATTACACACTGGCGCAGATATATAACAGCTTCAGTAAAATACATTCCCTTTAGTGGAGAATATACAAGTGTTAGTTATACTGCTATCGATTATTTTGGTTGACATGCTTGTTAATTGAAACTGAAGTGGAGAGGTTCGGTCATTTTCAAATGTTATAAAGCTGGCTAATAGTTTGCAATAGCCAGTTAGCTGCTAGTCAGTTTGATCAGCTTTAACTGCTTCAAGTCAAATGATCCCAAACGCGTTGTCTTTATTTCGACTCTTTACTGTTTTGAATTAAAAGCATTAATTGAAATTAAAGTAAAGCACAACATGTCAAGCGATTACGTTAACACACGCCATGGATTAACTTGATGAGTAGGCCTGGTGAACAGGAGGAGAGCTGGGGATGCAAATAAATGACAACATAATTCACTTATCATTTATGATGACCGTAGTAATAAATATGAAATCACGTATTCTTCCTCTTTGGACTGAGACCTTTGCGATGTTAATCATCAGCAATAGGAGTTTTTGCTGTCTTTGTTATTTGCTCTTGGTGAACGTTTGATATGCTTTAATCCATTTTCAGTGGTTTAATCCGGTCGTTTTATAAGAGTAGAACGAAAAATGTATGGTCATATTATCATTAAAATGCAGAGGCGGACAGTAGTGGGGTATTTTACTTTCTACTCAAGTAAAATTTTCAAGTATACTTTATCAGTTTTTCTTTGAAAACAAATTACTTCACTACATTCTAAAGCATATATAATGTCATACTTGTGTTTTTACTGCACTACATTTCATAAATAAAAGTTGTTGTTTTCTTACATTTAATAGTTAATTACATAAAAAAGTACTTTCTTACTTGTAATCAAGCAAAACTTTGAATTACTTTTACTTGAGTAAAAGTATACAGTACTACATTTGTAATATAATGAAGTATTAAATGATATTCAATATGAAATGTATTGCAGTAAAAAGTACAATATTATGTTTTGGAATGATGTGAGGTAAAAGTTTTCTTTTAACCTACATATACTTGAAAAATAAAATTACTTGGAAAGTAAAAATTCTTCACTACTGTCGCGTCTGTGATAAAGAATAATTTCACACTGTAATGTATAATCAGCATTTAGAAAATAAGATGCAAATAGTAAGTACTGTGTTGTTCACTCCTGAGTGAATCATCTTGTTTAACAAGTCCTTTGACATTTAGTTTGTCTTGATTATCTGTAACCATACTGGAGTCATAACCTATTTGTTCTGTTTTATACAACAATGAGATCCAACAGTTCATTCTATTTCTCTATGATAATGAACTAATTAAATTTTCACCAGTTTAATAAAATTCCAACTTCCTTGATTTCATTAATTCAGGAAGTTTTTCTGAACACTGGGGATTCGATAAGACAGAGTATTGATCTGAACCATGATTTATTTATGGTTTTGGCACCCTTTGCCTAAATAATTTTGCTTTAAAGAATATCACCCAACAAGAATATTAGGTACTACTAGCTAGATTTCAAAACAAGTTTCAGACTAAGAAAGACTAAGAAAACTATTCAAACTGGTGTTTTAATAAGAAATTCAAATAATGTATAAGTTAAAGTTTTACACTTAAATTATTTTCATGATCATTTTTAAACAAGTTCAGATCCCATTATCATATTATCAAGTAAAAAAATCGTCATGCTTTATATTAGGGGTTCTTGTCTAATATACTTGCATAACCTTTTTTTTTTTAGGTTTAATACAATTTACTTGTTCATGTTGTTTTGCAAAACGTATGTACACAATAAGTGCATTATATCAAATTATTAATTTAAATGTTAATACATGGTAGTTAAAGACACTTAATATAAAGTGTGACTGAGAACTCTGCATGACACAAATAGCACATTAAAAGTGATCAAGCTGTAAGAGAAGCATAGGCGATGAATCTTGTTTAGTAGTTATTATATAGTGTTCCATTAAAGTTACTATGCGCTTAAAGTTTTAAACATTTTATATATATACGGATTACTAACTACATGGCCACTAGAATGCTATAGTTATAAATTAATATGAATAAAATACACAACCATAAAAGATTTCACAATAAAATTAGGAATATATACATTTACAAATATTTGATTGACTAATTCAAAAAATGAATTTAAACACTTTGAAATGGTATTTAACAAATTAAACTTATTTAAACGCATTGTTCCTGACATGAAAATCTTTCTTTCAATTTTGAAAAGATATGGGGGAAATTTTCTTGACGTTTTATTTCTCATTTCATAGCAGGCATGTTGTGTCCTCTTTCATATGCAATGTAAAATGCTTTTAAAATGCATTGAGAGCTAAAAATAGCAGATTGGAAGCATTTCAAAAGGCAATATATATATAAAAAGTGTATCTGACTCTGAGTATTTCATTTATGATGTCTATTGTGATAAAGCATTAAAAACCAAACATGTATTTCAACATGTCAGCGGGAAACCTGCGGACACACATTATCCTCTAATGCAGTTACAGATGCACCATTTTGATTGGACCTCTGCACAAGATGAAAACGCTTCTTTTTTTTTTTTTCTTGGGGCAAGAAAGAGTCAGAAATCTGCGATTATGTTCTCTCCTCCCTAGTTACCGTGAAAAGCTTGCTCTTTCTAGATGTGCTTAAATGGACGGTAAGGGCTGGTTCACACAGAAGGGAAAACATTTTTGTTTAGTTGAACTTATTTTAACTTGAGCGCCGTGTTTTTTAGAATTGCCATTCATGCATGAGATGCTGCAAATAATGTGAGCACAACAGTCATACATGTCCTTCTAGCATGTATCTAAAAATTTCCCAAAAAATGGAAAAATGTAGTGCAGTGGAATGGAAAAACACGTTCTGTGTGAACAGCCTCTAAGGACGCTTTCCTGTCATTTAGCCAATCACAAATGCGCACTTCAATAAGCCCAAAAAATGCAGGTTTATATACATGCCGGGAGAAATTGTGATTTGGTGCAAAAATCCAGCTCAGTCTATCGGTTTATGCTCAAGCCATTTATGACTTAACGCCGATAAAGGAAAACGCGTTTACATGACCACATGTATTGTCGGCTTACTCTTACCTTTTCCCTGAAAGTGAAAGCAAAAATTGACCGAGCTTTAGGCATCTGTCGCTGCATTTAAGGATTAGTTCACAAATGAAAATGTCCTGATAATTTACTCACCCCCATCTCATCCAAGATGTTCGTGTCTTTCTTTCTTCAGTCGAAAAGAAATAAAATATTTTTTAAGGAAAACAATCCAGGATTTTTCTCCACATAATGGACTTCTATGGCAACCAACGGGTTGAAAGGTCAAATCAATGCAGTTTCAAAGGGTGTTTGTATTAGTCTTCACACGTTCGCTTGGGGCAGTACTTCTGCCTACGTCTGTCGTGACCTTTCCGATGTGATTACCTAATGGTGGTGCGTGGTGAGCCGCAGAGGAGGGCAAGATGAACAATTTAGGCTAACAAGTATATACACATTTTTTTAAAAGAAATGTTTTTAAAAATCCCAATGGTTTGGCTAAATAAGACCCTATTCCTCTGAATTCCTTTGAAAATGCATTGATTTGGACCTTTGACCTGCTGGTTGTCATCGAAGTCCATTATGTGGAGAAAAATCCTGGAATGTTTTCCTCAAAACTTTTTTCGACTGAAGATAGAAAGACACAAACACCTTGGATGACAATGACAGTGTTAATTTTGAAGTGAACTAATACTTTAATGGCACATTCTCTCAAAGACAACAATGAATATATCATATAAACTATCTTAATTTACTGGCTTAATATTTCTATTGTAGACCATGACAGTGAACAATTTCTTGTTTTTTTTAAGTGTGTGTTTGAAGTTGCTTTTGTTTTCCACAGATGACTGATTTGTGCTGTGTTTGGACCTAAAGACTGTTATTTGCTGTATAATTTTAGTTATACTATTATTATTAATAATTTGTAATTGTATTGTTTTTAGCATCATTAGTGTCATTTAAATGTTTTTGTGCTATTGAAACAAAACAAAAAATGCGGACGAACAACGATGCCGTTTTCATCTGGGCTCAAACAACAACAACTGTATAAGAATGAGCCATCTCTTTTATAACAGACACTTGTGACAATTTGTGAATAGATTTTCAGTCCTCATACGCACGTGTTGGTGATGTCGCAAGTGTGGTTATGTGATGCCGTTATGCAGTTAGGGAAGGCAAATGAATTGTAAGTCCTAATATGAATTTAATAATAATAATAATAGCCTTATAATGTTAATAATAACAATGATCACTTAATACTTTAATGGGAAAACTTTTATTGTCGTCTTGTTGTAGTCAAAGGCATAAGCTTTCGGCGATACACAATACTATTGTCTGTTGGTACAACCCTATAGGGTAGACACTTTTCGGAGCTTTTTTGAAAGCATTAGATCCCACCCTCCCTTCAGAACGCTCTCCAAAGCAACCCCTTCTTCAAAGCACATGTGCGCACACAGCAAAGTCTGCAAAGCGCCACGAGACGAGAGACGGCGTTAAGATACCTCATGTCTCAAAGCACATAACATTACAATAATAATGAACATAAACAACTTAAAGAGCAATGACCTGTACCACCTGACTGCTGAAGTTTCATTTTACCGTTGATAGTGTTGCCATTAAAAAACATAAAAATTGAGTCACAAACTGCTCTGAGTATAATGTAATGTGTTTCCATCTCTTCCAAATTACAGTAGTTATGGTGTGAACGCATCATAAGCTTGTTTTTTTTTGTTCAGGAGGATTGTAAAAGGCTGCTGTTTCGGTTGCAGTACTTGCGTAGCATGAAACGTGTAATGTCTGCGCGAACAGGGTACATGGAGGTATGAAAATACATTTGTCAGGCAGGCATGACATCGAACCATTGCATTCGGACCTTCCACAGATGATAACGCCTACATATAAAATACATTTAGACCACTTAACTTAGTGATTTGCTAACAGGATGTGAAGAGAATTTCAACCAGCATGACAAAATGTTCCTGGAACAAATTGCCTACCCTGCCTTTAAGCTGAATGATTATTTTTGCGTCAGTATAAAACATGACTTTATTCAATCACAATCAATTACAGTGTATCTAACCAGTCTATTGCATTGTAGTCCATTCCAGTTGCTACGTTCTGAATGTGATGTGATTTTATTCTGTTTGATTAATTTTTTTCTGTTTGATCAATTTGGTCAATTTACTACTCTTGCTTCAATAGAATGCTGACTAAAACACTTGTATTTTATTTCTATATGTACTTGAAATGAAAATAAAAAAGTCCAGTATTCAGCATATTCCCTGTCATTATTAATGTTGTAGTATTAGGTGGCACAACCATATAAATTCTTAGGTTTAAACCAACAAATAATAGGTCAAATTGAACAGTTGGCTGAACTACATTGTGAATAGTTTTTGTATTGAATGCATTTACTGCTATACCTTTTGATTCTTTTTCTGTCTTTAAAAGTAAAATCAGATACTACGGATTACTAACTACATGGCCACTAGAATGCTATAGTTATAAATTAATATGAATAAAATACACAACCATAAAAGATTTCACAATAAAATTAGGAATATATACATTTACAAATATTTGATTGACTAATTCAATTTAAACACTTTGAAATGGTATTAACAAATTAAACTTATTTAAACGCGTTGTTCCTGACATGAAAATCTTTCTTTCAATTTTGAAAAGATATGGGGGAAATTTTCTTGACGTTTTATTTCTCATTTCATAGCAGGCATGTAGTGTCCTCTTTCATATGCAATGTAAAATGCTTTTAAAATGCATTGAGAGCTAAAAATAGCAGATTGGAAGCATTTCAAAAGGCAATACCCATTAACATTGTGATGCAAGGTCTTTCAAAACATTTCATACAGTATGGTTAGAATAAGGTTTTTCATGCTATATCTAGTTATATGTTCACAATGTTATGTTAGTTTTTTAAAGAGACTAGCAAAGCAATGTATTTGATATAAACAGACCTATAGTATCATAAGCATTAGAGGCATAAGATTGTCCTCCTCTACAGTAGCATTCTCTCTCTGCAAAGGGTTGGATGTTGCATGTCTTCATCAGAATTCATAAGCTCTTGTGCTAATTAATGGCCACAGAAAACAGTGGGGTTTTGTACGGAGCCACCCAGAATAAAAAGACTAGCCTACACTGATTGTGTGATCTAAGTGATCCCATTTAATAAAATGTTTTAGCCTAATTATTATTTACCGTAACCACATTTAACAAAAGGAGTAAGACTAACTCAATATTGAAAGCATAATTCCTGAATGTTCACTCTATTGATTGAAAATGTTCAGTTCTCCAAGTGTAGCTTCTAGAAGAGATTACAGATACACCAGCACCTTTTAGAAACATGCTCACGTCTGTTCCTGCTAGCTAGACTGAAAATAATCAATTTAGTTGACTAATAAAATCCACTGACATTTGTATCAGTGATTAAATAAATAGAATTGATTGTAGTCTGTCAGCCCAGTCTTATTAACAAGTTTGTTGTAAAAGGCTGTGACACTGAAACATTACATAAAGTAAACCACACAACATATAATCACAGGATCCTCGTTTCTCAACATGATGGCTTAAATAAGATATCTGACAGAAAAGATTTAGCTCCTCAATGCTCTATACATCATATAACGTAGCCTTTTTTGACAGACAGTGTTCAGATTAACTACCTGGCTTAACCATTTATTGCTGTAATTCTGATTGAGACATTTTTAACATAGATTAACATATGAATTTAGTGACACTAAGTTTTGCCTCTTTTTCTCTTAGTCCTCAGATGGAGTAATCTGTCCAGCTGGAACCTGCAGACCTGAAAAGTGAAGATGAATGGTGAATTGCAAAGTAGCTGCCCAGTATAGAGGCAGGTATGCTCCCCATGGGCTCATAATGAACCGTGACACCTTTTCCCACATCCGGCTGTGGTGCCCACGCCCCTTTGGCACCTACTCACAGAATAAGCCGTACAGCAATGGTACAATTCACAATGGAACAACTACCACCCACTGCAAGGCTGACGATTCGGGGCTTACAACTATAGAGACCCATGTAGTCGGTGAAGAGCAAGATGAGGATGTTGGCACTGAAAACACCCCACCAGCTGCTTCATCTACCCTTCTGGCTCCACCACTACCTGCAGCACCCTCTCCGAATTCCCAGATGGAGGATGGCAGGGTACTGCTTGATACTTGGTATGTCATCAAACCAGGCAACACCAAGGAGAAAATTGCCTTCTTTGTAGCTCACCAGTGTAATGGTGCTGGAATTCCCAGGCCTAGTGCCATGAAAGTCAAGGGAAACTGGGCAACCGATTGTACCAAGGCCAAGCGCCGTCGTCGCTGTTCCTCTTATGACCCTCCCACTAGAGCTCAAAATGTTGCCGTTGATGTACCTGCAGAATCCAACTTGACGGAGGATGGTGTGGCAGTTAGTGAGACAGATCTGCTCTCTGTGGCTGAAATGGTTGCCCTTGTAGAACAGCGTACAGCCTTGGCCCTTCAAGGTATGGTAGCGCAAGGACAAACTAGTCCTTATACAGTCCATCAGAAACCTGTTGTAATCCTCTCAGAACCCCCTTCATCTGCACCAACTTCTCAAAGTGACTTTGATCTGCTGCAGCAACAGCAGGAATCCGAAGGGTTGCTCAGGCTGTTGCACAGTTTGAGTCTCGGCAGCAGAATATCGACAGTACAACTTTGCGGCCTGAACTGAATGGTTCAGGAAGAGACAGCATTCACACTGGTGAGTCTGTGGGTGGTGCTCCAAGCCATGGAAGAGGGGAAGTACGGATTGCTTTTCGAGTGTCAAGTCTGGACCCTCGCACCCAGTCTGAGCCTGTTGGCCGTCCCAAATGCATGTTTATGAGTTGTGGAGTCGGAGGGGGGCAAGCAGGTGCCAGAGGCAAAGAAAAGATCACTTGTGACCTCTACCAACTGGTTAGTCCCTCATCTCGAGATCCAGGTGCCCTCATTGCTGGCTCACCAAAAGCAGATCCGCTTGGGGAAGGCATCAACGACAGGCCTTCCTCCACAACGCCAGATCCTAACCAAGACTCCACCTCAGGAGAGAAGGCAGCAGTGGTTCGAGAGCGGGTGACCGGCTTCCACGTTGAGGTTGTGGTCACTGGTGCAGTAGACCAATGTGTCTTTTATGGGAAGGACAGCACAGAGAATGTTCAAGAAGAGACTGTATGTTTTGCTATGCCTAATGGGGCTAATTCAACTGAATCCTCAGAGGATCCACCTCCTGGCCAGCTGTTCTTTCTGCAGTCACCTACTGAAGATGAGAGTTGTTCAACACTAAACAGTGGGATGCTGTCTTTAGACTGTGCAAACAACAATGGGCCAGTGGGGCCTACTGTCGAGAGGCCAGACTCCCCACTGGCAACTGTGGATGATTGTTCTGATCCTCCGTTGTGCCGCCTCTACCGCCATGTGTCCCATGACTTCCTTGAGATTCGCTTTCAGATCCAACGGCTTTTGGAACCACGGCAATACATGCTTTTGCTTCCGGACCACATAATGGTCAATATCTTTAGCTACCTGCCCACCCATTCGCTAGCAGCACTCAAATGCACCTGCCATGATTTCAAGACCCTGATTGAGACCTATGGTGTTCGTGCTACAGACTCTCGCTGGAATCAGGACCCGTTGTACCGCGATGATCCCTGCAAGCAGTGCAAGCGGCAATATGAGCGGGGAGATGTGTCGCTCTGCCGCTGGCACCCTAAACCTTACCACCACGACTTGCCTTATGGACGTTCCTACTGGATGTGTTGTCGGCGCACAGATAAGGACACACCTGGCTGTCGAGTTGGGCTACATGATAACAACTGGGTACAGCCATGCGAGCTGGTTCAGGCCCGCGCCAAAAGAGACGATGGGAGGTAAAGGATTGAGTCAGGATTGTCATTTCTCCCTGCTTTTGCTCTACTGAAACCTCATGCCACTGTACTATTTATGGTTGCGCTCGCCTCTCCTATCTTAGCTTGTTAACCTTGCTATCATTGTCAGTATCAGTTCTTATCAGTGCACCATACTTAATTCTCGGTCCCTACATGAGCAGACCAGTGTTTCGAAATTTGAAAACCAATACTGGTTAAATGAGTTAGTCTGCTGCATGGGACTAGTCTTCACATGTACTTCTGAATTGGTTAGAAATTCTCACGGCTTGGCAATCTTCGAAGACCAGCTCTGATTATGACCCCAACCTTTAAAAAACAATGCAGGCTAGACAAAGGACTATAACTTCAGGGGTTGTTGTCAAGTTTAATTTGCTGTCCCTTTGGTCAAAAGCGTGCAAAATGATGTCACTTTACAAATCCCTGATGTCACTTTGTAATCAACAGTTTGACTGCTTGTTAGATTTTCTGTTTGTGTGAATGTGAGTGAAGAATATTTTTTTGTTGTTGTTGTTGGACTTTATTTTTCCTCTCCTTTAAATTGATTTATGAAATCAGTCCTTATTTCTTGACCAAACCTTTCCTTTCACCTATCTCTTTGCCTGCCAGGCTGTCTGTGTGCTTGTCGGCAAAGGCAGCTTTTGCCAAAGCAGTAATTAGCTTCATGTGGCTGAAAGAACAACAAAGAACAGGACAACTCAAAACCTGATTCTAGCCTTAACCCTGTTCGTTCTGCTCATTCCACCGGTCTGTGAAATCTTACAAACAGAAACATTGATGCTGATCCCTCTGGTTTGGGAGACCGTTCTAGGTTTCACCATCAATCTGCTATTGGGAATTTTTGCCTCTAAAAATGAATAAAAGATATTTAAAACTGGAATCTGTCCCATTATGTGTTTTGGTACTTCAGCAGTCAAATATGTGTTATTCAATTTATATGAATTATCTTTTTACATTTTTGTTTTCTGCAATGTACATGGCATTAGTTGGTGTGGGCATGGTCTTAAAGGGATAGTTCACTAAAAAAAAATGTAATTCATTTACTCTCTCCCAAGTTGTTACAAACCTGTATGAGTTTATTTCTTCTGCTGAACACAGGATATTTTGAAAAATGTTGGTGACCAGAAAGTTGATGGTAGCCATATATTTCCATAGTATTTTTTATATATTTTTTTCCTACAGCTACCGTCAACTCTGGGGCCTATTGCACAAAACTGGGATAAGGGATTAAGCCGGGATATCTTTATGATCTTGTCATCTGTAAAATTTAGTACACCGCTGTCGTGTAAACTTACCCTGAAGATACACTCACCCCAAGAACGATAATGAAAGATAATTGTATATTAGCGGATAAATTGAGCCAGGATCACCAAGATATCTCGGCTTAATCCCATATCCTAGTTTTGTGCAATAGGCCCCTGGTCTGGAAAAACTTGAGGTTTAATAAATAATGATAATTTAAATTTTTGGGTGAACTATCCCTTTAATAAAATGTGAACTATGGAATGTTGGCCACTATATTGCCATCTGTGGTTAAAATATAAAATCGCAAGTAACTTGTGAAGGTGCTCTGTTTGATGTGCTTTGGTACTAATTGGAATTGTTCATTTTACTTAAAATCTCCCATAATGCATATTTTATGTGTATAAAGGAGTTTATTTGGGGAAAACATGGTTGTTATAATTACTTTATTTGAAAGGGGAAAAAATCAAAGCTTTTTCTTATTTCAGTCATACTTAAACATGAGGTATCTTGTCTGACAGTGTCAGCGTCTCAAGTGTAATCCAACATACAAATCCTTTTTTATTATTATTAAACTTTACAATGATTTTATATTGCATTTTCAGTGATCCATTTAAAGTACATTGTATCAGGTCGATGGTAGTCATTAACAGATTCTGTAGACATTGTGATAATTCAAATATTTAAATCTGTGTTTCCCAACCCTGGTCCTGGAGTACACTTATCAGTACACACTTTGGATGTCTCCCTTATCTGGTACTCACTTCAGGAATCTCTAGTTACTTAGTTGAATCATTGGTGTTTGATTAGAGAAACATACAAAATACACTGTGTTGGGAATACTCTTATGACCAGGGTAGGAAAACACTGATTTATGTATTATGGTCACTATTTTCCTCTTATGCATAGTAACCCCAAAAATAAACCGCCACAGACATCATTATTAGTGCATTAGCATTCACTATATTCTTCCAAAGTGGGTCTTCACTTATGTCAGGTAATTGTTTTGATGCTTCTGCCACTTCCTCCTCTGTAGGCTCTGGAGCCTGAGTATCACTTATGCCACAAAACCAGCCAATAATCTTCATCATTATGGATCGGTCACCATGTTCATCTATGGCAGAGAGTAAAGAATTAATATATATTTACAGACCACACCAGGGGCGTCCAATCCTGCTTTTGGCCAAAGTCCTGCAAAGTTTTGCTCCAACCTGCCCCAACGTACTTGACTGGAAGGCTGTGTCTGAAATCACATACTCGCATAGTAGGTACTTATTTTGAATAATAAATTACTTCACAACCTTTAAAAAATTATATTCAACATGTATATTAGACGTACTACATTTGCCACGCTGTCTTTATCATGTGACCTACCATACCAGCATCAGTTATGTCTTTACTGCCATTCACAAATACTCTCCCGTAGCCTCATGGGATACTAAAGTGTCCATCGTATGCACACTTCAGAATAGTAGGTCATCTGAGCACTTAATGCCTATGCTTTTTTCTTTGACTACTTTTTCTTTGAATTCGGACATACTTCTTTAGTCAGTCACATTCTTAATTCAGGATTGGACACTCCTCAACTACACAGATTAAAATATAAATTTTATTTACAAATGTTAATTTCTCTAAATAAATAATGCAACATGTCATGTTACTTTTATTCTCATCGGTTATGGCATTTTCCTTTTCATCTGCCCCTCTTCGTGCTTTCCTTCCTCGTTCCTCATCTTCCCAGTCCAGATCGACCCTTTCTTCTTTAGAATAGCGCAGGGTAAAGACAAGGCGATGGAGCTTGGCAAAGAGAGCAAGGTAAATGTTATTAATAAACAGAAGTCATTCTAAGCAGATTCAGCAGTTGATAAAACCACTTACATGTCTGTCCTCTATGGGTGAAGTGTTGTAGCTTACAAGCAGGACTAGAATAGTGGTGCAGAAGAAGAGCAGCACTGCAAAGTAGAGGTAATGAACTCCACATATAAGTTTTGGGCAGTTAGATGGAAAGAGACAGCTTCCTGAGCCATATGTAAACTCGGGTACCATGCGACACAGACCCATAACCAGTCCTCCCATCAGACCCCAGAAAGCCCCCTAAGGAACGAAAGGTGAGAATGCAAGCTTTTAGTAAATTTGTGTTGCAGGCATATGAAGCTACATTAAATGAAGACTAAATATGTACAAAGCAGACACCTACTGACTCATTGACTCTCTTCACAAAAATGGCAAGGAAGAAGACAGCAGCAATAGGTGGAGCTAAGTAACTAGTCACAGACTGAATATAATCAAACAGCTGACCACTCTGGGCTGCCTGGACAACTGGGATCCAGCAAATGCTAATGGCGACAATGCAGAGAATCCACACCCTGTTACAGAAGTTAATACATGTGTTCAGTCCATGGAAATCAGGTAGCTGCAAATGTTATATGCATCTGGACATTAAGGTTGAATTGATGCAATAAATATTTATAGTAACTACCGGTAAATATTTGAATAATATTAAATTATAATCATTAATATTTAAATATTTTTCCACATTTGTTGGAATTTAGGAGTAGGTTTGAGAATGGTCAAGAACGGGGTCTTATTATTGTAGGTAAAAAAAAAAATGGTTTCATGTTCTCTCTCAAGAGCATGATGCTTTTTTTATGCTTTGGCAAATTAGTGGCAAATTCCAATCTTATGACTTTTTTTTAAAGAAAAAAGTAAGCATGAAGGTCCACCATTAAACCCAACTGTCAACGCCACCAATTCGCCTAAACAAAATATTTATTAATTGCCATGAAGAGTGTTGAGGAGATAAAGATACAGAAAAGTTGCTAGATGCAATTGACCATATGCACGGTACTTCCTGGTTTTCGATAGCCAGCTTGGGCATTTCCGGCGAACTTACATGGACACAAACCCATTAATGGTTTAATTTTTAATGTTGTATTTGTATTTTAATGCAACTATCACACATCTAATTTTGCCAATAAACACAGTGTCTGTAATTGGACACACATACGCAACATTTTTCCAGCACTGCAAATGTTATTTTTAATGTGATGACCAAAACCATTATTTGTTCATCCTTTTGAGATATTCGCCATTCGTAAAACCGAATGTTTCAAGATAGGAAATTCATCATTTCATAGAAAACTTTTATTTAAAAGGAAAAAGAAATTAATTACAACTATAACCAATAGATGGCGACAGAGGAGCATTTATTGGCTCACAATTCCCATTTTGTTCAATGAATCAAAGTGTACAATAAATCTTTAAATTACAATGCTGATGCTGAATGGTCGAATTAAATTTAGCTGAGGAAGAACACTGAGGGACGAGTCTTTTTAATGTTGTTTTATGTTTGAATGACTATTTAATCTGATTATAAATATATTGCACTATTGATGCTGTTAAAGCTACCTCAGGATATTGGAGATAAGTTTTCCAGCTGGATAATATCATTGCGGTTCTTAAATTGAACTTCCACGTTCCGTGCATTTGGTCAATTGATGTGAAAAAAAATTCTGAACATTGTTTCTTCACAATTCCTCAAAATAATTATTAATTGTATTGTTAAGGACTAGGAATTGGAACAAGAATTGTAAATTCACACTATAAGTTTAATTAGACACAATTACACAGGCAGACCTTGGCTTTGAATAAACAGTGAATTAGGGTGATTAAACACATAAATTGATGGTTCCAAACCTTCCAACAACCATAAGCTCTTTATCTCTAGCTTGAGGCCGGATACGAGTCCAAATGTCCATGGTGAACAAGGTGCTACTGCTGTTGAAGATAGATGCTAGTGAGCTCATGAGAGCTGCTAACATAACTGCCAGCATTAAACCCCTGAGACCTGTTTTTGGGATTGAAATAGGATTGAGAGAAAAAATTATGCAACCTGAAAAACTTTCAATTAAATTTAAAAAAATAATTTTGTAAAGATATAAAGGATGAAAACAGAAAAATAAATGTTGATCACCTGTTGGCATAACAGAAACCACTAGTTTGGGGTAGGCAATGTTGGAGCAGCCAACCTCTGTGCCACACACTTTCTCACAGACGCTTGGCTCCACACAACCCACTTCATCTGAAAATGTATTATTATTATTAATATAAACGGTATTCTCTGACCAAAATTTGTAATTATACAGATATGTGATATTAAATATGTTCATACTATTAAAATACATACCAGGGTAAAGCACTCTACTGACCATGCCTGGAAACACCATGAGAAACATAGGGAGCAGTTTCAGGTACCCACACAATATACACCCTGCCTTTACATGCGTCAGACTGCGGGCAGCCAAACAGCGCTGCACAATTACCTGCAGAATACAATATGTAATGTGAAGAAATTGAGCAAAGAAGACAGTTATATATTTATAATGCTTTATCCCTAAAACACCCCGTCCTCACCTGATCAGTACACCAGTACCAGCTACCAATAATTGCGATGCCAAATAACACACCCGGCCATGGCAGGTCTCCGGTCGTGGGATCCCTAAGCAAATGAAAGGCATCCTCTCTTGGAGTGTAACATTGTTCAGAGATATTATATCTCAGAGGGTCTAGAGAAATCCTCTGAGATGGTAAAGATAAACTATACTTCTCCAGTAAAGCATTGTAACCTCCAACTTCATAGAAGGCTGTTGACAAGTAGGGGACAACACAAAGGTCAGTTTATAATATATAGTTTTACTGATGCCATTTTATTATTATTTTTTACATTTATTCTTTAATATTTTGTTGAGTCAACTTTTGGTAGGCCTACATTATGATTATTGCTGTCACAAAATCTGACAACAATATTTTTTTTTTATCTCCAGGTGTGCTTTGAAATGGAACATTTTGATCATAAACTATATCAAACCATATAAGGCGTTTTTAATTATATCAAGCTTACATAAGATGTTTTTGTTAAATATAAGGGGATTCTAGTTTTCTGTAGTAAACACTTTTTTTTTGATAACCTTTACACTTTTCTCAGAGAAGATCGTGTGTGTTGTCTGTAGCCATGAACAAGTTCTCGGAAAGTTTTGTGTGTTCACTCAAGGTGTGACAGCTGCAGATAACACCAACTAAGTTGTTATTGTGTTTTTCTGATATTGACTAAGAAGTTATTTTATACTAATTTAATTGAAATGTGAGGGGCTTCTGCTTTGTCTTTCCTGACTTCAGACCTCTGTATGTCTGAATTGACCCCTAATCATTGTTGATTCTTTATTCAAGGACAATACACATTAATAATACATAAAAATATGTACAAATGTGCAAGATTTAGCTAACAATGGCTAATTTTCATCTGTAGTCCCATGGCAGGTTGATGTTAAGGACGGATAGTTCTTAAGGGATAGTTAAAGGGATAGTTAGGATAGTTAAGCCCCTTTTCCACCGAAATTACCCGGAACAATTTGTACCAGGAACTTTTTTTAAAGGAACTTTTTCCCCCCAGACCTGCTACTGTCTGCGTTTCCACCGCGGTCTAAAGTACCGTGAAGATTAGGCAAATTATTAGTCAAGTGATGTAGGATTGCGCGCGGCTGCTCCTCCGTCACCGACGGACAGTAATAATTTTTGAGTGACACTGTATGCAACAATAATAAGTATGGAGGAGATTCAAGCAGCGCTGCTTTGCTGGTTATGTACTGGTTTACTAAATAGGTTGTCTAGTTAACAAAACGGCGGAAAAGAGAGCACTGATACTAAAGTGTATTCTGCTTTAAGTGTGTAAAGCTCGATTTAATATAAGACAACGTATGTTATTATCAGCTATTATGGACATTGACCGTGAGATGGCGAGACGAACGTGCGCCACCGGACAGAAAGAGCAATACTTTTAAAGAGCAAGATACTTAAAAAAATTCCGGTTGAAATAAAATGCTGCGTGAACTCAACCAATCAGCATGTTCAGCGCCCAAGTTCCACCCCCCGAAAGTTCCTGAACTTTGAAAAAGTACTACCTCGCGAGCAGGGACTATCGGAGGAAATATTTACCGAACTTCATTTAGACCCTGGTTCCTGCGGTTGAAACACACCGAGTACCACCTCAAAGTTCCTAGTTCCTGGGGAAAGTTCCTGCGGTTCCTTAGTTTCTTTGTTCTGCTGAACACAAAGGATTATATTTTAAAGGATGTTTGTAACCAAGCAGATCTCGGCAGCCGTTGAAATACTATGGTAGTCAACGGCTGCCGAGATCTGCTTGGTTACAAACATCCTTTAAAATATGATCCTTTGTGTTCAGCAGAAGAAATAAATTCATACAGGTTTGGAACAACTTGAGGGTGAGTAAATGATGACAGAATGTTCATTTTTGGGTGAACTATCCCTTAAAGTTTATTTTTTCAATGACAACTGTAACACGTTTGTGTTTAAGCATGAACTGAGAATTAATGAAAGCAACATATTTCACTTTTAACATGTTGTGCTACTAAAATGTCCTTTAAAACCCTAAAACGGGGCCCTGATTTTATGGACTATTCTTGGTTTGTAATACTATTATTTTTTACATTTAATCTTTTAGCAGATGCTTTTATCCAAAGAGACTTACAAATGAGGAGAACATTAGAAACAATCGAACCAACAATAGGGCAATAATATGTAAGTGCTGTGTTAGGTTAATCTAGCACAGTATACATATTGCAAAAAAAGAAAAGAAAAAAAAGGTTAAAAAAAAAAACACCTTAGTAAGTGTTAGTATTAATGGGTTACGTGTTGATGGTGGTTAGATGGATAGTGCTAAAACTTGTTGATGTTTAACTAAAAAAAAAACAACCATTAAGAAGAGCATGTGCTGTCCTTCATCAGGAATAAGACATTGAATGGTACTGTATGTAAACAGTCATCAAGTAATATGGATGAATGAATGAACTCCAAAGAAGCTGGTACTTACAGAATCCCATGAGGACGAAGGCTCCAGCGATGATAACAAAGGTCTGGACAGTATCTGTATACATGAGCGCAGCCAGTCCTCCTAAAGAGAAATCGCATGTCATTTGCAAGACATTTTGTGGGCCTCAACAAATGGACAGAGCTCAAAAGATTATTTGTTCCTAAAATGCTATTTAATATCAACATTAGTGTAATGTAGCAATACCAAGGTCATGGGTTTGATTCCCAGGCAAGGTATGAACGGATAAAATGTAGTCTTGGATGCAATGCAAATGGATGTAAGCATCTTCTAAATGTAAATGAGATCGATCTGATTTTACCTGTGATAGTATAGAGAGCTGTTATGCAGAGCAGAGCAATCACCGCAACATAGATATTCCAGCCAAGAGCCTGCTGTATAAAAACTGCTCCTGAGAACATGTCAACCTGTGTTCAGTGAGCAGAAATTGGTGAGTGTAAAAAAGAAAACTGCTCACTTCGATTCTAAGTAGTTTTTATCTGGATATGACTTTACACTTACAGAAATCTTTGTGAAGATGTAAAGGAAAAGTGAAATGACAGAGAGATACAAGCTAATTCTAGTCCCTCCAAATCTTTTCTTGAGGTATTGTGGCATTGTAATGACCTTGTGGGGGGAGAGTAGGTATATTAATTCTCTTTCACTCACTTTATTCAAATAAACATTTGACATCTAAAATATCCTTGTTATGAAAAACATACATACCCCTGCGGTCATATAAATAGGGACGAACACCCAGCCCAACAACAAAACAATAAACAATGCCTGGGAACGGAATAATTTTTATATTCAAAACAAAATTATTGGAATAACCAATGACGATATTCTTATTTATTCAAATGTCTAGCTTACATTCCATTCAAAACCCCCGACAGCTATTCCACTTGCAGCTGCCGTTCCTGCAAGGCCAACAAAATGACCACTGCCAATGTTGCTTGCAAAAAGAGACGTTCCCACCTATGTGTTTGATGTGAGGGGAAATAAATACACGGAAAAATAGAAAATAAGCTTTACAATAACCACTGAAAAACTTTCATTATTCATATGAGGGTGTAGATATTGCTACAGAACTGTGTGGCTTAACATCTAAAATACATTTTAATTCAACTTTTAATTTGAATAAAGTTAGTACTCACAGGCCACCACACCATGGTCCGACCTGCAAGAAAGTAGCCGCCTACTGTTCCACGATTTGTCCTAAATGTAGACTAAGATGGAAAAAGATTCATTCATTCTACAGACATTAAACGTGTACAATAATTTACAAATTTGAACAGACTTATCAATTAGCAGCTATCTGGCACTTTAAAAAAAGACAAAAAACAAATTTTTCACCTACCCAAATTCCCACTGCAATAACCACCAGAAAGTAACCAATAATCACGCTGATGTCCGCTGGATTGTTGATGGTAACGTTTTTCGCTGTAGTGTTTTCCATTTTTGAAGGCAGACAGACACGATGCTAATTTCATTTATGAGATGACAGGATATGAAACAAACACCACGGATGAAGCACTTGAGAAGGAATTTTGTCTTCATACAGAATTTTGAGGGTAAAATCCATGATCTTTGCCCACATGGCAAAAAGGCTGATGAAGGAATCTTATTAACAACAATAATTAACTTATTACTAGCCACTCAGGAAAGACACTTTTAAGCATTACATGTTAATCAAACTTACAGTACATATTAGCTTACTATGTGGTACTTTCACTAAAAAACAAAACAATGTAGTACATAAATTGTTAAATTACATAAAGGCATATGTGAAAGCATAGGAAGAGAACAAATTCCTTGTTTCAGCATAATATATTTAAGTTCTGAGTAATATGCAATACATTAACTACATGTATTTATAAGGTTAGTTACATGTAATTATACAATTTATTATTATTATAGTAACTACAAGTAACAAAGTTTTTCTTTGATATAAGCAGAAAAAAATTCTTCAATTAATTTCTCTTAGATAACTTGTTTGAAACATGTTTGACACCAATGTAAAAAACCTTAAGTAACGTTTAGTATTTATGGTTTTAAAAATACTTCACTGATTAATAGTTCCCCAGCAGTACAGTTCTCACCTTATTTGGAAACTATTTTATGGTTTGGTTAATAATTCTGCACTTTGCTGTGTGACAGTATCACTAATTCACTGGTTTTAAATGAAAAACAAAACTCACCTATATTTACAAGACAAGCCACAAAACGAATTATGTTCAATTTATTTTAATGAAAACCAGAGCACAGACTTTCCATTCAAACAACGTTCAATATTTGACAATTCTAGGTCTTTAAAACAAACAGACCTGTTTGACATCAGATGTAAATACAGAGTCCTGTTTGTCTCTGAGAAAATGTTACTGTAAAACGAAATTACAATAACTTAAAGATTAAAAGAACAATGAAATCATACAAAAAGCATTCATTTGGTTTCTATTGCGATTCTATGTTTAAAACATTTCAGATGAGATGACCTGCTAAACCCAAAAAGATGCCATTAAAGCACTACTGATACGTATACTGATCCACTTCATTGAGGGCAAGCTGAACAGTGCGTTACAACGATGTGCAGAAAACCATCAATCACTGTCATCATGAACTCAAACCTCCAGAGATGTTGTAGTGGACACTACAACAAAAAAATCACACAAGATACTGAAGGATCGTAACATGGACTGTGAGTTAATGTTAAGACTCATGTTGTGATGCATTATTGTTCAATGTTAGTTCAGTCATGTGAGAATCAAAGAGAGAAATTTCACTTCAAAAAGCCAGTGTTGCATTTCTTGATTTCATTTGATATCTTAAAAATAGAAAAGAAAAAAACAAATGATTTCAGGACAGGTATTGAAAATGCATTTCAAAATATAACATTTTATCATGTTAACATCAGTTAAGATCATTTCAGATACAGTAGAGTTTGCAACACAAAGGTTAGTAGCTAATTGAAAACAACATGATTTTTTTGTTTTGTTTTTTAACAGCGGTTATCATCAGGGTTCTATGTTGTCAGTTATGGTTGTATGTATTGTACGCAAAATTAAATATTGTTTTTGCGTTTTGCAAATGAAAGTGCAAAAATGGCCACAATAAAATAAAAATAAAAAAGAAATGGGGGAAGCCACTCTTTTCTTAAATCTAATAAATTACTTGTGGTTTAGAGTTCACTGATAAAACGCTCTTTAAAAACGTATTGTATGCTAGCGATCGTTTGCCAGAAAAAACAAAAGTCTGAATAACCAGAGCAACCGAAGCAATTTATCCAGTCACGACTTTAACTCTTTCCCGCCATTGACAGAATTTTCAGTCTTTCCGTGATTTCACTTTTATACGCTAGGGGGCGCTATTACACATCTTCTGAACGAGTACAGAATCTCCATAGCAAAACACAGGCGAAAAAGCAGAAACAAGCGATAGCAGTGTAAGCAGATGCATATGTAAAATAACATGATGAACATTAAACAGCATATAAATCAAAGCATTTGTTTTATAAATCTGAGTGTCTGTTCTTCCATTGAATATATTGCATGTTCAGATATATAAGAAAATATTCTGGGGGTCAAGAAAAAGTTCTGAAAATGATCAAAAACACTGGCGCTGACTGGCAACTTCTTTCAAAAACGCTGGTGGGGAAAGAGTTAGGGAAAGACGTGTCTTTCAAATGCACATCAAACTATTTAAATCTGTACATGTATTTCCATCATAGTTTATGTGCTTGTTTAAAAAAAATTTTTTTTAAGTATACGTTTATTAAGAACATATGGATATTTTATTCGCATAGTGGTTTTTGCATCCAGCATTTTTAATGCAAATTTTGGGATACTACATAAACATGCTGGTTGATGGAAACCCTTAACAGCGTTTTAATTTAAGTGTAATTTGTCACCACTGTAATAAAAAAAGAAATTAAAAAGACAAAGATTTTAAGTTTCTTAGACGGTTAAAAGAGAACCCATATTAAAGTCCTATGACTTTACAGTAACAGCTGTAAAGGTAGCAATCTTGATGTTCTAATTTGTGTAAAACTATACTCAGCCTCACAGGAATGACTAAGCAAAAAGTTTCAAATAAACTTCAATGACTTTTAATTAATTGAGTCAAGAAGCATGTTTACAACCTGTCTTTTTTTTCTCTGTCAAACATTTTATTATTCTCCAAGATTACGGTTTCTAAGATCAGATTTAAGCATCTGTAAAGATTTTTTATCAAGAGGAAAACATTCTGAAATCATATCCAAATATTATGCATATTTTTCATCAATACTTAGTAAAAACAAAACAAAAAACTTGCGTTCAGCTTGCAGAAATGAAATCATGAATTTCAAAACATCTAGACATCAACCAAGAGTAAAGATGTAAAAGTAGGTGCATAAACTTGTCCGAAATGCCCACTTGTCTGTTTGAAAAATCACACTTCCTGATTCGCCCTGTTGATCCGCATGACTCTGCATGACCGGGTCGGCCGTTTCTCTTTCCCCCGTTTCTGTTGAGCAGCCCGAAGACGTGCTAAAATGTGTTTTTTGGGGAACTTTAGGGTGGTACACCCAAACTGGCTAACTCCTCCTGTATCCCCGGGCAATTTCTCCCGTCTTTGGACCCAGCTTCGCCAGCCAGGTTTCCAGCAGTAGACGCTATCATAAAATCTTGAGCCATTCTCACCACCCAACACATATATCCTGCGTTTCCATCTAGCCACACCTCCGGCTGCAATGCGCCTCGGCAGGCCTGGAAAAACCACTGGACTAGGGGCACGGTCACTACCACCACCCCCTCGCTCTACTCCAACCGGCACCTCCCGCTCCACTCCAGATCCCCGTCCCTCTCGGAAAAACAACACACGTCCTGTGGCATCTAGTGGTTCGGCCTGGGTGTAGTTGCCATCGATGAACTTGGCGGCATCGCGCAAGTAACCACCAACGGCACAAACGCCGCCACGGACTGCTACTCCCCCAGCCAGACAGGTGGCACCAGAGTCTAGGGCGACACGGCTCCAGGTCCTTGTAACTGTGTGGTAGATAAGCACGCCAGCATGCACCACAGCCCTGCTCTGCTCCAGTGTGGTACCACCAAGCAAGTAGAGCCGACAGCGAAGGGCAGCACAAGCAAAAGAACGCAACGGCAATGGCAAACGAGGTCCCGAAGCCCATGTCAGCGCATTGAGGTCAAATCTTTCACATGTGTCTAAAAATGCTGTTCGGTTACAGCCACCAAGAGCGTATAAAAACCTCCACAGCCAAGAAGACCCAACATTGCACGCGGTTCAGCCATCAATGGCCGTGCAATCCAGCGGTTTACCACAACATCGTACTCGTGCAGCGATGATGAGACCTGGCCACTTCGCAGGATGCCGCCTGCCACAAACAGTCGACCTCCGACAGCAATGCAGCCCGGGGAAAGCAACGAGCCCAAGGCTGCCAGCTTCTCCCACTTTCCTGTACGAGGGTCAAAGCAATCCACCGTGAAGTCCCTCTCCTGTAAAGAATCATCCTCCCTCGGTTTAAGATCTACACAGACTATTTTCTTCTCAAACATGCCTTCTCGAGGCCTCAGCGGTCCTCCCATACCCTCGGTAATGGCTCGAGGCCCAAGTTCTTTGTTCATTCGGAGGTTCTCTTCAGGACCCAAAAGGCCAGGACGTAAATGGCGTAACAAACTGGGCATGTGAGTGTAACGATCAGCTGGCTGGTATTCTGCCCAGCGCCTTGCTGCATCATAAACTTCAGTCTCAGTCTCCACACCCAATCGATCCGACTCCAACAAGCTGCCAAGAGTTCCTGGGTCCAACAGGAGGAAATCTCGCTGCCGAGACACTCGAGGGAAATGCTGACCCACCAACCTCAAAGAAGCCCGAAGAAGCAGCTGGTCATGATGTGAACGAGCTAGAGAGTACATGCCCAGGCAATTCTCCACAGACAGGTGTTCAAAAAGGAACCTAACAAAAGGAAGATAAAGATGTGAGCATCAGCAAGACAAGATACACAAGGTAGAACGACCACAGTAAAATAGCATCAAAATAATACCTAGAGCAAAGGTCCTGCAAGGGCATCACTTGAAGACGATTGGCCGCAACAAACAAATCCTCTGCTGTGTCGAGACTAAGACCTGCTTCTCCTGTATAGACAAAGTGGATAACTGTCTCCATAACAAAGGGCGTCACCTCTTCCAGTCGGATCTCAGTAAGACGGGACTCTACGAGAGGGCTGGTAAACATGGCACGGAAATATGGACTAACTGCTGCTAAAAGTACTCTGAAATAACAAAAGATAAACAGTTCACATAAAACAGAACAGTTTTATATGCAAGATATTTTTGTTATTCTCCCCAAGGCTGCAATTATTTGAATTAATATTCAGTATGAAAATATATCATTTTAAAATGAATTTATTCCTGTGTTTTGGTAGTGTATCATTTCAGCATACAACATCTGCCATACAATGTAATGTGTAGTAACAATAGATTGTATGCCAATTTTAAATGACAAAGCCTTTTTATGTACAAGACAATCTGAAAACCAACCTGTGACACATGAACTTTTTTCCTTCCACCAAAAGAGTGACATCACACAACTGCTGAGCATCAAGTAACTGCTTTAACCCTGAATGAGTTGACAGAAAGACAAGGCAGATGAAAAGATGGCTAAATGAATCAAATTCATATTGTCCCCATAATTGGGTAACATTGCCACATTTGATGAATATGATGTCATGCGTTTTGGTCGATCGATTCACAAGTAGACGACATGGGAGATATACCCATTTACACCTGGTGTTTTAATCCATCTCTTTTGTCCACTTTCAACCACTTCTGTCCTGATTTCTTTGAGGGGAGGGTCTATGGGTGGGTAAATGTATGGATTTTTTTCAGATATTTCGAGGTAATGGACAATATAAGCTCACGCAATTTACATATGAACACGACTGGAGAAAACAGAAAAACATACGGAGAGCAGCACCACGTCGAACACAGTGAGTGTGTGTTAGAAATCAGGAATGGTGGAGAACATTGTGCTGGGTACATTTTCCATCTTCAAACCAAACTTGGGTTTCCAGCCAACAAAGTTTTAATCCCGTCTGGCTAGCGTGCTTCCCATAATGTTTACGCATTAGGGCAGTAGACGAGGAGTAGGCGATATTTTGTGCCTGTTCAAACCCATTCGATCACATGAGCGTTTACACTACAAAAGCAATCAGATTGAATCCGTATTCGACTACCTCTGGAAGTGGTTGAAAGTGGACAACCTCAAAATGTTTTAGACCCTGTTTACAACTGTATTCAGCATTGTCCACTTGTTATCCAATGGGCCAAAACACATCTTAACACCAGGTGTAAACAGGGCATTTGTTGGGTTAAAGTAAACTAATTTTCAATCTTCTGGAACCCAATGGATATACACTGGCTATTATTTAAGACATGCGTATCAAGAGCAATAAAACAGGAGGAAAATAGATTGAGGTATGTGCTATGCAGACTCTTGGGATATTTAAAATGAAATAAGAAATGACATTTTAGAATCCATAAAAAAAATTCATAATCTAAACAAACCATGTTGAAAAACACAACCATCATCTCACCCTGAGTTACATATTCCCCCAAGGGAGTCGAGTAGTCATCAGGAAAATCCTCTTCCTCAGAGTCACTATCTGAGAGAGGTTCTCCACCACCTCTATCTGCATCCTTCCACGGCTGTGGTCGCCAGGTAATCGCACTACCTCTGAGTGTACTACTTCTAACACTCATCTGTGGCAGGGATTTAATGTAAAAACACAGAATTAGATGCTCCTGTTGTGACAACAATATACTTTGAGTTACATTTGTTGCACATTAGTGATCGATCTGATTGGTGAAAGTGTTCAGTATCTAGGGCTGAATTGGGATATTTACGGTGTTCCCCAATTTCTAGAATTGAAAAATTTGATATTAGAACTAGATATAAGAATTATGTTAACTGATTGAAAATTCATTAATTCAATTATAAAATTATCATCTTTTTCCAGAATTGTAATCATCAAAACATTTCCCAAAGCTATCTGTAGGGTGAATATTAGCAATGAGACCTGATTCTTCACGCACCATAAGTAATAAGAATACTTTAACGCAAACGGACACGAGCAAATACAAGAGCGAGCATAAAACACTCTTGCCCATTAAAAAACATGTATATTTTCTCAAATATTACCATGAGAGTTGAAGATTTCTATCAGAGAGTGAGTTGACCCTAGCAGCACAGCTTTAGGTAATGGATAGCCTCTTAATTATTGGTGCGTCTTGAGTTCGATTTTGTGTATCAAGGCTATCGGGGTGCCACAATGGTACACACGGCCTGACACCCTTCGGCCCGTTCACAACGCCTTGACCTTCCTGGGTAGTTTCAGCGCAAATTGGTCGGCTCATTACGGTGTGTTGCACATCCTTAGCATTTCAGCTCAGAAATATACACGCGCGATTGATATATCCACCTTGACGTCCGCGGCTCCATGTAGATTATTAGTAGTTGTAATCCGGATTGGACTAGGCGCCGCAGTCACGGGAGAAATGGATGATTGTTTGATCAGTAATGTCTATTGCAACTATTGCTCACAGCTGCCAGCATTGCTCCATGATTGGAGGCGAAGCAAGCGGATTCTGTCACTTGCCGGAACAACAAACCAAACTTCCGCTTTTTTTCATAGGCCTGTTTGCCGGATGTGACAGATATTTACTTCCGTTTCAGCTAGAGTCTTATAAATTCACTAAAAGCGGTGAATATCGTTTCATTGATTTATTTTATTTTATTTTTTTACGAATACAAGTTGGAATTGATACCAGTAAATGTGTATTCACTCAAACTTAGTGATCATTTATTTTTCCATGGTTCCTTACCTTGGGTCTTTTCTCAAAAATACGCCGTTTATATACTTGTTAAGAGCAATAACGTTACCTTCTGGGAAAATGTATATACACAAATCTAACTGTAATCTGTATTTTTTTTACTCTCTCTCCAATTCACAACAAATGCCATCAAACAAGTTTGCCCAACTGGAAATAACCGCCTTGTTCAAACCGCCTCAACGGACACCGATTGTTGAACAGTCGGGTGTGTAGGAACTCATAATGTAATAACTGCACTGTAATACGTATTACATTATTATTGTAATAAAATGTTCATAATATAATAATTATCTAGAAACATAATAAAATATTGAGCTCATAACAATTTTTTACTTTATAAGAACTGTATTACATTATAAACGTCATCTTTTCATTATCATAATAGATTTTAAACCAAATTACAAAATAATAGTATTCCTTTACAGTACATTTAAAAAAATATAAATCCAGTACCTGTGAAATGCAACAGATACATATTCATTCTATTATTATTATTATTATTATTATTATTATTATTATTACATTTACATTATTATCATTACAGTACATTTTACAAATCTAAATCCAGTCTTAACCTGCCTACAAAATCCACCAGATTACTGATAGTACTACTACTACTACTAGTAGTAATAATAGAAGTTTAAAGGTGTAAACGTTCTGATTTTATTTATTTTTAGATTTTTTAACTTTATGTCTAATAAACATATACAACTATAATAATAATAATTGCATAAATATTTAAATGTTGCATTTTTCAGGTAGAATACTAATATTTAAAAGCTATTAATAAAAATATGACATGTTTTTAGTGAGTTTATAATGTACTGATTTTCTCATAATGTATTTTTTTTATTATAAGCTCAATATTTTATTACATTTTGAGAACATTATTACATTATGAACATTCTGTTATAATAAAGTAATACGTATTACGTCTGCCGTTTTTACATTATGTGCAGTTATTACATTATGAGTTGCTACAGAGTGTAAACAAACACCGACCACCAGACGCCGACAGTAAAAGTTTGCAAGGACTTCTACTAGGGTTTTCATAGTAAAAGTCCATGGAAACGAACTATTATATCCACTAAAATAATATAAGCACCACTACGACAAAATCCATAAAACTACAGCAAAATATTAAAAGCGTAATAAGCTTTTATATGTATTTATTTATAACAATAGACTAAAAATAAAATAATGAATCACACAAGTCTGGCTTTAATCGCATTGCCAATCGACTTTGGACGAAATGATGCCTCTCGGCTCCCGTACAGTTGAACTGTCATCCCGTTAACCATGGCGTCTTCTGTAAGGACAGCTACACGTTTTTGCTCTTTTTATCTGCTTACGTATTCTAGACAAAATGTCAGCAGTGGATTTAGATGGTCATGCCGACCATGCACCTCTCGACCGGTCAGGAGCAGCCTCTATGAGCATGTACGGGACGGGTACAGTCACAAACCCGAGCTGGACATGCAGCGTGTGTGCGAGGAGACAGATGCGGTGACAACGGAGGTGGAGAATCGGAAAGGAGATTTGCGGGCAGCTGATGTCGGAGTTATAGTAAGAGAAAGCATGACATAGCATTCATAAAATCAATAGGCCTACTGCTGCATTGACATTAGTTAAACTTAAATTTTCAGATAATTCTTGTGAAAACGTAAAGGGAACATCTATGTGGTACAATGTGTGTCTAGGTCTCAGTCTGGAAGAAACTACTGAGGGTGAAAAAAGAAATATCAGATTTGGAAAACAGAAAGAATGTGATCAGTGGCAAAATTCGCGCTCTTGTGGTAAGTGCTCATATACATTAACATAATTGGGATTTTAATATGTAGTGGACAGTGGGTGACGTTTCCTGCAGTGTGACAGGTTATGTTATCATGTACTGTTGACAGTATTTGTGATTTATTTCTGCCCTTTCAGGATGAACATGACAAATCCACGTTGTCTAGTGTAAGTTCCAGCTTTTTTTTTTTAAATTTGCATGACAATCTAAACTTTAATTTGAAGAATTAAATATGAACTTTTTAATTAATACAAGTTTTAAAGCTGCTATATTTAAGTGATTTTTCCGCTTGCTTTTCAATATGTAGTGTGCATAATGCATTGGAATTTTTGTATGACTCTTTCCTGCTTTGTACATGACAGCTTGTGGAGTACAACAGTGCTAGAGAAGAGGGTAGAGCACTCAGAGAGAAACTTAGTCATTTGTATCTGCAGGAGAGTGAGTTGGAGAAAGAACATTACTGCCGCGCTCTACGACTGCCCAACAGAACCCATCCAAGTGTGGTAAGGAACCACTCACCTTTTTATAATAGATAAAAAGCTGAAAATGTTTAATTTTCAATATGTATTATGCTTTTAAAAGTAATCCTTAAATAATTAAAATGTTAGACCATTCCTATTAACTGCCATTGAGTTATGAAACTATTTATTATTAAATGCTAAATTTACCAAATCCAATTATCAGATTTGCACCTAAGCAAATAATAATATACAAAAACATAAACATCATTATGTATTCGTTTAAAGAGTACATAACACAGTTTCTGGCAATCTCTTGTTAATCTTGAGTACCTATAGAGAAGTATTGCATCCTTCATATCTCCAAAGAGTCTTTAGTTTTAATCATATTTGTAAAAGACAGATACGCTATACCGATTCTTTCCAAAAACAACCGAACGGTGGGCGGAGCTAAAGAGTCACGAGCACACACACACTTGACACACACAATACATCATGGTATTATCCCTGGGTAACTTTTGATTCACTATACGTTTGTGTTGTTGACGTTATATGCACATATGCACCGATTTCCAACAAAACACAAACATTTGATGCAGTTTCACTCACCGCCTGCGGTTTTCGACTCATGACTGGGAACAAACAAATACACTGTCACTTGCAGAATTCCATTGCTGCTCCAGGAAAAAAAAACTGCATCCACTGTTTCCTTAACGCTGGGTTATTTGGGATGCTGAACAAGATTATCTTTCACTCATAACCAAAAACACACTTCTTTAATGACATTGTTGATGTTGTGGTCTAAAAACAAAATGACGGCTTCCATAACCCGAACGAAGCTCGTTGATGGGCGTGCTCTTGTTCTTGCTCCGAATGCAATGATTGGTTGAAAATATCCAACAAACATCCACAAAAGATATGTTCTTTTTTATATATTTTTATACGACTTCTATTATTGATTGCTATCAGTATGAAAAGAAGTGTTTATGAAAAACCTCTACCCTACCCTACCCTACCCTAGCTTTGACAGGAATGTATTTACATTTTTTTTTTTCTCCTAGCCCATCGGAGATGAGAGCCAGGCAAGAGTGGTTGAATTGGTTGGTCAGAGACGAGGTAAATTTACCTGAATAAAGCCATAAACCACTTTATCCATTTCTTGAAATCGGTTTGGTCAAAACATACAATTTGGAGTTTGATTTGAAGCAGCAGCCATGGCTTTTCCTGACCTTGAGGTTTAACATTGTGTTACATTTCTTGCAGTAATTGACAACAATTATCTAGCAATGAGATGAAAGGTGTATTTGATTTATTTTATGCAAATACCTATGTCAACTAGCTTTATCAGGGCAGTACTGAATAAAAACAACATGCATTTATGATCCCTCTTAAAAAAACCTAAACATTGTGCATATTCTCCCAGGGATAATATGATAACTGTATAGTATTATGTTGTAAGAACGGATCATTTTTAATAACTTTTTGGATTTTTGCTGCAGGAATTTTGTTCCTTGTTGTTTTGATCAATAAATGGTGTGTGACTGACTTAATATTTCCTAACCTGCTAAAATGTTTTGTAAATACAAATAAGAGTTGCACAAGATGTATTGTAATATAATGTAGTGTCATGTGTCCACCATAGAATTTGATTTCAAACCAAAAGGCCACCTGGAAATTGGAGAGGGTCTTGACATCATCAGACAAAGGTTAGATGTTTTCTCTCTGTTATGTTTTAATTTTATTTAATGATTTATTTGTATTTGTTTTTCATTTGTATCTCTTTCCTCTTAGACGGCTTGCCCATGTGTCAGGGCACAGATCATACTACTTGAGAGGGGCAGGGGCCAGACTTCAGTTTGCCTTGCAAAATTTTACTATGGATCTTCTTGAGAAACGGGTAAGTATGTTTTCATCTATTTCTAATATTTGGAATAATCTCTGTACCCAAGAATAGTACATTATAAAACCAGGAATGTATTATTTAAAAAAGTAAACCAAATCTATTTTGGTTTCATATTGACTGATCCATGCTGTTTCTTTTTGGAGGTTGAGTATGCTAGAGTATCTCTGTTGTGAATTCTTAACATTTTACAGGGCTTTATTCCCATGGTTGTTCCTGACATATTAAAATCAGCAGTTTTTGTGAGTATTGCTTTGTTTTGAACTTACAGTATAATGATTTTTATGTATCAACATTTTTATTACATTGTAGGATCCAACATTCTGCATTCCTTTACTGAGTTCTAATTCATAATCATATACTACCATGACTAATGGCTTTAGCAGTATAATTTTACACTGAATACTTTAGATGCAGCTGTGTATTAGGATTGTTAATGGAAATATAAAGTTTAGAAAACTAGCTAATGTAGTGGCAACTGTAGTAGCCTATAAAGAATATCCATTATATTGTGCTGTTTTTGTATCTATTGTTCAGGAAGGTTGTGGGATGCAGCCTCATGCTCATAAATCACAGGTGTACTCTCTGGACCCTTCACGCTTTCCTGACCTCAATCTTGCTGGAACAGGGAAGTAGGAGTGGCAGGTGATAAAAGCATGAACTTCTGTGACATGATAATTAACCTTATGATAAACTGTGCCCTCCACTAATATTGGCACCCTTGGTAAATATGAAATGAGCTGTGAAAATAAATCTGCATTGTTTATCCTTTTGATCTTTCATTCAAAAAATCACAAAATTCTAACCTTTCCTTGAAGTAAAACAAATAAAAGTGGGGGGAAACTCACATTATGAAATAAATGTTTTTCTCTAGTTCACGTTGGCACCCAATTATTGCCTTATCCTTTTCCCAATATAACAGCTCAGATTCTTAATGCAAGATGAGTTTGGAGAACACCTGTCAAGAGATCATAGACCATTCCTTCATACTGAATCTCTCCAGATCCTTCAGATTCCCAGATCCATGTTGGTGCTTCTTCTCTTCAGTTCAGCCACTCATTCTCTATAGGGTTCAGGTCAGGGGACTGGGATGGCCATGACAGAAGATTCATTTTGTGCTCAGTGACACATTTCTGTGTTTATTTTGATGTTTGTTTTGGATCATTGTCCTTATGAAAGATCCAACCACGGCCCATTATACGATTTCTAGCAGAAGCGGTCAGGTCTTAATTTTTTTTTATCTTTCGGTATTTGATAGAATCCATGATACCATGTATCTGAACAAGATGTCCAGGACCTCCAGCAAAAAAAAAATAGACCCACAACATTAAAGAGCAGTATATTTAACCATGGGTATGTGGTACCTTTTTGCATATCCTATTTGGTGGGTTTGATGCCAAAAAGCTCTTTTTTGTTTGTTTCATCTGACCATAGATCCAGGTCCCATTTGAATTTCCAGTCATGTCTGTCAACTGAAATGCTGGAGTTTTGGATTTTTGGATTTTTCTTGAAACCCTCTCAAACAACTTGTGATGTAGGTGCTGTTTGATAAAAAAAATGTTTAGGCTTTCTTACCTCAAGACTCAACTAATCTCTTAGTCTTTGTTCACTCAAGCTCTACTCCTCACCATGCATTAGGACGATATAGACACACGTCCTCTTCCAGACAGATTTGGAACTTCTTAATTATTGCCCTGATGGTGGAAATGGGGATTTTTAATGCTTATGCTATTTTGTTATGGCCACTTTCTATTTTCTGTGAATTTTTTTAATGAAAAATCAAAAGGATAAACAGTGCAGATTTATTTTCAGAACCTCCTGTGCTCATATTTACCAAGGGTGCCAATATTAGTGCAGGGCACTGTATGATAATTCAAAGATAATAAAAAATGTGTTATTATAAATTAATCTAAAAGTAAATTGTTGTTACATCAATACACCACTATTCAAAATTTTGGAATAATTAATGTTTTTTAATATTTGTGAAAGAAGTCTTTTATGGTCACCAAGGCTGTATTTATTTGAACAAACATACAGTAAAAACAGTAATATTATGAAATATTTTACAAAATAAAAGTTTTCTATTTTAATATAGTTCGAAATTTAAATATAGTTTAAATGCTGATTATAAAAATGTATTATTTTAATATTAATAAGAACGTCATCATTAATAATTGAGCACCACATTTTTCCAAACTTTTGACAGGTATTTTATTTGATGTTATTACTATTAATATAAAAATTATAGACCAGTAGGCACCAAATGTTAGGTTAGCAAAGAAAATGTAAAAAATCCATGAATACTTCACAATAAATTGATGATGACTTATATTTTACTAGGATATTTCATGGATCATGCTGTAACTTTGAAGGATTTACCTGCCAGGTATAAAAAGTCCTTAATTGACCTATTGATTGATTGTGTGAAAGCTACATTAAGTTATTCTTTGATTGATGCATGCATAAAGTGTTATTTGTATTGCTTTTATATTCTAGAACCGTCTGTAGTAGCACATGTTACCGAGCAGAAACAGATACTGGAAGAGAGACCTGGGGGCTTTACAGAGTTCACCATTTTAACAAGGTAATCAGAAAACGGAAGTGGTAGCATGGATAATGAAAGGAAAACAAAAAAGCAGTACTATGTAATGTAATCGCAGTACTATGAAAATATATCTGTTGTTACCTTTAGGGTGTTTACTTTGTTTACATTCGTGCAGATTGAAATGTTCGGTGTAACTTCCAATGAGACGGGAGAGGAGAGTTCCCAGTTGTTGGATGAATTTGTCTTATTACAGAAGGAGATTTTCTCTTCCCTAAAGCTTCATTATAGGTATGTCTAAAATCTAACCAATGTTTACACACACTAAGATTAAGCATAGCTAGTTTATTCATGTTTTGATTCATAAAATGTGACGAATTCATATTATTTTGAAAATGGTATAGCATTAAAACCTCAAAAGCATTTATTTTAAAAGTATTTATTGGGCTAACAGTGGTTTTTAAAGTTTGTTCACAGTAAAATAAGTAAATATTTGCTGTCAGTATGCACTTGCTGTCAGGCAATACTATAAGATATGTAGTATTGAAACAAGTAGATAGGTAAAAAATGGTTATAGCAATTCTTTCCCTCACAGAGTCTTGGATATGCCCACTCAAGAATTGGGGCCTCCTGCCTTCCGAAAGTATGATATTGAGGCATGGATGCCAGGGCGTGGAAGCTTTGGAGAGGTTGGAACAATATTTTAAAATTAAGAGTCAAGAGACAGAGTAATAATTGTTAGATTAATGCTTTTAAAAAAAAGAAAACCATCAGCGAGAATAATACATGAATTTGCTTTTTGAATTTTCTCATTAAAAAGAGGGGTACATTTCTACTTGGTCCTTTATCAGATTTCCAGTGCCTCAAACTGCACAGACTACCAGAGCCGACGCCTTAACATTCTCTATGAGGGAAATGATGGAAACCCTAAGTATGCACATACGGTAAGAGGCTATTTATAATACTATCTTAATAACAGCCATGGTTGCAATATGTCCACTCTATTTGTTGTGCTGTAAAAATTGTAAAAATATGATTATAGGTGATAACTAAGAAAACAGAACCATTCCTTCAGCACAAAAATAGCTGCAGCAGTCAATAACACTTTACTTTTCATATTTTAGGTAAATGCTACAGCTTGTGCCATTCCACGTACCATTATTGCCATTTTGGAGACACACCAAACCAAGGTAGAAACTAAACTAATTTGGGTATTTTTCAACAGATATTAATTTTATTAATAATTTTGTCTCTCTTTTTGTTTTCTGTTAGGAAGGAACGGTTCAGATTCCTGAAGTCTTGCAGCACTACCTTGGCTTGGATGTGATAGAAAAACCTAAATGCACTCCTATTAAATATATGGGACCAAATCAACCCAAGCGACATAACTCAAAATAATTTCTTAATAGAATATCATACTTCAATGAAGTACTGTTTTTGCTGTATTCTCCACAGTGAATGCAATGTATTTAGGTGTTTGTCTTATAGTGTCTCAAACCTTTTATTTTCAAAAACAAAATTTGTCTGGCCTATCCAAATTTTCAATAAAATGCCATCAGTGACATATCAGAATTTGCTATGGCTTAATTCACTAGTTGCCATTCTGGGGTTCCTGGTTGTGTAAATTATTTCCACCTGAGAAATTTTGCAGATCAAGTTTTTGTTGAGAAATTTAACATCCACATTGTAGTTAATAAAATAGATTAATTGGCAGTGCCGCCGCTCCCATCACGTGCTGCGCGTTGGGCACCAAGTGCTGAGGGGGGCACCACAAGAAAGTTCTCTCAGCACTTATATCTCGAAACAGAAAGTTCACTTGCTGCTTGTACAAATTACTGTAGTCATCCCTCTCTCTGCCAATCTTCTTTCCACACCAATGTGTATTCCTTGATCTGTTTACAAACAAAATCATTCTGAAGCCATCTGATTTGCTAAAAGATGACCGAAATTGCCCCTAAACCCTCAATCACTATTCCCTACTTTAGTTCACTAATACAGTTCACTTGAAGGAGTGAATGAAAACAACTGAGCGAATTCGGACAGCCACTGTGTACATCGGCTGGACGTTCGTTATTACGGTGCAATGTGGGATAGAATGAGTGCACTCAATAACGTCCACTACGGTTTCGGACACCAATACAAATGGCTGTCCCCTCAAATAGTGCCCTATTCAAGTGTAAAGGGGGTGATTTCGGATTCAGCCTAAGAGAGAATAAAAATAGAACACCTGTCAGATGAAATTGCAATTATTTGTGTTTGGAATAATTATTTAATTTCATTGTAAATATTCTGCTATGATTTTATATTTCAATATAATTACAATGCACAGGAGTTTACCATGCTTATTTGAATGTGCTTGTTTTATTAAGTGTGTTAACATTTGAAACGTGCTGCAAATTATAGAGTATATCATATTTTGTACATCGTGAAATATGAGTGACAAAAGTGAATTTTGGAAAATGTATCAATTTAATGCATAATGTTGAAATCAATGAAAAATGATTCAGTTAAAGGTGCCCTAGAATGAGTTTCTGATATCTACATAGAGGGTATGTGTATTATTTAAGGGCAAAACATTTTATAGGTCCATATACAACCCCAGAAATTGTCCCTAGTATGAAATGGTCTGTTTTTGCCTAATTTGGAAGGGTCATGATTATTGGATTAGTGGAGTTCTTCTCTGATTGGCTGTGTCACTGCGGCTAATATCAGTAGCTTCACTGAAAGCAAACACATCTATGTTATAATGTTCGTCATGGCAATGGAGAGATTATGCATCCAACCTTATGTTTGATAATATTTCTGATGAAGATAAAGATTTTGAGGAACAACCAATAGTTTTGAGATTGGAAATGGATGATTTTGAGTGGTAAGTTTAGTCTTTATTTTCAGTAAGATCTGCAAAACGTAACGTCAGTACTACAACTTCAGCCTACATGTGAACTAGCATATAACATTAACTTTGTATTTGCACGTTTACTCTTAACGTCAGCAGTCACAACTGTTTTTAGCATTGTAAAAAAAATTTAGTCATTGTAATGCGTCACCGTTTTTTTTTTTTTACAAATTGATTAGATGCCGTATCAAATGACTATCGTTTCAACTTAAGTGGTGGAGAAGGTGACGTAGCTAGAAGAATAGAGTGAGCTATCTAAGCAACTAAACTAACGTTAGTTTGGTAATTCTTGGGGTGGCAAATGAGAGGCAGAAATTGTAAAAATGCTTGTTTTCTTTTAATAAAATGTGTTGCTATGCATTTAAAATTAGTTTAATATGCTATATCAATTAAAATTAAGCTTAATTAAAAAACAATTTAAGTTATTTTAATCAAACACTGGTGAAACAACCACTTATGTCTGGTGTTACCAATATTTGAAGTTACATTTTGGTTTGTTCTAAAATGAGCAGGGATATGCAACTAATAAATACATTACTTTAAGGATTCAGTGTCATTGGTCATTTATTTAAATGTCTTTATTTCTTTCTTTTTTTTTTTTTAATGTTTAATTTTTCATCTTGACCCCTATTTTTGCCAAAGAATTTTCTTTTTTAATTGGAATTTTAAAAAAAGGCAGGATGTCTTTATTCTAAAATATTCTAAAAGAATCCACTTTAGTCTAAAAAAAAAAAAAAAACTCTTCCTCTATTTCTCTTTTATTCCTTCCTTATTCTAGCTTAAGCTTATTCTATGTAATGTCCAAAACTTGGTATTTAAGGCACTTTTTGCGTTTTTCGCCTATTCATGACCGATCGCTTCCTTTACTCCTATGTTGTAAGTCGCTTTGGATAAAAGCGTCTGCTAAATGCCTAAATGTAAAATGTAAATGTAAAAACATCACATTTTAAGACATTTTGAAGTAACACCACAGATGTAATATTGCATAAATGGTTTGTGGAGTTATTATAGAGTCTGTGGTGTTGCCAGGAAAGACAGTAACACCACAGACAAATTAGCCTAAATCCAGACTTTTCTAAAATGGAGGCTGCCATCATGAAAATTTCAAGGTTGGGACATTTTGGAAATATTAATATCTATTTATCTAAATGTTTTATTAAAATAGGTAAAATCTGCAAGTTATCAACATAACACACACTAATAAAGTGCGACATGAAATTGTCAGAAATGTAGCCAACTTTAAGAAAATTAATAGGCAAGGCAATGCAAGGCAAGTTTATTTATAGAGCACATTTCATACACAATGGCAATTCAAAGTGCTTTACATAGAAAATGAAATTAAAATAGTGATAACATATGCATAAGAAATAAGAATACCACGTGTGAGAATTAAAAATAAAAACAGGATAATTAAAACAGTTGTAAAGAGTATTTTTAAAATAAGAAGAAATAGAAATATACAGTTGTAAAGATAATTAAAAGAATAAATGATTACAGTATATATAGATAAAAAATAAAGATGATGCATAGATTAGATTAGGTGCAATCAGTCGGACGTACAGTGGCACACAGTGTTCATTCAGTAAATGCACAGCTGAACAGATGTGTTTTGAGTCTGGATTTGAATGTGGCATACTGTTGGAGCACATCTGGTCTCTTCTGGAAGCTGGTTCCAACAGCGGCTGGCACAATAGCTAAACGCAGACTCTCCTTGCTTTGAGTAAACTCTTGGTATTTCTAACTGACTTGATCCTGATGATCTGTGTGATCTGTTGGGCTTGTATTTTATCAGCATATCTGCAATGTATTGAGGTCCTAGGTCATTGAGTGATTTATAAACAAGTAATAATACTTTAAAATTGATCCTAAATGTAACTGGAAGCCAGTGTAAAGAACCGAGGACTGGTGTGATATGGTCATATTTTCTGTTTCTGCTCAGAATCCTGGCCGCAGCGTTCTGTATGAGCTGCAGCTGTCTAATGGTCTTTTTGTTTCCAAATGTAATGATTTCAGTTTTGTTTTTGTTTAACTGGAGATAGTTTTGGCTCATCCAACTGTTAACTTCATCAATGCATTTGCACAGGGAGTCAATGGGGCTATAGTCATTAGGTGATAGTGCTAAGTAGATCTGGGTGTCGTCAGCATAGCTGTGGTAATAGCATTTGGTTCTCTCTCATTATTTGGCTCAGTGGCAGCATATACAGGTTGAATAGGAGTGATGCAAGAATTGACCCTTGTGGGACTCCGCAAGTCATGGATGTCCATTCATACTTATGGTCACCTATACTCACATAATAACCCCTCCCTTCTAAGTATGACCTGAACCATTTGAGGACCATCCCAGAAAGTCCGACCCAGTTTTCCAGCCTGTCAAGAAGTATGTTGTGGTCAACAGTGTCGAATGCAGCACTGAGGTCGAGTAGTACCAGAATTGATGTTTTGCCTGTATCTGTATTGAGGCGAATATAATTTATTATATTTATAAGTGCTGTTTTTGTGCTGTGATGTGGTCGGAAACCAGATTGAAAATTGTCAAAGTATCCGTTTGATCTTAAGAATTTGTTCAGCTGACTGAAGACAACTTTTTCAATGATCTTGCCTATGAAGGGCAGATTTGAGATTGTTCTGTAGTTGGTCAATATGGAGTTATCCAGATTTCTCTTTTTCAGAAGAGGCTTAACTACTGCGGTTTTAAGGGAGTTTGGAAAAGTCCCATTGAGAAGTGAGGAGTTTACCACTTCTAGCAGATCTGCTTCTAAACAGTTAAACACAGTTTTGAAAAAAGAAGTGGGGAGTGTGTCAAGAGCGCAGGTTGATGTTTTAATGTGCTGTACCGTTTCTTCTAAAATGTTACAATCAATTGCCTCAAAATCAGACATAGTAACTTTCTCAGGTTGTGGTCTGATCTGACTGACCCCAGAGCAACTCAAGGATGTGCTGATCGCCTTTCTTGTATTATTGATTTTCTCTGAGAAGAAGGAAGCAAACTCACTGCATTTGCTGTCAGAGAGCATTTCACTGGGAATGTGACTCGGGGGGTTTGTTAGTCTCTCTAATAAGAAAGAATGTCCTTGCCATGCACCCCTCATATCAAGCAGAACATGCAATGACCTTTACACACAGAAAGTAGTCCACATAGATTTCCCCCTTTTCTTAAAGGGGCGACATCCATTGATGTAACACCACAGACATGAATTTGGGAGACACTACTTTTTTTTCTTAAATATTTCAAAATATAAATATTTTTAAACAATTTAATAAAATTTAAAATGTAAAATAAAATCTATATTCACAATATACCCAATTTATTTGTGTTAAAAATTTTATTTTGTTGCAATTACATTCCATTACACCTCTCTGAGGTATGGCGGGAACATGCATATTTTGTTACAATTGCATCCTCTCAAACTCAATTAAAATATGTATTTTAAAACAAAAATGTATCTATTAATAATGTACAAATTAAACCTACAGGATACAACCATGAAAATATTTTAGAATGTTTTAGTATTTAAAGTTTATTTTAACTGTTGTAAAGTAGAGGGACACCACTTGCCACCACAAATAAAGAATGACCCAGTTAGTGTTGTTGATTAAATATAGGCTAAATTATAATTATATCCAACAAAAGGGATTGCCATATGTATTTACGGTTGTATTTTGTAGATTTATATGACAACACTGGCAGGAAATAATATTAACCTTTGACATTTATCAAACTGTTTTGTATGCTACTTGGAGGGGTTACTGTACTAGCATCTTGCGTTGGATCTACTGTAGACAAAACAGACAAAAATATTGTTGTCTCACGAAGAAACTTTCAATTTAATCAGAAATTGTTTAGAGAGTCAATAAGTGGATAAAATCCACTGATCTATATAATGATCATTTATATATAGATCAGTGATAAAATCACTAATTACTGCTTGCGGGAATATAGTTTGAATTGCCGCTTCTTCAGTATCAGACGCTGAGCTTAGCCTGCTTGATATTTTCCAAGGTTAGAAAAACTGTCCGTGGTGAAATGAGCAGAGCGAACAAACAACTTTAAATTAAATTGTTGCGGTATCAGGTTATAGATAAACATCAACCATGCCTGTTGACAGTCTTGTTCTGTGGGAAGGATACACTACGTACTCTGGAACATAACATTTATTTCCATGATCTGCCATTTTTGCTATCCTCGCGTGACGCTTGTTTCTTCGTAATACCTGCAGAAATCCCTATGATTCGGCTGTGCAGTTCCAGTTGGCCTTACATGTGCTGGCAAATGTTGTTGCGTAACAGTCAGTGTTATGTTGAGATTAGCCTGTTTTTCCGTGGTGTTTTTCACGCATATATATACAGGTCCTTCTAAAAAAATTTGCATATTGTGATAAAAGTTCATTATTTTCCATAATGTAATGATAAAATTAAAATTTCATATATCATAGATTCACAGGCTTTTAAAAACTCCCAGCCTGGTTCATTACTCAAAACCGCAATCATGGGTAAGACTGCCGACCTGACTGCTGTCCAGAAGGCCATCATTGACACCCTCAAGCGAGAGGGTAAGAGACAGAAAGACATTTCTGAACGAATAGGCTGTTCCCAGAGTGCTGTATCAAGGCACCTTAGTGGGAAGTCTGTGGGAAGGAAAAAGTGTGGCAAAAAACGCAGCACAACGAGAAGTGGTGACCGGACCCTGAGGAAGATTGTGGAGAAGGACTGATTCCAGACCTTGGGGGACCTGCGGAAGCAGTGGACTGAGTCTCAAGTAGAAGCATCCAGAACCACCGTGCACAGGCGTGTGCAGGAAATGGGCTACAGGTGCCGCATTCCCCATGTCAAGCCACTTTTGAACCAGAAACAGCAGCAGAAGTGCCTGACCTGGGCTACAGAGAAGCAGCAATGGACTGTCGCTCAAATGTTGCATGTCATTGAGAAATCAAGGTGCCAGAGTCTGGAGGAAGACTGGGGAGAAGGAAATGCCAAAATGCCTGAAGTCCAGTGTCAAGTAAATGGACTGCATTTATATAGCGCTTTTAACAGACCAATGGCCATCCAAAGCGCTTTACATGTTGCCTCACATTCACCCATTCACACACTCACTCATACACCGACGGCGGTGTCAACCATGCAAGGCGCCATCCAGCTCGTCGGGAGCAGCTGGGGTTAGGTGTCTTGCTCATGGACACCTCGACACTTGGTCAGGTGGAACCGGGGATCGAACCACCAACCTTCCGGTTTGTAGACAATCTACATGAACCACTGAGCCACTGCCGCCCCAAGTACCCACAGTCAGTGATGGTCTGGGGTGCCATGTCAGCTGCTGGTGTTGGTCCACTGTTTTATCAAGGGCGGGGTCAATGCAGCTAGCTATAAGGAGATTTTGGAGCAGTTCATGCTTCCATCTCTCCTGTTTACTAGACAGGCGCTTCAACCAACTAAGCCACGGCACCAAGCTCCACGTGCTTACGCTGGAAGTGCGAACTAGGAAACGTTTAACTAACACCATTTAAGCTACAGAAAGAGACCAGCACCGCAGGAAACCCTGGAAACGTTTAGCAAAAACAAAATAACAAAATTACCGACTCTGGTGGGACTCAAACACACAACCTTTGAATGGCCTCATTTTGCAGTCTAGAAGTCCAATGCGCTATCCATTGCGCCACAGAGCCCGTCTGAGCGCCTGCCTGAACCACGTGATGTTTTTTCTTCTAGGCATTTGCACATCCAACAGTGTGAAGATCTAAACTCTGTGGGCAGGAAAGACAGGTCCTCGAGCCTCTGCATAACTGAAACCTGATTCAAAATGCTGAGGCCCTCTGTCCAAGAAAGTGCCAAGAAAACAGAGGACAGGCACCGCTGGGATTCAAACCCAGGATTTCCTGTTTACAAGACAGGCACTTTGACCAACTAAGCCACGGTGCCTGGCTGCCACTGTAAATTAGCTTGGGACACTGTCGTCCAAAATCAGCTGAGGGTTGATTTGAAAATGGAAACAACCGCAAAAGCAACCTCGGTTTCACAGTTTGTGGTCAGCTCCCAGAAAAGCACATGCTTGCTAATGTTCACGGTCTTGAGCCACACAAGTATTTCCAAAGGCTCCGCTGGGATTTGAACCCAGAATTTCCTGTTTACAAGACAGGCCCTTTGACCAGCTAAGCCACAGCACCTGGCTGCTACTGAAAATTAGCTTGGGTCACTGTCGTCCGACAACAGCTAAAGGATGATTTGAAAATGTAAACAACCGCAAAAGCAACCTCAGTTTCACAGTTTGTGGTCAGCTTCCGGAAAAGCACATGCTTGCTAAGGTTCACAGCATTGTGCCACACAAGTATTTCAAAGGCACCGCTGGGATTCGAACCCAGGATCTCCTGTTTACTAGACAGGCGCTTTACCCAACTAAGCCACGGCGCCAAGCTCCTTGTGCTTACCCTGGAATTGCAAACTAGGAATCGTTTAACTAATACCATTTAAGCTACAGAAAGAGACCGGTACCGCAGGAAACCCAGGAAACGTTTAGCAAAAACAAAATATCAAAATTTACGACTCTGGTGGGACTCGAACCCACAACCTTCGAATAGCCTCATTTTGCAATCTAGAAGTCCAATGCGCTATCCATTGCGCCACAGAGCCCATTTGATTGCCTGTCTGGACCACGTGATGTTTTTTCTTCTGGGCATTTGCACATCCAACAGTGTGAAGATGTAAACTCTGTGGGCAGGAAAGACAGGTCCTCGAGCCTTTGCATAACTGAAACCTGATTCAAAATGCTGAGGCCCTCTGTCCAAGAAAGTGCCAAGAAAACAGAGGACAGGCACCGCTGGGATTCAAACCCAGGATTTCCTGTTTACAAGACAGGCACTTTGACCAACTAAGCCACGGTGCCTGGCTGCCACTGTAAATTAGCTTGGGACACTGTCGTCCAAAATCAGCTGAGGGTTGATTTGAAAATGGAAACAACCGCAAAAGCAACCTCGGTTTCACAGTTTGTGGTCAGCTCCCAGAAAAGCACATGCTTGCTAATGTTCACGGTCTTGAGCCACACAAGTATTTCCAAAGGCTCCGCTGGGATTTGAACCCAGAATTTCCTGTTTACAAGACAGGCCCTTTGACCAGCTAAGCCACAGCACCTGGCTGCTACTGAAAATTAGCTTGGGTCACTGTCGTCCGACAACAGCTAAAGGATGATTTGAAAATGTAAACAACCGCAAAAGCAACCTCAGTTTCACAGTTTGTGGTCAGCTTCCGGAAAAGCACATGCTTGCTAAGGTTCACGGTATTGAGCCACACAAGTATTTCCAAAGGCTCCGCTGGGATTTGAACCCAGGATTTCCTGTTTACAAGACAGGCCCTTTGACCAGCTAAGCCACGGGGCCTGGCTGCTACTGAAAATTAGCTTGGGTCACTGTCGTCCGACAACATCTAAAGGCTGATTTGAAAATGTTAACAACCGCAAAAGCAACCTCAGTTTCACAGTTTGTGGTCAGCTTCCGGAAAAGCACATGCTTGCTAAGGTTCACAGCATTGTGCCACACAAGTATTTCAAAGGCACCGCTGGGATTCGAACCCAGGATCTCCTGTTTACTAGACAGGCGCTTTACCCAACTAAGCCACGGCGCCAAGCTCCTTGTGCTTACCCTGGAATTGCAAACTAGGAATCGTTTAACTAATACCATTTAAGCTACAGAAAGAGACCGGTACCGCAGGAAACCCAGGAAACATTTAGCAAAAACAAAATATCAAAATTTACGACTCTGGTGGGACTCAAACCCACAACCTTTGAATAGCCTCATTTTGCAATCTAGAAGTCCTCTGCGCTATCCATTGCGCCACAGAGCCCATTTGATTGCCTGTCTGGACCACGTGATGTTTTTTCTTCTGGGCATTTGCACATCCAACAGTGTGAAGATGTAAACTCTGTGGGCAGGAAAGACATGTCCTCGAGCCTCTGCATAACTGAAACCTGATTCAAAATGCTGAGGCCCTCTGTCCAAGAAAGAGCCAAGAGAACAGAGGACAGGCACCGCTGGGATTCGAACCCAGGATCTCCTGTTTACAAGACAGGCGCTTTGACCAGCTAAGCCACGGTGCCTGGCTGCCACTAATAATTAGCTTGGGACACTGTCGTCCGAAATCAGCTGAGGGTTGATTTGAAAATGGAAACAACCGCAAAAGCAACCTCGGTTTCACAGTTTGTGGTCAGCTCCCAGAAAAGCACATGCTTGCTAATGTTCACGGTCTTGAGCCACACAAGTATTTCCAAAAGCTCCGCTGGGATTTGAACCCAGGATTTCCTGTTTACAAGACAGGCCCTTTGACCAGCTAAGCCACGGGGCTTGGCTGCTACTGAAAATTAGCTTGGGTCACTGTCGTCCGACAACAGCTAAAGGATGATTTGAAAATGTTAACAACCGCAAAAGCAACCTTGGTTTCACAGTTTGTGGTCAGCTTCCGGAAAAGCACATGCTTGCTAAGGTTCACGGTATTGAGCCACACAAGTATTTCCAAAGGCTCCGCTGGGATTTGAACCCAGGATTTCCTGTTTACAAGACAGGCCCTTTGACCAGCTAAGCCACGGGGCCTGGCTGCTACTGAAAATTAGCTTGGGTCACTGTCGTCCTACAACATCTAAAGGATGATTTGAAAATGTTAACAACCGCAAAAGCAACCTCGGTTTCACAGTTTGTGGTCAGCTTCCGGAAAAGCACATGCTTGCTAAGGTTCACAGCATTGTGCCACACAAGTATTTCAAAGGCACCGCTGGGATTCGAACCCAGGATCTCCTGTTTACTAGACAGGCGCTTTAACCAACTAAGCCACGGCGCCAAGCTCCATGTGCTTACCCTGGAATTGCAAACTAGGAATCGTTTAACTAATACCATTTAAGCTACAGAAAGAGACCGGTACCGCAGGAAACCCAGGAAACATTTAGCAAAAACAAAATATCAAAATTTACGACTCTGGTGGGACTCGAACCCACAACCTTTGAATAGCCTCATTTTGCAATCTAGAAGTCCTCTGCGCTATCCATTGCGCCACAGAGCCCATTTGATTGCCTGTCTGGACCACGTGATGTTTTTTCTTCTGGGCATTTGCACATCCAACAGTGTGAAGATGTAAACTCTGTGGGCAGGAAAGACAGGTCCTCGAGCCTCTGCATAACTGAAACCTGATTCAAAATGCTGAGGCCCTCTGTCCAAGAAAACAGAGAACAGGCACCGCTGGGATTCGAACCCAGGATCTCCTGTTTACAAGACAGGCGCTTTGACCAGCTAAGCCACGGTGCCTGGCTGCCACTAAAAATTAGCTTGGGACACTGTCGTCCGAAATCAGCTGAGGGTTGATTTGAAAATGGAAACAACCGCAAAAGCAACCTCGGTTTCACAGTTTGTGGTCAGCTCCCAGAAAAACACATGCTTGCTAATGTTCACGGTCTTGAGCCACACAAGCATTTCCAAAGGCTCCGCTGGGATTTAAACCCAGGATTTCCTGTTTACAAGACAGGCCCTTTGACCAGCTAAGCCACGGGGCCTGGCTGCTACTGAAAATTAGCTTGGGTCACTGCCGTCCGACAACAGCTAAAGGATGATTTGAAAATGTTAACAACCGCAAAAGCAACCTCGGTTTCACAGTTTGTGGTCAGCTTCCGGAAAAGCACATGCTTGCTAAGGTTCACAGCTTTGTGCCACACAAGTATTTCAAAGGCACCGCTGGGATTCGAACCCAGGATCTCCTGTTTACTAGACAGGTGCTTTAACCAACTAAGCCACGGCGCCAAGCTCCATGTGCTTATCCTGGAATTGCAAACTAGGAATCGTTTAACTAATACCATTTAAGCTACAGAAAGAGACCGGTACCGCAGGAAACCCAGGAAACGTTTAGCAAAAACAAAATATCGGAATTTACGACTCTGGTGGGACTCGAACCCACAACCTTTGAATAGCCTCATTTTGCAATCTAGAAGTCCAATGCGCTATCCATTGCGCCACAGAGCCCATTTGATTGCCTGTCTGGACCACGTGATGTTTTTTCTTCTGGGCATTTGCACATCCAACAGTGTGAAGATGTAAACTCTGTGGGCAGGAAAGACAGGTCCTCGAGCCTCTGCATAACTGAAACCTGATTCAAAATGCTGAGGCCCTCTGTCCAAGAAAGAGCCAAGAGAACAGAGGACAGGCACCGCTGGGATTCTAACCCAGGATCTCCTGTTTACAAGACAGGCGCTTTGACCAGCTAAGCCACGGTGCCTGGCTGCCACTAAAAATTAGCTTGGGACACTGTCGTCCGAATCAGCTGAGGGTTGATTTGAAAATGGAAACAACCGCAAAAGCAACCTCGGTTTCACAGTTTGTGGTCAGCTCCCAGAAAAGCACATGCTTGCTAATGTTCACGGTCTTGAGCCACACAAGTATTTCCAAAGGCTCCGCTGGGATTTGAACCCAGGATTTCCTGTTTACAAGACAGGCCCTTTGACCAGCTAAGCCACAGGGCCTGGCTGCTACTGAAAATTAGCTTGGGTCACTGTCGTCCGACAACAGCTAATGGATGATTTGAAAATGTTAACAACCGCAAAAAGCAACCTCGGTTTCACAGTTTGTGGTCAGCTTTCGGAAAAGCACATGCTTGCTAAGGTTCACAGCTTTGTGCCACACAAGTATTTCAAAGGCACCGCTGGGATTCGAACCCAGGATCTCCTGTTTACTAGACAGGCGCTTTAACCAACTAAGCCACGGCGCCAAGCTCCATGTGCTTACCCTGTAATTGCAAACTAGGAATCGTTTAACTAATACCATTTAAGCTACAGAAAGAGACCGGTACCGCAGGAAACCCAGGAAACGTTTAGCAAAAACAAAATATCAAAATTTACGACTCTGGTGGGACTCGAACCCACAACCTTTGAATGGCCTCATTTTGCAATCTAGAAGTCCAATGCGCTATCCATTGCGCCACAGAGCCCATTTGATTGCCTGTCTGGACCACGTGATGTTTTTTCTTCTGGGCATTTGCACATCCAACAGTGTGAAGATGTAAACTCTGTGGGCAGGAAAGAAAGGTCCTCGAGCCTCTGCATAACGAAAACCTGATTCAAAATGCTGAGGCCCTCTGTCCAAGAAAGAGCCAAGAGAACAGAGGACAGGCACCGCTGGGATTCGAACCCAGGATCTCCTGTTTACAAGACAGGCCCTTTGACCAGCTAAGCCACGGGCCTGGCTGCTACTGAAAATTAGCTTGGGTCACTGTCGTCCGACAACATCTAAAGGCTGATTTGAAAATGTTAACAACCGCAAAAGCAACCTCGGTTTCACAGTTTGTGGTCAGCTTCCGGAAAAGCACATGCTTGCTAAGGTTCACAGCTTTGTGCCACACAAGTATTTCAAAGGCACCGCTGGGATTCGAACCCAGGATCTCCTGTTTACTAGACAGGCGCTTTAACCAACTAAGCCACGGCGCCAAGCTCCATGTGCTTATCCTGGAATTGCAAACTAGGAATCGTTAACTAATACCATTTAAGCTACAGAAAGAGACCGGTACCGCAGGAAACCCAGGAAACGCTTTAGCAAAAACAAAATATCGAATTTACGACCCTGGTGGGACTCGAACCCACAACCTTTGAATAGCCTCATTTTGCAATCTAGAAGTCCAATGCGCTATCCATTGCGCCACAGAGCCCATTTGATTGCCTGCCTGGACCACGTGATGTTATTTCTTCTGGGCATTTGCACATCCAACAGTGAAGATGTAAACTCTGTGGGCAGGAAAGACAGGTCCTCGAGCCTCTGCATAACTGAAACCTGATTCAAAATGCTGAGGCCCTCTGTCCAAGAAAGAGCCAAGAGAACAGAGGACAGGCACCGCTGGGATTCTAACCCAGGATCTCCTGTTTACAAGACAGGCGCTTTGACCAGCTAAGCCACGGTGCCTGGCTGCCACTAAAAATTAGCTTGGGACACTGTCGTCCGAAATCAGCTGAGGGTTGATTTGAAAATGGAAACAACCGCAAAAGCAACCTCGGTTTCACAGTTTGTGGTCAGCTCCCAGAAAAGCACATGCTTGCTAATGTTCACGGTCTTGAGCCACACAAGTATTTCCAAAGGCTCCGCTGGGATTTGAACCCAGGATTTCCTGTTTACAAGACAGGCCCTTTGACCAGCTAAGCCACGGGCCTGGCTGCTGAGGCCCTCTGTCCAAGAAAGAGCCAAGAGAACAGAGGACAGAGGACAGGCACCGCTGGGATTCGAACCCAGGATCTCCTGTTTACAAGACAGGCGCTTTGACCAGCTAAGCCACGGTGCCTGGCTGCCACTAAAAATTAGCTTGGGACACTGTTGTCCGAAATCAGCTGAGGGTTGATTTGAAAATGGAAACAACCGCAAAAGCAACCTCGATTTCAGTTTGTGGTCAGCTCCCAGAAAAGCACATCCTTGCTAATGTTCACGGTCTTGAGCCACACAAGTATTTCCAAAGGCTCCGCTGGGATTTGAACCCAGGATTTCCTGTTTACAAGACAGGCCCTTTGACCAGCTAAGCCACAGGGCCTGGCTGCTACTGAAAATTAGCTTGGGTCACTGTCGTCCGACAACAGCTAAAGGATGATTTGAAAATGTTAACAACCGCAAAAGCAACCTCGGTTTCACAGTTTGTGGTCAGCTTCCGAAAAGGACATGCTTGCTAAGGTTCACAGCTTTGTTACACACAAGTATTTTAAAGGCACCGCTGGGATTCGAACCCAGGATCTCCTGTTTACTAGACAGGCGCTTTAACCAACTAAGCCACGGCGCCAAGCTCCATGTGCTTACCCTGGAATTGCAAACTAGGAATCGTTTAACTAATACCATTTAAGCTACAGAAAGAGACCGGTACCGCAGGAAACGTTTAGCAAAAACAAAATATCAAAATTTACGACTCTGGTGGGACTCGAACCCACAACCTTTGAATAGCCTCATTTTGCAATCTAGAAGTCCAATGCGCTATCCATTGCGCTACAGAGCCCATTTGATTGCCTCTCTGGAACACATGATGTTTTTCTTCTGGGCATTTGCACATCCAACAGTGTGAAGATGTAAACTCTGTGGGCAGGAAAGACAGGTCCTCGAGCCTCTGCATAACTGAAACCTGATTCAAAATGCTGAGGCCCTCTGTCCAAGAAAGAGCCAAGAGAACAGAGGACAGGCACCGCTGGGATTCGAACCCAGGATCTCCTGTTTACAAGACAGGCGCTTTGACCAGCTAAGCCACGGTGCCTGGCTGCCACTCAAAATTAGCTTGGGACACTGTCGTCCGAATCAGCTGAGGGTTGATTTGAAAATGGAAACAACCGCAAAAGCAACCTCGGTTTCACAGTTTGTGGTCAGCTCCCAGAAAAGCACATGCTTGCTAATGTTCACGGTCTTGAGCCACACAAGTATTTCCAAAGGCTCCGCTGGGATTTGAACCCAGGATTTCCTGTTTACAAGACAGGCCCTTTGACCAGCTAAGCCACGGCGCCTGGCTGCTACTGAAAATTAGCTTGGGTCACTGTCGTCCGACAACAGCTAATGGATGATTTGAAAATGTTAACAACCGCAAAAGCAACCTCGGTTTCACAGTTTGTGGTCAGCTTCCGGAAAAGCACATGCTTGCTAAGGTTCACAGCTTTGTGCCACACAAGTATTTCAAAGGCACCGCTGGGATTCGAACCCAGGATCTCCTGTTTACTAGACAGGCGCTTTAACCAACTAAGCCACGGCGCCAAGCTCCATGTGCTTACCCTGGAATTGCAAACTAGGAATCGTTTAACTAATACCATTTAAGCTACAGAAAGAGACCGGTACCGCAGGAAACCCAGGAAACGTTTAGCAAAAACAAAATATCAAAATTTACGACTCTGGTGGGACTCGAACCCACAACCTTTGAATAGCCTCATTTTGCAATCTAGAAGTCCAATGCGCTATCCATTGCGCCACAGAGCCCATTTGATTGCCTGCCAGGACAACGTGATGTTTTTTCTTCTGGGCATTTGCACAGACAGGTCCTCGAGCCTCTGCATAACTGAAACCTGATTCAAAATGCTGAGGCCCTCTGTCCAAGAAAGAGCCAAGAGAACAGAGGACAGGCACCGCTGGGATTCGAACCCAGGATCTCCTGTTTACAAGACAGGCGCTTTGACCAGCTAAGCCACGGTGCCTGGCTGCCACTAAAAATTAGCTTGGGACACTGTCGTCCGAAATCAGCTGAGGGTTGATTTGAAAATGGAAACAACCGCAAAAGCAACCTCGATTTCAGTTTGTGGTCAGCTCCCAGAAAAGCACATCCTTGCTAATGTTCACGGTCTTGAGCCACACAAGTATTTCCAAAGGCTCCGCTGGGATTTGAACCCAGGATTTCCTGTTTACAAGACAGGCCCTTTGACCAGCTAAGCCACAGGGCCTGGCTGCTACTGAAAATTAGCTTGGGTCACTGTCGTCCGACAACAGCTAAAGGATGATTTGAAAATGTTAACAACCGCAAAAGCAACCTCGGTTTCACAGTTTGTGGTCAGCTTCCGGAAAAGGACATGCTTGCTAAGGTTCACAGCTTTGTTACACACAAGTATTTTAAAGGCACCGCTGGGATTCGAACCCAGGATCTCCTGTTTACTAGACAGGCGCTTTAACCAACTAAGCCACGGCGCCAAGCTCCATGTGCTTACCCTGGAATTGCAAACTAGGAATCGTTTAACTAATACCATTTAAGCTACAGAAAGAGACCGGTACCGCAGGAAACGTTTAGCAAAAACAAAATATCAAAATTTACGACTCTGGTGGGACTCGAACCCACAACCTTTGAATAGCCTCATTTTGCAATCTAGAAGTCCAATGCGCTATCCATTGCGCTACAGAGCCCATTTGATTGCCTCTCTGGAACACGTGATGTTTTTTCTTCTGGGCATTTGCACATCCAACAGTGTGAAGATGTAAACTCTGTGGGCAGGAAAGACAGGTCCTCGAGCCTCTGCATAACTGAAACCTGATTCAAAATGCTGAGGCCCTCTGTCCAAGAAAGAGCCAAGAGAACAGAGGACAGGCACCGCTGGGATTCGAACCCAGGATCTCCTGTTTACAAGACAGGCGCTTTGACCAGCTAAGCCACGGTGCCTGGCTGCCACAAAAATTAGCTTGGGACACTGTCGTCCGAAATCAGCTGAGGGTTGATTTGAAAATGGAAACAACAAAAAGCAACCTCGATTTCAGTTTGTGGTCAGCTCCCAGAAAAGCACATCCTTGCTAATGTTCACGGTCTTGAGCCACACAAGTATTTCTAAAGGCTCCGCTGGGATTTGAACCCAGGATTTCCTGTTTACAAGACAGGCCCTTTGACCAGCTAAGCCACGGGCCTGGCTGCTATTGAAAATTAGCTTGGGTCACTGTCGTCCGACAACAGCTAAAGGATGATTTGAAAATGTTAACAACCGCAAAAGCAACCTCGGTTTCACAGTTTGTGGTCAGCTTCCGGAAAAGCACATGCTTGCTAAGGTTCACAGCTTTGTTACACACAAGTATTTTAAAGGCACCGCTGGGATTCGAACCCAGGATCTCCTGTTTACTAGACAGGCGCTTTAACCAACTAAGCCACGGCGCCAAGCTCCATGTGCTTACCCTGGAATTGCAAACTAGGAATCGTTTAACTAATACCATTTAAGCTACAGAAAGAGACCGGTACCGCAGGAAACCCAGGAAACGTTTAGCAAAAACAAAATATCAAAATTTACGACTCTGGTGGGACTCAAACCCACAACCTTTGAATAGCCTCATTTTGCAATCTAGAAGTCCAATGCGCTATCCATTGCGCCACAGAGCCCATTTGATTGCCTGTCTGGACCACGTGATGTTTTTTCTTCTGGGCATTTGCACATCCAACAGTGTGAAGATGTAAACTCTGTGGGCAGGAAAGACAGGTCCTCGAGCCTCTGCATAACTGAAACCTGATTCAAAATGCTGAGGCCCTCTGTCCAAGAAAGAGCCAAGAGAACAGAGGACAGGCACCGCTGGGATTCGAACCCAGGATCTCCTGTTTACAAGACAGGCGCTTTGAACAGCTAAGCCACGGTGCCTGGCTGCCACTAAAAATTAGCTTGGAACACTGTCGTCCGAAATAAGCTGAGGGTTGATTTGAAAATGGAAACAACCGCAAAACCAACCTCGATTTCAGTTTGTGGTCAGCTCCCAGAAAAGCACATCCTTGCTAATGTTCACGGTCTTGAGCCACACAAGTATTTCCAAAGGCTCCGCTGGGATTTGAACCCAGGATTTCCTGTTTACAAGACAGGCCCTTTGACCAGCTAAGCCACGGGGCCTGGCTGCTACTGAAAATTAGCTTGGGTCACTGTCGTCCGACAACAGCTAAAGGATGATTTGAAAATGTTAACAACCGCAAAAGCAACCGGTTTCACAGTGTGTGGTCAGCTTCCGGAAAAGCACATGCTTGCTAAGGTTCACAGCTTTGTTACACACAAGTATTTTAAAGGCACCACTGGGATTCGAACCCAGGATCTCCTGTTTACTAGACAGGCGCTTTAACCAACTAAGCCACGGCGCGAAGCTCCATGTGCTTACCCTGGAATTGCAAACTAGGAATCGTTTAACTAATACCATTTAAGCTACAGAAAGAGACCGGTACCGCAGGAAACGTTTAGCAAAAACAAAATATCAAAATTTACGACTCTGGTGGGACTCGAACCCACAACCTTTGAATAGCCTCATTTTGCAATCTAGAAGTCCAATGCGCTATCCATTGCGCTACAGAGCCCATTTGATTGCCTCTCTGGAACACGTGATGTTTTTTCTTCTGGGCATTTGCACATCCAACAGTGTGAAGATGTAAACTCTGTGGGCAGGAAAGACAGGTCCTCGAGCCTCTGCATAACTGAAACCTGATTCAAAATGCTGAGGCCCTCTGTCCAAGAAAGAGCCACAGAGGACAGGCACCGCTGGGATTCGAACCCAGGATCTCCTGTTTACAAGACAGGCGCTTTGACCAGCTAAGCCACGGTGCCTGGCTGCCACTAAAAATTAGCTTGGGACACTGTCGTCCGAAATCAGCTGAGGGTTGATTTGAAAATGGAAACAACCGCAAAAGCAACCTCGGTTTCACAGTTTATGGTCAGCTCCCAGAAATGCACATGCTTGCTAATGTTCACGGACTTGAGCCACACAAGTATTTCCAAAGGCTCCGCTGGGATTTGAACCCAGGATTTCCTGTTTACAAGACAGGCCCTTTGACCAGCTAAGCCACGGGGCCTGGCTGCTACTGAAAATTAGCTTGGGTCACTGTCGTCCGACAACAGCTAAAGGATGATTTGAAAATGTTAACAACCGCAAAAGCAACCTCGGTTTCACAGTTTGTGGTCAGCTTCCGGAAAAGCACATGCTTGCTAAGGTTCACAGCTTTGTTACACACAAGTATTTTAAAGGCACCGCTGGGATTCGAACCCAGGATCTCCTGTTTACTAGACAGGCGCTTTAACTAAGCCACGGCGCCAAGCTCCATGTGCTTACCCTGGAATTGCAAACTAGGAATCGTTTAACTAATACCATTTAAGCTACAGAAAGAGACCGGTACCGCAGGAAACGTTTAGCAAAAACAAAATATCAAAATTTACGACTCTGGTGGGACTCGAACCCACAACCTTTGAATAGCCTCATTTTGCAATCTAGAAGTCCAATGCGCTATCCATTGCGCTACAGAGCCCATTTGATTGCCTCTCTGGACCACGTGATGTTTTTTCTTCTGGGCATTTGCACATCCAACAGTGTGAAGATGTAAACTCTGTGGGCAGGAAAGACAGGTCCTCGAGCCTCTGCATAACTGAAACCTGATTCAAAATGCTGAGGCCCTCTGTCCAAGAAAAAGCCAAGAGAACAGATGACAGGCACCGCTGGGATTCAAACCCAGGATCTCCTGTTTACAAGACAGGCGCTTTGACCAGCTAAGCCACGGTGCCTGGCTGCCACTAAAAATTAGCTTGGGACACTGTCGTCCGAATCAGCTGAGGGTTGATTTGAAAATGGAAACAACCGCAAAAGCAACCTCGGTTTCACAGTTTGTGGTCAGCTCCCAGAAAAGCACATCCTTGCTAATGTTCACGGTATTGAGCCACACAAGTATTTCCAAAGGCTCCGCTGGGATTTGAACCCAGGATTTCCTGTTTACAAGACAGGCCCTTTGACCAGCTAAGCCACGGGCCTGTCTGCTACTGAAAATTAGCTTGGGTCACTGTCGTCCGACAACAGCTAAAGGATGATTTGAAAATGTTAACAACCGCAAAAGCAACCTCGGTTTCACAGTTTGTGGTCAGCTTCCGGAAAAGCACATGCTTGCTAAGGTTCACAGCTTTGTTACACACAAGTATTTTAAAGGCACCGCTGGGATTCGAACCCAGGATCTCCTGTTTACTAGACAGGTGCTTTAACCAACTAAGCCACGGCGCCAAGCTCCATGTGCTTACCCTGGAATTGCAAACTAGGAATCGTTTAACTAATACCATTTAAGCTACAGAAAGAGACTGCACCGCAGGAAACCCAGGAAACGTTTAGCAAAAACAAAATATCAAAATTCACAACTCTGGTGGGACTCGAACCCACAACCTTTGAATAGCCTCATTTTGCAATCTAGAAGTCCAATGCGCTATCCATTGCGCCACATTGCCCATTTGATTGCCTGTCTGGACCACGTGATGTTTTTTCTTCTGGGCATTTGCACATCCAACAGTGTGAAGATGTAAACTCTGTGGGCAGGAAAGAAAGGTCCTCGAGCCTCTGCATAACTGAAACCTGATTCAAAATGCTGAGGCCCTCTGTCCAAGAAAGAGCCAAGAGAACAGAGGACAGGCACCGCTGGGATTCGAACCCAGGATCTCCTGTTTACAAGACAGGCGCTTTGACCAGCTAAGCCACGGTGCCTGGCTGCCACTAAAAATTAGCTTGGGACACTGTCGTCCGAAATCAGCTGAGGGTTGATTTGAAAATGGAAACAACCGCAAAAGCAACCTCGATTTCAGTTTGTGGTCAGCTCCCAGAAAAGCACATCCTTGCTAATGTTCACGGTCTTGAGCCACACAAGGCTCCGCTGGGATTTGAACCCAGGATTTCCTGTTTACAAGACAGGCCCTTTGACCAGCTAAGCCACGGGGCCTGGCTGCTATTGAAAATTAGCTTGGGTCACTGTCGTCCGACAACAGCTAAAGGATGATTTGAAAATGTTAACAACCGCAAAAGCAACCTCGGTTTCACAGTTTGTGGTCAGCTTCCGGAAAAGCACATGCTTGCTAAGGTTCACAGCTTTGTTACACACAAGTATTTTAAAGGCACCGCTGGGATTCGAACCCAGGATCTCCTGTTTACTAGACAGGCGCTTTAACCAACTAAGCAACGGCGCCAAGCTCCATGTGCTTACCCTGGAATTGCAAACTAGGAATCGTTTAACTAATACCATTTAAGCTACAGAAAGAGACCGGTACCGCAGGAAACCCAGGAAACGTTTAGCAAAAACAAAATATCAAAATTTACGACTCTGGTGGGACTCAAACCCACAACCTTTGAATAGCCTCATTTTGCAATCTAGAAGTCCAATGCGCTATCCATTGCGCCACAGAGCCCATTTGATTGCCTGTCTGGACCACGTGATGTTTTTTCTTCTGGGCATTTGCACATCCAACAGTGTGAAGATGTAAACTCTGTGGGCAGGAAAGACAGGTCCTCGAGCCTCTGCATAACTGAAACCTGATTCAAAATGCTGAGGCCCTCTGTCCAAGAAAGAGCCAAGAGAACAGAGGACAGGCACCGCTGGGATTCGAACCCAGGATCTCCTGTTTACAAGACAGGCGCTTTGAACAGCTAAGCCACGGTGCCTGGCTGCCACTAAAAATTAGCTTGGAACACTGTCGTCCGAAATAAGCTGAGGGTTGATTTGAAAATGGAAACAACCGCAAAACCAACCTCGATTTCAGTTTGTGGTCAGCTCCCAGAAAAGCACATCCTTGCTAATGTTCACGGTCTTGAGCCACACAAGTATTTCCAAAGGCTCCGCTGGGATTTGAACCCAGGATTTCCTGTTTACAAGACAGGCCCTTTGACCAGCTAAGCCACGGGGCCTGGCTGCTACTGAAAATTAGCTTGGGTCACTGTCGTCCGACAACAGCTAAAGGATGATTTGAAAATGTTAACAACCGCAAAAGCAACTTCGGTTTCACAGTTTGTGGTCAGCTTCCGGAAAAGCACATGCTTGCTAAGGTTCACAGCTTTGTTACACACAAGTATTTTAAAGGCACCGCTGGGATTCGAACCCAGGATCTCCTGTTTACTAGACAGGCGCTTTAACCAACTAAGCCACGGCGCCAAGCTCCATGTGCTGACCCTGGAATTGCAAACTAGGAATCGTTTAACTAATACCATTTAAGCTACAGAAAGAGACCGTACGCAGGAAACGTTTAGCAAAAACAAAATATCAAAATTTACGACTCTGGTGGGACTCGAACCCACAACCTTTGAATAGCCTCATTTTGCAATCTAGAAGTCCAATGCGCTATCCATTGCGCTACAGAGCCCATTTGATTGCCTCTCTGGACCACGTGATGTTTTTTCTTCTGGGCATTTGCACATCCAACAGTGTGAAGATGTAAACTCTGTGGGCAGGAAAGACAGGTCCTCGAGCCTCTGCATAACTGAAACCTGATTCAAAATGCTGAGGCCCTCTGTCCAAGAAAAAGCCAAGAGAACAGATGACAGGCACCGCTGGGATTCAAACCCAGGATCTCCTGTTTACAAGACAGGCGCTTTGACCAGCTAAGCCACGGTGCCTGGCTGCCACTAAAAATTAGCTTGGGACACTGTCGTCCGAAATCAGCTGAGGGTTGATTTGAAAATGGAAACAACCGCAAAAGCAACCTCGGTTTCACAGTTTGTGGTCAGCTCCCAGAAAAGCACATCCTTGCTAATGTTCACGGTATTGAGCCACACAAGTATTTCCAAAGGCTCCGCTGGGATTTGAACCCAGGATTTCCTGTTTACAAGACAGGCCCTTTGACCAGCTAAGCCACGGGGCCTGGCTGCTACTGAAAATTAGCTTGGGTCACTGTCGTCCGACAACAGCTAAAGGATGATTTGAAAATGTTAACAACCGCAAAAGCAACCTCGGTTTCACAGTTTGTGGTCAGCTTCCGGAAAAGCACATGCTTGCTAAGGTTCACAGCTTTGTTACACACAAGTATTTTAAAGGCACCGCTGGGATTCGAAACCAGGATCTCCTGTTTACTAGACAGGTGCTTTAACCAACTAAGCCACGGCGCCAAGCTCCATGTGCTTACCCTGGAATTGCAAACTAGGAATCGTTTAACTAATACCATTTAAGCTACAGAAAGAGACCGGTACCGCAGGAAACCCAGGAAACGTTTAGCAAAAACACAAAATCAAAATTCACAACTCTGGTGGTACTCGAACCCACAACCTTTGAATGGCCTCATTTTGCAATCTAGAATTCCAATGCGCTATCCATTGCGCCACAGAGCCCATTGGATTGCCTTCTGGACCACTTGATGTTTTTTCTTCTGGGCATTTGCACATCCAACAGTGTGAAGATGTAAACTCTGTGGGCAGGAAAGACAGGTCCTCGAGCCTCTGCATAACTGAAACCTGATTCAAAATGCTGAGGCCCTCTGTCCAAGAAAGAGCCAAGAGAACAGAGGACACCCCCCGCTGGGATTCGAACCCAGGATCTCCTGTTTACAAGACAGGCGCTTTGACCAGCTAAGCCACGGTGCCTGGCTGCCACTAAAAATTAGCTTGGGACACTGTCGTCCGAAATCAGCTGAGGGTTGATTTGAAAATGGAAACAACCGAAAAAGCAACCTCGGTTTCACAGTTTGTGGTCAGCTCCCAGAAAAGCACATGCTTGCTAAGGTTCACAGCTTTGTGCCACACAAGTATTTCAAAGGCACCGCTGGGATTCGAACCCAGGATCTCCTGTTTACAAGACAGGCGCTTTGACCAGCTAAGCCACGGTGCCTGGCTGCCACTAAAAATTAGCTTGGGACACTGTCGTCCGAAATCAGCTGAGGGTTGATTTGAAAATGGAAACAACCGCAAAAGCAACCTCGGTTTCACAGTTTATGGTCAGCTCCCAGAAATGCACATGCTTGCTAATGTTCACGGACTTGAGCCACACAAGTATTTCCAAAGGCTCCGCTGGGATTTAAACCCAGGATTTCCTGTTTACAAGACAGGCCCTTTGACCAGCTAAGCCACGGGGCCTGGCTGCTACTGAAAATTAGCTTGGGTCACTGTCGTCTGACAACAGCTAATGGATGATTTGAAAATGTTAACAACCGCAAAAGCAACCTCGGTTTCACAGTTTGTGGTCAGCTTCCGGAAAAGCACATGCTTGCTAAGGTTCACAGCTTTGTGCCACACAAGTATTTCCAAAGGCTCCGCTGGGATTCGAACCCAGGATCTCCTGTTTACTAGACAGGCGCTTTAACCAACTAAGCCACGGCGCCAAGCTCCATGTGCTGACCCTGGAATTGCAAACTAGGAATCGTTTAACTAATACCATTTAAGCTACAGAAAGAGACCGGTACCGCAGGAAACGTTTAGCAAAAACAAAATATCAAAATTTACGACTCTTGCAGGACTCGAACCCACAACCTTTGAATAGCCTCATTTTGCAATCTAGAAGTCCAATGCGCTATCCGTTGCGCCAAGGACGGCGCGTATGCATCTATTAACGCTATTCAAGACTGCATGAAATATACCCGGATCGAATCCCGCTTCATTTATAATCGAGAGGCAACGTTATGTGATAATGAAGACAAAGAATATGTCAAATATTAGGATAAATGTTATTTATCTAAACGTTTAAGTTCATATAATTAGGTCATGTATAAAAATTAAAAGGTGTATTTAATTCTAGTTTAATTGTAGCAATATAGCTATACAATAATAATGATGATGATAAGAGGAAGAAGAAAGAAACACAGAAACGGTCAAACCCTTTTTATATATTTTTTTATATAAGTACAACAACAATTATTAGTAGTGATGGTAATAATAATAAAAATCAATGGTTATTTTTAATAATAACAATAGTAATAATAATCAGGTACATAAATACCTTAAGGCTAAAATAATTAATCTATTATTATTTTAAATAATAATAGATTATTATTATAAACAAATGAACTAAAATAAATAATTATCATCTATTTATATATATATATATACATAAATAGATGATAATTATTTATTTCAGTTTATTTGTTTATATGCCTTATTTATGTACCTGATTATATATATATATATATATATATATATATATATATATATATATATATATATATATATATATATATATATATATATATATATATATATATAATATAAATATGATAATCAGGTACATAAATAAGGCATAAACAAATGAACTGAAATAAATAATTATCATCTATTATGTATGTATGTGTGTATGTATATATATATATATATATATATGATAATCAGGTACATAAATAAACAAAAACTAAAATATATAAATATCATCTATTATTATTTTAAATATATATTAATAATAGTATTGATAATCAGGTATATAAATAAGGCATAAATTAATATAACAAATTTACTCAAATAAACTCTTCTCATCCAGGACACCACATGTTGCCCTGTGACAGCTACTACAGGACCATCAAAACATGGACCATCACTTAACTTAAAGGTAAAATTCACCTAAAAATGTAAATTCTGTCATAATTTACTCACCCGCAAGTTGTTCCAGACCTGTATGAGTTTCTTTGTTCTGCTGAACACAAAAGAAGATATTTTGAAGAATGTTTGTTACCAAACAGATCCAAGCAACCATTGACTGCCATAGTGTCTTTTCCATACTATGGTAGTCAATGGTTGCTTGATCTGATTGGTTACAGACATTCTTCAAAATATCTTCTTTTGTGTTCAGCAGAACAAAGAAATTCATACAGGTCTGGAACAACTTGTGGGTGAGTAAATTATGTTTTTTTGGGTGAACTATCCCTTTAACTCCAATTAGCATTAAATTACCTGTCTTTCTCTCATATTCTAAAAACAGCAAACAAATGTAATCAAATAAGTGTAAGATAAATAACAAAATGAACAAAACAAAAATAAAGGTACAAACCCCAACACAACACCCATTATCATGCGTGCAAACAACACAAAACACAGACCTCCACACAGTGATATGACATCTGTTGTGTGAACTGAAGACCCATCAATCCCTCAGCTGACAATAGCCCCGAGTGAACATCAGTACTATTGAACTTTCACCTCAATCTCACACATAAATAACAGGTAAACTTACCATTACATGTATAAAATGTATACCTAAAATATTTTCCCAAAAGAGACCTGCAGCAGAGGAAACAAGCAGTGAAGAAAAAAAGTTTAAAACAAGAAGAAAAAAAAACAACTTGACCAAGATTGTTGAAGATTTGTAAATTCCTCTATAATGCAAACATTAACCAAATAAATAAATATAGCATCCTGAAAGAGAAATTTTAAGAACCTGGAGGTTTATCATTTCCTGTTTTTTTTTTCCTATAACCTCGTTCCTCCAGCACAGCCCTCCATTCATCATATGTTTGAGTCTCAGACTCTTTGCAGTACCAGTTGCCGAAGTATTGGTGATGTGATGGTGGCTTTCTCTCTTGGTTACATTTTTTGCAAAGAATAACATCTGTCTTCCTCACATATTTTCTTGTGACAATACCAGTGTGCTCCTTCTCCTGTTTTCTCTTTCATTGCTGAGTGGAGTAAGGAACTGCTTGACTGAATGTCTGTGTCTGAGTTGATGGTGGCATAGCTGACAGTAATGGGATGTTTAAGAACATCACCTGTGAGGTACCAGGCACTGTAGGAAGCTGTACAGATGGTAAGATGAAAGGAGAGAGACAGGTGGTGCTGGTGCAATGACAGGAAGTCCTTGATGTGATGGAGGAGCCTGGGAGATGGTCTGAGGTTGTGAACTCCCCTTGAGTTTTGCCTCCCCAGCAGTGTTTGGTGGCAGGATAAAAAGGTGAGGCTCAGCCAAATTGCCTGAATACAGAGTTGGTCCTTTCTGCAAAGCCGCAGGAAGCTTCTCAGGTCCTGCCATGGGTGCACCTGGGGCTTGGATTCCCTGCTTTAAAATCTCCTGTTCCTGTGACTTGCAACGCCGGCTGAACCTAGGAAAACATAAAACGTTGTATCGATTATGGATTATTGCAGTCTGTTGTAGACCTTGTTGTGAGAAATAAATCTTATCTTTCATAATAGAGAAGAAAGCAGAATTTGGACTCTTGTTGATTTGTTTCTAGACACGTCAAAGCAGCAACAGTTACATTAAAGGTCCAATCCCATTTCTACCCCTTAGCCCTTCACTTTGCCTTACCCCTTCGTTTTGTGCATTCACGTAAAGGGGTAGGGGTGTCTCAATTCTCTTTTGGCTGAAGTAGTAGGGGTTAGGTTAGGGTTAGGCAAAGGGGTATAAAATAGAATTGGGATTGGGCCGAAATCAACAGCGTAAATTACTTGAATTTAGCTGCTTTGCTTTAAGTTTAGGCATAGTGGTAATAATGCTAACTTACTCACCATTGTGTGACTGTTGCAGCGTTCACTTCTGGGAGCTGGATGGTGGTCTCGCTCATCACCTTAGCATTGGTGAGGATGCACTCCCGGATGTGCTTGTAAGCACGTGCTACCATTGTGAAGCGGGACACCCTCACTCCTTCACAGCGCACTGCGTTTGGGTAGAGAGCACAGAGCCTTGTGAAGATGGCCTCCACCACTCGGTTGCAGTCAGGCCACTGTGCAGGACTATGAGCCCCAACGAAACACCTGTAAATGACAGCAGAATATATATTGTTAATGCAAGATTGTTTTCAATGTGTGATCCTTACTCTGTTTTTATTGTTTAATTTTCCCTTTTCTATTCTGTCTGTTTTGCTTTGTGTTGTCTAGGATGTAGATTTTTGATATCTGTGTGTACATAGTTATGTTGTCTTGTTTGTTTTCTAGGTTTGTAAATTAGGTCTCTACTGGGTTACTATGTTGTGGCATTATTAAAGCTTTATACAGTATTATACGGTGTCCTTAGTCAGCCTGTCTGGGGTTTTTTTCACAATAAAGACTGCACATTATCCCGCTTATTACATGGCTACTTACTAAAAGACAGTAAAAGACAAATCATTTGACACAAAATATTGATCCAAAATTATTTTATTGATTAAGAAATTAAGACATTTTAAAGATTAAGAAGTCTTGCTTCTGCTAAATTAAATAGTCTGATGTATGGTTGGAACTGCATCCATAGCAATGTAACTTACTTAGCAACATAAAGTCAGCATTAAATGTATTTCACAATTAATAATTTACGTTATAACTAGGCTAAGTTTGAACCAAGTAAGGCTGCAGAAAGATAAGCTAGTCATCAAGGCGTAAGGTTTTACTAATTCTATTAGAAATCCTTTTAAACCTACAAAACCTGTGGTGATATTTTAGCAGTTTCAGTAACACACACATATATATATATATATATATATATATATATATATATATATATATATATATATATATATATATATATATATATATATATATATATATATACACACACACACACAAAAAAAACCTGTGTTTGCTAAATTAAACATACCTTTTGGTGCTCTCCACACCTGGTGCCACAATCTTCTTAGTGGCCCTGAATCGTCCCTGTTTTAGGGTGGTTTTGTGACGTGGTGAGTAAATGGTCTTCTTCTTGTCATACTCCCCCAATGCCTGCCATAGTGTGATGATCTTGATGCACTCTTCTCCAGTCAAGGCCAGACGGTGGTCTCTGAGGCTAACCAAAAACTCTGCCAAGTCCTGCACGACTCCATACCCCTCAATATTATCAGGTCCAACAGAATCCTAAAATGAAAGATTATTTAGGAACCTTTGATAGCAGCAATGAATACAAATATTCACATGAAAGCACATGCAACATAACCCAGATTTCGTTTAAACAAATAAATGTACATTTAAAAAAGAAACTTACATCATGTAAAGTGCTCTCTTCAGATGTTGGTAAATCAGTTTCTGTGGATAATTGGTCCACTGGGACTACATGAAATAGGTAAATATCGAGTTTAAATGTGTATTTGTGTCTTTCAATATGACAAATATACATTTAGAGTTAGTAACAAATACTGAAACCTCTATTAATACTTTGGTAAAACTCACAGATATGTGCTGCAGGAGAGAGTGCTGGCTTTGATTGAGTGTGCAGTGAGCTGGAAACAGGAGATGGCACTGGTGATGGAGGGACCACAGACAGTGATGACATGGAGCTGGAAACGGGAGATGGGACTAGTGATGGAGGGACCACAGACAGTGATGACATGGGGCTGGTTGCTGGAGGGGTTGGAGATGATGCTGCAGACACTGATGGTTGTGAAGAGGCAGCAGGTGTCCGTTCTGTGTCGAAGGTGGGGACAGTGATGTCCTGAAACTCCTCAAGTTCAGCATAACCTTCATCCACCTCTGTACCAACCTCAGTTGTCTCTGACTCTTCAATGGCCAACTTGTAGTCCTGCAGAACTTTACCAGTTTGCTGGTAAAGGTATTCTACTCCAATAAGCTCACCTTTAAAATATGAAAAATTGACAATTAGATAATATACCAGAATATTATAACTCACTGGAAAAGTGGTATGTGTACACTTGAATTAAATTGTAGGAAAACAACAAATATCTACCAGTGTACTTTCTTGGCCCAACATAAGGGATGATTTTCTTGCCCATAACCTCCTCTGCAAGGGTATTGACAGCATGACGGAGAAGATGATTGTAGGAATGTGGCTGCTGCTCATCAGTTGTTGCTGCCACAGCCCGGTCCTCATTCCACCTTGCAAGTCCATCCAAAAGATACGCCTGGAAGAAGGTGTCACTTGCCAGCGTACCTGTAAATTAAAAAAAGAAACAAAAAGACCACACAAAAATTTCACATACATACACAAATAGCCATTCTTGCAATTTTCATAATTATTTAAAATATATGATTACATCAAATCAATATTTTAATAATTCAGTTAAAGTTCTTATTTACCTGGAATGAATCTGTTAAGGTGTAGATGAAATGACTCAAGCGAAGTGGAACCTCTGGCACAGCGGTAGGTTGGCAGACGGTGCCCTCCCTTCACTGATGTGCCAGTCTGCATGTAGAGCTGCACACCTACAGGATCCTGGATGCAGGCCACATGTTTCCGCTGGGACTTAAGGATCTCTCTCATCCGGGCTGAGTTTATTAGGGGGACTCCCAGAGTGTCACGACCAGCATCTCCATCAAAGGCCCGAATATGGCTCTCAATCAACGCCAGGGTCTCCTTGGTCCCACGAGTGGTTCTCCTGCAATGTAGGGCTAGCTCACTACGGCTAATACAGCGCAGCACATCAGCTTCGGATGATGGTTTCCGGTCAGCTTCTAGCTCTGCGCGCTTTGCCTTTTTGAGTGCCATCAGGTCGTCCTGGTCCCACATGAAAATACAGTGGCTGAGGCGACTCATAAATGTGGCATACAGCTGGTGAGAGTCGGTGGTGCAACCCACAGCAAATCTCCGCATGAAGTGCCATATATCTAACCGGATGGTCATTTGGTCCCACTCTTCAAACATCCTCCTCAGAAGAGTGTTGCCACAGCAGTCTCGGTCGACATACAGTACCTCAGGAGGAGCCACCCCAGACACTCTGTATCGCTTGATGAGACCTTCAATCATTGGCCCGAGACCAAAACCTTCACTGGCTGTGAGCACGGACATGATCACCTGTCCATGCTCATTTCCAACATTGGTTGCCCAGGTAGCGGTGCCATAGCTGCGTCCTGCTAGTTTTCTGGCCACTTTTTTCCTAGAATCCATTTTTAAGATCCGACCATATTGTGATGTGATAGTGGCCTTGATTTCATCCAGCCTTTGCAGGACATCCTGGGCATACACCTGCATCAGCCACACGGTGCTTAGGGACAGAAGGCATTGAAAGAGCAGGTTCAAATGTCACAGGAAGGATCAGGTTTGACGTGACAGCACTGGCAATCCCCTTGCAATCTGTCAGATACTGGGCTGTCTTTTCCAACCACACCTCAGCATGACGTTCCTGCAGCTTTCGCTGGATCTGGCTGCTGCTGTTTCCCAGCCCTCGCTGACGCATCAAACTTACTACCTCGATGTCACATGCAAGTTTTGATGTAAGAATACAAGGAACTGCACCCTGTGGCCAATGTCGAGCTGGGAGATGATATCATGGCTCCAGCTGATGACCTTCCTCTTACATCTTCGGCAGGCCAGGTACTCAGATGCCACAAAATACATCTTACCGAAGGCAAACACTTGCCTGATCTTTTGATGCAAGCCAGCTGAGGTCAGAAGGTCTTTCTGACAGCCAGGATGCGGACAGGTCAGCTTCACTTGCCACAGTTTCCGTGGCATCCAGAGCAGCAGGGGATGGCCAAAGTAATTCTCTAAGGGAGGAGACTTACTGGTCTTCAGTGGCACCTGTGGAGGATACCACCAAAGTTTGTCCACCCTGCTAAAGATTAGTTCAGGATGGCCCCTTGCTGACCACCTGAACAGGGCCTTGGACATCCACCTCTGGTCCACTTCAGGGAGGGTGTTTATCCATCCAGCTGGAAGACAGACTCGTCGTACTGGGAAAACCCACCAGAAATAAACACATAAATAAATAAATGCAAACTCACATCGCTTTGCTTTACTTTATTATTACTGGAAAAGAAACTTGAATATTTTTTAATTAAGTATATACGTACATGCCACATGTGCCTCCTCAAACTTAGTTGCCTCTGCCAGCAGTGTGCTGTCATCTATTTCAGTGTAGACAGTCGGGCGGGTGAGGGTGGCTGAGGGCCCTGCGGCTGCCTCAGTGGAGACAATCGGGCGGGTGACGGTGGCTGAGGGCCGTGCGGCTGCCTCAGTGGAGACAGTCGGGCGGGTGACGGTGGCTGAGGGCCGTGCGGCTGCCTCAGTGGAGACAGTCGGGCAGGTGAGGGTGGCTAAGGGCCGTGCACGTGCCTGGACCAAAGCTACAAAACAAAACACAGAACAAACAGATAAACATGACTACTGAACAACAAAAAATACAAACAAACCAAAAAAAATGTTTGCTTACAAGGTGTGACTTTTAGGGGGGAAACCAGCCTTTTTACGCTCTTGGTCAGGCTTTTCTGGTTAGGTAACTTCCCAACCAAGAGGGAGCGGAGAGAGGCGGTGGAAGTATGGCTGGTGGCAGCGTGTTGGTTGGAGGGAGTGAGCTGGGTGGGGTCAACATGCTGGGTGGCAGCAGTGAACTGTGAAGGGGCAGCATGCTGGGCGCTAGCAGAGTGTCCAGCATATTGCTCTTCCTTCATGGCAATGGCAATTCTGCCAGAAGGAAAAGTTCAATATACTCCTGAAACTCCCTTGTTGTGGGCATGTTCTTTGGAGTCTTTGCTGCCTCCTGTGGGGTCCTCTTTATAGCTGCCACCAGGTAAGCAGCATACCCCAGGGCATTTTCAGCCACCCACCTGAATGTTTGCCCACGAAATACACCAAACTGGATTTCAAAGAAACCCAGCAGGTGTTTTCGGTTAGCTAGATCTCCGTGGAACAGACTTAAGCTTTTCTTGGCCTTGTCCAGCACTGCCTCCGGGGACAGGGGTCTTGTGTACTGCTTTCCTTTGTTGGCCTCCTTCACCTTTGCCGCTTCCACTGTATCTGTCAGATTCAGGCTGCCATCAGCCCGTCTCCTGAAGCGAGGTTCCATCTAAATTATAAAATGAAGATATAAAGACTATTGAGAAACAGACATTTGGTATCACATTAATTAATGCAGCTGTGTATATTGCATTACTATATTTACTCATGATCACCTTATAATGTTGATTTTATATTATGCTTTGTCTGTGTGTATTTTTCCAACAGGCTCAAAATGTTGGCTAATATATTAGAATCATCACAGGTACATTTTTTCAATAATATTTTAATAATACAATTTATGTCCCACCTGAGAAAAAGAGGAGTTTTCAAGTAAGTAATGGCTATTGGATTCTATGTAGGGTTGCAGAATTCCAAGAATTTTCAAGGCTGGAAACTTTCCATGGAATTAACAGGAATTAATGGGTATAAACTGGGAATTTTCAAAATTACAATTTAGCCTATAACAAGGAACTTAACTGTGGTTGAAAAAAATCTTAGTTAAAACAACCAGATTGAATCCACTTTCAGTTGAATTTCTACCTTACACGTTTGATCAAAAATACTGAAAACAGTAATATTGTGAAATATTATTACAATTAAAAATAATGTTTTTATTTTAATATACTTTAAAATATAATTTATCTCTGTGATGTAAAGCTGAATTTTCATCCGCCATTACTTCAGTGTCACATGATCCTTCTAATACTCATATTTATTTCAGAATTATTTGATGAATAATTTTTTTTTTTTAAAGAACAGCATTTATTTAAAATAGAACTATTTTGTTCCAATATAAACTACCATTCAAAAGTCTGGGATCAGTAATTATTTTTACTTGTTTTTGAATTTCTATTTTGAATAAATAAATGCTGTTCTTTTAAACTTTTTATTCATCAATGAATCCTGAAAAAAAAAATCCTGTTAAATTTCCAAATTGGAATATTTCCAAAACTCCCCAGATTAAGTTGTAATGAAATCTTCCGCTCCTTTGATATCCTAAATCTATGTCAGTATGTGATCTCCTTTTAAAAACTATTTTTTCAGAAGTAACTTAACAGGTAAAATTCATGCATTCAATTTTTTACTTAGCTAAAACAAGCAAGTTTAGCGTCAAATATATAATGTACTAAAAGTAGAAGCATCATGTACATTATATATTTAAATTATAATCAGTGATGATTTACAAAAGGAGTGTAATGTAAATGAATGACTTACTTTGGAAATGTTGTTAAGAAGTTGATCAATAAAATGTTATCATCTCCATCGTAATCCGCTAGTCCGGAGCTCTTGACGTTCATTGGTCAATTCCTGGTTCACTCGTGATTGCGATACGAGCGGTGATTGGCCATAGTATTCGAATCATGGTTGCAAACGGGAACGTGATTGGCTGTCATAACCATGAAAAACCGCGATTTACAGGTGACAGGGAGCGCCACAGAGCCCATTTGATTGCCTGTCTGGACCACGTGATGTTTTTTCTTCTGGGCATTTGCACATCCAACAGTGTGAAGATGTAAACTCTGTGGGCAGGAAAGACAGGTCCTCGAGCCTCTGCATAACTGAAACCTGATTCAAAATGCTGAGGCCCTCTGTCCAAGAAAGAGCCAAGAGAACAGAGGACAGGCACCGCTGGGATTCGAACCCAGGATCTCCTGTTTACAAGACAGGCGCTTTGACCAGCTAAGCCACGGTGCCTGGCTGCCACTAAAAATTAGCTTGGGACACTGTCGTCCGAAATCAGCTGAGGGTTGATTTGAAAATGGAAACAACCGCAAAAGCAACCTCGGTTTCACAGTTTATGGTCAGCTCCCAGAAATGCACATGCTTGCTAATGTACCATTCGAAAACAGGATCTCCTGTTTACTAGACAGGCCCTTTGACCAGCTAAGCCACGGGGCCTGGCTGCTACTGAAAATTAGCTTGGGTCACTGTCGTCTGACAACAGCTAATGGATGATTTGAAAATGGAAACAACCGCAAAAGCAACCTCGGTTTTACAGTTTGTGGTCAGCTTCCGGAAAAGCACATGCTTGCTAAGGTTCACAGCTTTGTGCCACACAAGTATTTCCAAAGGCTCCGCTGGGATTCGAACCCAGGATCTCCTGTTTACTAGACAGGCCCTTTGACCAGCTAAAACACGGGGCCTGGCTGCTACTGAAAATTAGCTTGGGTCACTGTCGTCTGACAACAGCTAATGGATGATTTGAAAATGGAAACAACCGCAAAAGCAACCTCGGTTTCACAGTTTATGGTCAGCTCCCAGAAATGCACATGCTTGCTAATGTTCACGGACTTGAGCCACACAAGTATTTCCAAAGGCTCCGCTGGGATTTGAACCCAGGATTTCCTGTTTACAAGACAGGCCCTTTGACCAGCTAAGCCACGGGCCTGGCTGCTACTGAAAATTAGCTTGGGTCACTGTCGTCTGACAACAGCTAATGGATGATTTGAAAATGTTAACAACCGCAAAAGCAAACTCAGTTTCACAGTTTGTGGTCAGCTTCCAGAAAAGCACATGCTTGCTAAGGTTCACAGCTTTGTGCCACACAAGTATTTCCAAAGGCTCCGCTGGGATTCGAACCCAGGATCTCCTGTTTACTAGACAGGCGCTTTAACCAACTAAGCCACGGCGCCAAGCTCCATGTGCTGACCCTGGAATTGCAAACTAGGAATCGTTTAACTAATACCATTTAAGCTACAGAAAGAGACCGGTACCGCAGGAAACCCAGGAAACGTTTAGCAAAAACAAAATATCAAAATTTACGACTCTGGTGGGACTCGAACCCACAACCTTTGAATAGCCTCATTTTGCAATCTAGAAGTCCAATGCGCTATCCATTGCGCCACAGAGCCCATTTGATTGCCTGTCTGGACCACGTGATGTTTTTCTTCTGGGCATTTGCACATCCAACAGTGTGAAGATGTAAACTCTGTGGCAGGAAAGACAGGTCCTCGAGCCTCTGCATAACTGAAACCTGATTCAAAATGCTGAGGCCCTCTGTCCAAGAAAGAGCCAAGAGAACAGAGGACAGGCACCGCTGGGATTCGAACCCAGGATCTCCTGTTTACAAGACAGGCGCTTTGACCAGCTAAGCCACGGTGCCTGGCTGCCACTAAAAATTAGCTTGGGACACTGTCGTCCGAAATCAGCTGAGGGTTGATTTGAAAATGGAAACAACCGCAAAAGCAACCTCGGTTTCACAGTTTGTGGTCAGCTCCAAGAAAAGCACATGCTTGCTAATGTTCACGGTCTTGAGCCACACAAGTATTTCCAAAGGCTCCGCTGGGATTTAAACCCAGGATTTCCTGTTTACAAGACAGGCCCTTTGACCAGCTAAGCCACGGCGCCTGGCTGCTACTGAAAATTAGCTTGGGTCACTGTCGTCTGACAACAGCTAATGGATGATTTGAAAATGTTAACAACCGCAAAAGCAACCTCGGTTTCACAGTTTGTGGTCAGCTTCCGGAAAAGCACATGCTTGCTAAGGTTCACAGCTTTGTGCCACACAAGTATTTCAAAGGCACCGCTGGGATTCGAACCCAGGATCTCCTGTTTACTAGACAGGCGCTTTAACCAACTAAGCCACGCTGCCAAGCTCCATGTGCTTACCCTGGAATTGCAAACTAGGAATCGTTTAACTAATACCATTTAAGCTACAGAAAGAGACCGGTACCGCAGGAAACGTTTAGCAAAAACAAAATATCAAAATTTACGACTCTGGTGGGACTCGAACCCACAACTTTTGAATGGCCTCATTTTGCAATCTAGAAGTCCAATGCGCTATCCATTGCGCCACAGAGCCCATTTGATTGTCTCTCTGGACCACGTGATGTTTTTTCTTCTGGGCATTTGCACATCCAACAGTGTGAAGATGTAAACTCTGTGGGCAGGAAAGACAGGTCCTCGAGCCTCTGCATAACTGAAACCTGATTCAAAATGCTGAGGCCCTCTGTCCAAGAAAGAGCCAAGAGAACAGAGGACAGGCACCGCTGGGATTCGAACCCAGGATCTCCTGTTTACAAGACAGGCGCTTTGACCAGCTAAGCCACGGTGCCTGGCTGCCACTAAAAATTAGCTTGGGACACTGTCGTCCGAAATCAGCTGAGGGTTGATTTGAAAATGGAAACAACCGCAAAAGCAACCTCGGTTTCACAGTTTATGGTCAGCTCCCAGAAATGCACATGCTTGCTAATGTACCATTCGAAAACAGGATCTCCTGTTTACTAGACAGGCCCTTTGACCAGCTAAGCCACGGGGCCTGGCTGCTACTGAAAATTAGCTTGGGTCACTGTCTGACAACAGCTAATGGATGATTTGAAAATGGAAACAACCGCAAAGCAACCTCGGTTTTACAGTTTATGGTCAGCTCCCAGAAATGCACATGCTTGCTAATGTTCACGGACTTGAGCCACACAAGTATTTCCAAAGGCTCCGCTGGGATTTAAACCCAGGATTTCCTGTTTACAAGACAGGCCCTTTGACCAGCTAAGCCACGGGGCCTGGCTGCTACTGAAAATTAGCTTGGGTCACTGTCGTCTGACAACAGCTAATGGATGATTTGAAAATGTTAACAACCGCAAAAGCAACCTCGGTTTCACAGTTTGTGGTCAGCTTCGAAAAGCACATGCTTGCTAAGGTTCACAGCTTTGTGCCACACAAGTATTTCCAATGGCTCCGCTGGGATTCAAACCCAGGATCTCCTGTTTACTAGACAGGCCCTTTGACCAGCTAAGCCACGGGGCCTGGCTGCTACTAAAAATTAGCTTGGGTCACTGTCGTCTGACAACAGCTAATGGCTGATTTGAAAATGGAAACAACCGCAAAAGCAACCTCGGTTTCACAGTTTATGGTCAGCTCCCAGAAATGCACATGCTTGCTAATGTTCACGGACTTGAGCCACACAAGTATTTCCAAAGGCTCGCTGGGATTTAAACCCAGGATTTCCTGTTTACAAGACAGGCCCTTTGACCAGCTAAGCCACGGGCCTGGCTGCTACTGAAAATTAGCTTGGGTCACTGTCGTCTGACAACAGCTAATGGATGATTTGAAAATGGAAACAACCGCAAAAGCAACCTCGGTTTCACAGTTTGTGGTCAGCTTCCGGAAAAGCACATGCTTGCTAAGGTTCACAGCTTTGTGCCACACAAGTATTTCAAAGGCACCGCTGGGATTCGAACCCAGGATCTCCTGTTTACTAGACAGGCGCTTTAACCAACTAAGCCACGGCGCCAAGCTCCATGTGCTTACCCTGGAATTGCAAACTAGGAATCGTTTAACTAATACCATTTAAGCTACAGAAAGAGACCGGTACCGCAGGAAACGTTTAGCAAAAACAAAATATCAAAATTTCACTCTGGTGGGACTCGAACCCACAACCTTTGAATAGCCTCATTTTGCAATCTAGAAGTCCAATGCGCTATCCATTGCGCCACAGAGCCCATTTGATTGCCTTTCTGGACCACGTGATGTTTTTTCTTCTGGGCATTTGCACATCCAACAGTGTGAAGATGTAAACTCTGTGGGCAGGAAAGACAGGTCCTCGAGCCTCTGCATAACTGAAACCTGATTCAAAATGCTGAGGCCCTCTGTCCAAGAAAGAGCCAAGAGAACAGAGGACAGGCACCGCTGGGATTCAAACCCAGGATCTCCTGTTTACAAGACAGGCGCTTTGACCAGCTAAGCCACGGTGCCTGGCTGCCACTAAAAATTAGCTTGGGACACTGTCGTCCGAAATCAGCTGAGGGTTGATTTGAAAATGGAAACAACCGCAAAAGCAACCTCGGTTTCACAGTTTATGGTCAGCTCCCAGAAATGCACATGCTTGCTAATGTACCATTCGAAAACAGGATCTCCTGTTTACTAGACAGGCCCTTTGACCAGCTAAGCCACGGGGCCTGGCTGCTACTGAAAATTAGCTTGGGTCACTGTCGTCTGACAACAGCTAATGGATGATTTGAAAATGGAAACAACCGCAAAAGCAACCTCGGTTTTACAGTTTATGGTCAGCTCCCAGAAATGCACATGCTTGCTAATGTTCACGGACTTGAGCCACACAAGTATTTCCAAAGGCTCCGCTGGGATTTAAACCCAGGATTTCCTGTTTACAAGACAGGCCCTTTGACCAGCTAAGCCACGGGGCCTGGCTGCTACTGAAAATTAGCTTGGGTCACTGTCGTCTGACAACAGCTAATGGATGATTTGAAAATGTTAACAACCGCAAAAGCAACCTCGGTTTCACAGTTTGTGGTCAGCTTCCGGAAAAGCACATGCTTGCTAAGGTTCACAGCTTTGTGCCACACAAGTATTTCCAAAGGCTCCGCTGGGATTCAAACCCAGGATCTCCTGTTTACTAGACAGGCCCTTTGACCAGCTAAGCCACGGGGCCTGGCTGCTACTGAAAATTAGCTTGGGTCACTGTCGTCTGACAACAGCTAATGGCTGATTTGAAAATGGAAACAACCGCAAAAGCAACCTCGGTTTCACAGTTTATGGTCAGCTCCCAGAAATGCACATGCTTGCTAATGTTCACGGACTTGAGCCACACAAGTATTTCCCAAGACTCCGCTGGGATTTAAACCCAGGATTTCCTGTTTACTAGACAGGCCCTTTGACCAGCTAAGCCACGGGCCTGGCTGCTACTGAATATTAGCTTGGGTCACTGTCGTCTGACAACAGCTAATGGATGATTTGAAAATGGAAACAACCGCAAAAGCAACCTCGGTTTCACAGTTTATGGTCAGCTCCCAGAAATGCACATGCTTGCTAATGTTCACGGACTTGAGCCACACAAGTATTTCCAAAGGCTCCGCTGGGATTTGAACCCAGGATTTCCTGTTTACAAGACAGGCCCTTTGACCAGCTAAGCCACGGGGCCTGGCTGCTACTGAAAATTAGCTTGGGTCACTGTCGTCTGACAACAGCTAATGGATGATTTGAAAATGTTAACAACCGCAAAAGCAACCTCGGTTTCACAGTTTGTGGTCAGCTTCCGGAAAAGCACATGCTTGCTAAGGTTCACAGCTTTGTGCCACACAAGTATTTCCAATGGCTCCGCTGGGATTCAAACCCAGGATCTCCTGTTTACTAGACAGGCCCTTTGACCAGCTAAGCCACGGGGCCTGGCTGCTACTAAAAATTAGCTTGGGTCACTGTCGTGACAACAGCTAATGGCTGATTTGAAAATGGAAACAACCGCAAAGCAACCTCGGTTTCACAGTTTATGGTCAGCTCCCAGAAATGCACATGCTTGCTAATGTTCACGGACTTGAGCCACACAAGTATTTCCAAAGGCTCCGCTGGGATTTAAACCCAGGATTTCCTGTTTACAAGACAGGCCCTTTGACCAGCTAAGCCACGGGGCCTGGCTGCTACTGAAAATTAGCTTGGGTCACTGTCGTCTGACAACAGCTAATGGATGATTTGAAAATGTTAACAACCGCAAAAGCAAACTCGGTTTCACAGTTTGTGGTCAGCTTCCGGAAAAGCACATGCTTGCTAAGGTTCACAGCTTTGTGCCACACAAGTATTTCCAAAGGCTCCGCTGGGATTCGAACCCAGGATCTCCTGTTTACTAGACAGGCGCTTTAACCAACTAAGCCACAGCGCCAAGCTCCATGTGCTGACCCTGGAATTGCAAACTAGGAATCGTTTAACTAATACCATTTAAGCTACAGAAAGAGACCGGTACCGCAGGAAACCCAGGAAACGTTTAGCAAAAACAAAATATCAAAATTTACGACTCTGGTGGGACTCGAACCCACAACCTTTGAATAGCCTCATTTTGCAATCTAGAAGTCCAATGCGCTATCCATTGCGCCACAGAGCCCATTTGATTGCCTGTCTGGACCACGTGATGTTTTTCTTCTGGGCATTTGCACATCCAACAGTGTGAAGATGTAAACTCTGTGACAGGAAAAACAGGTCCTCGAGCCTCTGCATAACTGAAACCTGATTCAAAATGCTGAGGCCCTCTGTCCAAGATAGAGCCAAGAGAACAGAGGACAGGCACCGCTGGGATTCGAACCCATGATCTCCTGTTTACAAGACAGGCGCTTTGACCAGCTAAGCCACGGTGCCTGGCTGCCACTAAAAATTAGCTTGGGACACTGTCGTCCGAAATCAGCTGAGGGTTGATTTGAAAATGGAAACAACCGCAAAAGCAACCTCGGTTTCACAGTTTGTGGTCAGCTCCAAGAAAAGCACATGCTTGCTAATGTTCACGGTCTTGAGCCAAACAAGTATTTCCAAAGGCTCCGCTGGGATTTGAACCCAGGATTTCCTGTTTACAAGACAGGCCCTTTGACCAGCTAAGCCACGGGCCTGGCTGCTACTGAAAATTAGCTTGGGTCACTGTCGTCCGACAACAGCTAAAGGATGATTTGAAAATGTTAACAACCGCAAAAGCAACCTCGGTTTCACAGTTTGTGGTCAGCTTCCGGAAAAGCACATGCTTGCTAAGGTTCACAGCTTTGTTACACACAAGTATTTTAAAGGCACCGCTGGGATTCGAACCCAGGATCTCCTGTTTACTAGACAGGCGCTTTAACCAACTAAGCCACGGCGCCAAGCTCCATGTGCTTACCCTGGAATTGCAAACTAGGAATCGTTTAACTAATACCATTTAAGCTACAGAAAGAGACCGGTACCGCAGGAAACGTTTAGCAAAAACAAAATATCAAAATTTACGACTCTGGTGGGACTCAAACCCACAACCTTTGAATAGCCTCATTTTACAATCTAGAAGTCCAATGCGCTATCCATTGCGCCACAGAGCCCATTTGATTGCCTGTCTGGACCACGTGATGTTTTTTTCTTCTGGGCATTTGCACATCCAACAGTGTGAAGATGTAAACTCTGTGGGCAGGAAAGACAGGTCCTCGAGCCTCTGCATAACTGAAACCTGATTCAAAATGCTGAGGCCCTCTGTCCAAGAAAGAGCCAAGAGAACAGAGGACAGGCACCGCTGGGATTCGAACCCAGGATCTCCTGTTTACAAGACAGGCCCTTTGACCAGCTAAGCCACGGGGCCTGGCTGCTACTGAAAATTAGCTTGGGTCACTGTCTGACAACAGCTAATGGATGATTTGAAAATGTTAACAACCGCAAAAGCAACCTCGGTTTCACAGTTTGTGGTCAGCTTCGGAAAAGCACATGCTTGCTAAGGTTCACAGTTTTGTGCCACACAAGTATTTCAAAGGCACCGCTGGGATTCGAACCCAGGATCTCCTGTTTACTAGACAGGCGCTTTAACCAACTAAGCCACGGCGCCAAGCTCCATGTGCTTACCCTGGAATTGCAAACTAGGAATCGTTTAACTAATACCATTTAAGCTACAGAAAGAGACCGGTACCGCAGGAAACGTTTAGCAAAAACAAAATATCAAAATTTACGACTCTGGTGGGACTCGAATCCACAACCTTTGAATAGCCTCATTTTGCAATCTAGAAGTCCAATGCGCTATCCATTGCGCCACAGAGCCCATTTGATTGGCTTTCTGGACCACGTGATGTTTTTCTTCTGGGCATTTGCACATCTAACAGTGTGAAGATGTAAACTCTGTGGGCAGGAAAGACAGGTCCTCGAGCCTCTGCATAACTGAAACCTGATTCAAAATGCTGAGGCCCTCTGTCCAAGAAAGAGCCAAGAGAACAGAGGACAGGCACCGCTGGGATTCGAACCCAGGATCTCCTGTTTACAAGACAGGCGCTTTGACCAGCTAAGCCACGGTGCCTGGCTGCCACTAAAAATTAGCTTGGGACACTGTCGTCCGAAATCAGCTGAGGGTTGTTTTGAAAATGGAAACAACCGCAAAAGCAACCTCGGTTTCACAGTTTATGGTCAGCTCCCAGAAATGCACATGCTTGCTAATGTACCATTCGAAAACAGGATCTCCTGTTTACTAGACAGGCCCTTTGACCAGCTAAGCCACGTGGCCTGGCTGCTACTGAAAATTAGCTTGGGTCACTGTCGTCTGACAACAGCTAATGGATGATTTGAAAATGGAAACAACCGCAAATTCAACCTCGGTTTTACAGTTTATGGTCAGCTCCCAGAAATGCACATGCTTGCTAATGTTCACGGACTTGAGCCACACAAGTATTTCCAAAGGCTCCGCTGGGATTTAAACCCAGGATTTCCTGTTTACAAGACAGGCCCTTTGACCAGCTAAGCCACGGGGCCTGGCTGCTACTGAAAATTAGCTTGGGTCACTGTCGTCTGACAACAGCTAATGGATGATTTGAAAATGTTAACAACCGCAAAAGCAACCTCGGTTTCACAGTTTGTGGTCAGCTTCGGAAAAGCACATGCTTGCTAAGGTTCACAGCTTTGTGCCACACAAGTATTTCCAAAGGCTCCGCTGGGATTCAAACCCAGGATCTCCTGTTTACTAGACAGGCCCTTTGACCAGCTAAGCCATGGGGCCTGGCTGCTACTGAAAATTAGCTTGGGTCACTGTCGTCTGACAACAGCTAATGGCTGATTTGAAAATGGAAACAACCGCAAAGCAACCTCGGTTTCACAGTTTATGGTCAGCTCCCAGAAATGCACATGCTTGCTAATGTTCACGGACTTGAGCCACACAAGTATTTCCAAAGGCTCCGCTGGGATTTAAACCCAGGATTTCCTGTTTACAAGACAGGCCCTTTGACCAGCTAAGCCACGGGCCTGGCTGCTACTGAAAATTAGCTTGGGTCACTGTCGTCTGACAACAGCTAATGGATGATTTGAAAATGTTAACAACCGCAAAAAGCAACCTCGGTTTCACAGTTTGTGGTCAGCTTCGGAAAAGCACATGCTTGCTAAGGTTCACAGCTTTGTGCCACACAAGTATTTCCAAAGGCTCCGCTGGGATTCGAACCCAGGATCTCCTGTTTACTAGACAGGCCCTTTAACCAACTAAGCCATAGCGCCAAGCTCTATGTGCGGACCCTGGAATTGCAAACTAGGAATCGTTTAAATAATACCATTTAAGCTACAGAAAGAGACCGTACCGCAGGAAACCCAGGAAACGTTTAGCAAAACAAAATATCAAAATTTACGACTCTGGTGGGACTCGAACCCACAACCTTTGAATAGCCTCATTTTGCAATCTAGAAGTCCAATGCGCTATCCATTGCGCCACAGAGCCCATTTGATTGCCTGTCTGGACCACGTGATGTTTTTTCTTCTGGGCATTTGCACATCCAACAGTGTGAAGATGTAAACTCTGTGGGCAGGAAAGACAGGTCCTCGAGCCTCTGCATAACTGAAACCTGATTCAAAATGCTGAGGCCCTCTGTCCAAGAAAGAGCCAAGAGAACAGAGGACACGCCCCGCTGGGATTCGAACCCAGGATCTCCTGTTTACAAGACAGGCGCTTTGACCAGCTAAGCCACGGTGCCTGGCTGCCACTAAAAATTAGCTTGGGACACTGTCGTCCGAAATCAGCTGAGGGTTGATTTGAAAATGGAAACAACCGCAAAAGCAACCTCGGTTTCACAGTTTATGGTCAGCTCCCAGAAATGCACATGCTTGCTAATGTACCATTCGAAAACAGGATCTCCTGTTTACTAGACAGGCCCTTTGACCAGCTAAGCCACGGGGCCTGGCTGCTACTGAAAATTAGCTTGGGTCACTGTCGTCTGACAACAGCTAATGGATGATTTGAAAATGGAAACAACCGCAAATGGAACCTCGGTTTCACAGTTTCTGGTCAGCTCCCAGAAAAGCACATGTTTGCTAAGGTCCACAGCCTTGAACCACACAAGTATTTCAAAGGCACCGCTGGGATTCGAACCCAGGATCTCCTGTTTACTAGACAGGCGCTTTAACCAACTAAGCCACGGCTAAGCTCCATGTGCTTACCCTGGAATTGCAAACTAGGAATCGTTTAACTAATACCATTTAAGCTACAGAAAGAGACCGGTACCGCAGGAAACCCAGGAAACGTTTAGCAAAAACACAAAATCAAAATTCACAACTCTGGTGGTACTCAGAACCCACAACCTTTGAATGGCCTCATTTTGCAATCTAGAAGTCCAATGCGCTATCCATTGCGCCACAGAGCCCATTTGATTGCCTGCCTGGACCACGTGATGTTTTTCTTCTGGGCATTTGCACATCCAACAGTGTGAAGATGTAAACTCTGTGGGCAGGAAAGACAGGTCCTCGAGCCTCTGCATAACTGAAACCTGATTCAAAATGCTGAGGCCCTCTGTACAAGAAAGAGCCAAGAGAACAGAGGACACGCCCGCTGGGATTCGAACCCAGGATCTCCTGTTTACAAGACAGGCGCTTTGACCAGCTAAGCCACGGTGCCTGGCTGCCACTAAAAATTAGCTTGGGACACTGTCGTCCGAAATCAGCTGAGGGTTGATTTGAAAATGGAAACAACCGCAAAAGCAACCTCGGTTTCACAGTTTGTGGTCAGCTCCAAGAAAAGCACATGCTTGCTAATGTTCACGGTCTTGAGCCACACAAGTATTTCCAAAGGCTCCGCTGGGATTTAAACCCAGGATTTCCTGTTTACAAGACAGGCCCTTTAAACCAGCTAAGCCACGGGGCCTGGCTGCTACTGAAAATTAGCTTGGGTCACTGTCGTCCGACAACAGCTAAAGGCTGATTTGAAAATGTTAACAACCGCAAAAGCAACCTCGGTTTCACAGTTTGTGGTCAGCTTCCGGAAAAGCACATGCTTGCTAAGGTTCACAGCTTTGTGCCACACAAGTATTTCAAAGGCACCGCTGGGATTCGAACCCAGGATCTCCTGTTTACTAGACAGGCGCTTTAACCAACTAAGCCACGGCGCCAAGCTCCATGTGCTTACCCTGGAATTGCAAACTAGGAATCGTTTAACTAATACCATTTAAGCTACAGAAAGAGACCGTAACGCAGGAAACCCAGGAAATGTTTAGCAAAACAAAATATCAAAATTTACGACTCTGGTGGGACTGACCCACAACCTTTGAATAGCCTCATTTTGCAATCTAGAAGTCCAATGCGCTATACATTGCGCCACAGAGCCCATTTGTTTGCCTGTCTGGACCACGTGATGTTTTTCTTCTGGGCATTTGCACATCCAACAGTGTGAAGATGTAAACTCTGTGGGCAGGAAAGACAGGTCCTCGAGCCTCTGCATAACTGAAACCTGATTCAAAATGCTGAGGCCCTCTGTCAAGAAAGAGCCAAAAGAACAGAGGACAGGCACCGCTGGGATTCGAACCCAGGATCTCCTGTTTACAAGACAGGCGCTTTGACCAGCTAAGCCACGGTGCCTGGCTGCCACTAAAAATTAGCTTGGGACACTGTCGTCCGAAATCAGCTGAGGGTTGATTTGAAAATGGAAACAACCGCAAAAGCAACCTCGATTTCAGTTTGTGGTCAGCTCCCAGAAATAAACATGCTTGCTAATGTTCACGGACTTGAGCCACACAAGTATTTCCAAAGGCTCCGCTGGGATTTAAACCCAGGATTTCCTGTTTACAAGACAGGCCCTTTGACCAGCTAAGCCACGGGGCCTGGCTGCTACTGAAAATTAGCTTGGGTCACTGTCGTCCGACAACAGCTAAAGGATGATTTGAAAATGTTAACAACCGCAAAAGCAACCTCGGTTTCAAAGTTTGTGGTCAGCTTCCGGAAAAGCACATGCTTGCTAAGGTTCACAGCTTTGTTACACACAAGTATTTTAAAGGCACCGCTGGGATTCGAACCCAGGATCTCCTGTTTACTAGACAGGCGCTTTAACCAACTAAGCCACGGCGCCAAGCTCCATGTGCTTACCCTGGAATTGCAAACTAGGAATCGTTTAACTAATACCATTTAAGCTACAGAAAGAGACCGGTACCGCAGGAAACCCAGGAAATGTTTAGCAAAACACACAATCAAAATTCACAACTCTGGTGGTACTCGAACCCACAACCTTTGAATGGCCTCATTTTGCAATCTAGAAGTCCAATGCGCTATCCATTGCGCCACAGAGCCCATTTGATTGCCTGCCTGGACCACTTGATGTTTTTTCTTCTGGGCATTTGCACATCCAACAGTGTGAAGATGTAAACTCTGTGGGCAGGAAAGACAGGGAGCCTCTGCATAACTGAAACCTGATTCAAAATGCTGAGGCCCTCTGTCCAAGAAAGAGCCAAAAGAACAGAGGACAGGCACCGCTGGGATTCGAACCCAGGATCTCCTGTTTACAAGACAGGCGCTTTGACCAGCTAAGCCACGGTGCCTGGCTGCCACTAAAAATTAGCTTGGGACACTGTCGTCCGAAATCAGATGAGGTTGATTTGAAAATGGAAACAACCGCAAAGCAACCTCGATTTCAGTTTGTGGTCAGCTCCCAGAAATGCACATGCTTGCTAATGTTCACGGACTTGAGCCACACAAGTATTTCCAAAGGCTCCGCTGGGATTTAAACCCAGGATTTCCTGTTTACAAGACAGGCCCTTTGACCAGCTAAGCCACGGGGCCTGGCTGCTACTGAAAATTAGCTTGGGTCACTGTCGTCCGACAACAGCTAAAGGATGATTTGAAAATGTTAACAACCGCAAAGCAACCTCGGTTTCACAGTTTGTGGTCAGCTTCCGAAAAGCACAGCTTTGTTACACACAAGTATTTTAAAGGCACCGCTGGGATTCGAACCCAGGATCTCCTGTTTACTAGACAGGCGCTTTAACCAACTAAGCCACGGCGCCAAGCTCCATGTGCTTACCCTGGAATTGCAAACTAGGAATCGTTTAACTAATACCATTTAAGCTACAGAAAGAGACCGGTACCGCAGGAAACCCAGGAAACGTTTAGCAAAAACACAAAATCAAAATTCACGACTCTGGTGGTACTCGAAGCCACAACCTTTGAATGGCCTCATTTTGCAATCTAGAAGTCCAATGCGCTATCCATTGCGCCACAGAGCCCATTTGATTGCCTGCCTGGACCACTTGATGTTTTTTCTTCTGGGCATTTGCACATCCAACAGTGTGAAGATGTAAACTCTGTGGGCAGGAAAGACAGGTCCTCGAGCCTCTGCATAACTGAAACCTGATTCAAAATGCTGAGGCCCTCTGTCCAAGAAAGAGCCAAGAGAACAGAGGACACGCCCCGCTGGGATTCGAACCCAGGATCTCCTGTTTACAAGACAGGCGCTTTGACCAGCTAAGCCACGGTGCCTGGCTGCCACTAAAAATTAGCTTGGGACACTGTCGTCCGAAATCAGCTGAGGTTGATTTGAAAATGGAAACAACCGCAGCAACCTCGGTTTCACAGTTTATGGTCAGCTCGCAGAAATGCACATGCTTGCTAATGTACCATTCGAAAACAGGATCTCCTGTTTACTAGACAGGCCCTTTGACCAGCTAAGCCACGGGCCTGGCTGCTACTGAAAATTAGCTTGGGTCACTGTCGTCTGACAACAGCTAATGGATGATTTGAAAATGGAAACAACCGCAAAAGCAACCTCGGTTTCACAGTTTATGGTCAGCTCCCAGAAATGCACATGCTTGCTAATGTTCACGGACTTGAGCCACACAAGTATTTCCAAAGGCTCCGCTGGGATTCGAACCCAGGATTTCCTGTTTACAAGACAGGCCCTTTGACCAGCTAAGCCACGGGGCCTGGCTGCTACTGAAAATTAGCTTGGGTCACTGTCGTCTGACAACAGCTAATGGATGATTTGAAAATGTGAACAACAAAAAGCAACCTCGGTTTCACAGTTTATGGTCAGCTTCCGAAAAGCACATGCTTGCTAAGGTTCACAGCTTTGTGCCACACAAGTATTTCCAAAGGCTCCGCTGGGATTTGAACCCAGGATCTCCTGTTTACTAGACAGGCCCTTTGACCAGCTAAGCCACGGGGCCTGGCTGCTACTGAAAATTAGCTTGGGTCACTGTCGTCTGACAACAGCTAATGGCTGATTTGAAAATGGAAACAACCGCAAAAGCAACCTCGGTTTCACAGTTTATGGTCAGCTCCCAGAAATGCACATGCTTGCTAATGTACCATTCGAAAACAGGATCTCCTGTTTACTAGACAGGCCCTTTGACCAGCTAAGCCACGGGGCCTGGCTGCTACTGAAAATTAGCTTGGGTCACTGTCGTCTGACAACAGCTAATGGATGATTTGAAAATGGAAACAACCGCAAAGCAACCTCGGTTTCACAGTTTATGGTCAGCTCCCAGAAATGCACATGCTTGCTAATGTTCACGGACTTGAGCCACACAAGTATTTCCAAAGGCTCCGCTGGGATTTAAACCCAGGATTTCCTGTTTACAAGACAGGCCCTTTGACCAGCTAAGCCACGGGCCTGGCTGCTACTGAAAATTAGCTTGGGTCACTGTCGTCTGACAACAGCTAATGGATGATTTGAAAATGTTAACAACCGCAAAAGCAACCTCGGTTTCACAGTTTGTGGTCAGCTTCGGAAAAGCACATGCTTGCTAAGGTTCACAGCTTTGTGCCACACAAGTATTTCCAAAGGCTCCGCTGGGATTTGAACCCAGGATCTCCTGTTTACTAGACAGGCCATTTGACCAGCTAAGCCACAGGGCCTGGCTGCTACTGAAAATTAGCTTGGGTCACTGTCGTCTGACAACAGCTAATGGCTGATTTGAAAATGGAAACAACCGCAAAAGCAACCTCGGTTTCACAGTTTATGGTCAGCTCCCAGAAATGCACATGCTTGCTAATGTTCACGGACTTGAGCCACACAAGTATTTCCAAAGGCTCCGCTGGGATTTAAACCCAGGATTTCCTGTTTACAAGACAGGCCCTTTGACCAGCTAAGCCACGGGGCCTGGCTGCTACTGAAAATTAGCTTGGGTCACTGTCGTCTGACAACAGCTAATGGATGATTTGAAAATGTTAACAACCGCAAAGCAACCTCGGTTTCACAGTTTGTGGTCAGCTTCCAGAAAAGCACATGCTTGCTAAGGTTCACAGCTTTGTGCCACACAAGTATTTCCAAAGGCTCCGCTGGGATTCGAACCCAGGATCTCCTGTTTACTAGACAGGCGCTTTAACCAACTAAGCCACGGCGCCAAGCTCCATGTGCTGACCCTGGAATTGCAAACTAGGAATCGTTTAAATAATACCATTTAAGCTACAGAAAGAGACCGGTACCGCAGGAAACCCAGGAAACGTTTAGCAAAAACAAAATATCAAAATTTACGACTCTGGTGGGACTCGAACCCACAACCTTTGAATAGCCTCATTTTGCAATCTAGAAGTCCAATGCGCTATCCATTGCGCCACAGAGCCCATTTGATTGCCTGTCTGGACCACGTGATGTTTTTTCTTCTGGGCATTTGCACATCCAACAGTGTGAAGATGTAAACTCTGTGGCAGGAAAGACAGGTCCTCGAGCCTCTGCATAACTGAAACCTGATTCAAAATGCTGAGGCCCTCTGTCCAAGAAAGAGCCAAGAGAACAGAGGACAGGCATTCGAACCTGGGATTCGAACCCAGGATCTCCTGTTTACAAGACAGGCGCTTTGACCAGCTAAGCCACGGTGCCTGGCTGCCACTAAAATTAGCTTGGGACACTGTCGTCCGAAATCAGCTGAGGTTGATTTGAAAATGGAAACAACCGCAAAAGCAACCTCGGTTTCACAGTTTGTGGTCAGCTCCAAGAAAAGCACATGCTTGCTAATGTTCACGGTCTTGAGCCACACAAGTATTTCCAAAGGCTCCGCTGGGATTTAAACCCAGGATTTCCTGTTTACAAGACAGGCCCTTTAAACCAGCTAAGCCACGGGGCCTGGCTGCTACTGAAAATTAGCTTGGGTCACTGTCGTCTGACAACAGCTAATGGATGATTTGAAAATGGAAACAACCGCAAAAGCAACCTCGGTTTCACAGTTTATGGTCAGCTCCCAGAAATGCACATGCTTGCTAATGTTCACGGACTTGAGCCACACAAGTATTTCCAAAGGCACCACTGGGATTCGAACCCAGGATTTCCTGTTTACAAGACAGGCCCTTTGACCAGCTAAGCCACGGGGCCTGGCTGCTACTGAAAATTAGCTTGGGTCACTGTCGTCTGACAACAGCTAATGGATGATTTGAAAATGTTAACAACCGCAAAAGCAACCTCGGTTTCACAGTTTGTGGTCAGCTTCCGGAAAAGCACATGCTTGCTAAGGTTCACAGCTTTGTGCCACACAAGTATTTCCAAAGGCTCCGCTGGGATTTGAACCCAGGATCTCCTGTTTACTAGACAGGCCATTTGACCAGCTAAGCCACAGGGCCTGGCTGCTACTGAAAATTAGCTTGGGTCACTGTCGTCTGACAACAGCTAATGGCTGATTTGAAAATGGAAACAACCGCAAAAGCAACCTCGGTTTCACAGTTTATGGTCAGCTCCCAGAAATGCACATGCTTGCTAATGTACCATTCGAAAACAGGATCTCCTGTTTACTAGACAGGCCCTTTGACCAGCTAAGCCACGGGGCCTGGCTGCTACTGAAAATTAGCTTGGGTCACTGTCGTCTGACAACAGCTAATGGATGATTTGAAAATGGAAACAACCGCAAAAGCAACCTCGGTTTCACAGTTTATGGTCAGCTCCCAGAAATGCACATGCTTGCTAATGTTCACGGACTTGAGCCACACAAGTATTTCCAAAGGCTCCGCTGGGATTTAAACCCAGGATTTCCTGTTTACAAGACAGGCCCTTTGACCAGCTAAGCCACGGGGCCTGGCTGCTACTGAAAATTAGCTTGGGTCACTGTCGTCTGACAACAGCTAATGGATGATTTGAAAATGTGAACAACCGCAAAAGCAACCTCGGTTTCACAGTTTGTGGTCAGCTTCGGAAAAGCACATGCTTGCTAAGGTTCACAGCTTTGTGCCACACAAGTATTTCCAAAGGCTCCGCTGGGATTTGAACCCAGGATCTCCTGTTTACTAGACAGGCCATTTGACCAGCTAAGCCACAGGGCCTGGCTGCTACTGAAAAAGCTTGGGTCACTGTCGTCTGACAACAGCTAATGGCTGATTTGAAAATGGAAACAACCGCAAAAGCAACCTCGGTTTCACAGTTTATGGTCAGCTCCCAGAAATGCACATGCTTGCTAATGTTCACGGACTTGAGCCACACAAGTATTTCCAAGGCTCCGCTGGGATTTAAACCCAGGATTTCCTGTTTACAAGACAGGCCCTTTGACCAGCTAAGCCACGGGGCCTGGCTGCTACTGAAAATTAGCTTGGGTCACTGTCGTCTGACAACAGCTAATGGATGATTTGAAAATGTTAACAACCGCAAAAGCAACCTCGGTTTCACAGTTTGTGGTCAGCTTCCGGAAAAGCACATGCTTGCTAAGGTTCACAGCTTTGTGCCACACAAGTATTTCCAAAGGCTCCGCTGGGATTCGAACCCAGGATCTCCTGTTTACTAGACAGGCGCTTTAACCAACTAAGCCACGGCGCCAAGCTCCATGTGCCGACCCTGGAATTGCAAACTAGGAATCGTTTAACTAATACCATTTAAGCTACAGAAAGAGACCGGTACCGCAGGAAACCCAGGAAACGTTTAGCAAAAACAAAATATCAAAATTTACGACTCTGGTGGGACTCGAACCCACAACCTTTGAATAGCCTCATTTTGCAATCTAGAAGTCCAATGCGCTATCCATTGCGCCACAGAGCCCATTTGATTGCCTGTCTGGACCACGTGATGTTTTTCTTCTGGGCATTTGCACATCCAACAGTGTGAAGATGTAAACTCTGTGGCAGGAAAGACAGGTCCTCGAGCCTCTGCATAACTGAAACCTGATTCAAAATGCTGAGGCCCTCTGTCCAAGAAAGAGCCAAGAGAACAGAGGACAGGCATTCGAACCTGGGATTCGAACCCAGGATCTCCTGTTTACAAGACAGGCGCTTTGACCAGCTAAGCCACGGTGCCTGGCTGCCACTAAAAATTAGCTTGGGACACTGTCGTCCGAAATCAGCTGAGGTTGATTTGAAAATGGAAACAACCGCAAAAGCAACCTCGGTTTCACAGTTTGTGGTCAGCTCCAAGAAAAGCACATGCTTGCTAATGTTCACGGTCTTGAGCCACACAAGTATTTCCAAAGGCTCCGCTGGGATTTAAACTCAGGATTTCCTGTTTACAAGACAGGCCCTTTAAACCAGCTAAGCCACGGGCCTGGCTGCTACTGAAAATTAGCTTGGGTCACTGTCGTCTGACAACAGCTAATGGATGATTTGAAAATGGAAACAACCGCCAAAAGCAACCTCGGTTTCACAGTTTATGGTCAGCTCCCAGAAATGCACATGCTTGCTAATGTTCACGGACTTGAGCCACACAAGTATTTCCAAAGGCTCCGCTGGGATTTAAACCCAGGATTTCCTGTTTACAAGACAGGCCCTTTGACCAGCTAAGCCACGGGGCCTGGCTGCTACTGAAAATTAGCTTGGGTCACTGTCGTCTGACAACAGCTAATGGATGATTTGAAAATGTTAACAACCGCAAAGCAACCTCGGTTTCACAGTTTGTGGTCAGCTTCCGGAAAAGCACATGCTTGCTAAGGTTCACAGCTTTGTGCCACACAAGTATTTCCAAAGGCTCCGCTGGGATTTGAACCCAGGATCTCCTGTTTACTAGACAGGCCCTTTGACCAGCTAAGCCACAGGGCCTGGCTGCTACTGAAAATTAGCTTGGGTCACTGTCGTCTGACAACAGCTAATGGCTGATTTGAAAATGGAAACAACCGCAAAAGCAACCTCGGTTTCACAGTTTATGGTCAGCTCCCAGAAATGCACATGCTTGCTAATGTTCACGGACTTGAGCCACACAAGTATTTCCAAAGGCTCCGCTGGGATTTAAACCCAGGATTTCCTGTTTACAAGACAGGCCCTTTGACCAGCTAAGCCACGGGGCCTGGCTGCTACTGAAAATTAGCTTGGGTCACTGTCGTCTGACAACAGCTAATGGATGATTTGAAAATGTTAACAACCGCAAAAGCAACCTCGGTTTCACAGTTTGTGGTCAGCTTCCGGAAAAGCACATGCTTGCTAAGGTTCACAGCTTTGTGCCACACAAGTATTTCAAAGGCTCCGCTGGGATTCGAACCCAGGATCTCCTGTTTACTAGACAGGCGCTTTAACCAACTAAGCCACGGCGCCAAGCTCCATGTGCTGACCCTGGAATTGCAAACTAGGAATCGTTTAAATAATACCATTTAAGCTACAGAAAGAGACCGGTACCGCAGGAAACCCAGGAAACGTTTAGCAAAAACAAAATATCAAAATTTACAACTCTGGTGGGACTCAAACCCACAACCTTTGAATAGCCTCATTTTGCAATCTAGAAGTCCAATGCGCTATCCATTGCGCCACAGAGCCCATTTGATTGCCTGTCTGGACCACGTGATGTTTTTTCTTCTGGGCATTTGCACATCCAACAGTGTGAAGATGTAAACTCTGTGGGCAGGAAAGACAGGTCCTCGAGCCTCTGCATAACTGAAACCTGATTCAAAATGCTGAGGCCCTCTGTCCAAGAAAGAGCCAAAAGAACAGAGGACAGGCACCGCTGGGATTCGAACCCAGGATCTCCTGTTTACAAGACAGGCGCTTTGACCAGCTAAGCCACGGTGCCTGGCTGCCACTAAAAATTAGCTTGGGACACTGTCGTCCAAATCAGCTGAGGGTTGATTTGAAAATGGAAACAACCGCAAAAGCAACCTCGATTTCAGTTTGTGGTCAGCTCCCAGAAATAAACATGCTTGCTAATGTTCACGGACTTGAGCCACACAAGTATTTCCAAAGGCTCCGCTGGGATTTAAAACCCAGGATTTCCTGTTTACAAGACAGGCCCTTTGACCAGCTAAGCCACGGGCCTGGCTGCTACTGAAAATTAGCTTGGGTCACTGTCGTCCGACAACAGCTAAAGGATGATTTGAAAATGTTAACAACCGCAAAAGCAACCTCGGTTTCACAGTTTGTGGTCAGCTTCCGAAAAGCACATGCTTGCTAAGGTTCACAGCTTTGTTACACACAAGTATTTTAAAGGCACCGCTGGGATTCGAACCCAGGATCTCCTGTTTACTAGACAGGCGCTTTAACCAACTAAGCCACGGCGCTAAGCTCCATGTGCTTACCCTGGAATTGCAAACTAGGAATCGTTTTAACTAATACCATTTAAGCTACAGAAAGAGACCGCAGCAGGAAACCCAGGAAACGTTTTAGCAAAAACACAAAATCAAAATTCACGACTCTGGTGGTACTCGAAGCCACAACCTTGAATGGCCTCATTTTGCAATTTAGAAGTCCAATGCGCTATCCATTGCGCCAAGGCTTGCACTTGTTAGTCAAGTTTCTACCATATAGTACTACGAGGATGCCCTCTGTTGCCGGTTCGAATCCCGCCACGCCGCTCATATCTCGACTGAAATGACGTGAAATTAATTTATTTCACTACGGGGCGACGTTATGATAATAGTTTATTTTAGTTAATAAAATTTTATATACATGCTATTTACAGATGTTGAATGATTTCAAAATAAAATTGTATATACATACTATTTACAGATGTTGAATGATTTTAAAATAAAATTTTATATACATACTATTTACAGAGGTTGAATGATTTCAAAATAAAATTTTATATACATACTATTTACAGAGGTTGAATGATTTCAAAATAAAATTTTATATACATACTATTTACAGAGGTTGAATGATTTCAAAATAAAATTGTATATACAGACTATTTACAGAGGTTGAATGATTTCAAAATAAAATTTTATATCCAGACTATTTACAGATTTATTTATTATTATTATTATATTATTTACACAATTTACTCCCTCCTTTTCGTCTCCCCTTTCCCATCTCCGCTAAGGTCCTCCTTCTCCCATACCCTTTGGCTACCATTTGCTGCCTCCATTCAGACACTGGTACTGTGGCTGTCTCTTCACAGTACCAGTTTCCAAAATACTGCTGGTGCCCAGGAAGCCTGCGGTCTTTCAGACAGCATTTACAGACTACCACGTCAGTTTTTTTACGTATTTACGCCTGTAAATGCCGGCACTTTCCTCTCCATCTTCCTCTTCCTGTATTGCTGGGTTGTATAAGGTACGCCTTCTCTGGCAGGGTGGCACTGAGACAACAGGAGATAGAGGAGATGAGGCTGGCAGTATCAGCCTCGAATGCTGCCTGGTGGGACCCTGTGAAGGTGGGAGAAGACGCACAGCAGGCAGAGGCACTGGACCTGCTGAGAGAGGGTGTAAAACACTGGAAGCAGTGGGCGGTGGAAATGGCAGGATGTTGCAGCAAAGATGGTGTGGCTGTTGCAGAGGCAGAATGTCGCAGCATCGATGCTGCTGGTGCATCTGTTGCTGCAAATGTCAGCCGCCTTTAATTTTGGCAGTTCCTGCGGTGTTCTCTGGCAGCACAAATATGTGGGGTCGTTCCCTCACAACCATGGCTGCCACAACCTCCTTTGTGGGGTGGACTGCTGATCCACAGGACCCATCACAGGAGCCGCTGGAGGGCAATCCCTTGCTGCAGCACCTCCGTCTCCTGTGCCTTGACACGCTTATTGTACCTAAACAACAACAACAACAACAAAAACAGATTCCATGAATAGGGTTGTTCTTACTACCAGTGGTGGGCTGTCAGGGCCATCAGGGCCTTCTAAATTAAATTAACGTGTGTCTAAACGCATCTAAATTCAATTACTGGCTATTTCAGTAAGTAACAATTATATTTTCAGAAAGGATGTGGTTATTTTTTGTGAGGCTGAGCTGTATTTTCCTCATCTAAACGCATCACAGCTCCGTGGCGCAGCACTAGAGGCATAGCTAGCCTTCAGTTGAAGTTGCCATTTTACATTGTATCATAACTTTGACAGACGTGCATCATCAGCCATTCAAATTTTGATGTGTAGTGATAGAACGCCCAGAGGCCCAGCGATGTGTCGGCCTACCCCCGCTGATGTCATCAGCCATTTGAACTTTTCGTGGTTTGTGAGCGATCTATGTTAAATATGCTATGGCTGCTGTGGATGACTGGCTGCGCGAGCTTTGTGTGCATCCTATGTCAAGCCGTAACGTTAGCTGACAAACTGTGTTTTTCTGTGTTTCTTTGATGTTCTTGCTGGTCTGTGTTTTTGTTTGTTTGTTTAAGAGTATTTGTGCCAGTGAGTTGATTTTGATTCATTTCACCAGTTGCCTAAACGGTGACACGTGAGTGCAGTGGTTTCAATAAATAGCTACACTGTCTTTTGTCTTGCGTGTCCTTTATCGTTGCTTCCCCTTCCCAATGAGCACTTTGAAAGCGGGTTCAGAATAGTAGTGCATACAATGCATGCTTGTATTTTGTATGTATCGTGTGTTGATCGCTCGTGAAGGCCCTGACTGAAGCCCCACGGCACGCTACTGCTTAGTACCTATCTATAGTTGTAAAGATCTACAGATGTTAATAAATATTTATGATTTACTCACCACTGTACAAGAGTTGTGGTGTTAACTTCAGGCAGCTGGATGGTGGTCTCAGCCATCACTTCGCTACCCAGGATGCATTCGCGAATATTTTTGTATGAGTGGATGACCCGAGTCCACCGGCTCTGGCTACCCACTGGCTTTTTTGCGCCAGTGATGGCCATGCATAATTTAATAAATGTAGCCTCCACCAGCCGATTACAGTCTGGCCACTGAGCCGACCATGTGACCCACAAAACACCTGAAAATAAAATGACTTGTTGAAAAACATAGCAAGAACAGATATGGTCACAAAGACAGTAAATAAAAAATAAAAATCAAAGAACATACCGTTTGGTGGATTCAACCCCCGGTGCCACTATCTTTTTAGTTGCCCTGAACCGACCCTTGTTCAGGGTGTCTTGGTGACGAGGTGGGTACTGCATTCTGCCCTTGTCAAAATTACTGAGGTCCTGCCAGAGGGATATGACATCATGCGCCTCCTCCTGCGCCAGCGCAAGACTGTGGCTCTTAAGGCCACAAGGCTGCTAGCCAACTTCTGCACTGCTGCATAGCCCGGGATATTATCTGGACCAACAGAGTCCTAAAAGAATGAAATAAAACACAGTGACACACTTGCAATGCACAGCATATTTAGGTGGATTTTTTAAATCAGTCATGTATAAAGTGAAATCTTACATCAAGGTCAGACGGAGAGAAAGATAACTCCATAGCAGCAGGAGGAGTTGCTGCTGTAATAGTTGAAGATGGGAGAGGGGATGCCCAGGCAGAAGTAGTGGCAGCGGAGGTTGAAGGACCAAGAGGAGAAGCAGTGGCGGTAGAGGCTCTTGGAGCAGGAGCGATGGATGGAGGAGTGGTGGGTAGGAGAGCAGGAGCGGTGGGTGGAGGAGCGGTGGCAACAGACACTGTCAGAGCAGGAGTGGTGGGTGGAGGAGCGGTGGGAGCAGGCATGGTGGGAAGAGGAGCCTCTAGGATGGGGACAGTGAAGTCCTCAAACTCTCAGGCTCAACATAGCCCTCATCCTCGGCCACAGTCACGTCCTCTGTCTCCAGTGCAGCCAGGGTCAGCTTGTAGTCTTCCAGAGCACAGCCTGTCTGGTCATACAAGTACTCAACCCCTATGAGTTCTCCTGGAAGACAAAACATAATAATAAAACAAAAATGAATAAAATAAACACCAAACACAGGTTATGAACAGTTAGACATAATGAGGTGCAAGTAATTACTTATGTGTTTATACAGACAAAAATGTGAACCTGTATATTTCAAGTGTGTGTAGTCCACCAGCTTCATTCCTACAACCTTCTCTGCGAGCTGGTTGACCGCATGTCGCAGAAGGCCACTGTAAGAGTGTGGCTGCATTCTCCCTCTGCTGCCCTGGCCCTGTCCTCATTCCACCTTGCAAGGCCATCCACCAGATAGGCCTGGAAAAAAGTGGCACTCGCCAAAGTTCCTAAAGAAAGAAATAGTTGTGTTATTCAATAATCTACAGTATATTCTACTAAATCCTCTATATGAAATTACATTTATGCGGGAAAGTAGGTGTGACCTCTCACCTGGGATGAACCGGTTCATATGAAGATGGAAGCTCTCCAGAGAAGTGGACCCTCTGGCGCATCTATATGTTGGCAGACTGTGCCCCCCCTTCTGCAAGGTCCCTGTCTGCATGTACAGAAGAACACCAGGAGGGTCCTGGAGGCAACAGAGGTGTTTTTTCTGCGCCTTCCAGATTTCTTCCATCCGTGCCGAGTTGATCAGAGGCACACCAAGAGTGTTGCACCCTTCTCTCCTTCATAGGCCTGCAGAAGCTGGGAAATGAGTGCCTCCATCTCGCTGCTACTCCGTGTCGTACGCTTACAGTGCAGCGCCATTTCTGCCCGTGTGATGTGTCGCATCACATCTGCGTCTGACAGGTGGATGTGCTTTGCCTCCAGCTCTGCACGCTTGGCCTCCTTTAGTGCATGCACATCCTGCTCGTCCCAGAGAAAAATGCACTGGCTCAGCTGGTTCATAAAGCCAGCATAGAGGGAGTGTGAGTCAGTGGTGCACCCCACAGCAATCCTACGCATGAAGTGCCATATGTCGTCGAATCTGCATACTGCCCCATTGCCGAACATGCTGTGCAGATGTGTGGACCCACAACAGTCTCGGTCGACATACAGCAGCACCTCAGGAGGCGGCACTCCAGCATCCTCGTAGCGGCTGATGAGGCCACCAATCATCTTTCCCAGACCGTAGCCCTCACTGGCCGTCAGCACCGACATGACGATCTGGCCGCGTGCTCGCTCCCGATGTTGGTGGTCCAGGATGCTGCTGCGCGGCTCTCCCTGCCAGCTTTTTCATTTTTTTGGTCGAGTCCATCTTAAGAACTCGACCAAACTGAGATGTAATGGAGGCCTTTATCTCCTCCAGCCTGCTCAGCACATCCTGGGAGTAAACCTGCATCAGCCAGCGGTGCTTTGGCACTGTGAGCATCGCTGGTAGATCCCCGAAGTCAACAGGAGCCACCAGCCCCGAAGCAACAGCCTGCATTAGCCCCCTGCAGTCTGTGAGGAACTGGAGCTGCTTGTGTAACCAGACCTCAGAGTGCTGCTCCTCCAGTTGCTTTTGGACCTGGCTGCTGCTGTTCCCAGGCCCTCTGGCGCATCTGCCGCACCACCTGCATGTCGCAGCCCAGCTTGGAGGTGAGCAGACATGGGAACTGCACCCGGTGGCCGATGTCCAGCTGGCTGACGATGTTGTGGCTCCAGCTAATCACCTTCCTTTTGCACCCCTTACATGCAAGGTATTCGGCTGCCATGAAGTAATGGCTGGCAACACCTACCATCCGCCTTATTTTCTGGTGCAGTCCGGCAGAGGTGAGTTCATGTCTGCCACAGTCTTCATGTGGACAGATCAGACGCACACGCCAGAGTTTCCTTGGCATCCAGAGGACCAAGGGATGTCCAAAATACTGTTCCATCGCTGAACGCCAGTGGGAGCAAGTGATGGCTGTGGGGGGTACCACCACATCTTGTCCACCCTGGCAAAATCCAGCTCTGGCTGTCCAGTCCGGGACCACTTAAATAATGCCTTGATATCCACTGCTGGTCCAAGATTGGCAAGACGGTAATCCAGCCAGCAGGAGGCAAACTTTGCTCTCTATTAAACAGAACAATCATAAAATACGGCACTTGTTTTGTGTGTGATATGTGTAGGCATGTGCCGGTATCAAATTTTCGTGTTGCGATTAATTGCTGTAGTTTTTATCATAGTATACGATATTATCACGGAAATTAAATAAGTTGCAAAAAGTGCTGTCATATTGTAACAGGTTTAATAACTTTTATAACAAAAACCCAGAACATTTAAATACAATAAAGCAATACACAAAAATGTATAAAGTAAACATTTTCAACACGTTCCTCTTTGACGTGTTGTTCATTTTAAACGGTTGTTGGGTAAAGTATTCTTAAAATGCATTCTAAAAATCAGAATAATTCGTAATAAATAATTATTCACGGTATTTTGAAGTGGCCACAATAACAATATCGCATGTTCATTATTGTGATATATCGTATTACAGTATACCAGCACATGTCTAGATATGTGTGAGCATGATCTTTGTGAGTATATTACGTGTTGCTATGGCCTCCTCGGCATGCTCTGCTGCCACTACAAGGTCCAGGTCATCCATCTCACAGCTCCTGCAGCTCCTCCTGCACCTGCTGCACCTGCTGCACAGCTGGAACAGCTAAACAGGAAAATAATTAATGTTAAGAAATAAATCATCTGTCATTACGCGTATTTAGAAAATATGTCCATTGTACACCTTATATAACATTATACACTTACAAGGCTGAAACCTGGGTGCTGAGACAAGTCTTTTCACAGACTTGTCCAGTGTCCTTTGACACATGGTCTTTCCCAACAACAAGGACCGCAGTGAGGACACTGGCATGTTGGGAGAAGGTTGTGTCCTGGTGGCGGAGGGTAGGACCCTGGTGGCGGAGGGTGGGACCCTGGTGGCAGAGGGTGGGACCCTGGTGGCAGAGGGTGGGACCCTGGTGGCAGAGGGTGGGACCCTGGTGGCGGAGGGTGGGACCCTGGTGGCGGAGGGTGGGACCCTGGTGGCGGAGGGTGGGACCCTGGTGGCGGAGGCTGGGACCCTGGTGGCGGAGGCTGGGACCCTGGTGGCGGAAGCTAGGGCACTGGTGGTGGAGGAGGTGGACTGGGAGCTGGAGAAGGAAGCCTGGGACTGCTGGAGTTTGAAGGAGATAGCCTCCCGGCCCTCAGGAAACATCTCCATGTACTCCTAAAAGCCTCCTTGTTGGCCCTGTTGCTCATGGAGTCTTTCACCTCACTGCTCTCCCGGATCATCGATGCCACGAGGTATCCTCCGCACCCCAGAGCATTCTCCACCACTCCACCTAAAGGTTTTGCCTCTGAAGAGGCCAAACTGTATCTGGTGCAGACCTAGCACAGACAATCTATCGTCGGGATCAATGCCCATTGAAGATGCTGCTTTTCTGGCAGCCGCCAACACGTCATCAGGTGGAAGAGGACGAGACCACTGTCTGTCCTTGCTCTCCTCTTCACTCTCATGGCGTCATGTGAATCATTTAAAATGATGCTGCCATCAGCTCTCTTGCGAAATTGTGGTTCCATCTCTGTCAGTGAATGAAAAGACAAATGTTTAAGTAAACTGACTTTATAAAAGAACAAGAACACTGATTAAGGTAGGCATGAGAGACTACATTAAGGAATGAGAGACTACATTAAATATATTTAGCATGTTCCCATTTGCTCAAATAGCAAATGAAAAACTCCACAACAGTGTTTTCACAACTTTCCAAAAAGGGAAAAAATGAGATAGTCAGAAGAGAGAAAATGTCAATTTTACCATTGCTCCCACAGCCACTGTATTAGAAACACCCTCACAGCAGTGTTAACTAGTTTAATGTAATTTGATGCAAAGGTAATATAATACAAAGTCTAGAGTTATAAATATCCATAAAAATAAATAAATAATAATAATATTAATAATTTATATATATAAATAATATATGATGTATATATATATATATATATATATATATATATATATATATATATATATATATATATATATATATATATATATATATATATATATATATATGCAGATGACGTCATCACAGTCTGTGAAAAGGGTAAATTCATGCAGAATACCCATTCTTAATATGTGCAAAATTTTTTGATATATGATGAAAAATGTCTTAATATGCCAAAACAAAAAAAGATTAAGACACGAGTGGACTGTCGCTTTAGTGCACGTTATTTCATATATGACTAAGGAACAAATATCAGACCACAAAAAAAGACACTAAAACTTACGTAAACTGAGGGGGTTAATCAGCGATTATTCCGTAAATTAGTCCTTCGCTAGTGACAGTCAAATACTGAAATGGAAAACGAAAAGAAAAAAAACACTTCCCAAAGCAGCCGATGTCCTCAAATATCGCGTTGCTTTGTGGTTGCAAGCAGCTCTGTCATTGGCCACTTCGGTTGCTTTGTGGTTGCTACCCGTGCGCGTGATTGGCTGGCACGGAGGCGTAGTTGCTCGACTCACAGCCGGCCGCGGCGCCACAGAGCCCATTTGATTGCCTGTCTGGACCACGTGATGTTTTTTCTTCTGGGCATTTGCACATCCAACAGTGTGAAGATGTAAACTCTGTGGGCAGGAAAGACAGGTCCTCGAGCCTCTGCATAACTGAAACCTGATTCAAAATGCTGAGGCCCTCTGTCCAAGAAAGAGCCAAGAGAACAGAGGACACGCCCCGCTGGGATTCGAACCCAGGATCTCCTGTTTACAAGACAGGCGGTTTGACCAGATAAGCCACGGTGCCTGGCTGCCACTAAAAATTAGCTTGGGACACTGTCGTCCAAATCAGCTGAGGGTTGATTTGAAAATGGAAACAACCGCAAAGCAACCTCGATTTCAGTTTGTGGTCAGCTCCCAGAAATAAACATGCTTGCTAATGTTCACGGACTTGAGCCACACAAGTATTTCCAAAGGCTCCACTGGGATTTAAAACCCAGGATTTCCTGTTTACAAGACAGGCCCTTTGACCAGCTAAGCCACGGGCCTGGCTGCTACTGAAAATTAGCTTGGGTCACTGTCGTCCGACAACAGCTAAAGGATGATTTGAAAATGTTAACAACCGCAAAAGCAACCTCGGTTTCACAGTTTGTGGTCAGCTTCCGGAAAAGCACATGCTTGCTAAGGTTCACAGCTTTGTTACACACAAGTATTTTAAAGGCACCGCTGGGATTCGAACCCAGGATCTCCTGTTTACTAGACAGGCGCTTTAACCAACTAAGCCACGGCGCCAAGCTCCATGTGCTTACCCTGGAATTGCAAACTAGGAATCGTTTAACTAATACCATTTAAGCTACAGAAAGAGACCGGTACCGCAGGAAACCCAGGAAACGTTTAGCAAAAACACAAAATCAAAATTCACGACTCTGGTGGTACTCGAACCCACAACCTTTGAATAGCCTCATTTTGCAATCTAGAAGTCCAATGCGCTATCCATTGCGCCACAGAGCCCATTTGATTGCCTGCCTGGACCACTTGATGTTTTTTCTTCTGGGCATTTGCACATCCAACAGTGTGAAGATGTAAACTCTGTGGGCAGGAAAGACAGGTCCTCGAGCCTCTGCATAACTGAAACCTGATTCAAAATGCTGAGGCCCTCTGTCCAAGAAAGAGCCAAGAGAACAGAGGACACGCCCCGCTGGGATTCGAACCCAGGATCTCCTGTTTACAAGACAGGCGCTTTGACCAGCTAAGCCACGGTGCCTGGCTCCCACTAAAAATTAGCTTGGGACACTGTCGTCCAAATCAGCTGAGGGTTGATTTGAAAATGGAAACAACCGCAAAAGCAACCTCGGTTTCACAGTTTGTGGTCAGCTCCCAGAAAAGCACATGCTTGCTAATGTTCACGGACTTGAGCCACACAAGTATTTCCAAAGGCCCCGCTGGGATTTAACCCAGGATTTCCTGTTTACAAGACAGGCCCTTTGACCAGCTAAGCCACGGTGCCTGGCTGCCACTAAAAATTAGCTTGGGTCACTGTCGTCCGACAACAGCTAATGGATGATTTGAAAATGTTAACAACCGCAAAGCAACCTCGGTTTCACAGTTTGTGGTCAGCTTCCAGAAAAGCACATGCTTGCTAAGGTTCACAGCTTTGTTACACACAAGTATTTTAAAGGCACTGCTGGGATTCGAACCCAGGATCTCCTGTTTACTAGACAGGCGCTTTAACCAACTAAGCCACGGCACCAAGCTCCATGTGCTGACCCTGGAATTGCAAACTAGGAATCGTTTAACTAATACCATTTAAGCTACAGAAAGAGACCGCACCGCAGGAAACCCAGGAAACGTTAGCAAAAACACAAAATCAAAATTCACGACTCTGGTGGTACTCGAAGCCACAACCTTTGAATGGCCTCATTTTGCAATTTAGAAGTCCAATGCGCTATCCATTGCGCCACAGAGCCCATTTGATTGCTTGCCTGGACCACTTGATGTTTTTTCTTCTGGGCATTTGCACATCCAACAGTGTGAAGATGTAAACTCTGTGGGCAGGAAAGACAGGTCCTCGAGCCTCTGCATAACTGAAACCTGATTCAAAATGCTGAGGCCCTCTGTCCAAGAAAGAGCCAAGAGAAGAGAGGACACGCCCCGCTGGGATTCGAACCCAGGATCTCCTGTTTACAAGATAGGCGCTTTGACCAGCTAAGCCACGGTGCCTGGCTGCCACTAAAAATTAGCTTGGGACACTGTCGTCCGAAATCAGCTGAGGGTTGATTTGAAAATGGAAACAACCGCAAAAGCAACCTCGATTTCAGTTTGTGGTCAGCTCCCAGAAATAAACATGCTTGCTAATGTTCACGGACTTGAGCCACACAAGTATTTCCAAAGGCTCCGCTGGGATTTAAACCCAGGATTTCCTGTTTACAAGACAGGCCCTTTGACCAGCTAAGCCACGGGCCTGGCTGCTACTGAAAATTAGCTTGGGTCACTGTCGTCCGACAACAGCTAAAGGATGATTTGAAAATGTTAACAACCGCAAAAGCAACCTCGGTTTCACAGTTTGTGGTCAGCTCCCAGAAATGCACATGCTTGCTAATGTTCACGGACTTGAGCCACACAAGTATTTCCAAAGGCTCCGCTGGGATTTAAAACCCAGGATTTCCTGTTTACAAGACAGGCCCTTTGACCAGCTAAGCCACGGGGCCTGGCTGCTACTGAAAATTAGCTTGGGTCACTGTCGTCCGACAACAGCTAAAGGATGATTTGAAAATGTTAACAACCGCAAAGCAACCTCGGTTTCACAGTTTGTGGTCAGCTTCGAAAAGCACATGCTTGCTAAGGTTCACAGCTTTGTGCCACAAGTATTTCAAAGGCACCGCTGGGATTCAACCCAGGATCTCCTGTTTACTAGACAGGCGCTTTAACCAACTAAGCCACGGCGCTAAGCTCCATGTGTTTACCCTGGAATTACAAACTAGGAATCGTTTAACTAATACCATTTAAGCTACAGAAAGAGACCGGTACCGCAGGAAACCCAGGAAACGCTTTAGCAAAAACAAAATATCAAAATTTACGACTCTGGTGGGACTCGAACCCACAACCTTTGAATAGCCTCATTTGGCAAACTAGAAGTCCAATGCGCTATCCATTGCGCCACAGAGCCCATTTGATTGCCTGTCTGGACCACGTGATGTTTTTTCTTCTGGGCATTTGCACATCCAACAGTGTGAAGATGTAAACTCTGTGGGCAGGAAAGACAGGTCCTCGAGCCTCTGCATAACTGAAACCTGATTCAAAATGCTGAGGCCCTCTGTCCAAGAAAGAGCCAAGAGAACAGAGGACAGGCAGCGCTGGGATTCGAACCCAGGATCTCCTGTTTACAAGACAGGCGCTTTAACCAGCTAAGCCACGGTGCCTGGCTTCCACTAAAAATTAGCTTGGGACACTGTCGTCCAAATCAGCTGAGGGTTGATTTGAAAATGGAAACAACCGCAAAGCAACCTCGGTTTCACAGTTTCTGGTCAGCTCCCGGAAAAGCACATGCTTGCTAATGTTCACGGACTTGAGCCACACAAGTATTTCCAAAGGCCCCGCTGGGATTTAAAACCCAGGATTTCCTGTTTACAAGACAGGCCCTTTGACCAGCTAAGCCACGGGCCTGGCTGCTACTGAAAATTAGCTTGGGTCACTGTCGTCCGACAACAGCTAAAGGATGATTTGAAAATGTTAACAACCGCAAAAGCAACCTCGGTTTCACAGTTTGTGGTCAGCTTCCGAAAAGCACATGCTTGCTAAGGTTCACAGCTTTGTGCCACACAAGTATTTCAAAGGCACCGCTGGGATTCGAACCCAGGATCTCCTGTTTACTAGACAGGCGCTTTAACTAACTAAGCCACGGCGCTAAGCTCCATGTGCTTACCCTGGAATTGCAAACTAGGAATCGCTTTAACTAATACCATTTAAGCTACAGAAAGAGACCGGTACCGCAGGAAACCCAGGAAACGTTAGCAAAAACAAAATAACGAAATTTACGACTTTGGTGGAACTCGAACCCACAACCTTTGAATAGCCTCATTTTGCAATCTAGAAGTCCAATGCGCTATCCATTGCGCCACAGAGCCCATTTGATTGCTTGTCTGGACCACGTGATGTTTTTTCTTCTGGGCATTTGCACATCCAACAGTGTGAAGATGTAAACTCTGTGGGCAGGAAAGACAGGTCCTCGATTCTCTGCATAACTGAAACCTGATTCAAAATGCTGAGGCCTCTGTCCAAGAAAGAGCCAAGAGAATAGAGGACAGGCACCGCTGGGATTCGAACCCAGGATCTCCTGTTTACAAGACAGGCGCTTTGACCAGCTAAGCCACGGTGCCTGGCTGCCACTAAAAATTAGCTTGGGACACTGTCGTCCGAATCAGCTGAGGGTTGATTTGAAAATGGAAACAACCGCAAAAGCAGACTCGATTTCAGTTTGTGGTCAGCTCCCAGAAAAGCACATCCTTGCTAATGTTCACGGTCTTGAGCCACACAAGTATTTCCAAAGGCTCCGCTGGGATTTGAACCCAGGATTTCCTGTTTACAAGACAGGCCCTTTGACCAGCTAAGCCACGGGCCTGGCTGCTACTGAAAATTAGCTGGGTCACTGTCGTCCGACAACAGCTAAAGGATGATTTGAAAATGTTAACAACCGCAAAAGCAACCTCGGTTTCACAGTTTGTGGTCAGCTTCCGGAAAAGCACATGCTTGCTAAGGTTCACAGCTTTGTGCCACACAAGTATTTCAAAGGCACCGCTGGGATTCGAACCCAGGATCTCCTGTTTACTAGACAGGCGCTTTAACTAACTAAGCCACAGCGCTAAGCTCCATGTGCTTACCCTGGAATTGCAAACTAGGAATCGCTTTAACTAATACCATTTAAGCTACAGAAAGAGACCGGCACCGCAGAGGAAACCAAGGAAACGTTTAGCAAAAACAAAATATCGAAATTTACGACTCTGGTGGGACTCAAACACACAACCTTTGAATAGCCTCATTTTGCAATCTAGAAGTCCAATGCGCTATCCATTGCGCCACAGAGCCCATTTGATTGCCTGTCTGGACCACGTGATGTTTTTTCTTCTGGGCATTTGCACATCCAACAGTGTGAAGATGTAAACTCTGTGGGCAGGAAAGACAGGTCCTCGAGCCTCTGCATAACTGAAACCTGATTCAAAATGCTGAGGCCCTCTGTCCAAGAAAGAGCCAAGAGAACAGAGGACACGCCCCGCTGGGATTCGAACCCAGGATCTCCTGTTTACAAGACAGGCGCTTTGACCAGCTAAGCCACGGTGCCTGGCTCCCACTAAAAATTAGCTTGGGACACTGTCGTCCGAATCAGCTGAGGGTTGATTTGAAAATGGAAACAACCGCAAAAGCAACCTCGGTTTCACAGTTTGTGGTCAGCTCCCAGAAAAGCACATGCTTGCTAATGTTCACGGACTTGAGCCACACAAGTATTTCCAAAGGCCCCGCTGGGATTTAAACCCAGGATTTCCTGTTTACAAGACAGGCCCTTTGACCAGCTAAGCCACGGGGCCTGGCTGCTACTGAAAATTAGCTTGGGTCACTGTCGTCCGACAACAGCTAAAGGATGATTTGAAAATGTTAACAACCGCAAAAGCAACCTCGGTTTCACAGTTTGTGGTCAGCTTCGAAAAGCACATGCTTGCTAAGGTTCACAGCTTTGTGCCACACAAGTATTTCAAAGGCACCGCTGGGATTCGAACCCAGGATCTCCTGTTTACTAGACAGGCGCTTTAACCAACTAAGCCACGGCGCCAAGCTCCATGTGCTTACCCTGGAATTGCAAACTAGGAATCGTTTAACTAATACCATTTAAGCTACAGAAAGAGACCGTACCGCAGGAAACCCAGGAAACGTTTAGCAAAACAAAATATCAAAATTTACGACTCTGGTGGGACTCGAACCCACAACCTTTGAATAGCCTCATTTTGCAATCTAGAAGTCCAATGCGCTATCCATTGCGCCACAGAGCCCATTTGATTGCTTGTCTGGACCACGTGATGTTTTTTCTTCTGGGCATTTGCACATCCAACAGTGTGAAGATGTAAACTCTGTGGGCAGGAAAGACAGGTCCTCGAGCCTCTGCATAACTGAAACCTGATTCAAAATGCTGAGGCCCTCTGTCCAAGAAAGAGCCAAGAGAATAGAGGACAGGCACCGCTGGGATTCGAACCCAGGATCTCCTGTTTACAAGACAGGCGCTTTGACCAGCTAAGCCACGGTGCCTGGCTGCCACTAAAAATTAGCTTGGGACACTGTCGTCCGAATCAGCTGAGGGTTGATTTGAAAATGGAAACAACCGCAAAAGCAACCTCGATTTCAGTTTGTGGTCAGCTCCCAGAAAAGCACATCCTTGCTAATGTTCACGGTCTTGAGCCACACAAGTATTTCCAAAGGCTCCGCTGGGATTTGAACCCAGGATTTCCTGTTTACAAGACAGGCCCTTTGACCAGCTAAGCCACGGGGCCTGGCTGCTACTGAAAATTAGCTTGGGTCACTGTCGTCCGACAACAGCTAAAGGATGATTTGAAAATGTTAACAACCGCAAAAGCAACCTCGGTTTCACAGTTTGTGGTCAGCTTCCGAAAAGCACATGCTTGCTAAGGTTCACAGCTTTGTGCCACACAAGTATTTCAAAGGCACCGCTGGGATTCGAACCCAGGATCTCCTGTTTACTAGACAGGCGCTTTAACCAACTAAGCCACAGCGCCAAGCTCCATGTGTTTACCCTGGAATTGCAAACTAGGAATCGTTTAACTAATACCATTTAAGCTACAGAAAGAGACCGCACCGCAGGAAACCCAGGAAACGTTTAGCAAAACAAAATATCAAAATTTACGACTCTGGTGGGACTCAAACCACAACCTTTGAATAGCCTCATTTGCAATCTAGAAGTCCAATGCGCTATCCATTGCGCCACAGAGCCCATTTGATTGCCTGTCTGGACCACGTGATGTTTTTTCTTCTGGGCATTTGCACATCCAACAGTGTGAAGATGTAAACTCTGTGGGCAGGAAAGACAGGTCCTCGAGCCTCTGCATAACTGAAACCTGATTCAAAATGCTGAGGCCCTCTGTCCAAGAAAGAGCAAAGAGAACAGAGGACAGGCACCGCTGGGATTCGAACCCAGGATCTCCTGTTTACGAGACAGGCGCTTTGACCAGCTAAGCCACGGTGCCTGGCCACTAAAAATTAGCTTGGGACACTGTCGTCCGAATCAGCTGAGGGTTGATTTGAAAATGGAAACAACCGCAAAAGCAACCTCGGTTTCACAGTTTGTGGTCAGCTCCCAGAAAAGCACATGCTTGCTAATGTTCACGGACTTGAGCCACACAAGTATTTCCAAAGGCCCCGCTGGGATTTAAACCCAGGATTTCCTGTTTACAAGACAGGCCCTTTGACCAGCTAAGCCACGGGCCTGGCTGCTACTGAAAATTAGCTTGGGTCACTGTCGTCCGACAACAGCTAAAGGATGATTTGAAAATGTTAACAACCGCAAAAGCAACCTCGGTTTCACAGTTTGTGGTCAGCTTCCAAAAAGCACATGCTTGCTAAGGTTCACAGCTTTGTGCCACAAGTATTTCAAAGGCACCGCTGGGATTCGAACCCAGGATCTCCTGTTTACTAGACAGGCGCTTTAACTAACTAAGCCACGGCGCTAAGCTCCATGTGCTTACCCTGGAATTGCAAACTAGGAATCGCTTTAACTAATACCATTTAAGCTACAGAAAGAGACCGCACCGCAGGAAACCCAGGAAACGTTTAGCAAAAACAAAATATCAAAATTTACGACTCTGGTGGGACTCGAACCCACAACCTTTGAATAGCCTCATTTTGCAATCTAGAAGTCCAATGCGCTATCCATTGCGCCACAGAGCCCATTTGATTGCTTGTCTGGACCACGTGATGTTTTTTCTTCTGGGCATTTGCACATCCAACAGTGTGAAGATGTAAACTCTGTGGGCAGGAAAGACAGGTCCTCGAGCTCTGCATAACTGAAACCTGATTCAAAATGCTGAGGCCCTCTGTCCAAGAAAGAGCCAAGAGAACAGAGGACAGGCACCGCTGGGATTCGAACCCAGGATCTCCTGTTTACAAGACAGGCGCTTTGACCAGCTAAGCCACGGTGCCTGGCTGCCACTAAAAATTAGCTTGGGACACTGTCGTCCGAATCAGCTGAGGGTTGATTTGAAAATGGAAACAACCGCAAAAGCAGACTCGATTTCAGTTTGTGGTCAGCTCCCAGAAAAGCACATCCTTGCTAATGTTCACGGTCTTGAGCCACACAAGTATTTCCAAAGGCTCCGCTGGGATTTGAACCCAGGATTTCCTGTTTACAAGACAGGCCCTTTGACCAGCTAAGCCACGGGCCTGGCTGCTACTGAAAATTAGCTTGGGTCACTGTCGTCCGACAACAGCTAAAGGATGATTTGAAAATGTTAACAACCGCAAAAGCAACCTCGGTTTCACAGTTTGTGGTCAGCTTCCGAAAAGCACATGCTTGCTAAGGTTCACAGCTTTGTGCCACACAAGTATTTCAAAGGCACCGCTGGGATTCGAACCCAGGATCTCCTGTTTACTAGACAGGCGCTTTAACCAACTAAGCCACAGCGCCAAGCTCCATGTGTTTACCCTGGAATTGCAAACTAGAATCGTTTAACTAATACCATTTAAGCTACAGAAAGAGACCGGTACCGCAGGAAACCCAGGAAACGTTTAGCAAAAACAAAATATCAAAATTTACGACTCTGGTGGGACTCAAACACACAACCTTTGAATAGCCTCATTTGCAATCTAGAAGTCCAATGCGCTATCCATTGCGCCACAGAGCCCATTTGATTGCCTGTCTGACCACGTGATGTTTTTTCTTCTGGGCATTTGCACATCCAACAGTGTGAAGATGTAAACTCTGTGGGCAGGAAAGACAGGTCCTCGAGCCTCTGCATAACTGAAACCTGATTCAAAATGCTGAGGCCCTCTGTCCAAGAAAGAGCCAAAGAGAACAGAGGACACGCCCGCTGGGATTCGAACCCAGGATTTCCTGTTTACAAGACAGACGCTTTGACCAGCTAAGCCACGGTGCCTGGCATCCACTAAGAATTAGCTTGGGACACTGTCGTCCGAAATCAGCTGAGGGTTGATTTGAAAATGGAAACAACCGCAAAAGCAACCTCGGTTTCACAGTTTGTGGTCAGCTCCCAGAAAAGCACATGCTTGCTAAGGTTCAAGGCCTTGAGCCACACAAGTATTTCCAAAGGCCCGCTGGGATTTAAAACCCAGGATTTCCTGTTTACAAGACAGGCCCTTTGACCAGCTAAGCCACGGGGCCTGGCTGCTACTGAAAATTAGCTTGGGTCACTGTCGTCCGACAACAGCTAATGGATGATTTGAAAATGTTAACAACCGCAAAAGCAACCTCGGTTTCACAGTTTGTGGTCAGCTTCCGAAAAGCACATGCTTGCTAAGGTTCACAGCTTTGTGCCACACAAGTATTTCAAAGGCACCGCTGGGATTCGAACCCAGGATCTCCTGTTTACTAGACAGGCGCTTTAACTAACTAAGCCACGGCGCTAAGCTCCATGTGCTTACCCTGGAATTGCAAACTAGGAATCGTTTAACTAATACCATTTAAGCTACAGAAAGAGACCGGCACCGCAGGAAACCCAGGAAACGCTTAGCAAAACAAAATATCAAAATTTACGACTCTGGTGGGACTCGAACCCACAACCTTTGAATAGCCTCATTTTGCAATCTAGAAGTCCAATGCGCTATCCATTGCGCCACAGAGCCCATTTGATTGCTGTCTGGACCACGTGATGTTTTTCTTCTGGGCATTTGCACATCCAACAGTGTGAAGATGTAAACTCTGTGGGCAGGAAAGACAGGTCCTCGAGCCTCTGCATAACTGAAACCTGATTCAAAATGCTGAGGCCCTCTGTCCAAGAAAGAGCCAAGAGAACAGAGGACAGGCACCGCTGGGATTCAAACCCAGGATCTCCTGTTTACAAGACAGGCGCTTTGACCAGCTAAGCCACGGTGCCTGGCTGCCACTAAAAATTAGCTTGGGACACTGTCGTCCGAATCAGCTGAGGGTTGATTTGAAAATGGAAACAACCGCAAAGCAACCTCGATTTCAGTTTGTGGTCAGCTCCCAGAAAAGCACATCCTTGCTAATGTTCACGGTCTTGAGCCACACAAGTATTTCCAAAGGCTCCGCTGGGATTTGAACCCAGGATTTCCTGTTTACAAGACAGGCCCTTTGACCAGCTAAGCCACGGCGCCTGGCTGCTACTGAAAATTAGCTTGGGTCACTGTCGTCCGACAACAGCTAAAGGATGATTTGAAAATGTTAACAACCGCAAAAGCAACCTCGGTTTCACAGTTTGTGGTCAGCTTCCGAAAAGCACATGCTTGCTAAGGTTCACAGCTTTGTGCCACACAAGTATTTCAAAGGCACCGCTGGGATTTGAACCCAGGATCTCCTGTTTACTAGACAGGCGCTTTAACCAACTAAGCCACGGCACCAAGCTCAATGTGCTTACCCTGGAATTGCAAACTAGGAATCGCTTTAACTAATACCATTTAAGCTACAGAAAGAGACCGGTACCGCAGGAAATGTTTAGCAAAAACAAAATATCAAAATTTACGACTCTGGTGGGACTCGAACCCACAACCTTTGAATAGCCTCATTTTGCAATCTAGAAGTCCAATGCGCTATCCATTGCGCCACAGAGCCCATTTGATTGACTGCCAGGACCACTTGATGTTTTTTCTTCTGGGCATTTGCACATCCAACAGTGTGAAGATGTAAACTCTGTGGGCAGGAAAGACAGGTCCTCGAGCCTCTGCATAACTGAAACCTGATTCAAAATGCTGAGGCCCTCTGTCCAAGAAAGAGCCAAGAGAACAGAGGACATGCCCGCTGGGATTCAACCCAGGATCTCCTGTTTACAAGACAGGCGCTTTGACCAGCTAAGCCACGGTGCCTGGCTCACACTAAAAATTAGCTTGGGACACTGTCGTCCGAAATCAGCTGAGGGTTGATTTGAAAATGGAAACAACCGCAAAAGCAACCTCGGTTTCACAGTTTGTGGTCAGCTCCCAGAAATGCACATGCTTGCTAATGTTCACGGACTTGAGCCACACAAGTATTTCCAAAGGCTCCGCTGGGATTTAAACCCAGGATTTCCTGTTTACAAGACAGGCCCTTTGACCAGCTAAGCCACGGCGCCTGGCTGCTACTGAAAATTAGCTTGGGACACTGTCGTCCAAAAACAGCTAAAGGATGATTTGAAAATGTTAACAACCGCAAAGCAACCTCGGTTTCACAGTTTGTGGTCAGCTTCGAAAAGCACATGCTTGCTAAGGTTCACAGCTTTGTGCCACACAAGTATTTCAAAGGCACCGCTGGGATTTGAACCCAGGATCTCCTGTTTACTAGACAGGCGCTTTAACCAACTAAGCCACGGCGCTAAGCTCCATGTGCTTAACCCTGGAATTGCAAACTAGAATCGTTTAACTAATACCATTTAAGCTACAGAAAGAGACCGGTACCGCAGGAAACCCAGGAAACGTTTAGCAAAAACAAAATATCAAATTTACGACTCTGGTGGGACTCGAACCCACAACCTTTGAATAGCCTCATTTTGCAATCTAGAAGTCCAATGCACTATCCATTGCGCCACAGAGCCCATTTGATTGCTTGTCTGGACCACGTGATGTTTTTTCTTCTGGGCATTTGCACATCCAACAGTGTGAAGATGTAAACTCTGTGGGCAGGAAAGACAGGTCCTCGAGTCTCTGCATAACTGAAACCTGATTCAAAATGCTGAGGCTCTCTGTCCAAGAAAGAGCCAAGAGAACAGAGGACAGGCACCGCTGGGATTCGAACCCAGGATCTCCTGTTTACAAGACAGGCGCTTTGACCAGCTAAGCCACGGTGCCTGGCTGCCACTAAAAATTAGCTTGGGACACTGTCGTCCAAATCAGCTGAGGGTTGATTTGAAAATGGAAACAACCGCAAAAGCAACCTCGATTTCAGTTTGTGGTCAGCTCCCAGAAAAGCACATCCTTGCTAATGTTCACGGTCTTGAGCCACACAAGTATTTCCAAAGGCTGGGATTTGAACCCAGGATTTCCTGTTTACAAGACAGGCCCTTTGACCAGCTAAGCCACGGGCCTGGCTGCTACTGAAAATTAGCGGGTCACTGTCGTCCGACAACAGCTAAAGGATGATTTGAAAATGTTAACAACCGCAAAAGCAACCTCGGTTTCACAGTTTGTGGTCAGCTTCCGAAAAGCACATGCTTGCTAAGGTTCACAGCTTTGTGCCACACAAGTATTTCAAAGGCACCGCTGGGATTCGAACCCAGGATCTCCTGTTTACTAGACAGGCGCTTTAACCAACTAAGCCACGGCGCCAAGCTCCATGTGCTTACCCTGGAATTGCAAACTAGGAATCGTTTAACTAATACCATTTAAGCTACAGAAAGAGACCGCACCGCAGGAAACCCAGGAAACGCTTAGCAAAAACAAAATATCAAAATTTACGACTCTGGTGGGACTCGAACCCACAACCTTTGAATAGCCTCATTTTGCAATCTAGAAGTCCAATGCGCTATCCATTGCGCCACAGAGCCCATTTGATTGCCTGTCTGGACCACGTGATGTTTTTTCTTCTGGGCATTTGCACATCCAACAGTGTGAAGATGTAAACTCTGTGGGCAGGAAAGACAGGTCCTCGAGCCTCTGCATAACTGAAACCTGATTCAAAATGCTGAGGCCCTCTGTCCAAGAAAGAGCCAAGAGAACAGAGGACAGGCACCGCTGGGATTCGAACCCAGGATCTCCTGTTTACAAGACAGGCGCTTTGACCAGCTAAGCCACGGTGCCTGGCTCACTAAAATTAGCTTGGGACACTGTCGTCCGAATCAGCTGAGGGTTGATTTGAAAATGGAAACAACCGCAAAAGCAACCTCGGTTTCACAGTTTGTGGTCAGCTCCCAGAAATGCACATGCTTGCTAATGTTCACGGACTTGAGCCACACAAGTATTTCCAAAGGCTCCGCTGGGATTTAAACCCAGGATTTCCTGTTTACAAGACAGGCCCTTTGACCAGCTAAGCCACGGGCCTGGCTGCTACTGAAAATTAGCTTGGGTCACTGTCGTCCGACAACAGCTAAAGGATGATTTGAAAATGTTAACAACCGCAAAAGCAACCTCGGTTTCACAGTTTGTGGTCAGCTTCCGAAAAAGCACATGCTTGCTAAGGTTCACAGCTTTGTGCCACACAAGTATTTCAAAGGCACCGCTGGGATTTGAACCCAGGATCTCCTGTTTACTAGACAGGCGCTTTAACTAACTAAGCCACGGCGCCAAGCTCCATGTGCTTAACCCTGGAATTGCAAACTAAAAATCGTTTAACTAATACCATTTAAGCTACAGAAAGAGACCGGTACCGCAGGAAACCCAGGAAATGTTTAGCAAAAACAAAATTTCAAAATTTATGACTTTGGTGGGACTCGAACCCACAACCTTTGAATAGCCTCATTTTGCAATCTAGAAGTCCAATGCGCTATCCATTGCGCCACAGAGCCCATTTGATTGCTTGTCTGGACCACGTGATGTTTTTTCTTCTGGGCATTTGCACATCCAACAGTGTGAAGATGTAAACTCTGTGGGCAGGAAAGACAGGTCCTCGAGCTCTGCATAACTGAAACCTGATTCAAAATGCTGAGGCCCTCTGTCCAAGAAAGAGCCAAGAGAACAGAGGACAGGCACCGCTGGGATTCGAACCCAGGATCTCCTGTTTACAAGACAGGCGCTTTGACCAGCTAAGCCACGGTGCCTGGCTGCCACTAAAAATTAGCTTGGGACACTGTCGTCCGAAATCAGCTGAGGGTTGATTTGAAAATGGAAACAACCGCAAAAGCAACCTCGGTTTCACAGTTTGTGGTCAGCTCCCAGAAAAGCACATCCTTGCTAATGTTCACGGTCTTGAGCCACACAAGTATTTCCAAAGGCTCCGCTGGGATTTAAAACCCAGGATTTCCTGTTTACAAGACAGGCCCTTTGACCAGCTAAGCCACGGGGCCTGGCTGCTACTGAAAATTAGCTTGGGTCACTGTCGTCCGACAACAGCTAAAGGATGATTTGAAAATGTTAACAACCGCAAAAGCAACCTCGGTTTCACAGTTTGTGGTCAGCTTCCGGAAAAGCACATGCTTGCTAAGGTTCACAGCTTTGTTACACACAAGTATTTTAAAGGCACCGCTGGGATTCAAACCCAGGATCTCCTGTTTACTAGACAGGCGCTTTAACCAACTAAGCCACGGCGCTAAGCTCCATGTGCTTACCCTGGAATTGCAAACTAGGAATCGTTTAACTAATACCATTTAAGCTACAGAAACCCAGGAAACGTTTAGCAAAAACAAAATATCAAAATTTACGACTCTGGTGGGACTCGAACCCACAACCTTTGAATAGCCTCATTTTGCAATCTAGAAGTCCAATGCGCTATCCATTGCGCCACAGAGCCCATTTGATTGCCTGTCTGGACCACGTGATGTTTTTTCTTCTGGGCATTTGCACATCCAACAGTGTGAAGATGTAAACTCTGTGGGCAGGAAAGACAGGTCCTCGAGCCTCTGCATAACTGAAACCTGATTCAAAATGCTGAGGCCTCTGTCCAAGAAAGAGCCAAGAGAACAGAGGACAGGCACCGCTGGGATTCGAACCCAGGATCTCCTGTTTACAAGACAGGCGCTTTGACCAGCTAAGCCACGGTGCCTGGCTGCCACTAAAAATTAGCTTGGGACACTGTCGTCCGAATCAGCTGAGGGTTGATTTGAAAATGGAAACAACCGCAAAAGCAACCTCGATTTCAGTTTGTGGTCAGCTCCCAGAAAAGCACATCCTTGCTAATGTTCACGGTCTTGAGCCACACAAGTATTTCCAAAGGCTCCGCTGGGATTTGAACCCAGGATTTCCTGTTTACAAGACAGGCCCTTTGACCAGCTAAGCCACGGGCCTGGCTGCTACTGAAAATTAGCTGGGTCACTGTCGTCCGACAACAGCTAAAGGATGATTTGAAAATGTTAACAACCGCAAAAGCAACCTCGGTTTCACAGTTTGTGGTCAGCTTCCGAAAAGCACATGCTTGCTAAGGTTCACAGCTTTGTGCCACAAGTATTTCAAAGGCACCGCTGGGATTCGAACCCAGGATCTCCTGTTTACTAGACAGGCGCTTTAACTAACTAAGCCACGGCGCCAAGCTCCATGTGTTTACCCTGGAATTGCAAACTAAGAATCGCTTTAACTAATACCATTTAAGCTACAGAAAGAGACCGGTACCGCAGGAAACCCAGGAAACGCTTAGCAAAACAAAATATCAAAATTTACGACTCTGGTGGGACTCGAACCCACAACCTTTGAATAGCCTCATTTTGCAATCTAGAAGTCCAATGCGCTATCCATTGCGCCACAGAGCCCATTTGATTGCCTGTCTGGACCACGTGATGTTTTTTCTTCTGGGCATTTGCACATCCAACAGTGTGAAGATGTAAACTCTGTGGGCAGGAAAGACAGGTCCTCGAGCCTCTGCATAACTGAAACCTGATTCAAAATGCTGAGGCCCTCTGTCCAAGAAAGAGCCAAGAGAACAGAGGACAGGCACCGCTGGGATTCAAACCCAGGATCTCCTGTTTACAAGACAGGCGCTTTGACCAGCTAAGCCACGGTGCCTGGCTGCCACTAAAAATTAGCTTGGGACACTGTCGTCCGAATCAGCTGAGGGTTGATTTGAAAATGGAAACAACCGCAAAAGCAACCTCGATTTCAGTTTGTGGTCAGCTCCCAGAAAAGCACATCCTTGCTAATGTTCACGGTCTTGAGCCACACAAGTATTTCCAAAGGCTCCGCTGGGATTTGAACCCAGGATTTCCTGTTTACAAGACAGGCCCTTTGACCAGCTAAGCCACGGGCCTGGCTGCTACTGAAAATTAGCTGGGTCACTGTCGTCCGACAACAGCTAAAGGATGATTTGAAAATGTTAACAACCGCAAAAGCAACCTCGGTTTCACAGTTTGTGGTCAGCTTCCGGAAAAGCACATGCTTGCTAAGGTTCACAGCTTTGTGCCACACAAGTATTTCAAAGGCACCGCTGGGATTCGAACCCAGGATCTCCTGTTTACTAGACAGGCGCTTTAACTAACTAAGCCACGGCGCTAAGCTCCATGTGCTTTACCCTGGAATTGCAAACTAGGAATCGTTTAACTAATACCATTTAAGCTACAGAAAGAGACCGGCACCGCAGGAAACCCAGGAAACGTTTAGCAAAAACAAAATATCAAAATTTACGACTCTGGTGGGACTCGAACCCACAACCTTTGAATAGCCTCATTTTGCAATCTAGAAGTCCAATGCGCTATCCATTGCGCCACAGAGCCCATTTGATTGCCTGTCTGGACCACGTGATGTTTTTTCTTCTGGGCATTTGCACATCCAACAGTGTGAAGATGTAAACTCTGTGGGCAGGAAAGACAGGTCCTCGAGCCTCTGCATAACTGAAACCTGATTCAAAATGCTGAGGCCCTCTGTCCAAGAAAGAGCCAAGAGAACAGAGGACATGCCCCGCTGGGATTCGAACCCAGGATCTCCTGTTTACAAGACAGGCGCTTTGACCAGCTAAGCCACGGTGCCTGGCTCACACTAAAAATTAGCTTGGGACACTGTCGTCCAAAATCAGCTGAGGGTTGATTTGAAAATGGAAACAACCGCAAAAGCAACCTCGGTTTCACAGTTTGTGGTCAGCTCCCAGAAATGCACATGCTTGCTAATGTTCACGGACTTGAGCCACACAAGTATTTCCAAAGGCTCCGCTGGGATTTAAACCCAGGATTTCCTGTTTACAAGACAGGCCCTTTGACCAGCTAAGCCACGGGGCCTGGCTGCTACTGAAAATTAGCTTGGGTCACTGTCGTCCAAAACAGCTAAAGGATGATTTGAAAATGTTAACAACCGCAAAGCAACCTCGGTTTCACAGTTTGTGGTCAGCTTCCGAAAAGCACATGCTTGCTAAGGTTCACAGCTTTGTGCCACACAAGTATTTCAAAGGCACCGCTGGGATTTGAACCCAGGATCTCCTGTTTACTAGACAGGCGCTTTAACTAACTAAGCCACGGCGCTAAGCTCCATGTGCTTACCCTGGAATTGCAAACTAGGAATCGTTTAACTAATACCATTTAAGCTACAGAAAGAGACCGGTACCGCAGGAAACCCAGGAAACGTTTAGCAAAAACAAAATATCAAAATTTACGACTCTGGTGGGACTCGAACCCACAACCTTTGAATAGCCTCATTTTGCAATCTAGAAGTCCAATGCGCTATCCATTGCGCCACAGAGCCCATTTGATTGCTTTTCTGACCACGTGATGTTTTTTCTTCTGGGCATTTGCACATCCAACAGTGTGAAGATGTAAACTCTGTGGGCAGGAAAGACAGGTCCTCGAGTCTCTGCATAACTGAAACCTGATTCAAAATGCTGAGGCCCTCTGTCCAAGAAAGAGCCAAGAGAACAGAGGACAGGCACCGCTGGGATTCGAACCCAGGATCTCCTGTTTACAAGACAGGCGCTTTGACCAGCTAAGCCACGGTGCCTGGCTGCCACTAAAAATTAGCTTGGGACACTGTCGTCCGAAATCAGCTGAGGGTTGATTTGAAAATGGAAACAACCGCAAAAGCAACCTCGGTTTCACAGTTTGTGGTCAGCTCCCAGAAAAGCACATCCTTGCTAATGTTCACGGTCTTGAGCCACACAAGTATTTCCAAAGGCTCCGCTGGGATTTAAACCCAGGATTTCCTGTTTACAAGACAGGCCCTTTGACCAGCTAAGCCACGGGGCCTGGCTGCTACTGAAAATTAGCTTGGGTCACTGTCGTCCGACAACAGCTAAAGGATGATTTGAAAATGTTAACAAAAGCAACCTCGGTTTCACAGTTTGTGGTCAGCTTCCGGAAAAGCACATGCTTGCTAAGGTTCACAGCTTTGTTACACACAAGTATTTTAAAGGCACCGCTGGGATTCGAACCCAGGATCTCCTGTTTACTAGACAGGCGCTTTAACCAACTAAGCCACGGCGCCAAGCTCCATGTGCTTACCCTGGAATTGCAAACTAGGAATCGTTTAACTAATACCATTTAAGCTACAGAAAGAGACACCGCAGGAAACCCAGGAAATGCTTTAGCAAAAACAAAATATCAAAATTTACGACTCTGGTGGGACTCGAACCCACAACCTTTGAATAGCCTCATTTTGCAATCTAGAAGTCCAATGCGCTATCCATTGCGCCACAGAGCCCATTTGATTGCTTGTCTGGACCACGTGATGTTTTTTCTTCTGGGCATTTGCACATCCAACAGTGTGAAGATGTAAACTCTGTGGGCAGGAAAGACAGGTCCTCGAGCCTCTGCATAACTGAAACCTGATTCAAAATGCTGAGGCCCTCTGTCCAAGAAAGAGCCAAGAGAACAGAGGACAGGCACCGCTGGGATTCGAACCCAGGATCTCCTGTTTACAAGACAGGCGCTTTGACCAGCTAAGCCACGGTGCCTGGCTGCCACTAAAAATTAGCTTGGGACACTGTCGTCCGAAATCAGCTGAGGGTTGATTTGAAAATGGAAACAACCGCAAAAGCAACCTCGGTTTCACAGTTTGTGGTCAGCTCCCAGAAAAGCACATCCTTGCTAATGTTCACGGTCTTGAGCCACACAAGTATTTCCAAAGGCTCCGCTGGGATTTGAACCCAGGATTTCCTGTTTACAAGACAGGCCCTTTGACCAGCTAAGCCACGGTGCCTGGCTGCTACTGAAAATTAGCTTGGGTCACTGTCGTCCGACAACAGCTAAAGGATGATTTGAAAATGTTAACAACCGCAAAAGCAACCTCGGTTTCACAGTTTGTGGTCAGCTTCCGGAAAAGCACATGCTTGCTAAGGTTCACAGCTTTGTGCCACACAAGTATTTCAAAGGCACCGCTGGGATTCGAACCCAGGATCTCCTGTTTACTAGACAGGCGCTTTAACCAACTAAGCCACGGCGCCAAGCTCCATGTGCTTACCCTGGAATTGCAAACTAGGAATCGTTTAACTAATACCATTTAAGCTACAGAAAGAGACCGGCACCGCAGGAAACCCAGGAAACGTTTAGCAAAAACAAAATATCAAAATTTACGACTCTGGTGGGACTCGAACCCACAACCTTTGAATAGCCTCATTTTGCAATCTAGAAGTCCAATGCACTATCCATTGCGCCACAGAGCCCATTTGATTGCCTGTCTGGACCACGTGATGTTTTTTCTTCTGGGCATTTGCACATCCAACAGTGTGAAGATGTAAACTCTGTGGGCAGGAAAGACAGGTCCTCGAGCCTCTGCATAACTGAAACCTGATTCAAAATGCTGAGGCCCTCTGTCCAAGAAAGAGCCAAGAGAACAGAGGACAGGCACCGCTGGGATTCAAACCCAGGATCTCCTGTTTACAAGACAGGCGCTTTGACCAGCTAAGCCACGGTGCCTGGCTGCCACTAAAAATTAGCTTGGGACACTGTCGTCCGAATCAGCTGAGGGTTGATTTGAAAATGGAAACAACCGCAAAAGCAACCTCGGTTTCAGTTTGTGGTCAGCTCCCAGAAAAGCACATCCTTGCTAATGTTCACGGTCTTGAGCCACACAACTATTTCCAAAGGCTCCGCTGGGATTTGAACCCAGGATTTCCTGTTTACAAGACAGGCCCTTTGACCAGCTAAGCCACGGGGCCTGGCTGCTACTGAAAATTAGCTTGGGTCACTGTCGTCCGACAACAGCTAAAGGATGATTTGAAAATGTTAACAACCGCAAAAGCAACCTCGGTTTCACAGTTTGTTGTCAGCTTCCGAAAAGCACATGCTTGCTAAGGTTCACAGCTTTGTGCCACACAAGTATTTCAAAGGCACCGCTGGGATTCGAACCCAGGATCTCCTGTTTACTAGACAGGCGCTTTAACCAACTAAGCCACGGCGCCAAGCTCCATGTGCTTACCCTGGAATTGCAAACTAGGAATCGTTTAACTAATACCATTTAAGCTACAGAAACCCAGGAAATGTTTAGCAAAAACAAAATATCAAAATTTATGACTCTGGTGGGACTCGAACCCACAACCTTTGAATAGCCTCATTTTGCAATCTAGAAGTCCAATGCGCTATCCATTGCGCCACAGAGCCCATTTGATTGCCTGTCTGGACCACTTGATGTTTTTTCTTCTGGGCATTTGCACATCCAACAGTGTGAAGATGTAAACTCTGTGGGCAGGAAAGACAGGTCCTCGAGCCTCTGCATAACTGAAACCTGATTCAAAATGCTGAGGCCCTCTGTCCAAGAAAGAGCCAAGAGAACAGAGGACAGGCACCGCTGGGATTCGAACCCAGGATCTCCTGTTTACAAGACAGGCACTTTGACCAGCTAAGCCACGGTGCCTGGCTGCCACTAAAAATTAGCTTGGGACACTGTCGTCCGAAATCAGCTGAGGGTTGATTTGAAAATGGAAACAACCGCAAAAAGCAACCTCGGTTTCACAGTTTGTGGTCAGCTCCCAGAAAAGCACATCCTTGCTAATGTTCACGGTCTTGAGCCACACAAGTATTTCCAAAGGCTCCGCTGGGATTTGAACCCAGGATTTCCTGTTTACAAGACAGGCCCTTTGACCAGCTAAGCCACGGGCCTGGCTGCTACTGAAAATTAGCTTGGGTCACTGTCGTCCGACAACAGCTAAAGGATGATTTGAAAATGTTAACAACCGCAAAAGCAACCTCGGTTTCACAGTTTGTGGTCAGCTTCCGAAAAGCACATGCTTGCTAAGGTTCACAGCTTTGTGCCACACAAGTATTTCAAAGGCACCGCTGGGATTCGAACCCAGGATCTCCTGTTTACTAGACAGGCGCTTTAACCAACTAAGCCACGGCGCCAAGCTCCATGTGCTTACCCTGGAATTGCAAACTAGGAATCGTTTAACTAATACCATTTAAGCTACAGAAAGAGACCGGTACCGCAGGAAATGTTTAGCAAAAACAAAATATCAAAATTTACGACTCTGGTGGGACTCGAACCCACAACCTTTGAATAGCCTCATTTTGCAATCTAGAAGTCCAATGCGCTATCCATTGCGCCACAGAGCCCATTTGATTGACTGCCAGGACCACTTGATGTTTTTTCTTCTGGGCATTTGCACATCCAACAGTGTGAAGATGTAAACTCTGTGGGCAGGAAAGACAGGTCCTCGAGCCTCTGCATAACTGAAACCTGATTCAAAATGCTGAGGCCCTCTGTCCAAGAAAGAGCCAAGAGAACAGAGGACAGGCACCGCTGGGATTCGAACCCAGGATCTCCTGTTTACAAGACAGGCGCTTTGACCAGCTAAGCCACGGTGCCTGGCTGCCACTAAAAATTAGCTTGGGACACTGTCGTCCGAAATCAGCTGAGGGTTGATTTGAAAATGGAAACAACCGCAAAAGCAACCTCGATTTCAGTTTGTGGTCAGCTCCCAGAAAAGCACATCCTTGCTAATGTTCACGGTCTTGAGCCACACAAGTATTTCCAAAGGCTCCGCTGGGATTTGAACCCAGGATTTCCTGTTTACAAGACAGGCCCTTTGACCAGCTAAGCCACAGGGCCTGGCTGCTACTGAAAATTAGCTTGGGTCACTGTCGTCCGACAACAGCTAAAGGATGATTTGAAAATGTTAACAACCGCAAAAGCAACCTCGGTTTCACAGTTTGTGGTCAGCTTCCGAAAAGCACATGCTTGCTAAGGTTCACAGCTTTGTGCCACACAAGTATTTCAAAGGCACCGCTGGGATTCGAACCCAGGATCTCCTGTTTACTAGACAGGCGCTTTAACCAACTAAGCCACGGCGCCAAGCTCCATGTGCTTACCCTGGAATTGCAAACTAGGAATCGTTTAACTAATACCATTTAAGCTACAGAAAGAGACCGGTACCGCAGGAAACCCAGGAAATGTTTAGCAAAAACAAAATATCAAAATTTACGACTCTGGTGGGACTCGAACCCACAACCTTTGAATAGCCTCATTTTGCAATCTAGAAGTCCAATGCGCTATCCATTGCGCCAAGGCTTGCGCTTGTTAGTTGAAGTTTCTACCATATAGTACTACGAGGATGCCCTCTTAAGCGTCGGTTCGAATCCCGCCACGGCCGTCTATATCTCGACTGAAATGACGTGAAATTAATTTATTTCCCCACTACGGGGGCGACGTTATGATAATAGTTTATTTTAGTTAATAAAATTTTATATACATGCTATTTACAGATGTTGAATGATTTCAAAATAAAATTGTATATACATACTATTTACAGATGTTGAATGATTTCAAAATAAAATGTTATATACAGACTATTTACAGAGGTTGAATGATTTCAAAATAAAATTTTATATACATACTATTTACAGAGGTTGAATGATTTCAAAATAAAATTTTATATACATACTATTTACAGAGGTTGAATGATTTCAAAATAAAATTGTATATACAGACTATTTACAGAGGTTGAATGATTTCAAAATAAAATTTTATATCCAGACTATTTACAGATTTATTTATTATTATTATTATATTATTTACACAATTTACTCCCTCCTTTCCGTCTCCCCCCTTTCCCATCTCCGCTGCGGTCCTCCTTCTCCCATACCCTTTGGCTACCATTTGCTGCCTCCATTCAGACACTGGTACTGTGGCTGTCTCTTCACAGTACCAGTTTCCAAAATACTGCTGGTGCCCAGGAAGCCTGCGGTCTTTCAGACAGCATTTACAGACTACCACGTCAGTTTTTTTTACGTATTTACGTCTGTAAATGCCGGCACTTTCCCTCTCCATCTTCCTCTTCCTGTATTGCTGGGTTGTATAAGGTACGTCTTCCCCCTGGCAGGGTGGCACTGAGACAACAGGAGATAGAGGAGATGAGGCTGGCAGTATCAGCCTCGAATGCTGCCTGGTGGGACCCTGTGAAGGTGGGAGAAGACGCACAGGCAGAGGCACTGGACCTGCTGAGAGAGGGGTAAAACACTGGAAGCAGTGGGGCGGTGGAAATGGCAGGATGTTGCAGCAAAGATGGTGTGGCTGTTGCAGAGGCAGAATGTCGCAGCATCGATGCTGCTGGTGCATCTGTTGCTGCAAATGTCAGCCGCCTTTTAATTTTGGCAGTTCCTGCGGTGTTCTCTGGCAGCACAAATATGTGGGGGTCGTTCCCCACAACCATGGCTGCCACAACCTCCTTTTGTGGGGTGGACTGCTGATCCACAGGACCCATCACAGGAGCCGCTGGAGGGGCAATCCCTTGCTGCAGCACCTCCGTCTCCTGTGCCTTGACACGCTTATTGTACCTAAACAACAACAACAACAACAACAACAAAAAACAGATTCCATGAATAGGGTTGTTCTTACTACCAGTGGTGGGCTGTCAGGGCCATCAGGGCCTTCTAAATTAAATTAACGTGTGTCTAAACGCATCTAAATTCAATTACTGGCTATTTCAGTAAGTAACAATTATATTTTCAGAAAGGATGTGGTTATTTTTTGTGAGGCTGAGCTGTATTTTCCTCATCTAAACGCATCACAGCTCCGTGGCGCAGCACTAGAGGCATAGCTAGCCTTCAGTTGAAGCTGCCATTTTACATTGTATCATAACTTTGACAGACGCGTGCATCATCAGCCATTCAAATTTTGATGTGTAGTGATAGAACGCCCCAGAGGCCCAGCGATGTGTCGGTTCTACCCCGCTGATGTCATCAGCCATTTGAACTTTTCGTGGTTTGTGAGCGATCTATGTTAAATATGCTATGGCTGCTGTGGATGACTGGCTGCGCGAGCTTTGTGTGCATCCTTATGTCAAGCCGGTAACGTTAGCTGACAAACTGTGTTTTTCTGTGTTTTGATGTTCTTGCTGGTCTGTGTTTTTGTTTGTTTGTTTAAGAGTATTTGTGCCAGTGAGTTGATTTTGATTCATTTCACCAGTTGCCTAAACGGTGACACGTGAGTGCAGTGGTTTCAATAAATAGCTACACTGTCTTTTTGTCTTGCGTGTCCTTTATCGTTGCTTCCCCCTTCCCAATGAGCACTTTGAAAGCGGGTTCAGAACAGTAGTGCATACAATGCATGCTTGTATTTTGTATGTATCGGTGTGTTGATCGTTCGTGAAGGCCCTGACTGAAGCCCCACGGTACGCTACTGCTTAGTACCTATCTATAGTTGTAAAGATCTACAGATGTTAATAAATATTTATGATTTACTCACCACTGTACAAGAGTTGTGGTGTTAACTTCAGGCAGCTGGATGGTGGTCTCAGCCATCACTTCGTTACTCCAGGATGCATTCGCGAATATTTTTGTATGAGTGGATGACCCGAGTCCACCGGCTCTGGCTACCCACTGGGCTTTTGCGGCCAGTGATGGCCATGCATAATTTAATAAATGTAGCCTCCACCAGCCGATTACACTCTGGCCACTGAGCCGACCATGTGACCCGACAAAACACCTGAAAATAAAATGACTTGTTGAAAAACATAGCAAGAACAGATATGGTCACAAAGACAGTAAATAAAAATAAAAATCAAAGAACATACCGCTTTGGTGGATTCAACCCCGGTGCCACTATCTTTTAGTTGCCCTGAACCGACCCTTGTTCAGGGTGTCTTGGTGACGAGGTGGGTACTGCATTCTGCCCTTGTCAAAATTACTGAGGTCCTGCCAGAGGGATATGACATCATGCGCCTCCTCCTGCGTCAGCGCAAGACTGTGGCTCCTTAAGGCCACAAGGCTGCTAGCCAACTTCTGCACTGCTGCATAGCCCGGGATATTATCTGGACCAACAGAGTCCTAAAAGAATGAAATAAAACACAGTGACACACTTGCAATGCACAGCATATTTAGGTGGATTTTTTAAATCAGTCATGTATAAAGTGAAATCTTACATCAAGGTCAGACGGAGAGAAAGATAACTCCATAGCAGCAGGAGGAGTTGCTGCTGTAATAGTTGAAGATGGGAGAGGATGCCCAGGCAGAAGTAGTGGCAGCGGAGGTTGAAGGACCAAGAGGAGAAGCAGTGGCGGTAGAGGCTCTGGAGCAGGAGCGATGGATGGAGGAGTGGTGGGTAGGAGAGCAGGAGCGGTGGGTGGAGGAGCGGTGGCAACAGACACTGTCAGAGCAGGAGTGGTGGGTGGAGGAGCGGTGGGAGCAGGCATGGTGGGAAGAGGAGCCTCTAGGATGGGGACAGTGAAGTCCTCAAACTCCTCAGGCTCAACATAGCCCTCATCCTCGGCCACAGTCACGTCCTCTGTCTCCAGTGCAGCCAGGGTCAGCTTGTAGTCTTCCAGAGCACAGCCTGTCTGGTCATACAAGTACTCAACCCCTATGAGTTCTCCTGGAAGACAAAACATAATAATAAAACAAAAATGAATAAAATAAACACCAAACACAGGTTATGAACAGTTAGACATAATGAGGTGCAAGTAATTACTTATGTGTTTATACAGACAAAAAATGTGAACCTGTATATTTCGCGGTGTGTAGTCCACCAGCTTCATTCCTACAACCTTCTCTGCGAGCTGGTTGACCGCATGTCGCAGAAGGCCACTGTAAGAGTGTGGCTGCACTCCCCTCTGCTGCCCTGGCCCTGTCCTCATTCCACCTTGCAAGGCCATCCACCAGATAGGCCTGGAAAAAAGTGGCACTCGCCAAAGTTCCTAAAGAAAGAAATAGTTGTGTTATTCAATAATCTACAGTATATTCTACTAAATCCTCTATATGAAATTACATTTATGCGGAAAGTAGGTGTGACCTCTCACCTGGGATGAACCGGTTCATATGAAGATGGAAGCTCCAGAGAAGTGGACCCTCTGGCGCATCTATATGTTGGCAGACTGTGCCCCCCCTTCTGCAAGGTCCCTGTCTGCATGTACAGAAGAACACCAGGAGGGTCCTGGAGGCAACAGAGGTGTTTTTTCTGCGCCTTCCAGATTTCTTCCATCCGTGCCGAGTTGATCACCAAGAGTGTTGCACCCCTTCTCTCCTTCATAGGCCTGCAGAAGCTGGGAAATGAGTGCCTCCATCTCGCTGCTACTCCGTGGCGCTTACAGTGCAGCGCCATTTCTGCCCGTGTGATGTGCCGCATCACATCTGCGTCTGACAGGTGGATGTGCTTTGCCTCCAGCTCTGCACGCTTGGCCTCCTTCAGTGCATGCACATCCTGCTCGTCCCAGAGAAAATGCACTGGCTCAGCTGGTTCATAAAGCCAGCATAGAGGGAATGTGAGTCAGTGGTGCACCCCACAGCAATCCTACGCATGAAGTGCCATATGTCAAGCCGAATCTGCATACTGCCCCATTGCCGAACATGCTGTGCAGATGTGTGGACCCACAACAATCTCGGTTGACATACAGCACCTCAGGAGGCAGCACTCCAGCATCCTCGTAGCGGCTGATGAGGCCATCTTTCCCATATCGTAGCCCTCACTGGCCGTCAGCACCGACATGACGATCTGGCCGTGCTCGTTCCCGATGTTGGTGGCCCAGGATGCTGTTGCACGGCTCTCCCCTGCCAGCTTTTTCACCATTTTTTTGGTCGAGTCCATCTTAAGAACTCGACAAAACTGAGATGTAATGGAGGCCTTTATCTCCTCCAGCCTGCTCAGCACATCCTGGGAGTATACCTGCATCAGCCAGCGATGCTTTGGCACTGTGAGCATCGCTGGTAGATCCCGAAGTCAACAGGAGCCACCAGCCCCAAGCAACAGCCTGCATTAGCCCCTGCAGTCTGTGAGGAACTGGAGCTGCTTGTGTAACCAGACCTCAGAGTGCTGCTCCTCCAGTTGCTTTTGGACCTGGCTGCTGCTGTTCCCAGGCCCTCTGGCGCATCTGCCGCACCACCTGCATGTCGCAGCCCAGCTTGGAGGTGAGCAGACATGGGAACTGCACCCGGTGGCCGATGTCCAGCTGGCTGACGATGTTGTGGCTCCAGCTAATCACCTTCCTTTGCACCCTTACATGCAAGGTATTCGGCTGCCATGAAGTAATGGCTGGCAACACCTACCATCCGCCTTATTTTCTGGTGCAGTCCGGCAGAGGTGAGTTCATGTCTGCCACAGTCTTCATGTGGACAGATCAGACGCACACGCCAGAGTTTCCTTGGCATCCAGAGGACCAAGGGATGTCCAAAATACTGTTCCATCGCTGGAACGCCAGTGGGAGCAAGTGATGGCTGTGGGGGGTACCACCACATCTTGTCCACCCTGGCAAAATCCAGCTCTGGCTGTCCAGTCCGGGACCACTTAAATAATGCCTTGATATCCACTGCTGGTCCAAGATTGGCAAGACGGTAATCCAGCCAGCAGGGAGGCAAACTTTGCTCTCTATTAAACAGAACAATCATAAAATACGGCACTTGTTTTGTGTGTGTGATATGTGTAGGCATGTGCCGGTATCAAATTTTCGTGTTGCGATTAATTGCTGTAGTTTTTATCATAGTATACGATATTATCACGGAAATTAAATAAGTTGCAAAAAAAGTGCTGTCATATTGTAACAGGTTTAATAACTTTTTATAACAAAAACCCAGAACATTTAAATACAATAAAGCAATACACAAAAATGTATAAAGTAAACATTTTCAACACGTTCCTCTTTGACGTGTTGTTCATTTTAAACGGTTGTTGGGTAAAGTATTCTTAAAATGCATTCTAAAAATCAGAATAATTCGTAATAAATAATTATTCACGGTATTTTGAAGTGGCCACAATAACAATATCGTGCATGTTCATTATTGTGATATATCGTATTACAGTATACCAGCACATGTCTAGATATGTGTGAGCATGATCTTTGTGAGTATATTACGTGTTGCTATGGCCTCCTCGGCATGCTCTGCTGCCACTACAAGGTCCAGGTCATCCATCTCACAGCTCCCTGCAGCTCCTCCTGCACCTGCTGCACCTGCTGCACAGCTGGAACAGCTAAACAGGAAAATAATTAATGTTAAGAAATAAATCATCTGTCATTACGCTGTATTTAGAAAATATGTCCATTGTACACCTTATATAACATTATACACTTACAAGGCTGAAACCTGGGTGCTGAGACAAGTCTTTTCACAGACTTGTCCAGTGTCCTTGACACATGGTCTTTCCCAACAACAAGGACCGCAGTGAGGACACTGGCATGTTGGGAGAAGGTTGTGTCCTGGTGGCGGAGGGTAGGACCCTGGTGGCAGAGGGTGGGACCCTGGTGGCAGAGGGTGGGACCCTGGTGGCAGAGGGTGGGACCCTGGTGGCAGAGGGTGGGACCCTGGTGGCAGAGGGTGGGACCCTGGTGGCGGAGGCTGGGACCCTGGTGGCGGAGGGTGGGACCCTGGTGGCGGAGGGTGGGACCCTGGTGGCGGAGGTGGGACCCTGGTGGCGGAGGCTGGGACCCTGGTGGCGGAGGCTGGGACCCTGGTGGCGGAAGCTAGGGCACTGGTGGTGGAGGAGGTGGACTGGGAGCTGGAGGAGGAAGCCTGGGACTGCTGGAGTTTGAAGGAGATAGCCTCCCGGCCCTCAGGAAACATCTCCATGTACTCCTAAAAGCCTCCTTGTTGGCCCTGTTGCTCATGGAGTCTTTCACCTCACTGCTCTCCCGGATCATCGATGCCACGAGGTATCCTCCGTACCCCAGAGCATTCTCCACCACCCACCTAAAGGTTTTGCCTCTGAAGAGGCCAAACTGTAACTGGTGCAGACCTAGCACAGACAATCTATCGTCGGGATCAATGCCCATTGAAGATGCTGCTTTTCTGGCAGCCGCCAACACGCGTCATCAGGTGGAAGAGGGCGAGACCACTGTCTGTCCTTGCTCTCCTCTTCACTCTCATGGCGTCATGTGAATCATTTAAAATGATGCTGCCATCAGCTCTCTTGCGAAATTGTGGTTCCATCTCTGTCAGTGAATGAAAAAGACAAATGTTTAAGTAAACTGACTTTATAAAAGAACAAGAACACTGATTAAGGTAGGCATGAGAGACTACATTAAGGAATGAGAGACTACATTAAATATATTTAGCATGTTCCCATTTGCTCAAATAGCAAATGAAAAACTCCACAACAGTGTTTTCACAACTTTCCAAAAAGGGAAAAAATTGAGATAGTCAGAAGAGAAAAATGTCAATTTTACCATTGCTCCCACAGCCACTGTATTAGAAACACCCTCACAGCAGTGTTAACTAGTTTAATGTAATTTGATGCAAAGGTAATATAATACAAAGTCTAGAGTTATAAATATCCATAAAAATAAATAAATAATAATAATATTAATAATTTATATATATAAATAATATATGATGTATATATATATATATATATATATATATATATATATATATATATATATATATATATATATATATATATATATATATATATGCAGATGACGTCATCACAGTCTGTGAAAAGGGTAAATTCATGCAGAATACCCATTCTTAATATGTGCAAAAATTTTGATATATGATGAAAAATGTCTTAATATGCCAAAACAAAAAAAGATTAAGACACGAGTGGACTGTCGTTTTAGTGCACGTTATTTCATATATGACTAAGGAACAAATATCAGACCACAAAAAGACACTAAAACTTACGTAAACTGAGGGGGTTAATCAGCGATTATTCCGTAAATTAGTCCTTCGCTAGTGACAGTCAAATACTGAAATGGAAAACGAAAAAGAAAAAAAACGCGCAAAGCAGCCGATGTCCTCAAATATCGCGGTTGCTTTGTGGTTGCAAGCAACTCTATCATTGGCCACTTCGCGGTTGCTTTGTGGTTGCTACCCGTGCCGTGATTGGCTGGCACGGAGGCGTAGTTGCTCGACTCACAGCCGGCCGTGCGCGCCACAGAGCCCATTTGATTGACTGCCAGGACCACTTGATGTTTTTTCTTCTGGGCATTTGCACATCCAACAGTGTGAAGATGTAAACTCTGTGGGCAGGAAAGAAAGGTCCTCGAGCCTCTGCATAACTGAAACCTGATTCAAAATGCTGAGGCCCTCTGTCCAAGAAAGAGCCAAGAGAACAGAGGACACGCCCGCTGGGATTCGAACCCAGGATCTCCTGTTTACAAGACAGGCGCTTTGACCAGCTAAGCCCACGGTGCCTGGCTCACACTAAAATTAGCTTGGGACACTGTCGTCCGAAATCAGCTGAGGTTGATTTGAAAATGGAAACAACCGCAAAAGCAACCTCGGTTTCACAGTTTGTGGTCAGCTCCCAGAAATGCACATGCTTGCTAATGTTCACGGACTTGAGCCACACAAGTATTTCCAAAGGCTCCGCTGGGATTTAAACCCAGGATTTCCTGTTTACAAGACAGGCCCTTTGACCAGCTAAGCCACGGGGCCTGGCTGCTACTGAAAATTAGCTTGGGTCACTGTCGTCCGAAAACAGCTAAAGGATGATTTGAAAATGTTAACAACCGCAAAAGCAACCTCGGTTTCACAGTTTGTGGTCAGCTTCGAAAAGCACATGCTTGCTAAGGTTCACAGCTTTGTGCCACACAAGTATTTCAAAGGCACCGCTGGGATTTGAACCCAGGATCTCCTGTTTACTAGACAGGCGCTTTAACCAACTAAGCCACGGCGCCAAGCTCCATGTGCTTACCCTGAAATCGTTTAACTAATACCATTTAAGCTTCAGAAAGAGACCGGTACCGCAGGAAACCCAGGAAATGTTTAGCAAAAACAAAATAACAAAATTTATGACTTTGGTGGGACTCGAACCCACAACCTTTGAATAGCCTCATTTTGCAATCTAGAAGTCCAATGCGCTATCCATTGCGCCACAGAGCCCATTTGATTGCTTGTCTGGACCACGTGATGTTTTTCTTCTGGGCATTTGCACATCCAACAGTGTGAAGATGTAAACTCTGTGGGCAGGAAAGACAGGTCCTCGAGTCTCTGCATAACTGAAACCTGATTCAAAATGCTGAGGCCCTCTGTCCAAGAAAGAGCCAAGAGAACAGAGGACAGGCACCGCTGGGATTCGAACCCAGGATCTCCTGTTTACGAGACAGGCGCTTTGACCAGCTAAGCCACGGCGCCTGGCTGCCACTGTAAATTATTTTGGGACACTGTCGTCCGAAAACAGCTGAGGTTGATTTGAAACTGGAAACAACCGCAAAAGCAACCTCGATTTCAGTTTGTGGTCAGCTCCCAGAAAAGCACATCCTTGCTAATGTTCACGGTCTTGAGCCACACAAGTATTTCCAAAGGCTCCGCTGGGATTTGAACCCAGGATTTCCTGTTTACAAGACAGGCCCTTTGACAAGCTAATCCACGGGCCTGGCTGCTACTGAAAATTAGCGTGGGTCACTGTCGTCCGACAACAGCTAAAGGATGATTTGAAAATGTTAACAACCGCAAAAGCAACCTCGGTTTCACAGTTTGTGGTCAGCTTCGGAAAAGCACATGCTTGCTAAGGTTCACAGCTTTGTGCCACACAAGTATTTCCAAAGGCACCGCTGGGATTTGAACCCAGGATCTCCTGTTTACTAGACAGGCTCTTTAACCAACTAAGCCACGGCACCAAGCTCAATGTGTTTACCCTGGAATTGCAAACTAAGAATCGTTTAACTAATACCATTTAAGCTACAGAAAGAGACCGGTAGCAGAAACCCAGAAAACGTTTTGCAAAAACAAAATACCAAAATTCCCGACTCTGGTGGGATTAGAAACCAAAACCTTTGAATGGCCTCATTTTGCAATCTAGAAGTCCAATGCGCTATCCATTGTGCCACAGAGCCCATTTGATTGCCTGTCTGGACCACGTGATGTTTTTCTTCTGGGCATTTGCACATCCAACAGTGTGAAGATGTAAACTCTGTGGGCAGGAAAGACTGGTCCTCGAGCCTCTGCATAACTGAAACCTGATTCAAAATGCTGAGGCCCTCTGTCCAAGAAAGAGCCAAGAGAACAGAGGACAGGCACCGCTGGGAAGGATCTCCTGTTTACAAGACAGGCGCTTTGACCAGCTAAGCCACGGTGCCTGGCTGCCACTAAAAATTAGCTTGGGACACTGTCGTCCGAAATCAGCTGAGGTTGATTTGAAAATGGAAACAACCGCAAAAGCAACCTCGATTTCAGTTTGTGGTCAGCTCCCAGAAAAGCACATCCTTGCTAATGTTCACGGTCTTGAGCCACACAAGTATTTCCAAAGGCTCCGCTGGGATTTGAACCCAGGATTTCCTGTTTACAAGACAGGCCCTTTGACCAGCTAAGCCACGGGGCCTGGCTGCTACTGAAAATTAGCTTGGGTCACTGTCGTCCGACAACAGCTAAAGGATGATTTGAAAATGTTAACAACCGCAAAAGCAACCTCGGTTTCACAGTTTGTGGTCAGCTTCCGGAAAAGCACATGCTTGCTAAGGTTCACAGCTTTGTGCCACACAAGTATTTCAAAGGCACCGCTGGGATTCGTACCCAGGATCTCCTGTTTACTAGACAGGCGCTTTAACCAACTAAGCCACGGCGCCAAGCTCCATGTGCTTACCCTGGAATTGCAAACTAGGAATCGTTTAACTAATACCATTTAAGCTACAGAAAGAGACCGGTACGCAGGAAATGTTTAGCAAAAACAAAATATCAAAATTCACAACTCTGGTGGGACTCGAACACACAACCTTTGAATGGCCTCATTTTGCAATTTAGAAGTCCAAAGCGCTATCCATTGTGCCACAGAGCCCATTTGATTGACTGCCAGGACCACTTGATGTTTTTCTTCTGGGCATTTGCACATCCAACAGTGTGAAGATGTAAACTCTGTGGGCAGGAAAGACAGGTCCTCGAGCCTCTGCATAACTGAAACCTGATTCAAAATTCTGAGGCCCTCTGTCCAAGAAAGAGCCAAGAGAACAGAGGACACGCCCGCTGGGATTCGAACCCAGGATCTCCTGTTTACAAGACAGGTGCTTTGACCAGCTAAGCCACGGTGCCTGGCTCACACTAAAAATTAGCTTGCGACACTGTCGTCCGAAATCAGCTGAGGTTGATTTGAAAATGGAAACAACCGCAAAAGCAACCTCGGTTTCACAGTTTGTGGTCAGCTCCCAGAAATGCACATGCTTGCTAATGTTCACGGACTTGAGCCACACAAGTATTTCCAAAGGCTCCGCTGGGATTTAAACCCAGGATTTCCTGTTTACAAGACAGGCCCTTTGACCAGCTAAGCCACAGGGCCTGGCTGCTACTGAAAATTAGCTTGGGTCACTGTCGTCCGAAAACAGCTAAAGGATGATTTGAAAATGTTAACAACCGCAAAAGCAACCTCGGTTTCACAGTTTGTGGTCAGCTTCGGAAAAGCACATGCTTGCTAAGGTTCACAGCTTTGTGCCACACAAGTAATTCAAAGGCACCGCTGGGATTTGAACCCAGGATCTCCTGTTTACTAGACAGGCGCTTTAACCAACTAAGCCACGGCGCCAAGCTCCATGTGCTTACCCTGGAATTGCAAACTAGGAATCGTTTAACTAATACCATTTAAGCTACAGAAAGAGACCGGTACCGCAGGAAACCCAGGAAACGTTTAGCAAAAACAAAATAACGAAATTTCGACTTTGGTGGGACTCGAACCCACAACCTTTGAATAGCCTCATTTTGCAATCTAGAAGTCCAATGCGCTATCCATTGCGCCACAGAGCCCATTTGATTGCTTGTCTGGACCACGTGATGTTTTTTCTTCTGGGCATTTGCACATCCAACAGTGTGAAGATGTAAACTCTGTGGGCAGGAAAGACAGGTCCTCGAGTCTCTGCATAACTGAAACCTGATTCAAAATGCTGAGGCCCTCTGTCCAAGAAAGAGCCAAGAGAACAGAGGACAGGCACCGCTGGGATTCGAACCCAGGATCTCCTGTTTACAAGACAGGCGCTTTGACCAGCTAAGCCACGGTGCCTGGCTACCACTAAAAATTAACTTGGGACACTGTCGTCCGAAATCAGCTGAGGTTGATTTGAAAATGGAAACAACCGCAAAAGCAACCTCGATTTCAGTTTGTGGTCAGCTCCCAGAAAAGCACATCCTTGCTAATGTTCACGGTCTTGAGCCACACAAGTATTTCCAAAGGCTCCGCTGGGATTTGAACCCAGGATTTCCTGTTTACAAGACAGGCCCTTTGACCAGCTAAGCCACGGGGCCTGGCTGCTACTGAAAATTAGCTTGGGTCACTGTCGTCCGACAACAGCTAAAGGATGATTTGAAAATGTTAACAACAAAAAGCAACCTCGGTTTCACAGTTTGTGGTCAGCTTCGGAAAAGCACATGCTTGCTAAGGTTCACAGCTTTGTGCCACACAAGTATTTCAAAGGCACCGCTGGGATTCGAACCCAGGATCTCCTGTTTACTAGACAGGCGCTTTAACCAACTAAGCCACGGCGCCAAGCTCCATGTGCTGAGCCTGGAATTGCAAACTAAGAATCGTTTAACTAATACCATTTAAGCTACAGAAAGAGACCGGCACCGCAGGAAACCCAGGAAACGTTTAGCAAAAACAAAATATCAAAACTCACGACTCTGGTGGGACTCGAACCCACAACCTTTGAATGGCCTCATTTTGCAATCTAGAAGTCCAATGTGCTATCCATTGTGCCACAGAGCCCATTTGATTGCCTGCCTGGACCACGTGATGTTATTTCTTCTGGGCATTTGCACATCCAACAGTGTGAAGATGTAAACTCTGTGGGCAGGAAAGACAGGTCCTCGAGCCTCTGCATAACTGAAACCTGATTCAAAATGCTGAGGCCCTCTGTCCAAGAAAGAGCCAAGAGAACAGAGAACAGGCACCGCTGGGATTCGATCCCAGGATCTCCTGTTTACAAGACAGGCGCTTTGACCAGCTAAGCCACGGTGCCTGGCTGCCACTAAAAATTAGCTTGGGACACTGTCGTCCGAAATCAGCTGAGGGTTGATTTGAAAATGGAAACAACCGCAAAAGCAACCTCGATTTCAGTTTTTGGTCAGCTCCCAGAAATGCACATGCTTGCTAATGTTCACGGTCTTGAGCCACACAAGTATTTCCAAAGACTCCGCTGGGATTTGAACCCAGGATTTCCTGTTTACAAGACAGGCCCTTTGACCAGCTAAGCCACGGCGCCTGGCTGCCACTAAAAATTAGCTTGGGACACTGTCGTCCGAAATCAGCTGAGGGTTGATTTGAAAATGGAAACAACCGCAAAAGCAACCTCGGTTTCACAGTTTGTGGTCAGCTCCCAGAAAAGCACATGCTTGCTAAGGTTCACAGCTTTGTGCCACACAAGTATTTCAAAGGCACCGCTGGGATTCGAACCCAGGATCTCCTGTTTACTAGACAGGCGCTTTAACCAACTAAGCCATGGCGCCAAGCTCCATGTGCTTACCCTGGAATTGCAAACTAGGAATCGTTTAACTAATACCATTTAAGCTACAGAAAGAGACCGGTACCACAGGAAACCCAGGAAACGTTTAGCAAAAACAAAATATCAAAATTTACGACTCTGGTGGGACTCGAACCCACAACCTTTGAATAGCCTCATTTTGCAATCTAGAAGTCCAATGCGCTATCCATTGCGCCAAGGCTTTGCGCTTGTTAATCGAAGTTTCTACCATATAGTACTACGAGGATGCCCTCTTAAGCGTCGGTTCGAATCCACGCCACGGCCGTCTATATCTCGACTGAAATTACGTGAAATTAATTTATTTCCCCACTACGGGGGCGACGTTATGATAATAGTTTATTTTAGTTAATAAAATTTTATATACATGCTATTTACAGATGTTGAATGATTTCAAAATAAAATTGTATATACATACTATTTACAGATGTTGAATGATTTCAAAATAAAATTTTATATACATACTATTTACAGAGGTTGAATGATTTCAAAATAAAATTTTATATACATACTATTTACAGAGGTTGAATGATTTCAAAATAAAATTTTATATACATACTATTTACAGAGGTTGAATGATTTCAAAATAAAATTGTATATACAGACTATTTACAGAGGTTGAATGATTTCAAAATAAAATTTTATATCCAGACTATTTACAGATTTATTTATTATTATTATTATATTATTTACACAATTTACTCCCCCTCCTTTTCGTCTCCCCCCTTTCCCATCTCCGCTGCGGTCCTCCTTCTCCCATACCCTTTGGCTACCATTTGCTGCCTCCATTCAGACACTGGTACTGTGGCTGTCTCTTCACAGTACCAGTTTCCAAAATACTGCTGGTGCCCAGGAAGCCTGCGGTCTTTCAGACAGCATTTACAGACTACCACGTCAGTTTTTTTTACGTATTTACGTCTGTAAATGCCGGCACTTTCCCTCTCCATCTTCCTCTTCCTGTATTGCTGGGTTGTATAAGTCGTCTTCCCCTGGCAGGGTGGCACTGAGACAACAGGAGATAGAGGAGATGAGGCTGGCAGTATCAGCCTCGAATGCTGCCTGGTGGGACCCTGTGAAGGTGGGAGAAGACGCACAGCAGGCAGAGGCACTGGACCTGCTGAGAGAGTGTAAAACACTGGAAGCAGTGGGGCGGTGGAAATGGCAGGATGTTGCAGCAAAGATGGTGTGGCTGTTGCAGAGGCAGAATGTCGCAGCATCGATGCTGCTGGTGCATCTGTTGCTGCAAATGTCAGCCGCCTTTTAATTTTGGCAGTTCCTGCGGTGTTCTCTGGCAGCACAAATATGTGGGGGTCGTTCCCCACAACCATGGCTGCCACAACCTCCTTTTGTGGGGTGGACTGCTGATCCACAGGACCCATCACAGGAGCCGCTGGAGGGCAATCCCTTGCTGCAGCACCTCCGTCTCCTGTGCCTTGACACGCTTATTGTACCTAAACAACAACAACAACAACAAAAAACAGATTCCATGAATAGGGTTGTTCTTACTACCAGTGGTGGGCTGTCAGGGCCATCAGGGCCTTCTAAATTAAATTAACGTGTGTCTAAACGCATCTAAATTCAATTACTGGCTATTTCAGTAAGTAACAATTATATTTTCAGAAAGGATGTGGTTATTTTTTGTGAGGCTGAGCTGTATTTTCCTCATCTAAACGCATCACAGCTCCGTGGCGCAGCACTAGAGGCATAGCTAGCCTTCAGTTGAAGCTGCCATTTTACATTGTATCATAACTTTGACAGACGTGCATCATCAGCCATTCAAATTTTGATGTGTAGTGATAGAACGCCCCAGAGGCCCAGCGATGTGTCGGCCCTACCCCGCTGATGTCATCAGCCATTTGAACTTTTCGTGGTTTGTGAGCGATCTATGTTAAATATGCTATGGCTGCTGTGGATGACTGGCTGCGCGAGCTTTGTGTGCATCCTTATGTCAAGCCGGTAACGTTAGCTGACAAACTGTGTTTTTCTGTGTTTCTTTTGATGTTCTTGCTGGTCTGTGTTTTTGTTTGTTTGTTTAAGAGTATTTGTGCCAGTGAGTTGATTTTGATTCATTTCACCAGTTGCCTAAACGGTGACACGTGAGTGCAGTGGTTTCAATAAATAGCTACACTGTCTTTTTGTCTTGCGTGTCCTTTAATGTTGCTTCCCCCCTTCCCAATGAGCACTTTGAAAGCGGGTTCGTAACAGTAGTGCATACAATGCATGCTTGTATTTTGTATGTATCGGTGTGTTGATCGTTCGTGAAGGCCCTGACTGAAGCCCCACGGTACGCTACTGCTTAGTACTGTAGCAATTGTGGCCGCAACAGACACATTCAAACATGAGTCCACACAAAGTTAACTCAACATTCCAGGGCCATTTACGACTTGGACCCCTCTCCCTCCACACCAAGCGGACAAAGATTTACGACATCTGTGGTACCAAGCCCAGGAAGTAAGGGACTTCTCATTGGTCCACAGGCAGTTTTCTTCCCTTCCCCCATCGACAAAGTAACTTCTAAGTCCGGCTCTGTGACACCATAAATTCCTTAGAGATTCCAGCACTCCGTTGAAAATCAAGGAAACCCACAGAAACCTTGATACGTATAAACTGCATCAAATCACTAAACCAGTGATTGTCGAACAGACGGTAACCCTGCCATCTGTCGAATGCCCAAAGACTCTTTACACCCACATGAACACATATATGGACCAATCGTTTTTATACGATGTATTAAAATGTCTAGGGTGTGTACCTTATGTAAATCAAACTATGTATTCTAGTTACTGTGGAATTCTTGTATCTCTGTACTCTCAACTCTTAATATTATAGTGTTTAGTACCTTCTCATTCAGAAAAACTCAATAATACCGAATCTTGTAAAATAATTTACAGGAAACGTTTTATTATTAGAATACCAGCTTTGTATGCGGATAAACTGCTCCATCTGTCCGGCAGCCAGGAGGTGTAACCGAACTGAACAAAGAACTTTTTGCGCCAAAAACTGACAGACACGATTGGATCAACCCGAAAGTGGGCAGCACTCGAATCTTATCTATAAGAGCAGAGACCCCTCACCCAGTGGGCCGATGTTCTTTTGTCCGCAGCTGCTGTTCCTGATTTTGCAGTCCACCTCGAAGGAGTTGGAGAACTCCAAAGGTGGCAGACCAGAATGGGTTGAATTTCATTCAAGCCATCTAGAACTCTCACTTTCCTTTCTTTTACTTAAGTTTATTTTCTTTCCATGAGTCTCGTGTTCTAAGTTAAGTTTTAGCATAAAGCTTCTCAACGAATCTCCAGCGGCGCTTCAACTTCAAACAGCCACGAGACCCTCATCCAGCAGCCAACACGCCACGTGGTTGGCTCCCCAAAATTCCCAAGGCGCCCATCAGAGACACGACAAGACCTTCCGAATTACAAAGAACCGGAAACCCCTTTCTAGCCAGGATCGAGAGGAATCCCGTTCAATGATGACACGCGCTACAAACGCAAGTAACCTCCAGATTCTAAACTGAACTGGTGCAGTGATATCAAATTGAATAACCCCGCCTAAGCAACGATAGGAGGGTTTAAGTCAAAACCGGTGGTTCATTCAGGTCATGTGTTATAAATGCAGATACTGCTAGAAACTTGGGACTCCATCTCTCTCTCTCTCTCTCTCTCTCTCTCTCTCTCTCTTAAAACTCACTCTTTGCTTCCCTCCTCTCTGCAACGCGTGAATGTGTGTATGTTTGTTTGTGTTAGATTCTAGTTTTACGTGTTAGAGTAATCAATAAAGCTGTGTTTATAAATTAAAGATAAGTGTTCTTGTGTTATGTGCTTACGAATTTTAATGTCTTGAACTGCCGATCTAAGTTACCTGGCTATTAAATAGTGTTTCACTATTCTGTGGATATTAATATCCGCTGCAGAGTTGATAGTTACGGCCTGTTCAAATGAACGCTAGACGAGTCATTTGCTCGGTCGTAAAATAGACTCCTGCAAAATTCCCTATGAATTAATTAATTCATTACTTTGAGCTAAATAGACCTGTTCCCTTATACAGAGTCCCCTTGTTACATATCATATATGTAATACTTGTTACAAATGGTGGAGAATGCGGGCAGATCAACCTAAAATTGTAAGCATATATATCAAGTTATTTATCTTTTAATTGTGCATTTGAGAGATCAGAGCTAGACGCATCTGTTTGAGAGTGCGCGCACGAGAGAGTGTCATCACTGCTGCGCGCGCCACGTTTGAATGTGGAGTACTGAATGAACGCCTAACCCTGAGACTGCATTAAATCCTTGTAAAATCTGAGATCTCACATTATACGATAAGGTAAGAATTAAGCATGTTCCTTGTTCCTAGAATACCTTGTTTATAGCAGAATTGATGTCATTGCGTGTCCCAGTGCCATTCAAATGCTATACGTATAGTCAAGAGAGCTGAACGAACTTAAACTGCATAAATTGGAATACCCTTTGAGGACAAATAGAACACAGCGCGAGTAACAGTAACATTAGATCAAGCGTGTTCCTTGATCAATTTTCTTAAGGCCCTATTAATGTATAGCTACTAACACTGCGTGTTCCAGTGTTATTTACAGCTATAACCTCGAAGCAGCTAAACGCTTGCCGTCCGCATTAACACTGCGTGTTCCAGTGTTGTTTACAGCATAACCTCTAAGCAGCTAACGCTTGCGTTCGCATTAACACTGCGTGTTCCAGTGTTATTTACAGCATAACCTCTAAGCAGCTAAAGCGCTTGCGTTCGCATTAACACTGCGTGTTCCAGTGTTATTTACAGCATAACCTCTAAGCAGCTAAACGCTTGCGTTCGCATTAACACTGCGTGTTCCAGTGTTATTTAAAATGGAGTGATTTAAGCTGACATTGAAAGAATCAACAGCAAAGAAACCCGTTGTTGTATATGCACAGAGAGCGATCCGCCGAGATCGCTGTTCTATCTACAGCACAAAGCTGTAGCTTGTTAAATTAATCTCACTCTTAACAAACTGAGTGAAAAGCCCCACTGCGTAAAACCAGCTACGAGTGGTGTTCCTGTTGTTATTTCCAGTGTTGAAATTCGCCGTTATGTCACGTAATAGGCTCGATTACGTGCAAATCCGTTATGTGTACAGTTTGAAAAGTGCCAACATTCTCATGTAACTTCCCTAACTGTATCCAAGCTGTTTGCAATTCACGTGTGTGCCACTAGCGTGTATTTGGTCGCTATAGTAACGACTAGGGACCGGAAGTCCTAACCAGCGCTTCGGTTGAACTCTGAACTGGCATCCAGAGTGTAAACAAACCTCCAGTAGCTATCGGCTAAGCTAATCAAAGCAGTTGTTTACATTTGAAGCCCATTTGCTAAAGCTTTAGCATTAGGTTCAGGCATCAACAGTAATAGCATACAGTGTCTGTTTAAACACCGTTAAAGTGATTTAACCATTTGAACAGTACACCTGTTGGTCTTCATAACTTTTCACTTATCCTACTCACTTATTACTTTATATTTTACTTGAAAGGAAAATATCAGTACACAATTATTAATTACTTTACCTGCATGTACTTGAAAAGGAAATGCTGGTTTGCAATTATTAATTGTCAAGTTTAAGTTTAATGACAGGAAAAACATTTGATTGAAAATTGTATTTCTCAAAGTCATTTTAAATGATTTTAAAATCATTTTCACTATTTTGAAATTTCCTAATTTTCTGAATTTCTAAATTCCTCATTTAGGTCTAATTACTTTAGGTATAAATCACCAACATTTTGCCTATAACCAAAATAATTTAGACTCACACGGATTCATTATTTTATTGCGTTACCTTTCCTCCTTCTTGGGAACCACACAGCTGAGCCTCCATAGGAGACAGTGCTATCTCACTACGAGTTTCAAAATAAATCAGAGACAGCTCGATTTTTATTTTTGGGTTTTAGTTGTCCATCAACTATCAATTCTATACTGTAGTCAGACATAAAGGTGTGGACCCGAGCTCCTTCCTTTCCTCTTCTTCCTCACGCCTTCCCTGTCCTGTCCTGCTTTATCCCATCTTATTCTTCACATGTGTAGGGAACAAGCCTGGATGAACCATTGATTGTTTCTAAACAAAAGAGAAAGAAAAATCTCTCCCAGAGAAACAAACCATTAGGCATTTGATTGGTAATCAAACCCTCCTTGTTCTCCATACTCTCCCTGTATTTGCAAACGCAATTCAAAATTTTGACCTTTTATCCAAGTTTATTTAACAGAGACAAGTGTTGAGCAACCGTCGCCTTCAAAGCATCCCTGCAGAAAGCGGTCAGCCTGTAAAGTGCGTGTCAATCCTGTCAGATTAAGAAAAGGTATCAGCATTATTATTGTATTATTTTCCTTTAGAAGATAAACAATACTATTGTCTACCTTTTGGAAAATAGAAAATAGTTATTAGGAAAACATATTTCTCCCTTTGAAGAATTATTATTCTTTTTGTAATTGGTTTTTAACCTTTTGTTTTCTCTCCCTTTCCCTTACCTGTTGAGTGAAAGTAGTCGCATCACTAGCCTACCTGTCCATACTGAGACCAACACTTAGCCATCGCCACACTTCACAATTGGTGTACAATCGCTGAAACGACACTTAGCTGTTCCACCACACATAGGCCTATACCCCACACAGATCTGTGTCAGTCACCTCTCCCGGCATACCAACATGTCACGGACGACATGCACCACTACCCAAGGGGAAGATGTGGACGCCTGGCTCAGAGGCATTACAGACTGCCTCATGCCAAAGACAATAGAACTGTTATTATTTTTAATAATAATCATGATTCTGAGAAGGTTCCTGACACAAGATTCAAGCCAGAACAACAACCACGTGGAACTAGCCAAGATCACCTGTTCCTAAGCAACACCTTCACAGCCCAGCTGAAACTAAGCGACAAGCACATCACCCACCTTCAAGAGGAGCTGACACGTGCCCAAAACCGCATAGACAAGCTGGAAGTGAAAGCCCAGGACGACTTCCGCCAGACCACTGAGTTCCTGAGAGAGCTGATGCACACTCAACGCTGCACAGACCAGCTCAAAGCGAAAGCTCAAGACAAACTCAAAGCGCCAGACGAAGTGGAGCACGAAACAAAGACACAAGTTGAGAAGCTCCAAGAAGCCCTTGTAGTCGCTGAACGTGAGAAACAAGAACTAGAGACTGCACATAAACACCTGGTAAACCAACTCCAGTCTGCTGAACATCGACTAGAGAAAGCCAACGCTGATATTAAAGACAAGAACTTTGAAATCAATGCTCTGGAAGACCACCTTGAAAGGTACAGCACTGAGATGAACCATCTGATCCAACAGCGAGACAACGCCAACGACGAGCGCCACGTGGTCAGAGGTGAACTCAAGCCTGCTTCCAAACAGCAACCAGAGCCAAGAAGGGAGAGAACTCCCTCAGCATCACTACTGCTGAGGAGAGCAAAGTCCCCTTTTCAAGAACTGTCATACGACGGAAGAAGTGAATGGCCACCGCCCAGAACGCGTCACCGCCATCACCACGGAACTCTTCCTGCCAACCAACGAGAGCTCATCCAAGCAGACGCTGAAGCTGCACAGAAGATGACTGTTAAAGACCTTGACAAGCTCGCTAAGAACTTCACACAGTTCAATCAACATTCCATGGAGGGCCACAACATCCAGGGCTACCTTCAAGATATTGACTTCTACCTAGAGGCGAGACCTCATGTGACCGACGAGACAGGTTCTACCTCCTCAGAGCCACATCCAGTCACGAGGTACGACGCTTTCTGGACCGGCAACATGTTCACGTAAAGCACAACTACCAGCTCCTCGTGAGACATTGATTAAAGAATTTACAGGCCCAGAGTCTGAACACGGACTGCTAATCGCCTTGGCAACCAAACAAGGTCGACAAGAGACTTCACAAGCCTACTACAGCCGTTTGACAAGCCTACTTTGGTGCACATAATGAACCTCAACATGAAGAGGATGTAAACTTCAAAACCCTCTTCCTGAGAAACCTGCACCCTGGAGTAAGTCGTCATCTAGGCATCATGGCCTGCCCAGACACGATGACAATCCAACAACTACGTGACCTGACACACAAGGCCTACCTCAAACAAAAGATGGCCACAAAGAAAGGTTTGGAAACATCCACAGTTCCAACCTCTGTCAGTCAAGACCCAAGCCGTGCACTGGATGACACCCAGTGGCATGACCACACCACAGTCCATCATAAAGAGCACAGAGAACGTGACTTCCATGACAGCTACCACACCAACCGCTGGGAAAAGCCATGGAACCAGCCACGCTTCTCAAGAAACCCTAAAGACACCATAGGCCATCATCATCCAACAAAGTCAAGAGCATCTAACATGGGTAATCGTCAACGAAACCCACCTGGGCACCACTCAGTTAAGCACAACACTGAGCACGCCCAAGAACAAGACAGTCTCCTCAGAAGCCATGGGAGATCTAATGAGGCAAATTAAAGTCTTCATGGAAAACATGGATGACCACAGAGATGAGTCATGCTCACTGACTAGCGATGACGTGGAAGGCCATTGGTCATCCAGGACACCTTCACAATGAAGATGACGACCACCTGTTCTACAACAACATAGAACAAAAGGGTCTCTCACAGTCAACTACAGATGACAACATAGAGGTACCAGAAAACACCGTTCTGGGTACCCATCACTTACCAAGAAACCATCCAACAAGCTCATGAACCATGTTAGCGTAAGAGCAAACACAGTAAGCACGGATGGTCAGCAAGTCTGTCACAACCAGAAGGCATCACAAGAGGAATGCAACGTAGGAGATGAAGTTTTGCACCACGGCTCAGCACAGCCATGCCAAACTACCTCCCACCGTGGGCCAAAGAACTTCCTGCCTTACTGAACTGACTCCCATTAGGTCACAGACAATCCCTTTTCAAGGCAAAGATGCAACAAACCAATCTTCATCTAAGCCCAGCAAAACTAAGCCAATAGCGATGAGGGCAAGCCTTTGAGAAAAGGGGGGAGCAAAACAGACTGAAACAGATCTGACCATGCATACACTACACGACTTACATACTCTAACTTACAGGACCAGTTATCCACGTCTACCATGAAAAACATCCAGCAAACATGTTCTTCCCACAGGTAGAAACTGGCCTCATAAACTAGCTCAACCTCAATTTAGCTACACTCATCATAGGAAACATGTCACAATCTACCCCACAAGCAAAACACCTCCCATCACTTTGTGGTACATGACACGTTAGCTGCAACGGTAGTTGTAGGCCAGACTTAGAAACACCTAACTGCTTTGTTTTGTTTCACCTCTTCCTTTACTTTCCTTCTTCGTTTATTAGGTAATATGCCTGCCTATCCCCATAAGGGTCAAGGGCATGATAGCAGGATTGACGCACCACGCCTCAAATCTGTAAGCCACCGAAAACGAATGTAAGCTAGAGCTCTGTAATTGATAGGTCACATCATTTGACCACAAATGATGTCACCAGATCATGATGAAAAGTAAAACGAACTCAACCTAACACAAGTTAGAGAAGAAAAAAGAGGAAACAAACAAAACAAATTTAAATCACAAAATTTGGTCAACGAGGCACCCGACCAAAGTAAAGTAACAATTCCAAAATTGTACTACGCTACGCTAACGTGCTAACCATATTGAGTAAATTTAAAACTTCTAAACATGAAAACTGTTAGTACTCAATCTAATGCCCTGCACCAGTACAGTGGCCAGTCATGGAGGTGTTGTCTTGTTGTTTGTTGTGTATGTGTCTGCTTCTTCTGCCTGTGTTTCTCCGATGTCTTCATCCCGACACATCGCCTAACGAAGGGGGGATATGTAGCAATTGTGGCCGCAACAGACACATTCAAACATGAGTCCACACAAAGTTAACTCAACATTCCAGGGCCATTTACGACTTGGACCCCTCTCCCTCCACACCAAGCGGACAAAGATTTACGACATCTGTGGTACCAAGCCCAGGAAGTAAGGGACTTCTCATTGGTCCACAGGCAGTTTTCTTCCCTTCCCCCATCGACAAAGTAACTTCTAAGTCCGGCTCTGTGACACCATAAATTCCTTAGAGATTCCAGCACTCCGTTGAAAATCAAGGAAACCCACAGAAACCTTGATACGTATAAACTGCATCAAATCACTAAACCAGTGATTGTCGAACAGACGGTAACCCTGCCATCTGTCGAATGCCCAAAGACTCTTTACACCCACATGAACACATATATGGACCAATCGTTTTTATACGATGTATTAAAATGTCTAGGGTGTGTACCTTATGTAAATCAAACTATGTATTCTAGTTACTGTGGAATTCTTGTATCTCTGTACTCTCAACTCTTAATATTATAGTGTTTAGTACCTTCTCATTCAGAAAAACTCAATAATACCGAATCTTGTAAAATAATTTACAGGAAACGTTTTATTATTAGAATACCAGCTTTGTACGGATAAACTGCTCCATCTGTCCGGCAGCCAGGAGGTGTAACCGAACTGAACAAAGAACTTTTGCGCGCCAAAAAACTGACAGACACGATTGGATCAACCCAAAGTGGGCGGCACAATCTTATCTATAAGAGCAGAGACCCCCTCACCCAGTGGGCCGATGTTCTTTTGTCCGCAGCTGCTGTTCCTGATTTTGCAGTCCACCTCGAAGGAGTTGGAGAACTCCAAAGGTGGAAGACCAGAATGGGTTGAATTTCATTCAAGCCATCTAGAACTCTCACTTTCCTTTCTTTTACTTAAGTTTATTTTCTTTCCGCGAGTCTCGTGTTCTAAGTTGTTTCGCCGCAAAGCTTCTCAACGAATCTCCAGCGAGCGCTTCAACTTCAAACAGCCACGAGACCTCATCCAGCAGCCAACACGCCACGTGGTTGGCTCCCCAAGATTCCCAAGACGCCCATCAGAGACACGACAAGACCTTCCGCGAATCACAAAGAACCGGAAACCCCTTTCTAACCAGGATCGAGAGGAATCCTGTTCAATGATGACACGCGCTACAAACGCAAGTAACCTCCAGATTCTAAACTGAACTGGTGCAGTGATATCAAATTGAATAACCCGCCTAAGCAACGATAGGAGGGTTTAAGTCAAAACCGTGGTTCATTCAGGTCATGTGTTATAAATGCAGATACTGCTAGAAACTTGGGACTCCATCTCTCTCTCTCTCTCTCTCTCTAAAACTCACTCTTTGCTTCCTCCTCTCTGCAACGCGTGAATGTGTGTATGTTTGTTTGTGTTAGATTCTAGTTTTACGTGTTAGAGTAATCAATAAAGCTGTGTTTATAAATTAAAGATAAGTGTTCTTGTGTTATGTGCTTAAATTTTAATGTCTTGAACTGCCGATCTAAGCTACCTGGCTATTAAATAGTGTTTCACTATTCTGTGGATATTAATATCCGCTGCAGAGTTGATAGTTACGGCCTGTTCAAATGAACGCTAGACGAGTCATTTGCTCGGTCGTAAAATAGACTCCTGCAAAATTCCCTATGAATTAATTAATTCATTACTTTGAGCTAAATAGACCTGTTCCCTTATACAGAGTCCCCTTGTTACATATCATATATGTAATACTTGTTACAGTACCTATCTATAGTTGTAAAGATCTACAGATGTTAATAAATATTTATGATTTACTCACCACTGTACAAGAGTTGTGGTGTTAACTTCAGGCAGCTGGATGGTGGTCTCAGCCATCACTTTCGCGTTACCCAGGATGCATTCGCGAATATTTTTGTATGAGTGGATGACCCGAGTCCACCGGCTCTGGCTACCCACTGGGCTTTTGCGGCCAGTGATGGCCATGCATAATTTAATAAATGTAGCCTCCACCAGCCGATTACAGTCTGGCCACTGAGCCGGACCATGTGACCCGACAAAACACCTGAAAAATAAAATGACTTGTTGAAAAACATAGCAAGAACAGATATGGTCACAAAGACAGTAAATAAAAAATAAAAATCAAAGAACATACCGTTTGGTGGATTCAACCCCCGGTGCCACTATCTTTTTAGTTGCCCTGAACCGACCCTTGTTCAGGGTGTCTTGGTGACGAGGTGGGTACTGCATTCTGCCCTTGTCAAAATTACTGAGGTCCTGCCAGAGGATATGACATCATGCGCCTCCTCCTGCGTCAGCGCAAGACTGTGGCTCCTTAAGGCCACAAGGCTGCTAGCCAACTTCTGCACTGCTGCATAGCCCGGGATATTATCTGGACCAACAGAGTCCTAAAAGAATGAAATAAAACACAGTGACACACTTGCAATGCACAGCATATTTAGGTGGATTTTTTAAATCAGTCATGTATAAAGTGAAATCTTACATCAAGGTCAGACGGAGAGAAAGATAACTCCATAGCAGCAGGAGGAGTTGCTGCTGTAATAGTTGAAGATGGGAGAGGGGATGCCCAGGCAGAAGTAGTGGCAGCGGAGGTTGAAGGACCAAGAGGAGAAGCAGTGGCGGTAGAGGCTCTTGGAGCAGGAGCGATGGATGGAGGAGTTGTGGGTAGGAGAGCAGGAGCGGTGGGTGGAGGAGCGGTGGCAACAGACACTGTCAGAGCAGGAGTGGTGGGTGGAGGAGCGGTGGGAGCAGGCATGGTGGGAAGAGGAGCCTCTAGGATGGGGACAGTGAAGTCCTCAAACTCCTCAGGCTCAACATAGCCCTCATCCTCGGCCACAGTCACGTCCTCTGTCTCCAGTGCAGCCAGGGTCAGCTTGTAGTCTTCCAGAGCACAGCCTGTCTGGTCATACAAGTACTCAACCCCTATGAGTTCTCCTGGAAGACAAAACATAATAATAAAACAAAAATGAATAAAATAAACACCAAACACAGGTTATGAACAGTTAGACATAATGAGGTGCAAGTAATTACTTATGTGTTTATACAGACAAAAAATGTGAACCTGTATATTTCAGCGGGTGTGTAGTCCACCAGCTTCATTCCTACAACCTTCTCTGCGAGCTGGTTGACCGCATGTCGCAGAAGGCCACTGTAAGAGTGTGGCTGCACTCTCCCCTCTGCTGCCCTGGCCCTGTCCTCATTCCACCTTGCAAGGCCATCCACCAGATAGGCCTGGAAAAAAGTGGCACTCGCCAAAGTTCCTAAAGAAAGAAATAGTTGTGTTATTCAATAATCTACAGTATATTCTACTAAATCCTCTATATGAAATTACATTTATGCGGAAAGTAGGTGTGACCTCTCACCTGGGATGAACCGGTTCATATGAAGATGGAAGCTCTCCAGAGAAGTGGACCCTCTGGCGCATCTATATGTTGGCAGACTGTGCCCCCCCTTCTGCAAGGTCCCTGTCTGCATGTACAGAAGAACACCAGGAGGGTCCTGGAGGCAACAGAGGTGTTTTTTCTGCGCCTTCCAGATTTCTTCCATCCGTGCCGAGTTGATCAGAGGCACACCAAGAGTGTTGCACCCTTCTCTCCTTCATAGGCCTGCAGAAGCTGGGAAATGAGTGCCTCCATCTCGCTGCTACTCCGTGTAAATGCGCTTACAGTGCAGCGCCATTTCTGCCGTGTGATGTGCCGCATCACATCTGCGTCTGACAGGTGGATGTGCTTTGCCTCCAGCTCTGCACGCTTGGCCTCCTTTAGTGCATGCACATCCTGCTCGTCCCAGAGAAAAATGCACTGGCTCAGCTGGTTCATAAAGCCAGCATAGAGGAGTGTGAGTCAGTGGTGCACCCACAGCAATCCCTACGCATGAAGTGCCATATGTCAAGCCGAATCTGCATACTGCCCCATTGCCGGAACATGCTGTGCAGATGTGGACCCACAACAGTCTCGGTCGACATACAGCACCTCAGGAGGCGGCACTCCAGCATCCTCGTAGCGGCTGATGAGGCCACCAATCATCTTTCCCAGACCGTAGCCCTCACTGGCCGTCAGCACCGACATGACGATCTGGCGTGCTCGTTCCCGATGTTGGTGGCCCAGGATGCTGTTGCGCGGCTCTCCCCTGCCAGCTTTTTCACAATTTTTTGGTCGAGTCCATCTTAAGAACTCGACCAAACTGAGATGTAATGGAGGCCTTTATCTCCTCCAGCCTGCTCAGCACATCCTGGGAGTAAACCTGCATCAGCCAGCGGTGCTTTGGCACTGTGAGCATCGCTGGTAGATCCCGAAGTCAACAGGAGCCACCAGCCCGAAGCAACAGCCTGCATTAGCCCCTGCAGTCTGTGAGGAACTGGAGCTGCTTGTGTAACCAGACCTCAGAGTGCTGCTCCTCCAGTTGCTTTTGGACCTGGCTGCTGCTGTTCCCCAGGCCCCTCTGGCGCATCTGCCGCACCACCTGCATGTCGCAGCCCAGCTTGGAGGTGAGCAGACATGGGAACTGCACCCGGTGGCGATGTCCAGCTGGCTGACGATGTTGTGGCTCCAGCTAATCACCTTCCTTTGCACCCCTTACATGCAAGGTATTCGGCTGCCATGAAGTAATGGCTGGCAACACCTACCATCCGCCTTATTTTCTGGTGCAGTCCGGCAGAGGTGAGTTCATGTCTGCCACAGTCTTCATGTGGACAGATCAGACGCACGCCAGAGTTTCCTTGGCATCCAGAGGACCAAGGGATGTCCAAAATACTGTTCCATCGCTGGAACGCCAGTGGGAGCAAGTGATGGCTGTGGGGGGTACCACCACATCTTGTCCACTCTGGCAAAATCCAGCTCTGGCTGTCCAGTCCGGGACCACTTAAATAATGCCTTGGATATCCACTGCTGGTCCAAGATTGGCAAGACGGTAATCCAGCCAGCAGGGAGGCAAACTTTGCTCTCTATTAAACAGAACAATCATAAAATACGGCACTTGTTTTGTGTGTGATATGTGTAGGCATGTGCCGGTATCAAATTTTCGTGTTGCGATTAATTGCTGTAGTTTTTATCATAGTATACGATATTATCACGGAAATTAAATAAGTTGCAAAAAGTGCTGTAATATTGTAACAGGTTTAATAACTTTTTATAACAAAAAAAACCCAGAACATTTAAATACAATAAAGCAATACACAAAAATGTATAAAGTAAACATTTTCAACACGTTCCTCTTTGACGTGTTGTTCATTTTAAACGGTTGTTGGGTAAAGTATTCTTAAAATGCATTCTAAAAATCAGAATAATTCGTAATAAATAATTATTCACGGTATTTTGAAGTGGCCACAATAACAATATCGTGCATGTTCATTATTGTGATATATCGTATTACAGTATACCAGCACATGTCTAGATATGTGTGAGCATGATCTTTGTGAGTATATTACGTGTTGCTATGGCCTCCTCAGCATGCTCTGCTGCCACTACAAGGTCCAGGTCATCCATCTCACAGCTCCCCTGCAGCTCCTCCTGCACCTGCTGCACCTGCTGCACAGCTGGAACAGCTAAACAGGAAAATAATTAATGTTAAGAAATAAATCATCTGTCATTACGCGTATTTAGAAAATATGTCCATTGTACACCTTATATAACATTATACACTTACAAGGCTGAAACCTGGGTGCTGAGACAAGTCTTTTCACAGACTTGTCCAGTGTCCTTTGACACATGGTCTTTCCCAACAACAAGGACCGCAGTGAGGACACTGGCATGTTGGGAGAAGGTTGTGTCCTGGTGGCGGAGGGTAGGACCCTGGTGGCGGAGGGTGGGACCCTGGTGGCAGAGGGTGGGACCCTGGTGGCAGAGGGTGGGACCCTGGTGGCAGAGGGTGGGACCCTGGTGGCAGAGGTGGGACCCTGGTGGCAGAGGGTGGGACCCTGGTGGCGGAGGCTGGGACCCTGGTGGCGGAGGCTGGGACCCTGGTGGCGGAAGCTAGGGCACTGGTGGTGGAGGAGGTGGACTGGGAGCTGGAGGAGGAAGCCTGGGACTGCTGGAGTTTGAAGGAGATAGCCTCCCGGCCCTCAGGAAACATCTCCATGTACTCCCTAAAAGCCTCCTTGTTGGCCCTGTTGCTCATGGAGTCTTTCACCTCACTGCTCTCCCGGATCATCGATGCCACGAGGTATCCTCCGTACCCCAGAGCATTCTCCACCACCCACCTAAAGGTTTTGCCTCTGAAGAGGCCAAACTGTAACTGGTGCAGACCTAGCACAGACAATCTATCGTCGGGATCAATGCCCATTGAAGATGCTGCTTTTCTGGCAGCCGCCAACACGTCATCAGGTGGAAGAGGACGAGACCACTGTCTGTCCTTGCTCTCCCTCTTCACTCTCATGGCGTCATGTGAATCATTTAAAATGATGCTGCCATCAGCTCTCTTGCGAAATTGTGGTTCCATCTCTGTCAGTGAATGAAAAAGACAAATGTTTAAGTAAACTGACTTTATAAAAGAACAAGAACACTGATTAAGGTAGGCATGAGAGACTACATTAAGGAATGAGAGACTACATTAAATATATTTAGCATGTTCCCATTTGCTCAAATAGCAAATGAAAAACTCCACAACAGTGTTTTCACAACTTTCCAAAAAAGGGAAAAAAAATTGAGATAGTCAGAAGAGAAAAATGTCAATTTTACCATTGCTCCACAGCCACTGTATTAGAAACACCCTCACAGCAGTGTTAACTAGTTTAATGTAATTTGATGCAAAGGTAATATAATACAAAGTCTAGAGTTATAAATATCCATAAAAATAAATAAATAATAATAATATTAATAATTTATATATATAAATAATATATGATGTATATATATATATATATATATATATATATATATATATATATATATATATATATATATATATATGCAGATGACGTCATCACAGTCTGTGAAAAGGGTAAATTCATGCAGAATACCCATTCTTAATATGTGCAAAAATTTTTGATATATGATGAAAAATGTCTTAATATGCCAAAACAAAAAAAGATTAAGACACGAGTGGACTGTCGTTTTAGTGCACGTTATTTCATATATGACTAAGGAACAAATATCAGACCACAAAAAGACACTAAAACTTACGTAAACTGAGGGGGTTAATCAGCGATTATTCCGTAAATTAGTCCTTCGCTAGTGACAGTCAAATACTGAAATGGAAAACGAAAAAGAAAAAAAAACACTTCCCAAAGCAGCCGATGTCCTCAAATATCGCGGTTGCTTTGTGGTTGCAAGCAGCTCTGTCATTGGCCACTTCGCGGTTGCTTTGTGGTTGCTACCCGTGCCGTGATTGGCTGGCACGGAGGCGTAGTTGCTCGACTCACAGCCGGCCGTGCGCGCCACAGAGCCCATTTGATTGCCTGTCTGGACCACGTGATGTTTTTTCTTCTGGGCATTTGCACATCCAACAGTGTGAAGATGTAAACTCTGTGGGCAGGAAAGAAAGGTCCTCGAGCCTCTGCATAACTGAAACCTGATTCAAAATGCTGAGGCCCTCTGTCCAAGAAAGAGCCAAGAGAACAGAGGACAGGCACCGCTGGGATTCGAACCCAGTATCTCCTGTTTACAAGACAGGCCCTTTGACCAGCTAAGCCACGGTGCCTGGTTGCCACTAAAAATTAGCTTGGGACACTGTCGTCCGAAATCAGCTGAGGTTGATTTGAAAATGGAAACAACCGCAAAAGCAACCTCGGTTTCACAGTTTGTGGTCAGCTCCAAGAAAAGCACATGCTTGCTAATGTTCACGGTCTTGAGCCACACAAGTATTTCCAAAGGCTCCGCTGGGATTTAAACCCAGGATTTCCTGTTTACAAGACAGGCCCTTTGACCAGCTAAGCCACGGGGCCTGGCTGCTACTGAAAATTAGCTTGGGTCACTGTCGTCTGACAACAGCTAATGGATGATTTGAAAATGTTAACAACCGCAAAAGCAACCTCGGTTTCACAGTTTGTGGTCAGCTTCTGAAAAAGAACATGCTTGCTAAGGTTCACAGCTTTGTGCCACACAAGTATTTCAAAGGCACCGCTGGGATTCGAACCCAGGATCTCCTGTTTACTAGACAGGCGCTTTAACCAACTAAGCCACGGCGCCAAGCTCCATGTGCTTACCCTGGAATTGCAAACTAGGAATCGTTTAACTAATACCATTTAAGCTACAGAAAGAGACCAGTACGCAGGAAACGTTTAGCAAAAACAAAATATCAAAATTTACGACTCTGGTGGGACTCGAACCCACAACCTTTGAATAGCCTCATTTTGCAATCTAGAAGTCCAATGCGCTATCCATTGCGCCACAGAGCCCATTTGATTGCCTGTCTGGACCACGTGATGTTTTTTCTTCTGGGCATTTGCACATCCAACAGTGTGAAGATGTAAACTCTGTGGGCAGGAAAGACAGGTCCTCGAGCCTCTGCATAACTGAAACCTGATTCAAAATGCTGAGGCCCTCTGTCCAAGAAAGAGCCAAGAGAACAGAGGACAGGCACCGCTGGGATTCGAACCCAGGATCTCCTGTTTACAAGACAGGCCCTTTGACCAGCTAAGCCACGGGGCCTGGCTGCTACTGAAAATTAGCTTGGGTCACTGTCGTCTGACAACAGCTAATGGATGATTTGAAAATGTTAACAACCGCAAAAGCAACCTCGGTTTCACAGTTTGTGGTCAGCTTCCGGAAAAGCACATGCTTGCTAAGGTTCACAGCTTTGTGCCACACAAGTATTTCAAAGGCACCGCTGGGATTCGAACCCAGGATCTCCTGTTTACTAGACAGGCGCTTTAACCAACTAAGCCACGGCGCCAAGCTCCATGTGCTTACCCTGGAATTGCAAACTAGGAATCGTTTAACTAATACCATTTAAGCTACAGAAAGAGACCAGTACCGCAGGAAACGTTTAGCAAAAACAAAATATCAAAATTTACGACTCTGGTGGGACTCGAACCCACAACCTTTGAATAGCCTCATTTTGCAATCTAGAAGTCCAATGCGCTATCCATTGCGCCACAGAGCCCATTTGATTGCCTGTCTGGACCACGTGATGTTTTTTCTTCTGGGCATTTGCACATCCAACAGTGTGAAGATGTAAACTCTGTGGGCAGGAAAGACAGGTCCTCGAGCCTCTGCATAACTGAAACCTGATTCAAAATGCTGAGGCCCTCTGTCCAAGAAAGAGCCAAGAGAACAGAGGACAGGCACCGCTGGGATTCGAACCCAGGATCTCCTGTTTACAAGACAGGCGCTTTGACCAGCTAAGCCACGGTGCCTGGCTGCCACTAAAAATTAGCTTGGGACACTGTCGTCCGAAATCAGCTGAGGTTGATTTGAAAATGGAAACAACCGCAAAGCAACCTCGGTTTCACAGTTTATGGTCAGCTCCCAGAAATGCACATGCTTGCTAATGTACCATTCGAAAACAGGATCTCCTGTTTACTAGACAGGCCCTTTGACCAGCTAAGCCACGGGCCTGGCTGCTACTGAAAATTAGCTTGGGTCACTGTCGTCTGACAACAGCTAATGGATGATTTGAAAATGGAAACAACCGCAAAATCAACCTCGGTTTTACAGTTTATGGTCAGCTCCCAGAAATGCACATGCTTGCTAATGTTCACGGACTTGAGCCACACAAGTATTTCCAAAGGCTCCGCTGGGATTTGAACCCAGGATTTCCTGTTTACAAGACAGGCCCTTTGACCAGCTAAGCCACGGGACCTGGCTGCTACTGAAAATTAGCTTGGGTCACTGTCGTCTGACAACAGCTAATGGATGATTTGAAAATGTTAACAACCGCAAAAGCAACCTCGGTTTCACAGTTTGTGGTCAGCTTCCGAAAAGCACATGCTTGCTAAGGTTCACAGCTTTGTGCCACACAAGTATTTCCAATGGCTCTGCTGGGATTCAAACCCAGGATCTCCTGTTTACTAGACAGGCCCTTTGACCAGCTAAGCCACGGGGCCTGGCTGCTACTAAAAATTATCTTGGGTCACTGTCGTCTGACAACAGCTAATGGATGATTTGAAAATGGAAACAACCGCAAAAGCAACCTCGGTTTCACAGTTTATGGTCAGCTCCCAGAAATGCACATGCTTGCTAATGTTCACGGACTTGAGCCACACAAGTATTTCCAAAGGCTCCGCTGGGATTTGAACCCAGGATTTCCTGTTTACAAGACAGGCCCTTTGACCAGCTAAGCCACGGGCCTGGCTGCTACTGAAAATTAGCTTGGGGCACTGTCGTCTGAAAACAGCTGAGGGATGATTTGAAAAAGGAAACAACCGCAAATGGAACCTCGGTTTCACAGTTTGTGGTCAGCTTCGAAAAGCACATGCTTGCTAAGGTTCACAGCTTTGTGCCACACAAGTATTTCCAATGGCTCCGCTGGGATTCAAACCCAGGATCTCCTGTTTACTAGACAGGCGCTTTAACCAACTAAGCCACGGCGCCAAGCTCCATGTGCTGACCCTGGAATTGCAAACTAGGAATCGTTTAACTAATACCATTTAAGCTACAGAAAGAGACCGGCACCGCAGGAAACCCAGGAAACGTTTAGCAAAAACAAAATATCAAAATTTACGACTCTGGTGGGACTCGAACCCACAACCTTTGAATAGCCTCATTTTGCAATCTAGAAGTCCAATGCGCTATCCATTGCGCCACAGAGCCCATTTGATTGCCTGTCTGGACCACGTGATGTTTTTTCTTCTGGGCATTTGCACATCCAACAGTGTGAAGATGTAAACTCTGTGGGCAGGAAAGACAGGTCCTCGAGCCTCTGCATAACTGAAACCTGATTCAAAATGCTGAGGCCCTCTGTCCAAGAAAGAGCCAAGAGAACAGAGGACAGGCACCGCTGGGATTAGAACCCAGGATCTCCTGTTTACAAAACAGGCGCTTTGACCAGCTAAGCCACGGTGCCTGGCTGCCACTAAAAATTAGCTTGGGACACTGTCGTCCGAAATCAGCTGAGGGTTGATTTGAAAATGGAAACAACCGCAAAGCAACCTCGGTTTCACAGTTTGTGGTCAGCTCCAAGAAAAGCACATGCTTGCTAATGTTCACGGTCTTGAGCCACACAAGTATTTCCAAAGGCTCCGCTGGGATTTAAACCCAGGATTTCCTGTTTACAAGACAGGCCCTTTGACCAGCTAAGCCACGGGCCTGGCTGCTACTGAAAATTAGCTTGGGTCACTGTCGCCTGACAACAGCTAATGGATGATTTGAAAATGTTAACAACCGCAAAGCAACCTCGGTTTCACAGTTTGTGGTCAGCTTCTGGAAAAGCACATGCTTGCTAAGGTTCACAGCTTTGTGCCACACAAGTATTTCAAACCGCTGGGATTCGAACCCAGGATCTCCTGTTTACTAGACAGGCGCTTTAACCAACTAAGCCACGGCGCCAAGCTCCATGTGCTTACCCTGGAATTGCAAACTAGGAATCGTTTAACTAATACCATTTAAGCTACAGAAAGAGACCAGTACGCAGGAAACGTTTAGCAAAAACAAAATATCAAAATTTACGACTCTGGTGGGACTCGAACCCACAACCTTTGAATAGCCTCATTTTGCAATCTAGAAGTCCAATGCGCTATCCATTGCGCCACAGAGCCCATTTGATTGCCTGTCTGGACCACGTGATGTTTTTCTTCTGGGCATTTGCACATCCAACAGTGTGAAGATGTAAACTCTGTGGGCAGGAAAGACAGGTCCTCGAGCCTCTGCATAACTGAAACCTGATTCAAAATGCTGAGGCCCTCTGTCCAAGAAAGAGCCAAGAGAACAGAGGACAGGCACCGCTGGGATTCGAACCCAGGATCTCCTGTTTACAAGACAGGCCCTTTGACCAGCTAAGCCACGGGGCTTGCTGCTACTGAAAATTAGCTTGGGTCACTGTCGTCCGACAACATCTAAAGGCTGATTTGAAAATGTTAACAACCGCAAAGCAACCTCGGTTTCACAGTTTGTGGTCAGCTTCCGGAAAAGCACATGCTTGCTAAGGTTCACAGCTTTGTGCCACACAAGTATTTCAAAGGCACCGCTGGGATTCGAACCCAGGATCTCCTGTTTACTAGACAGGCGCTTTAACCAACTAAGCCACGGCGCCAAGCTCCATGTGCTTACCCTGGAATTGCAAACTAGGAATCGTTTAACTAATACCATTTAAGCTACAGAAAGAGACCGGTACCGCAGGAAACGTTTAGCAAAAACAAAATATCAAAATTTACGACTCTGGTGGGACTCGAACCCACAACCTTTGAATGGCCTCATTTTGCAATCTAGAAGTCCAATGTGCTATCCATTGCGCCACAGAGCCCATTTGATTGCCTGCCTGGACCACGTGATGTTTTTTCTTCTGGGCATTTGCACATCCAACAGTGTGAAGATGTAAACTCTGTGGGCAGGAAAGACAGGTCCTCGAGCCTCTGCATAACTGAAACCTGATTCAAAATGCTGAGGCCCTCTGTCCAAGAAAGAGCCAAGAGAACAGAGGACAGGCACCGCTGGGATTCGAACCCAGGATCTCCTGTTTACAAGACAGGCGCTTTGACCAGCTAAGCCACGGTGCCTGGCTGCCACTAAAAATTAGCTTGGGACACTGTCGTCCGAAATCAGCTGAGGGTTGATTTGAAAATGGAAACAACCGCAAAAGCAACCTCGGTTTCACAGTTTATGGTCAGCTCCCAGAAATGCACATGCTTGCTAATGTACCATTCGAAAACAGGATCTCCTGTTTACTAGACAGGCCCTTTGACCAGCTAAGCCACGGGGCCTGGCTGCTACTGAAAATTAGCTTGGGTCACTGTCGTCTGACAACAGCTAATGGATGATTTGAAAATGGAAACAACCGCAAAATCAACCTCGGTTTTACAGTTTATGGTCAGCTCCCAGAAATGCACATGCTTGCTAATGTTCACGGACTTGAGCCACACAAGTATTTCCAAAGGCTCCGCTGGGATTTAAACCCAGGATTTCCTGTTTACAAGACAGGCCCTTTGACCAGCTAAGCCACGGGGCCTGGCTGCTACTGAAAATTAGCTTGGGTCACTGTCGTCTGACAACAGCTAATGGATGATTTGAAAATGGAAACAACCGCAAAAGCAACCTCGGTTTCACAGTTTGTGGTCAGCTTCCAGAAAAGCACATGCTTGCTAAGGTTCACAGCTTTGTGCCACACAAGTATTTCCAAAGGCTCCGCTGGGATTCAAACCCAGGATCTCCTGTTTACTAGACAGGCGCTTTAACCAACTAAGCCACGGCGCCAAGCTCCATGTGCTGACCCTGGAATTGCAAACTAGGAATCGTTTAACTAATACCATTTAAGCTACAGAAAGAGACTGCACCGCAGGAAACCCAGGAAACGTTTAGCAAAAACAAAATATCAAAATTTACGACTCTGGTGGGACTCGAACCCACAACCTTTGAATAGCCTCATTTTGCAATCTAGAAGTCCAATGCGCTATCCATTGCGCCACAGAGCCCATTTGATTGCCTGTCTGGACCACGTGATGTTTTTCTTCTGGGCATTTGCACATCCAACAGTGTGAAGATGTAAACTCTGTGACAGGAAAGACAGGTCCTCGAGCCTCTGCATAACTGAAACCTGATTCAAAATGCTGAGGCCCTCTGTCCAAGAAAGAGCCAAGAGAACAGAGGACAGGCACCGCTGGGATTCGAACCCAGGATCTCCTGTTTACAAGACAGGCGCTTTGACCAGCTAAGCCACGGTGCCTGGCTGCCACTAAAAATTAGCTTGGGACACTGTCGTCCGAAATCAGCTGAGGGTTGATTTGAAAATGGAAACAACCGCAAAAGCAACCTCGGTTTCACAGTTTGTGGTCAGCTCCAAGAAAAGCACATGCTTGCTAATGTTCACGGTCTTGAGCCACACAAGTATTTCCAAAGGCTCCGCTGGGATTTAAACCCAGGATTTCCTGTTTACAAGACAGGCCCTTTGACCAGCTAAGCCACGGGGCCTGGCTGCTACTGAAAATTAGCTTGGGTCACTGTCGTCTGACAACAGCTAATGGATGATTTGAAAATGTTAACAACCGCAAAAGCAACCTCGGTTTCACAGTTTGTGGTCAGCTCCTGGAAAAACACATGCTTGCTAAGGTTCACAGCTTTGTGTCACACAATTATTTCAAAGGCACCGCTGGGATTCGAACCCAGGATCTCCTGTTTACTAGACAGGCGCTTTAACCAACTAAGCCACGGCGCCAAGCTCCATGTGCTTACCCTGGAATTGCTAACTAGGAATCGTTTAACTAATACCATTTAAGATACAGAAAGAGACCAGTACCGCAGGAAACGTTTAGCAAAAACAAAATATCAAAATTTACGACTCTGGTGGGACTCGAACCCACAACCTTTGAATAGCCTCATTTTGCAATCTAGAAGTCCAATGCGCTATCCATTGCGCCACAGAGCCCATTTGATTGCCTGTCTGGACCACGTGATGTTTTTTCTTCTGGGCATTTGCACATCCAACAGTGTGAAGATGTAAACTCTGTGGGCAGGAAAGACAGGTCCTCGAGCCTCTGCATAACTGAAACCTGATTCAAAATGCTGAGGCCCTCTGTCCAAGAAAGAGCCAAGAGAACAGAGGACAGGCACCGCTGGGATTCGAACCCAGGATCTCCTGTTTACAAGACAGGCCCTTTGACCAGCTAAGCCACGGGGCCTGGCTGCTACTGAAAATTAGCTTGGGTCACTGTCGTCTGACAACAGCTAATGGATGATTTGAAAATGTTAACAACCGCAAAAGCAACCTCGGTTTCACAGTTTGTGGTCAGCTTCCGGAAAAGCACATGCTTGCTAAGGTTCACAGCTTTGTGCCACACAAGTATTTCAAAGGCACCGCTGGGATTCGAACCCAGGATCTCCTGTTTACTAGACAGGCGCTTTAACCAACTAAGCCACGGCACCAAGCTCCATGTGCTTACCCTGGAATTGCAAACTAGGAATCGTTTAACTAATACCATTTAAGCTACAGAAAGAGACCAGTACCGCAGGAAACGTTTAGCAAAAACAAAATATCAAAATTTCTGACTCTGGTGGGACTCGACCCACAACCTTTGAATGGCCTCATTTTGCAATCTAGAAGTCCAATGTGCTATCCATTGCGCCACAGAGCCCATTTGATTGCCTTTCTGGACCACGTGATGTTTTTCTTCTGGGCATTTGCACATCCAACAGTGTGAAGATGTAAACTCTGTGGGCAGGAAAGACAGGTCCTCGAGCCTCTGCATAACTGAAACCTGATTCAAAATGCTGAGGCCCTCTGTCCAAGAAAGAGCCAAGAGAACAGAGGACAGGCACCGCTGGGATTCGAACCCAGGATCTCCTGTTTACAAGACAGGCGCTTTGACCAGCTAAGCCACGGTGCCTGGCTGCCACTAAAAATTAGCTTGGGACACTGTCGTCCGAAATCAGCTGAGGTTGATTTGAAAATGGAAACAACCGCAAAGCAACCTCGGTTTCACAGTTTATGGTCAGCTCCCAGAAATGCACATGCTTGCTAATGTACCATTCGAAAACAGGATCTCCTGTTTACTAGACAGGCCCTTTGACCAGCTAAGCCACGGGGCCTGGCTGCTACTGAAAATTAGCTTGGGTCACTGTCGTCTGACAACAGCTAATGGATGATTTGAAAATGGAAACAACCGCAAAAGCAACCTCGGTTTTACAGTTTTATGGTCAGCTCCCAGAAATGCACATGCTTGCTAATGTTCACGGACTTGAGCCACACAAGTATTTCCAAAGGCTCCGCTGGGATTTAAACCCAGGATTTCCTGTTTACAAGACAGGCCCTTTGACCAGCTAAGCCACGGGGCCTGGCTGCTACTGAAAATTAGCTTGGGTCACTGTCGTCTGACAACAGCTAATGGATGATTTGAAAATGTTAACAACCGCAAAAGCAACCTCGGTTTCACAGTTTGTGGTCAGCTTCCGAAAAGCACATGCTTGCTAAGGTTCACAGCTTTGTGCCACACAAGTATTTCCAAAGGCTCCGCTGGGATTCAAACCCAGGATCTCCTGTTTACTAGACAGGCCCTTTGACCAGCTAAGCCACGGGCCTGGCTGCTACTGAAAATTAGCTTGGGTCACTGTCGTCTGACAACAGCTAATGGCTGATTTGAAAATGGAAACAACCGCAAAAGCAACCTCGGTTTCACAGTTTATGGTCAGCTCCCAGAAATGCACATGCTTGCTAATGTTCACGGACTTGAGCCACACAAGTATTTCCAAAGACTCCGCTGGGATTTAAACCCAGGATTTCCTGTTTACTAGACAGGCCCTTTGACCAGCTAAGCCACGGGCCTGGCTGCTACTGAAAATTAGCTTGGGTCATTGTCGTCTGACAACAGCTAATGGATGATTTGAAAATGGAAACAACCGCAAAGCAACCTCGGTTTTACAGATTATGGTCAGCTCCCAGAAATGCACATGCTTGCTAATGTTCACGGACTTGAGCCACACAAGTATTTCCAAAGGCTCGCTGGGATTTAAACCCAGGATTTCCTGTTTACAAGACAGGCCCTTTGACCAGCTAAGCCACGGGCCTGGCTGCTACTGAAAATTAGCTTGGGTCACTGTCGTCTGACAACAGCTAATGGATGATTTGAAAATGTTAACAACCGCAAAAGCAACCTTGGTTTCACAGTTTGTGGTCAGCTTCGGAAAAGCACATGCTTGCTAAGGTTCACAGCTTTGTGCCACACAAGTATTTCCAATGGCTCCGCTGGGATTCAAACCCAGGATCTCCTGTTTACTAGACAGGCCCTTTGACCAGCTAAGCCACGGGGCCTGGCTGCTACTAAAAATTAGCTTGGGTCACTGTCGTCTGACAACAGCTAATGGCTGATTTGAAAATGGAAACAACCGCAAAAAGCAACCTCGGTTTCACAGTTTATGGTCAGCTCCCAGAAATGCACATGCTTGCTAATGTTCACGGACTTGAGCCACACAAGTATTTCCAAAGGCTCCGCTGGGATTTAAACCCAGGATTTCCTGTTTACAAGACAGGCCCTTTGACCAGCTAAGCCACGGGGCCTGGCTGCTACTGAAAATTAGCTTGGGTCACTGTCGTCTGACAACAGCTAATGGATGATTTGAAAATGTTAACAACCGCAAAAGCAAACTCGGTTTCACAGTTTGTGGTCAGCTTCCGAAAAGCACATGCTTGCTAAGGTTCACAGCTTTGTGCCACACAAGTATTTCCAAAGGCTCCGCTGGGATTCGAACCCAGGATCTCCTGTTTACTAGACAGGCGCTTTAACCAACTAAGCCACGGCGCCAAGCTACATGTGCTGACCCTGGAATTGCAAACTAGGAATCGTTTAACTAATACCATTTAAGCTACAGAAAGAGACCGGTACCGCAGGAAACCCAGGAAACGTTTAGCAAAAACAAAATATCAAAATTTACTCTGGTGGGACTCGAACCCACAACCTTTGAATAGCCTCATTTTGCAATCTAGAAGTCCAATGCGCTATCCATTGCGCCACAGAGCCCATTTGATTGCCTGTCTGGACCACGTGATGTTTTTCTTCTGGGCATTTGCACATCCAACAGTGTGAAGATGTAAACTCTGTGACAGGAAAGACAGGTCCTCGAGCCTCTGCATAACTGAAACCTGATTCAAAATGCTGAGGCCCTCTGTCCAAGAAAGAGCCAAGAGAACAGAGGACAGGCACCGCTGGGATTCGAACCCAGGATCTCCTGTTTACAAGACAGGCGCTTTGACCAGCTAAGCCACGGTGCCTGGCTGCCACTAAAAATTAGCTTGGGACACTGTCGTCCGAAATCAGCTGAGGGTTGATTTGAAAATGGAAACAACCGCAAAAGCAACCTCGGTTTCACAGTTTGTGGTCAGCTCCAAGAAAAGCACATGCTTGCTAATGTTCAGGGTCTTGAGCCACACAAGTATTTCCAAAGACTCCGCTGGGATTTGAACCCAGGATTTCCTGTTTACAAGACAGGCCCTTTGACCAGCTAAGCCACGGGCCTGTCTGCTACTGAAAATTAGCTTGGGTCACTGTCGTCCGACAACAGCTAATGGATGATTTGAAAATGTTAACAACCGCAAAGCAACCTCGGTTTCACAGTTTGTGGTCAGCTTCGGAAAAGCACATGCTTGCTAAGGTTCACAGCTTTGTTACACACAAGTATTTTAAAGGCACCGCTGGGATTCGAACCCCAGGATCTCCTGTTTACTAGACAGGCTCTTTAACCAACTAAGCCACGGCACCAAGCTCCATGTGCTTACCCTGGAATTGCAAACTAGGAATCGTTTAACTAATACCATTTAAGCTACAGAAAGAGACCGGTACCGCAGGAAACGTTTTGCAAAAACAAAATACCAAAATTCCCGACTCTGGTGGGATTAGAAACCAAAACCTTTGAATGGCCTCATTTTGCAATCTAGAAGTCCAATGCGCTATCCATTGTGCCACAGAGCTCGTTTGATTGCCTGTCTGGACCACGTGATGTTTTTCTTCTGGGCATTTGCACATCCAACAGTGTGTTGATGTAAACTCTGTGGGCAGGAAAGACAGGTCCTCAAGCCTCTGCATAACTGAAACTTGATTCAAAATGCTGAGGCCCTCTGTCCAAGAAAGAGCCAAGAGAACAGAGGACAGGCACCGCTGGGATTCGAACCCAGGATCTCCTGTTTACAAGACAGGCCCTTTGACCAGCTAAGCCACGGGGCCTGGCTGCTACTGAAAATTAGCTTGGGTCACTGTCGTCTGACAACAGCTAATGGATGATTTGAAAATGTTAACAACCGCAAAGCAACCTCGGTTTCACAGTTTGTGGTCAGCTTCTGGAAAAGCACATGCTTGCTAAGGTTCACAGTTTTGTGCCACACAAGTATTTCAAAGGCACCGCTGGGATTCGAACCCAGGATCTCCTGTTTACTAGACAGGCGCTTTAACCAACTAAGCCACGGCGCCAAGCTCCATGTGCTTACCCTGGAATTGCAAACTAGGAATCGTTTAACTAATACCATTTAAGCTACAGAAAGAGACCAGTACACGCAGGAAACGTTTAGCAAAAACAAAATATCAAAATTTACGACTCTGGTGGGACTCGAAGCCACAACCTTTGAATAGCCTCATTTTGCAATCTAGAAGTCCAATGCGCTATCCATTGCGCCACAGAGCCCATTTGATTGCCTTTCTGGACCACGTGATGTTTTTTCTTCTGGGCATTTGCACATCTAACAGTGTGAAGATGTAAACTCTGTGGGCAGGAAAGACAGGTCCTCGAGCCTCTGCATAACTGAAACCTGATTCAAAATGCTGAGGCCCTCTGTCCAAGAAAGAGCCAAGAGAACAGAGGACAGGCACCGCTGGGATTCGAACCCAGGATCTCCTGTTTACAAGACAGGCGCTTTGACCAGCTAAGCCACGGTGCCTGGCTGCCACTAAAAATTAGCTTGGGACACTGTAGTCCGAAATCAGCTGAGGTTGTTTTGAAAATGGAAACAACCGCAAAAGCAACCTCGGTTTCACAGTTTATGGTCAGCTCCCAGAAATGCACATGCTTGCTAATGTACCATTCGAAACAGGATCTCCTGTTTACTAGACAGGCCCTTTGACCAGCTAAGCCACGGGCCTGGCTGCTACTGAAAATTAGCTTGGGTCACTGTCTGACAACAGCTAATGGATGATTTGAAAATGGAAACAACCGCAAAAGCAACCTCGGTTTACAGTTTATGGTCAGCTCCCAGAAATGCACATGCTTGCTAATGTTCACGGACTTGAGCCACACAAGTATTTCCAAAGGCTCCGCTGGGATTTAAACCCAGGATTTCCTGTTTACAAGACAGGCCCTTTGACCAGCTAAGCCACGGGACCTGGCTGCTACTGAAAATTAGCTTGGGTCACTGTCGTCCGACAACAGCTAAAGGATGATTTGAAAATGTTAACAACCGCAAAAGCAACCTCGGTTTCACAGTTTGTGGTCAGCTTCGGAAAAGCACATGCTTGCTAAGGTTCACAGCTTTGTTACACACAAGTATTTCCAAAGGCTCCGCTGGGATTCGAACCCAGGATCTCCTGTTTACTAGACAGGCCCTTTGACCAGCTAAAACACGGGGCCTGGCTGCTACTGAATATTAGCTTGGGTCACTGTCGTCTGACAACAGCTAATGGCTTATTTGAAAATGGAAACAACCGCAAAGCAACCTCGGTTTCACAGTTTAAGGTCAGCTCCCAGAAATGCACATGCTTGCTAATGTTCACGGACTTGAGCCACACAAGTATTTCCAAAGGCTCGCTGGGATTTAAACCCAGGATTTCCTGTTTACAAGACAGGCCCTTTGACCAGCTAAGCCACGGGCCTGGATGCTACTGAAAATTAGCTTGGGTCACTGTCGTCTGACAACAGCTAATGGATGATTTGAAAATGTTAACAACCGCAAAAGCAACCTCGGTTTCACAGTTTATGGTCAGCTCCCAGAAATGCACATGCTTGCTAATGTTCACGGACTTGAGCCACACAAGTATTTCCAAAGGCACCGCTGGGATTCGAACCCAGGATCTCCTGTTTACTAGACAGGCGCTTTAACCAACTAAGCCACGGCGCCAAGCTCCATGTGCTTACCCTGGAATTGCAAACTAGGAATCGTTTAACTAATACCATTTAAGCTACAGAAAGAGACCGGTACCGCAGGAAACGTTTAGCAAAAACAAAATATCAAAATTTACGACTCTGGTGGGACTCGAAACCACAACCTTTGAATAGCCTCATTTTGCAATCTAGAAGTCCAATGCGCTATCCATTGCGCCACAGAGCCCATTTGATTGCCTTTCTGGACCACGTGATGTTTTTCTTCTGGGCATTTGCACATCTAACAGTGTGAAGATGTAAACTCTGTGGGCAGGAAAGACAGGTCCTCGAGCCTCTGCATAACTGAAACCTGATTCAAAATGCTGAGGCCCTCTGTCCAAGAAAGAGCCAAGAGAACAGAGGACAGGCACCGCTGGGATTCGAACCCAGGATCTGCTGTTTACAAGACAGGCGCTTTGACCAGCTAAGCCACGGTGCCTGGCTGCCACTAAAATTAGCTTGGGACACTGTCGTCCGAAATCAGCTGAGGTTGTTTTGAAAATGGAAACAACCGCAAAGCAACCTCGGTTTCACAGTTTATGGTCAGCTCCCAGAAATGCACATGCTTGCTAATGTACCATTCGAAAACAGGATCTCCTGTTTACTAGACAGGCCCTTTGACCAGCTAAGCCACGGGCCTGGCTGCTACTGAAAATTAGCTTGGGTCACTGTCGTCTGACAACAGCTAATGGATGATTTGAAAATGGAAACAACCGCAAAGCAACCTCGGTTTTACAGTTTATGGTCAGCTCCCAGAAATGCACATGCTTGCTAATGTTCACGGACTTGAGCCACACAAGTATTTCCAAAGGCTCCGCTGGGATTTAAACCCAGGATTTCCTGTTTACAAGACAGGCCCTTTGACCAGCTAAGCCACGGGCCTGGCTGCTACTGAAAATTAGCTTGGGTCACTGTCGTCTGACAACAGCTAATGGATGATTTGAAAATGTTAACAACCGCAAAAGCAACCTCGGTTTCACAGTTTGTGGTCAGCTTCGGAAAAGCACATGCTTGCTAAGGTTCACAGCTTTGTGCCACACAAGTATTTCCAAAGGCTCCGCTGGGATTCAAACCCAGGATCTTCTGTTTACTAGACAGGCCCTTTGACCAGCTAAGCCACGGGGCCTGGCTGCTACTGAAAATTAGCTTGGGTCACTGTCGTCTGACAACAGCTAATGGCTGATTTGAAAATGGAAACAACCGCAAAAGCAACCTCGGTTTCACAGTTTATGGTCAGCTCCCAGAAATGCACATGCTTGCTAATGTTCACGGACTTGAGCCACACAAGTATTTCCAAAGGCTCCGCTGGGATTTAAACCCAGGATTTCCTGTTTACAAGACAGGCCCTTTGACCAGCTAAGCCACGGGGCCTGGCTGCTACTGAAAATTAGCTTGGGTCACTGTCGTCTGACAACAGCTAATGGATGATTTGAAAATGTTAACAACCGCAAAAGCAACCTCGGTTTCACAGTTTGTGGTCAGCTCCCAGAAATGCACATGCTTGCTAATGTTCACGGACTTGAGCCACACAAGTATTTCCAAAGGCTCCGCTGGGATTCGAACCCAGGATCTCCTGTTTACAAGACAGGCCCTTTGACCAGCTAAGCCACGGGGCCTGGCTGCTACTGAAAATTAGCTTGGGTCACTGTCGTCTGACAACAGCTAATGGATGATTTGAAAATGGAAACAACCGCAAAAGCAACCTCGGTTTCACAGTTTGTGGTCAGCTTCCGGAAAAGCACATGCTTGCTAAGGTTCACAGCTTTGTGCCACACAAGTATTTCCAAAGGCTCCGCTGGGATTCGAACCCAGGATCTCCTGTTTACTAGACAGGCGCTTTAACAACTAAACCACGGCGCCAAGCTCCATGTGCTGACCCTGGAATTGCAAACTAGGAATCGTTTAACTAATACCATTTAAGCTACAGAAAGAGACCGGTACCGCAGGAAACCCAGGAAACGTTTAGCAAAAACAAAATATCAAAATTTACGACTCTGGTGGGACTCGAACCCACAACCTTTGAATAGCCTCATTTTGCAATCTAGAAGTCCAATGCGCTATCCATTGCGCCACAGAGCCCATTTGATTGCCTGTCTGGACCACGTGATGTTTTTTCTTCTGGGCATTTGCACATCCAACAGTGTGAAGATGTAAACTCTGTGACAGGAAAGACAGGTCCTCGAGCCTCTGCATAACTGAAACCTGATTCAAAATGCTGAGGCCCTCTGTCCAAGAAAGAGCCAAGAGAACAGAGGACAGGCACCGCTGGGATTCGAACCCATGATCTCCTGTTTACAAGACAGGCGCTTTGACCAGCTAAGCCACGGTGCCTGGCTGCCACTAAAAATTAGCTTGGGACACTGTCGTCCGAAATCAGCTGAGGGTTGATTTGAAAATGGAAACAACCGCAAAAGCAACCTCGGTTTCACAGTTTGTGGTCAGCTCCAAGAAAAGCACATGCTTGCTAATGTTCACGGTCTTGAGCCACACAAGTATTTCCAAAGGCTCCGCTGGGATTTAAACCCAGGATTTCCTGTTTACAAGACAGGCCCTTTGACCAGCTAAGCCACGGGCCTGTCTGCTACTGAAAATTAGCTTGGGTCACTGTCGTCCGACAACAGCTAAAGGATGATTTGAAAATGTTAACAACCGCAAAAGCAACCTCGGTTTCACAGTTTGTGGTCAGCTTCCGGAAAAGCACATGCTTGCTAAGGTTCACAGCTTTGTTACACACAAGTATTTTAAAGGCACCGCTGGGATTCGAACCCCAGGATCTCCTGTTTACTAGACAGGCGCTTTAAACAACTAAGCCACGGCGCCAAGCTCCATGTGCTTACCCTGGAATTGCAAACTAGGAATCGTTTAACTAATACCATTTAAGCTACAGAAAGAGACCGGTACCGCAGGAAACGTTTAGCAAAAACAAAATATCAAAATTTACGACTCTGGTGGGACTCGAACCCACAACCTTTGAATAGCCTCATTTTGCAATCTAGAAGTCCAATGCGCTATCCATTGCGCCACAGAGCCCATTTGATTGCCTGTCTGGACCACGTGATGTTTTTTCTTCTGGGCATTTGCACATCCAACAGTGTGAAGATGTAAACTCTGTGGGCAGGAAAGACAGGTCCTCGAGCCTCTGCATAACTGAAACTTGATTCAAAATGCTGAGGCCCTCTGTCCAAGAAAGAGCCAAGAGAACAGAGGACAGGCACCGCTGGGATTCGAACCCAGGATCTCCTGTTTACAAGACAGGCCCTTTGACCAGCTAAGCCACGGGGCCTGGCTGCTACTGAAAATTAGCTTGGGTCACTGTCGTCTGACAACAGCTAATGGATGATTTGAAAATGTTAACAACCGCAAAAGCAACCTCGGTTTCACAGTTTGTGGTCAGCTTCTGGAAAAGCACATGCTTGCTAAGGTTCACAGCTTTGTGCCACACAAGTATTTCAAAGGCACCGCTGGGATTCGAACCCAGGATCTCCTGTTTACTAGACAGGCGCTTTAACCAACTAAGCCACGGCGCCAAGCTCCATGTGCTTACCCTGGAATTGCAAACTAGGAATCGTTTAACTAATACCATTTAAGCTACAGAAAGAGACCGGTACCGCAGAAACGTTTAGCAAAACAAAATATCAAAATTTACGACTCTGGTGGGACTCGAATCCACAACCTTTGAATAGCCTCATTTTGCAATCTAGAAGTCCAATGCGCTATCCATTGCGCCACAGAGCCCATTTGATTGCCTTTCTGGACCACGTGATGTTTTTTCTTCTGGGCATTTGCACATCCAACAGTGTGAAGATGTAAACTCTGTGGGCAGGAAAGACAGGTCCTCGAGCCTCTGCATAACTGAAACCTGATTCAAAATGCTGAGGCCCTCTGTCCAAGAAAGAGCCAAGAGAACAGAGGACAGGCACCGCTGGGATTCGAACCCAGGATCTCCTGTTTACAAGACAGGCGCTTTGACCAGCTAAGCCACGGTGCCTGGCTGCCACTAAAAATTAGCTTGGGACACTGTCGTCCGAAATCAGCTGAGGGTTGATTTGAAAATGGAAACAACCGCAAAAGCAACCTCGGTTTCACAGTTTATGGTCAGCTCCCAGAAATGCACATGCTTGCTAATGTTCACGGACTTGAGCCACACAAGTATTTCCAAAGGCTCCGCTGGGATTTAAACCCAGGATTTCCTGTTTACAAGACAGGCCCTTTGACCAGCTAAGCCACGGGGCCTGGCTGCTACTGAAAATTAGCTTGGGTCACTGTCGTCTGACAACAGCTAATGGATGATTTGAAAATGTTAACAACCGCAAAAGCAACCTCGGTTTCACAGTTTGTGGTCAGCTTCCGGAAAAGCACATGCTTGCTAAGGTTCACAGCTTTGTGCCACACAAGTATTTCAAAGGCACCGCTGGGATTCGAACCCAGGATCTCCTGTTTACTAGACAGGCGCTTTAACCAACTAAGCCACGGCGCCAAGCTCCATGTGCTTACCCTGGAATTGCAAACTAGGAATCGTTTAACTAATACCATTTAAGCTACAGAAAGAGACCGGTACCGCAGGAAACCCAGGAAACCCACAACCTTTGAATAGCCTCATTTTGCAATCTAGAAGTCCGATGCGCTATCCATTGCGCCACAGAGCCCATTTGATTGCCTGTCTGGACCACGTGATGTTTTTTCTTCTGGGCATTTGCACATCCAACAGTGTGAAGATGTAAACTCTGTGGGCAGGAAAGACAGGTCCTCGAGCCTCTGCATAACTGAAACCTGATTCAAAATGCTGAGGCCCTCTGTCCAAGAAAGAGCCAAGAGAACAGAGGACAGGCACCGCTGGGATTCGAACCCAGGATCTCCTGTTTACAAGACAGGCGCTTTGACCAGCTAAGCCACGGTGCCTGGCTGCCACTAAAAATTAGCTTGGGACACTGTCGTCCGAAATCAGCTGAGGGTTGATTTGAAAATGGAAACAACCGCAAAAGCAACCTCGGTTTCACAGTTTATGGTCAGCTCCCAGAAATGCACATGCTTGCTAATGTTCACGGACTTGAGCCACACAAGTATTTCCAAAGGCTCCGCTGGGATTTAAACCCAGGATTTCCTGTTTACAAGACAGGCCCTTTGACCAGCTAAGCCACGGGGCCTGGCTGCTACTGAAAATTAGCTTGGGTCACTGTCGTCTGACAACAGCTAATGGATGATTTGAAAATGTTAACAACCGCAAAAGCAACCTCGGTTTCACAGTTTGTGGTCAGCTTCCGGAAAAGCACATGCTTGCTAAGGTTCACAGCTTTGTGCCACACAAGTATTTCCAAAGGCTCCGCTGGGATTCAAACCCAGGATCTCCTGTTTACTAGACAGGCCCTTTGACCAGCTAAGCCACGGGCCTGGCTGCTACTGAAAATTAGCTTGGGTCACTGTCGTCTGACAACAGCTAATGGCTTATTTGAAAATGGAAACAACCGCAAAAGCAACCTCGGTTTCACAGTTTATGGTCAGCTCCCAGAAATGCACATGCTTGCTAATGTTCACGGACTTGAGCCACACAAGTATTTCCAAAGGCTCCGCTGGGATTTAAACCCAGGATTTCCTGTTTACAAGACAGGCCCTTTGACCAGCTAAGCCACGGGCCTGGCTGCTACTGAAAATTAGCTTGGGTCACTGTCGCCTGACAACAGCTAATGGATGATTTGAAAATGTTAACAACCGCAAAAGCAACCTCGGTTTCACAGTTTATGGTCAGCTCCCAGAAATGCACATGCTTGCTAATGTTCACGGACTTGAGCCACACAAGTATTTCCAAAGGCTCCGCTGGGATTCGAACCCAGGATCTCCTGTTTACTAGACAGGCGCTTTAACCAACTAAGCCACGGCGCCAAGCTCCATGTGCTTACCCTGGAATTGCAAACTAGGAATCGTTTAACTAATACCATTTAAGCTACAGAAAGAGACCGGTACCGCAGGAAACGTTTAGCAAAAACAAAATATCAAAATTTACGACTCTGGTGGGACTCGAACCCACAACCTTTGAATAGCCTCATTTTGCAATCTAGAAGTCCAATGCGCTATCCATTGCGCCACAGAGCCCATTTGATTGCCTTTCTGGACCACGTGATGTTTTTTCTTCTGGGCATTTGCACATCCAACAGTGTGAAGATGTAAACTCTGTGGGCAGGAAAGACAGGTCCTCGAGCCTCTGCATAACTGAAACCTGATTCAAAATGCTGAGGCCCTCTGTCCAAGAAAGAGCCAAGAGAACAGAGGACAGGCACCGCTGGGATTCGAACCCAGGATCTCCTGTTTACAAGACAGGCGCTTTGACCAGCTAAGACCACGGTGCCTGGCTGCCACTAAAAATTAGCTTGGGACACTGTCGTCCGAAATCAGCTGAGGTTGTTTTGAAAATGGAAACAACCGCAAAGCAACCTCGGTTTCACAGTTTATGGTCAGCTCCCAGAAATGCACATGCTTGCTAATGTACCATTCGAAAACAGGATCTCCTGTTTACTAGACAGGCCCTTTGACCAGCTAAGCCACGGGGCCTGGCTGCTACTGAAAATTAGCTTGGGTCACTGTCGTCTGACAACAGCTAATGGATGATTTGAAAATGGAAACAACCGCAAATTCAACCTCGGTTTTACAGTTTATGGTCAGCTCCCAGAAATGCACATGCTTGCTAATGTTCACGGACTTGAGCCACACAAGTATTTCCAAAGGCTCCGCTGGGATTTAAACCCAGGATTTCCTGTTTACAAGACAGGCCCTTTGACCAGCTAAGCCACGGGGCCTGGCTGCTACTGAAAATTAGCTTGGGTCACTGTCGTCTGACAACAGCTAATGGATGATTTGAAAATGTTAACAACCGCAAAAGCAACCTCGGTTTCACAGTTTGTGGTCAGCTTCGGAAAAGCACATGCTTGCTAAGGTTCACAGCTTTGTGCCACACAAGTATTTCCAAAGGCTCCGCTGGGATTCAAACCCAGGATCTTCTGTTTACTAGACAGGCCCTTTGACCAGCTAAGCCACGGGCCTGGCTGCTACTGAAAATTAGCTTGGGTCACTGTCGTCTGACAACAGCTAATGGCTGATTTGAAAATGGAAACAACCGCAAAAGCAACCTCGGTTTCACAGTTTATGGTCAGCTCCCAGAAATGCACATGCTTGCTAATGTTCACGGACTTGAGCCACACAAGTATTTCCAAAGGCTCCGCTGGGATTTAAACCCAGGATTTCCTGTTTACAAGACAGGCCCTTTGACCAGCTAAGCCACGGGCCTGGCTGCTACTGGAAATTAGCTTGGGTCACTGTCGTCTGACAACAGCTAATGGATGATTTGAAAATGTTAACAACCGCAAAAGCAACCTCGGTTTCACAGTTTATGGTCAGCTCCCAGAAATGCACATGCTTGCTAATGTTCACGGACTTGAGCCACACAAGTATTTCCAAAGGCTCCGCTGGGATTTGAACCCAGGATCTCCTGTTTACTAGACAGGCGCTTTAACCAACTAAGCCACGGCACCAAGCTACATGTGCTGACCCTGGAATTGCAAACTAGGAATCGTTTAACTAATACCATTTAAGCTACAGAAAGAGACCGGCACCGCAGGAAACCCAGGAAACGTTTAGCAAAAACAAAATATCAAAATTTACGACTCTGGTGGGACTCGAACCCACAACCTTTGAATAGCCTCATTTTGCAATCTAGAAGTCCAATGCGCTATCCATTGCGCCACAGAGCCCATTTGATTGCCTGTCTGGACCACGTGATGTTTTTTCTTCTGGGCATTTGCACATCCAACAGTGTGAAGATGTAAACTCTGTGGCAGGAAAGACAGGTCCTCGAGCCTCTGCATAACTGAAACCTGATTCAAAATGCTGAGGCCCTCTGTCCAAGAAAGAGCCAAGAGAACAGAGGACAGGCACCGCTGGGATTCGAACCCAGGATCTCCTGTTTACAAGACAGGCGCTTTGACCAGCTAAGCCACGGTGCCTGGCTGCCACTAAAAATTAGCTTGGGACACTGTCGTCCGAAATCAGCTGAGGGTTGATTTGAAAATGGAAACAACCGCAAAAGCAACCTCGGTTTCACAGTTTGTGGTCAGCTCCAAGAAAAGCACATGCTTGCTAATGTTCACGGTCTTGAGCCACACAAGTATTTCCAAAGGCTCCGCTGGGATTTAAACCCAGGATTTCCTGTTTACAAGACAGGCCCTTTGACCAGCTAAGCCACGGGCCTGGCTGCTACTGAAAATTAGCTTGGGTCACTGTCGTCTGACAACAGCTAATGGATGATTTGAAAATGTTAACAACCGCAAAAGCAACCTCGGTTTCACAGTTTGTGGTCAGCTTCCGGAAAAGCACATGCTTGCTAAGGTTCACAGCTTTGTGCCACACAAGTATTTCAAAGGCACCGCTGGGATTCGAACCCAGGATCTCCTGTTTACTAGACAGGCGCTTTAACCAACTAAGCCACGGCACCAAGCTCCATGTGCTGACCCTGGAATTGCAAACTAGGAATCGTTTAACTAATACCATTTAAGCTACAGAAAGAGACCGGTACCGCAGGAAACCCAGGAAACGTTTAGCAAAAACACAAAATCAAAATTCACAACTCTGGTGGTACTCGAACCCACAACCTTTGAATGGCCTCATTTTGCAATCTAGAAGTCCAATGCGCTATCCATTGCGCCACAGAGCCCATTTGATTGCCTGTCTGGACCACGTGATGTTTTTTCTTCTGGGCATTTGCACATCCAACAGTGTGAAGATGTAAACTCTGTGGGCAGGAAAGACAGGTCCTCGAGCCTCTGCATAACTGAAACCTGATTCAAAATGCTGAGGCCCTCTGTCCAAGAAAGAGCCAAGAGAACAGAGGACAGGCACCGCTGGGATTCGAACCCAGGATCTCCTGTTTACAAGACAGGCGCTTTGACCAGCTAAGCCACGGTGCCTGGCTGGCACTAAAAATTAGCTTGGGACACTGTCGTCCGAAATCAGCTGAGGGTTGATTTGAAAATGGAAACAACCGCAAAAGCAACCTCGGTTTCACAGTTTGTGGTCAGCTCCCAGAAAAGCACATGCTTGCTAATGTTCACGGTCTTGAGCCACACAAGTATTTCCAAAGGCTCCGCTGGGATTTGAACCCAGGATTTCCTGTTTACAAGACAGGCCCTTTGACCAGCTAAGCCACGGGGCCTGGCTGCTACTGAAAATTAGCTTGGGTCACTGTCGTCTGACAACAGCTAATGGCTGATTTGAAAATGGAAACAACCGCAAAAGCAACCTCGGTTTCACAGTTTATGGTCAGCTCCCAGAAATGCACATGCTTGCTAATGTTCACGGACTTGAGCCACACAAGTATTTCCAAAGGCTCCGCTGGGATTTAAACCCAGGATTTCCTGTTTACAAGACAGGCCCTTTGACCAGCTAAGCCACGGGGCCTGGCTGCTACTGAAAATTAGCTTGGGTCACTGTCGTCCGACAACAGCTAATGGATGATTTGAAAATGTTAACAACCGCAAAAGCAACCTCGGTTTCACAGTTTGTGGTCAGCTTCCGGAAAAGCACATGCTTGCTAAGGTTCACAGCTTTGTGCCACACAAGTATTTCAAAGGCACCGCTGGGATTCGAACCCAGGATCTCCTGTTTACTAGACAGGCGCTTTAACCAACTAAGCCACGGCGCCAAGCTCCATGTGCTGACCCTGGAATTGCAAACTAGGAATCGTTTAACTAATACCATTTAAGCTACAGAAAGAGACCGGTACCGCAGGAAACCCAGGAAACGTTTAGCAAAAACAAAATATCAAAATTTACGACTCTGGTGGGACTCGAACCCACAACCTTTGAATAGCCTCATTTTGCAATCTAGAAGTCCAATGCGCTATCCATTGCGCCAAGGCTTGCGCTTGTTAGTCGAAGTTTCTACCATATAGTACTACGAGGATGCCCTCTTAAGTTGCCGGTTCGAATCCGCCACGGCCGTCTATATCTCGACTGAAATGACGTGAAATTAATTTATTTCCCCACTACGGGGGCGACGTTATGATAATAGTTTATTTTAGTTAATAAAATTGTATATACATACTATTTACAGATGTTGAATGATTTCAAAATAAAATTGTATATACATACTATTTACAGATGTTGAATGATTTCAAAATAAAATGTTATATACAGACTATTTACAGAGGTTGAATGATTTCAAAATAAAATGTTATATACATACTATTTACAGAGGTTGAATGATTTCAAAATAAAATTTTATATACATACTATTTACAGAGGTTGAATGATTTCAAAATAAAATTGTATATACAGACTATTTACAGAGGTTGAATGATTTCAAAATAAAATTTTATATCCAGACTATTTACAGATTTATTTATTATTATTATTATATTATTTACACAATTTACTCCCCCTCCTTTTCGTCTCCCCCCTTTCCCATCTCCGCTGCGGTCCTCCTTCTCCCATACCCTTTGGCTACCATTTGCTGCCTCCATTCAGACACTGGTACTGTGGCTGTCTCTTCACAGTACCAGTTTCCAAAATACTGCTGGTGCCCAGGAAGCCTGCGGTCTTTCAGACAGCATTTACAGACTACCACGTCAGTTTTTTTTACGTATTTACGTCTGTAAATGCCGGCACTTTCCCTCTCCATCTTCCTCTTCCTGTATTGCTGGGTTGTATAAGGTACGTCTTCCCCCTGGCAGGGTGGCACTGAGACAACAGGAGATAGAGGAGATGAGGCTGGCAGTATCAGCCTCGAATGCTGCCTGGTGGGACCCTGTGAAGGTGGGAGAAGACGCACAGCAGGCAGAGGCACTGGACCTGCTGAGAGAGGGGTGTAAAACACTGGAAGCAGTGGGGCGGTGGAAATGGCAGGATGTTGCAGCAAAGATGGTGTGGCTGTTGCAGAGGCAGAATGTCGCAGCATCGATGCTGCTGGTGCATCTGTTGCTGCAAATGTCAGCCGCCTTTTAATTTTGGCAGTTCCTGCGGTGTTCTCTGGCAGCACAAATATGTGGGGTCGTTCCTCACAACCATGGCTGCCACAACCTCCTTTGTGGGGTGGACTGCTGATCCACAGGACCCATCACAGGAGCCGCTGGAGGGCAATCCCTTGCTGCAGCACCTCCGTCTCCTGTGCCTTGACACGCTTATTGTACCTAAACAACAACAACAACAACAAAAAACAGATTCCATGAATAGGGTTGTTCTTACTACCAGTGGTGGGCTGTCAGGGCCATCAGGGCCTTCTAAATGAAATTAACGTGTGTCTAAACGCATCTAAATTCAATTACTGGCTATTTCAGTAAGTAACAATTATATTTTCAGAAAGGATGTGGTTATTTTTTGTGAGGCTGAGCTGTATTTTCCTCATCTAAACGCATCACAGCTCCGTGGCGCAGCACTAGAGGCATAGCTAGCCTTCAGTTGAAGCTGCCATTTTACATTGTATCATAACTTTGACAGACGTGCATCATCAGCCATTCAAATTTTGATGTGTAGTGATAGAACGCCCCAGAGGCCCAGCGATGTGTCGGCTACCCCGCTGATGTCATCAGCCATTTGAACTTTTCGTGGTTTGTGAGCGATCTATGTTAAATATGCTATGGCTGCTGTGGATGACTGGCTGCGCGAGCTTTGTGTGCATCCTTATGTCAAGCCGGTAACGTTAGCTGACAAACTGTGTTTTTCTGTGTTTCTTTTGATGTTCTTGCTGGTCTGTGTTTTTGTTTGTTTGTTTAAGAGTATTTGTGCCAGTGAGTTGATTTTGATTCATTTCACCAGTTGCCTAAACGGTGACACGTGAGTGCAGTGGTTTCAATAAATAGCTACACTGTCTTTTTGTCTTGCGTGTCCTTTATCGTTGCTTCCCTTCCCAATGAGCACTTTGAAAGCGGGTTCGAACAGTAGTGCATACAATGCATGCTTGTATTTTGTATGTATCGGTGTGTTGATCGTTCGTGAAGGCCCTGACTGAAGCCCCACGGTACGCTACTGCTTAGTACCTATCTATAGTTGTAAAGATCTACAGATGTTAATAAATATTTATGATTTACTCACCACTGTACAAGAGTTGTGGTGTTAACTTCAGGCAGCTGGATGGTGGTCTCAGCCATCACTGCGTTACTCCAGGATGCATTCGCGAATATTTTTGTATGAGTGGATGACCCGAGTCCACCGGCTCTGGCTACCCACTGGGCTTTTTTATGCCAGTGATGGCCATGCATAATTTAATAAATGTAGCCTCCACCAGCCGATTACAGTCTGGCCACTGAGCCGGACCATGTGACCCGACAAAACACCTGAAAAATAAAATGACTTGTTGAAAAACATAGCAAGAACAGATATGGTCACAAAGACAGTAAATAAAAAATAAAAATCAAAGAACATACCGCTTTGGTGGATTCAACCCCGGTGCCACTATCTTTTAGTTGCCCTGAACCGACCCTTGTTCAGGGTGTCTTGGTGACGAGGTGGGTACTGCATTCTGCCCTTGTCAAAATTACTGAGGTCCTGCCAGAGGGATATGACATCATGCGCCTCCTCCTGCGTCAGCGCAAGACTGTGGCTCCTTAAGGCCACAAGGCTGCTAGCCAACTTCTGCACTGCTGCATAGCCCGGGATATTATCTGGACCAACAGAGTCCTAAAAGAATGAAATAAAACACAGTGACACACTTGCAATGCACAGCATATTTAGGTGGATTTTTTAAATCAGTCATGTATAAAGTGAAATCTTACATCAAGGTCAGACGGAGAGAAAGATAACTCCATAGCAGCAGGAGGAGTTGCTGCTGTAATAGTTGAAGATGGGAGAGGGGATGCCCAGGCAGAAGTAGTGGCAGCGGAGGTTGAAGGACCAAGAGGAGAAGCAGTGGCGGTAGAGGCTCTTGGAGCAGGAGCGATGGATGGAGGAGTGGTGGGTAGGAGAGCAGGAGCGGTGGGTGGAGGAGCGGTGGCAACAGACACTGTCAGAGCAGGAGTGGTGGGTGGAGGAGCGGTGGGAGCAGGCATGGTGGGAAGAGGAGCCTCTAGGATGGGGACAGTGAAGTCCTCAAACTCCTCAGGCTCAACATAGCCCTCATCCTCGGCCACAGTCACGTCCTCTGTCTCCAGTGCAGCCAGGGTCAGCTTGTAGTCTTCCAGAGCACAGCCTGTCTGGTCATACAAGTACTCAACCCCTATGAGTTCTCCTGGAAGACAAAACATAATAATAAAACAAAAATGAATAAAATAAACACCAAACACAGGTTATGAACAGTTAGACATAATGAGGTGCAAGTAATTACTTATGTGTTTATACAGACAAAAATGTGAACCTGTATATTTCGCAAGTGTGTGTAGTCCACCAGCTTCATTCCTACAACCTTCTCTGCGAGCTGGTTGACCGCATGTCGCAGAAGGCCACTGTAAGAGTGTGGCTGCACTCTCCTCTGCTGCCCTGGCCCTGTCCTCATTCCACCTTGCAAGGCCATCCACCAGATAGGCCTGGAAAAAGTGGAACTCGCCAAAGTTCCTAAAGAAAGAAATAGTTGTGTTATTCAATAATCTACAGTATATTCTACTAAATCCTCTATATGAAATTACATTTATGCGGGAAAGTAGGTGTGACCTCTCACCTGGGATGAACCGGTTCATATGAAGATGGAAGCTCTCCAGAGAAGTGGACCCTCTGGCGCATCTATATGTTGGCAGACTGTGCCCCCCCTTCTGCAAGGTCCCTGTCTGCATGTACAGAAGAACACCAGGAGGGTCCTGGAGGCAACAGAGGTGTTTTTTCTGCGCCTTCCAGATTTCTTCCATCCGTGCCGAGTTGATCAGAGGCACACCAAGAGTGTTGCACCCCTTCTCTCCTTCATAGGCCTGCAGAAGCTGGGAAATGAGTGCCTCCATCTCGCTGCTACTCCGTGTCACGCTTACAGTGCAGCGCCATTTCTGCCCGTGTGATGTGTCGCATCACATCTGCGTCTGACAGGTGGATGTGCTTTGCCTCCAGCTCTGCACGCTTGGCCTCCTTTAGTGCATGCACATCCTGCTCGTCCCAGAGAAAATGCACTGGCTCAGCTGGTTCATAAAGCCAGCATAGAGGGAGTGTGAGTCAGTGGTGCACCCCACAGCAATCCTACGCATGAAGTGCCATATGTCAAGCCGAATCTGCATACTGCCCCATTGCCGGAACATGCTGTGCAGATGTGGACCCACAACAGTCTCGGTCGACATACAGCACCTCAGGAGGCGGCACTCCAGCATCCTCGTAGCGGCTGATGAGGCCACCAATCATCTTTCCCAGACCGTAGCCCTCACTGGCCGTCAGCACCGACATGACGATCTGGCCGTGCTGCGTTCGATGTTGGTGGCCCAGGATGCTGCTGCGCGGCTCTCCCCTGCCAGCTTTTCACAATTTTTTGGTCGAGTCCATCTTAAGAACTCGACCAAACTGAGATGTAATGGAGGCCTTTATCTCCTCCAGCCTGCTCAGCACATCCTGGGAGTAAACCTGCATCAGCCAGCGGTGCTTTGGCACTGTGAGCATCGCTGGTAGATCCCCGAAGTCAACAGGAGCCACCAGCCCCGAAGCAACAGCCTGCATTAGCCCCTGCAGTCTGTGAGGAACTGGAGCTGCTTGTGTAACCAGACCTCAGAGTGCTGCTCCTCCAGTTGCTTTTGGACCTGGCTGCTGCTGTTCCCCAGGCCCCTCTGGCGCATCTGCCGCACCACCTGCATGTCGCAGCCCAGCTTGGAGGTGAGCAGACATGGGAACTGCACCCGGTGGCGATGTCAGCTGGCTGGCGATGTTGTGGCTCCAGCTAATCACCTTCCTTTTGCACCCCTTACATGCAAGGTATTCGGCTGCCATGAAGTAATGGCTGGCAACACCTACCATCCGCCTTATTTTCTGGTGCAGTCCGGCAGAGGTGAGTTCATGTCTGCCACAGTCTTCATGTGGACAGATCAGACGCTGCGCCAGAGTTTCCTTGGCATCCAGAGGACCAAGGGATGTCCAAAATACTGTTCCATCGCTGGAACGCCAGTGAGAGCAAGTGATGGCTGTGGGGGGTACCACCACATCTTGTCCACCCTGGCAAAATCCAGCTCTGGCTGTCCAGTCCGGGACCACTTAAATAATGCCTTGGATATCCACTGCTGGTCCAAGATTGGCAAGACGGTAATCCAGCCAGCAGGGAGGCAAACTTTGCTCTCTATTAAACAGAACAATCATAAAATACGGCACTTGTTTTGTGTGTGATATGTGTAGGCATGTGCCGGTATCAAATTTTCGTGTTGCGATTAATTGCTGTAGTTTTTATCATAGTATCACGATATTATCACGGAAATTAAATAAGTTGCAAAAAAGTGCTGTCATATTGTAACAGGTTTAATAACTTTTTATAACAAAAAAACCCCCAGAACATTTAAATACAATAAAGCAATACACAAAAATGTATAAAGTAAACATTTTCAACACGTTCCTCTTTGACGTGTTGTTCATTTTAAACGTTGTTGGGTAAAGTATTCTTAAAATGCATTCTAAAAATCAGAATAATTCGTAATAAATAATTATTCACGGTATTTTGAAGTGGCCACAATAACAATATCGTGCATGTTCATTATTGTGATATATCGTATTACAGTATACCAGCACATGTCTAGATATGTGTGAGCATGATCTTTGTGAGTATATTACGTGTTGCTATGGCCTCCTCGGCATGCTCTGCTGCCACTACAAGGTCCAGGTCATCCATCTCACAGCTCCCCTGCAGCTCCTCCTGCACCTGCTGCACAGCTGGAACAGCTAAACAGGAAAATAATTAATGTTAAGAAATAAATCATCTGTCATTACGCGTATTTAGAAAATATGTCCATTGTACACCTTATATAACATTATACACTTACAAGGCTGAAACCTGGGTGCTGAGACAAGTCTTTTCACAGACTTGTCCAGTGTCCTTTGACACATGGTCTTTCCCAACAACAAGGACCGCAGTGAGGACACTGGCATGTTGGGAGAAGGTTGTGTCCTGGTGGCGGAGGGTAGGACCCTGGTGGCGGAGGGTGGGACCCTGGTGGCAGAGAGGTGGGACCCTGGTGGCAGAGGGTGGGACCCTGGTGGCAGAGGGTGGGACCCTGGTGGCAGAGGGTGGGACCCTGGTGGCAGAGGGTGGGACCCTGGTGGCAGAGGGTGGGACCCTGGTGGCGGAGGGTGGGACCCTGGTGGCAGAGGGTGGGACCCTGGTGGCAGAGGTGGGACCCTGGTGGCGGAGGCTGGGACCCTGGTGGCAGAGGTGGGACCCTGGTGGCAGAGGTGGGACCCTGGTGGCGGAGGCTGGGACCCTGGTGGCGGAGGCTGGGACCTGGTGGCGGAAGCTAGGGCACTGGTGATGGAGGAGGTGGACTGGGAGCTGGAGGAGGAAGCCTGGGACTGCTGGAGTTTGAAGGAGATAGCCTCCCGGCCCTCAGGAAACATCTCCATGTACTCCCTAAAAGCCTCCTTGTTGGCCCTGTTGCTCATGGAGTCTTTCACCTCACTGCTCTCCCGGATCATCGATGCCACGAGGTATCCTCCGTACCCCAGAGCATTCTCCACCACCCACCTAAAGGTTTTGCCTCTGAAGAGGCCAAACTGTAACTGGTGCAGACCTAGCACAGACAATCTATCGTCGGGATCAATGCCCATTGAAGATGCTGCTTTTCTGGCAGCCGCCAACACGTCATCAGGTGGAAGAGGACGAGACCACTGTCTGTCCTTGCTCTCCCTCTTCACTCTCATGGCGTCATGTGAATCATTTAAAATGATGCTGCCATCAGCTCTCTTGCGAAATTGTGGTTCCATCTCTGTCAGTGAATGAAAAAGACAAATGTTTAAGTAAACTGACTTTATAAAAGAACAAGAACACTGATTAAGGTAGGCATGAGAGACTACATTAAGGAATGAGAGACTACATTAAATATATTTAGCATGTTCCCATTTGCTCAAATAGCAAATGAAAAACTCCACAACAGTGTTTTCACAACTTTCCAAAAAAGGGAAAAAAAATTGAGATAGTCAGAAGAGAGAAAAATGTCAATTTTACCATTGCTCCCACAGCCACTGTATTAGAAACACCCTCACAGCAGTGTTAACTAGTTTAATGTAATTTGATGCAAAGGTAATATAATACAAAGTCTAGAGTTATAAATATCCATAAAAATAAATAAATAATAATAATATTAATAATTTATATATATAAATAATATATGATGTATATATATATATATATATATATATATATATATATATATATATATATATATATATATATATATATATATATGCAGATATATATGCAGATCATCACAGTCTGTGAAAAGGGTAAATTCATGCAGAATACCCATTCTAAATATGTGCAAAAATTTTTGATATATGATGAGAAATGTCTTAATATGCCAAAACAAAAAAAGATTAAGACACGAGTGGACTGTCGTTTTAGTGCACGTTATTTCATATATGACTAAGGAACAAATATCAGACCACAAAAAAAGACACTAAAACTTACGTAAACTGAGGGGGTTAATCAGCGATTATTCCGTAAATTAGTCCTTCGCTAGTGACAGTCAAATACTGAAATGGAAAAGCGAAAAGAAAAAAACACTTCCCAAAGCAGCCGATGTCCTCAAATATCGCGGTTGCTTTGTGGTTATAACAAGCTCTGTCATTGGCCACTTCGCGGTTGCTTTGTGGTTGCTACCCGTGCCGTGATTGGCTGGCACGGAGGCGTAGTTGCTCGACTCACAGCCGGCCGTGCGCGCCACAGAGCCCATTTGATTGCCTGTCTGGACCACGTGATGTTTTTCTTCTGGGCATTTGCACATCCAACAGTGTGAAGATGTAAACTCTGTGACAGGAAAGACAGGTCCTCGAGCCTCTGCATAACTGAAACCTGATTCAAAATGCTGAGGCCCTCTGTCAAGAAAGAGCCAAGAGAACAGAGGACAGGCACCGCTGGGATTCGAACCCAGTATCTCCTGTTTACAAGACAGGCTTTGACCAGCTAAGCCACGGTGCCTGGCTGCCACTAAAAATTAGCTTGGGACACTGTCGTCCGAAATCAGCTGAGGTTGATTTGAAAATGGAAACAACCGCAAAGCAACCTCGGTTTCACAGTTTGTGGTCAGCTCAAGAAAAGCACATGCTTGCTAATGTTCAGGGTCTTGAGCCACACAAGTATTTCCAAAGGCTCCGCTGGGATTTAAACCCAGGATTTCCTGTTTACAAGACAGGCCCTTTGACCAGCTAAGCCACGGGGCCTGGCTGCTACTGAAAATTAGCTTGGGTCACTGTCGTCCGACAACAGCTAAAGGATGATTTGAAAATGTTAACAACCGCAAAAGCAACCTCGGTTTCACAGTTTGTGGTCAGCTTCTGGAAAAGCACATGCTTGCTAAGGTTCACAGCTTTGTAACACACAAGTATTTTAAAGGCACCGCTGGGATTCGAACCCACGGTCTCCTGTTTACTAGACAGGCGCTTTAACCAACTAAGCCACGGCGCCAAGCTCCATGTGCTTACCCTGGAATTGCAAACTAGGAATCGTTTAACTAATACCATTTAAGCTACAGAAAGAGACCGGTACCGCAGGAAAGCGTTTAGCAAAAACAAAATATCAAAATTTGACTCTGGTGGGACTCGAACCCACAACCTTTGAATAGCCTCATTTTGCAATCTAGAAGTCCAATGCGCTATCCATTGCGCCACAGAGCCCATTTGATTGCCTGTCTGGACCACGTGATGTTTTTCTTCTGGGCATTTGCACATCCAACAGTGTGAAGATGTAAACTCTGTGGGCAGGAAAGACAGGTCCTCGAGCCTCTGCATAACTGAAACCTGATTCAAAATGCTGAGGCCCTCTGTCCAAGAAAGAGCCAAGAGAACAGAGGACAGGCACCGCTGGGATTCGAACCCAGGATCTCCTGTTTACAAGACAGGCGCTTTGACCAGCTAAGCCACGGTGCCTGGCTGCCACTAAAAATTAGCTTGGGACACTGTCGTCCGAAATCAGCTGAGGTTGTTTTGAAAATGGAAACAACCGCAAAAGCAACCTCGGTTTCACAGTTTGTGGTCAGCTCCCAGAAATGCACATGCTTGCTAATGTACCATTCGAAAACAGGATCTCCTGTTTACAAGACAGGCCCTTTGACCAGCTAAGCCACGGGGCCTGGCTGCTACTGAAAATTAGCTTGGGTCACTGTCGTCCGACAACAGCTAATGGATGATTTGAAAATGGAAACAACCGCAAAAGCAACCTCGGTTTACAGTTTGTGGTCAGCTCCCAGAAAAGCACATGCTTGCTAATGTTCACGGTCTTGAGCCACACAAGTATTTCCAAAGGCTCCGCTGGGATTTGAACCCAGGATTTCCTGTTTACAAGACAGGCCCTTTGACCAGCTAAGCCACGGGGCCTGGCTGCTACTGAAAATTAGCTTGGGTCACTGTCGTCTGACAACAGCTAATGGATGATTTGAAAATGTTAACAACCGCCATAAAAGCAACCTCGGTTTCACAGTTTGTGGTCAGCTTCGGAAAAGCACATGCTTGCTAAGGTTCACAGCTTTGTGCCACACAAGTATTTCCAAAGGCACCGCTGGGATTCAAACCCAGGATCTCCTGTTTACAAGACAGGCCCTTTGACCAGCTAAGCCACGGGGCCTGGCTGCTACTGAAAATTAGCTTGGGTCACTGTCGTCTGACAACAGCTAATGGCTGATTTGAAAATGGAAACAACCGCAAAAGCAACCTCGGTTTCACAGTTTCTGGTCAGCTCCCAGAAATGCACATGCTTGCTAATGTACCATTCGAAAACAGGATCTCCTGTTAACTAGACAGGCCCTTTGACCAGCTAAGCCACGGGGCCTGGCTGCTACTGAAAATTAGCTTGGGTCACTGTCGTCCGACAACAGCTAAAGGATGATTTGAAAATGTTAACAACCGCAAAAGCAACCTCGGTTTCACAGTTTGTGGTCAGCTTCGGAAAAGCACATGCTTGCTAAGGTTCACAGCTTTGTGCCACACAAGTATTTCAAAGGCACCGCTGGGATTTGAACCCAGGATCTCCTGTTTACTAGACAGGCTCTTTAACCAACTAAGCCACGGCACCAAGCTCAATGTGCTTAACCTGGAATTGCAAACTAGAAATCGTTTAACTAATACCATTTAAGCTACAGAAAGGGCCGGTACCGCAGAAACCCAGAAACGTTTAGCAAAAACAAAATAACGAAATTTCGACTTTGGTGGGACTCAGAAACCAAAACCTTTGAATGGCCTCATTTTGCAATCTAGAAGTCCAATGCGCTATCCATTGTGCCACAGAGCCCATTTGATTGCTTTTCTGGACCACGTGATGTTTTTCTTCTGGGCATTTGCATCCAACAGTGTGAAGATGTAAACTCTGTGGGCAGGAAAGACAGGTCCTCGAGTCTCTGCATAACTGAAACCTGATTCAAAATGCTGAGGCTCTCTGTCCAAGAAAGAGCCAAGAGAACAGAGGACAGGCACCTTCGAACCCAGGATCTCCTGTTTACAAGACAGGCGCTTTGACCAGCTAAGCCACGGTGCCTGGCTGCCACTAAAAATTAGCTTGGGACACTGTCGTCCGAAATCAGCTGAGGTTGATTGGAAAATGGAAACAACCGCAAAAGCAACCTCGGTTTCACAGTTTGTGGTCAGCTCCCAGAAAAGCACATCCTTGCTAATGTTCACGGTCTTGAGCCACACAAGTATTTCCAAAGGCTCCGCTGGGATTTAAACCCAGGATTTCCTGTTTACAAGACAGGCCCTTTGACCAGCTAAGCCACGGGGCCTGGCTGCTACTGAAAATTAGCTTGGGTCACTGTCGTCCGACAACAGCTAAAGGATGATTTGAAAATGTTAACAACCGCAAAAGCAACCTCGGTTTCACAGTTTGTGGTCAGCTTCGGAAAAGCACATGCTTGCTAAGGTTCACAGCTTTGTTACACACAAGTATTTTAAAGGCACCGCTGGGATTCGAACCCAGGATCTCCTGTTTACTAGACAGGCGCTTTAACCAACTAAGCCACGGCGCCAAGCTCCATGTGCTTACCCTGGAATTGCAAACTAGGAATCGTTTAACTAATACCATTTAAGCTACAGAAAGGGACCGGTACACGCAGGAAATGTTTAGCAAAAACAAAATATCAAAATTTCGACTCTGGTGGGACTCGAACCCACAACCTTTGAACAGCCTCATTTTGCAATCTAGAAGTCAATGCGCTATCCATTGCGCCACAGAGCCCATTTGATTGACTGCCAGGACCACTTGATGTTTTTCTTCTGGGCATTTGCACATCCAACAGTGTGAAGATGTAAACTCTGTGGGCAGGAAAGACAGGTCCTCGAGCCTCTGCATAACTGAAACCTGATTCAAAATTCTGAGGCCCTCTGTCCAAGAAAGAGCCAAGAGAACAGAGGACACGCCCGCTGGGATTCGAACCCAGGATCTCCTGTTTACAAGACAGGCGCTTTGACCAGCTAAGCCACGGTGCCTGGCTCACACTAAAAATTAGCTTGGGACACTGTCGTCCGAAATCAGCTGAGGTTGATTTGAAAATGGAAAAAACCGCATAAAGCAACCTTGGTTTCACAGTTTGTGGTCAGCTCCCAGAAATGCACATGCTTGCTAATGTTCACGGACTTGAGCCACACAAGTATTTCCAAAGGCTCCGCTGGGATTTAAACCCAGGATTTCCTGTTTACAAGACAGGCCCTTTGACCAGCTAAGCCACAGGGCCTGGCTGCTACTGAAAATTAGCTTGGGTCACTGTCGTCCGAAAACAGCTAAAGGATGATTTGAAAATGTTAACAACAAAGCAACCTCGGTTTCACAGTTTGTGGTCAGCTTCGGAAAAGCACATGCTTGCTAAGGTTCGCAGCTTTGTGCCACACAAGTATTTCAAAGGCACCGCTGGGATTTGAACCCAGGATCTCCTGTTTACTAGACAGGCGCTTTAACCAACTAAGCCACGGCGCCAAGCTCCATGTGCTTACCCTGAAATCGTTTAACTAATACCATTTAAGCTTCAGAAAGAGACCGGTACCGCAGGAAACCCAGGAAAGCGTTTAGCAAAAACAAAATAACGAAATTTACGACTTTGGTGGGACTCGAACCCACAACCTTTGAATAGCCTCATTTTGCAATCTAGAAGTCCAATGCGCTATCCATTGCGCCACAGAGCCCATTTGATTGCTTGTCTGGACCACGTGATGTTTTTCTTCTGGGCATTTGCACATCCAACAGTGTGAAGATGTAAACTCTGTGGGCAGGAAAGACAGGTCCTCGAGCCTCTGCATAACTGAAACCTGATTCAAAATGCTGAGGCCCTCTGTCCAAGAAAGAGCCAAGAGAACAGAGGACAGGCACCGCTGGGCTTGAACCCAGGATCTCCTGTTTACAAGACAGGCGCTTTGACCAGCTAAGCCACGGTGCCTGGCTGCCACTAAAAATTAGCTTGGGACACTGTCGTCCGAAATCAGCTGAGGTTGATTTGAAAATGGAAACAACCGCAAAAGCAACCTCGATTTCAGTTTGTGGTCAGCTCCCAGAAAAGCACATCCTTGCTAATGTTCACGGTCTTGAGCCACACAAGTATTTCCAAAGGCTCCGCTGGGATTTGAACCCAGGATTTCCTGTTTACAAGACAGGCCCTTTGACCAGCTAAGCCACGGGGCCTGGCTGCTACTGAAAATTAGCTTGGGTCACTGTCGTCCGACAACAGCTAAAGGATGATTTGAAAATGTTAACAACCGCAAAAGCAACCTCGGTTTAACAGTTTGTGGTCAGCTTCCGGAAAAGCACATGCTTGCTAAGGTTCACAGCTTTGTGCCACACAAGTATTTCAAAGGCACCGCTGGGATTGAACCAGGATCTCCTGTTTACTAGACAGGCGCTTTAACCAACTAAGCCACGGCGCCAAGCTCCATGTGCTTACCCTGGAATTGCAAACTAGGAATCGTTTAACTAATACCATTTAAGCTACAGAAAGAGACCGGTACATCAGGAAATGTTTAGCAAAAACAAAATATCAAAATTTACGACTCTGGTGGGACTCAGAACCCACAACCTTTGAATAGCCTCATTTTGCAATCTAGAAGTCCAATGCTATCCATTGCGCCACAGAGCGCATTTGATTGACTGCCAGGACCACTTGATGTTTTTCTTCTGGGCATTTGCACATCCAACAGTGTGAAGATGTAAACTCTGTGGGCAGGAAAGACAGGTCCTCGAGCCTCTGCATAACTGAAACCTGATTCAAAATTCTGAGGCCCTCTGTCCAAGAAAGAGCCAAGAGAACAGAGGACACGCCCGCTGGGATTCGAACCCAGGATCTCCTGTTTACAAGACAGGCGCTTTGACCAGCTAAGCCACGGTGCCTGGCTCCCACTAAAAATTAGCTTGGGACACTGTCGTCCGAAATCAGCTGAGGGTTGATTTGAAAATGGAAACAACCGCAAAAGCAACCTCGGTTTCACAGTTTGTGGTCAGCTCCCAGAAATGCACATGCTTGCTAATGTTCACGGACTTGAGCCACACAAGTATTTCCAAAGGCTCCGCTGGGATTTAAACCCAGGATTTCCTGTTTACAAGACAGGCCCTTTGACCAGCTAAGCCACAGGGCCTGGCTGCTACTGAAAATTAGCTTGGGTCACTGTCGTCCGAAAACAGCTAAAGGATGATTTGAAAATGTTAACAACCGCATAAAGCAACCTCGGTTTCACAGTTTGTGGTCAGCTTCCGGAAAAGCACATGCTTGCTAAGGTTCACAGCTTTGTGCCACACAAGTATTTCAAAGGCACCGCTGGGATTCGAACCCAGGATCTCCTGTTTACTAGACAGGCGCTTTAACCAACTAAGCCACGGCGCCAAGCTCCATGTGTTTACCCTGGAATTGCAAACTAAGAATCGTTTAACTAATACCATTTAAGCTACAGAAAGAGACCGGTACCGCAGAAACCCAGGAAAGCGTTTAGCAAAACAAAATATCAAAATGTACGACTCTGGTGGGACTCGAACCCACAACCTTTGAATAGCCTCATTTTGCAATCTAGAAGTCCAATGCGCTATCCATTAAGCCACAGAGCCCATTTGATTGCCTGTCTGGACCACGTGATGTTTTTCTTCTGGGCATTTGCACATCCAACAGTGTGAAGATGTAAACTCTGTGGGCAGGAAAGACAGGTCCTCGAGCCTCTGCATAACTGAAACCTGATTCAAAATGCTGAGGCCCTCTGTCCAAGAAAGAGCCAAGAGAACAGAGGACAGGCACCGCTGGGATTCGAACCCAGGATCTCCTGTTTACAAGACAGGCACTTTGACCAGCTAAGCCACGGTGCCTGGCTGCCACTAAAAATTAACTTGGGACACTGTCGTCCGAAATCAGCTGAGGTTGATTTGAAAATGGAAACAACCGCAAAAGCAACCTCGATTTCAGTTTGTGGTCAGCTCCCAGAAAAGCACATCCTTGCTAATGTTCACGGTCTTGAGCCACACAAGTATTTCCAAAGGCTCCGCTGGGATTTGAACCCAGGATTTCCTGTTTACAAGACAGGCCCTTTGACCAGCTAAGCCACGGGGCCTGGCTGCTACTGAAAATTAGCTTGGGTCACTGTCGTCCGACAACAGCTAAAGGATGATTTGAAAATGTTAACAACCGCAAAAGCAACCTCGGTTTCACAGTTTGTGGTCAGCTTCCGGAAAAGCACATGCTTGCTAAGGTTCACAGCTTTGTGTCACACAATTATTTCAAAGGCACCGCTGGGATTCGAACCCAGGATCTCCTGTTTACTAGACAGGCGCTTTAACCAACTAAGCCACGGCGCCAAGCTCCATGTGTTTACCCTGGAATTGCAAACTAGGAATCGTTTAACTAATACCATTTAAGCTACAGAAAGAGACCGGTACCGCAGAAACCCAGGAAACGTTTAGCAAAAACAAAATATCAAAATTTACGACTCTGGTGGGACTCGAACCCACAACCTTTGAATAGCCTCATTTTGCAATCTAGAAGTCCAATGCGCTATCCATTGCGCCACAGAGCCCATTTGATTGCCTGTCTGGACCACGTGATGTTTTTTCTTCTGGGCATTTGCACATCCAACAGTGTGAAGATGTAAACTCTGTGGGCAGGAAAGACAGGTCCTCGAGCCTCTGCATAACTGAAACCTGATTCAAAATGCTGAGGCCCTCTGTCCAAGAAAGAGCCAAGAGAACAGAGGACAGGCACCGCTGGGATTCGAACCCAGGATCTCCTGTTTACAAGACAGGCGCTTTGACCAGCTAAGCCACGGTGCCTGGCTGCCACTAAAAATTAGCTTGGGACACTGTCGTCCGAAATCAGCTGAGGGTTGATTTGAAAATGGAAACAACAGCAAAAGCAACCTCGATTTCAGTTTGTGGTCAGCTCCCAGAAAAGCACATCCTTGCTAATGTTCACGGTCTTGAGCCACACAAGTATTTCCAAAGGCTCCGCTGGGATTTGAACCCAGGATTTCCTGTTTACAAGACAGGCCCTTTGACCAGCTAAGCCACGGGGCCTGGCTGCTACTGAAAATTAGCTTGGGTCACTGTCGTCCGACAACATCTAAAGGCTGATTTGAAAATGTTAACAACCGCAAAAGCAACCTCGGTTTCACAGTTTGTTGTCAGCTTCGGAAAAGCACATGCTTGCTAAGGTTCACAGCTTTGTGCCACACAAGTATTTCAAAGGCACCGCTGGGATTCGAACCCAGGATCTCCTGTTTACTAGACAGGCGCTTTAACCAACTAAGCCACGGCGCCAAGCTCCATGTGCTTACCCTGGAATTGCAAACTAGGAATCGTTTAACTAATACCATTTAAGCTACAGAAAAGAGACCGGTACCGCAGGAAATGTTTAGCAAAACAAAATATCAAAATTTCGACTCTGGTGGGACTCAGACCCACAACCTTTGAATAGCCTCATTTTGCAATCTAGAAGTCCAATGCGCTATCCATTGCGCCACAGAGCCCATTTGATTGACTGCCTGGACCACTTGATGTTTTTTCTTCTGGGCATTTGCATCCAACAGTGTGAAGATGTAAACTCTGTGGGCAGGAAAGACAGGTCCTCGAGCCTCTGCATAACTGAAACCTGATTCAAAATGCTGAGGCCCTCTGTCCAAGAAAGAGCCAAGAGAACAGAGGACACGCCCCGCTGGGATTCGAACCCAGGATCTCCTGTTTACAAGACAGGCGCTTTGACCAGCTAAGCCACGGTGCCTGGCTCCCACTAAAAATTAGCTTGGGACACTGTCGTCCGAAATCAGCTGAGGGTTGATTTGAAAATGGAAACAACCGCAAAAGCAACCTCGGTTTCACAGTTTGTGGTCAGCTCCCAGAAATGCACATGCTTGCTAATGTTCACGGACTTGAGCCACACAAGTATTTCCAAAGGCTCCGCTGGGATTTAAACCCAGGATTTCCTGTTTACAAGACAGGCCCTTTGACCAGCTAAGCCACGGGGCCTGGCTGCTACTGAAAATTAGCTTGGGTCACTGTCGTCCGAAAACAGCTAAAGGATGATTTGAAAATGTTAACAACCGCAAAAGCAACCTCGGTTTCACAGTTTGTGGTCAGCTTCCGGAAAAGCACATGCTTGCTAAGGTTCACAGCTTTGTGCCACACAAGTATTTCAAAGGCACCGCTGGGATTCGAACCCAGGATCTCCTGTTTACTAGACAGGCGCTTTAACCAACTAAGCCACGGCGCCAAGCTCCATGTGTTTACCCTGGAATTGCAAACTAGGAATCGTTTAACTAATACCATTTAAGCTACAGAAAGAGACCGGTACACGCAGAAACCCAGGAAACGTTTAGCAAAAACAAAAAATCAAAATTCACGACTCTGGTGGTACTCGAACCCACAACCTTTGAATGGCCTCATTTTGCAATCTAGAAGTCCAATGCGCTATCCATTGCGCCACAGAGCCCATTTGATTGCCTGCCTGGACCACTTGATGTTTTTCTTCTGGGCATTTACATCCAACAGTGTGAAGATGTAAACTCTGTGGGCAGGAAAGACAGGTCCTCGAGCCTCTGCATAACTGAAACCTGATTCAAAATGCGAGCCCTCTGTCCAAGAAAGAGCCAAGAGAACAGAGGACACGCCCGCTGGGATTCGAACCCAGGATCTCCTGTTTACAAGACAGGCGCTTTGACCAGCTAAGCCACGGTGCCTGGCTGCCACTAAAAATTAGCTTGGGACACTGTCGTCCGAAATCAGCTGAGGTTGATTTGAAAATGGAAACAAAAGCAACCTCGATTTCAGTTTGTGGTCAGCTCCCAGAAAAGCACATCCTTGCTAATGTTCACAGTCTTGAGCCACACAAGTATTTCCAAAGGCTCCGCTGGGATTTGAACCCAGGATTTCCTGTTTACAAGACAGGCCCTTTGACCAGCTAAGCCACGGGGCCTGGCTGCTACTGAAAATTAGCTTGGGTCACTGTCGTCCGACAACAGCTAAAGGATGATTTGAAAATGTTAACAACCACAAAAGCAACCTCGGTTTCACAGTTTGTGGTCAGCTTCGGAAAAGCACATGCTTGCTAAGGTTCACAGCTTTGTGCCACACAAGTATTTCAAAGGCACCGCTGGGATTCGAACCCAGGATCTCCTGTTTACTAGACAGGCGCTTTAACCAACTAAGCCACGGCGCCAAGCTCCATGTGCTTACCCTGGAATTGCAAACTAGGAATCGTTTAACTAATACCATTTAAGCTACAGAAAGAGACCGGTACAGGAAACCCAGGAAATGTTTAGCAAAAACAAAATATCAAAATTTATGACTCTGGTGGGACTCGAACCCACAACCTTTGAATAAGCCTCATTTTGCAATCTAGAAGTCCAATGCGCTATCCATTGCGCCACAGAGCCCATTTGATTGCCTGTCTGGACCACGTGATGTTTTTTCTTCTGGGCATTTGCACATCCAACAGTGTGAAGATGTAAACTCTGTGGGCAGGAAAGACAGGTCCTCGAGCCTCTGCATAACTGAAACCTGATTCAAAATGCTGAGGCCCTCTGTCCAAGAAAGAGCCAAGAGGACAGGCACCGCTGGGATTCGAACCCAGGATCTCCTGTTTACAAGACAGGCGCTTTGACCAGCTAAGCCACGGTGCCTGGCTGCCACTAAAAATTAGCTTGGGACACTGTCGTCCGAAATCAGCTGAGGGTTGATTTGAAAATGGAAACAACCGCAAAAGCAACCTCGATTTCAGTTTGTGGTCAGCTCCCAGAAATAAACATGCTTGCTAATGTTCACGGACTTGAGCCACACAAGTATTTCCAAAGGCTCCGCTGGGATTTAAACCCAGGATTTCCTGTTTACAAGACAGGCCCTTTGACCAGCTAAGCCACGGGGCCTGGCTGCTACTGAAAATTAGCTTGGGTCACTGTCGTCCGACAACAGCTAAAGGATGATTTGAAAATGTTAACAACCGCAAAAGCAACCTCGGTTTCACAGTTTGTGGTCAGCTTCCGGAAAAGCACATGCTTGCTAAGGTTCACAGCTTTGTGCCACACAAGTATTTCAAAGGCACCGCTGGGATTCGAACCCAGGATCTCCTGTTTACTAGACAGGCGCTTTAACCAACTAAGCCACGGCGCCAAGCTCCATGTGCTTACCCTGGAATTGCAAACTAGGAATCGTTTAACTAATACCATTTAAGCTACAGAAAGAGACCGGTACCGCAGGAAATGTTTAGCAAAAACAAAATATCAAAATTCCCGACTGTGGTGGGACTCGAACCCACAACCTTTGAATAGCCTCATTTTGCAATCTAGAAGTCCAATGCGCTATCCATTGCGCCACAGAGCCCATTTGATTGACTGCCAGGACCACTTGATGTTTTTCTTCTGGGCATTTGCACATCCAACAGTGTGAAGATGTAAACTCTGTGGGCAGGAAAGACAGGTCCTCGAGCCTCTGCATAACTGAAACCTGATTCAAAATTCTGAGGCCCTCTGTCCAAGAAAGAGCCAAGAGAACAGAGGACACGCCCGCTGGGATTCGAACCCAGGATCTCCTGTTTACAAGACAGGCGCTTTGACCAGCTAAGCCACGGTGCCTGGCTCCCACTAAAAATTAGCTTGGGACACTGTCGTCCGAAATCAGCTGAGGGTTGATTTGAAAATGGAAACAACCGCATAAAAGCAACCTCGGTTTCACAGTTTGTGGTCAGCTCCCAGAAATGCACATGCTTGCTAATGTTCACGGACTTGAGCCACACAAGTATTTCCAAAGGCTCCGCTGGGATTTAAACCCAGGATTTCCTGTTTACAAGACAGGCCCTTTGACCAGCTAAGCCACAGGGCCTGGCTGCTACTGAAAATTAGCTTGGGTCACTGTCGTCCAACAGCTAAAGGATGATTTGAAAATGTTAACAACCAAAGCAACCTCGGTTTCACAGTTTGTGGTCAGCTTCGGAAAAGCACATGCTTGCTAAGGTTCACAGCTTTGTGCCACACAAGTATTTCAAAGGCACCGCTGGGATTTGAACCCAGGATCTCCTGTTAACTAGACAGGCGCTTTAACCAACTAAGCCACGGCGCCAAGCTCCATGTGCTTACCCTGGAATTGCAAACTAGGAATCGTTTAACTAATACCATTTAAGCTACAGAAAGAGACCGGTACCGCAGGAAACCCAGGAAACGTTTAGCAAAAACAAAATATCGAAATTTACGACTTTGGTGGGACTCAACCCACAACCTTTGAATAGCCTCATTTTGCAATCTAGAAGTCCAATGCGCTATCCATTGCGCCACAGAGCCATTTGATTGCTTTTCTGGACCACGTGATGTTTTTTCTTCTGGGCATTTGCACATCCAACAGTGTGAAGATGTAAACTCTGTGGGCAGGAAAGACAGGTCCTCGAGTCTCTGCATAACTGAAACCTGATTCAAAATGCTGAGGCCCTCTGTCCAAGAAAGAGCCAAGAGAACAGAGGACAGGCACCGCTGGGATTCGAACCCAGGATCTCCTGTTTACAAGACAGGCGCTTTGACCAGCTAAGCCACGGTGCCTGGCTACCACTAAAAATTAACTTGGGACACTGTCGTCCGAAATCAGCTGAGGTTGATTTGAAAATGGAAACAACCGCAAAAGCAACCTCGATTTCAGTTTGTGGTCAGCTCCCAGAAAAGCACATCCTTGCTAATGTTCACGGTCTTGAGCCACACAAGTATTTCCAAAGGCTCCGCTGGGATTTGAACCCAGGATTTCCTGTTTACAAGACAGGCCCTTTGACCAGCTAAGCCACGGGGCCTGGCTGCTACTGAAAATTAGCTTGGGTCACTGTCGTCCGACAACAGCTAAAGGATGATTTGAAAATGTTAACAACCGCAAAAGCAACCTCGGTTTCACAGTTTGTGGTCAGCTTCGGAAAAGCACATGCTTGCTAAGGTTCACAGCTTTGTGCCACAGAAGTATTTCAAAGGCACCGCTGGGATTCGAACCCAGGATCTCCTGTTTACTAGACAGGCGCTTTAACCAACTAAGCCACGGCCAAGCTCCATGTGTTTACCCTGGAATTGCAAACTAAGAATCGTTTAACTAATACCATTTAAGCTACAGAAAGAGACCGGTACATAGGAAACCCAGGAAACGTTTAGCAAAAACAAAATATCAAAATGTACGACTCTGGTGGGACTCGAACCCACAACCTTTGAATAGCCTCATTTTGCAATCTAGAAGTCCAATGCGCTATCCATTAAGCCACAGAGCCCATTTGATTGCCTGTCTGGACCACGTGATGTTTTTCTTCTGGGCATTTGCACATCCAACAGTGTGAAGATGTAAACTCTGTGGGCAGGAAAGACAGGTCCTCGAGCCTCTGCATAACTGAAACCTGATTCAAAATGCTGAGGCCCTCTGTCCAAGAAAGAGCCAAGAGAACAGAGGACAGGCACCGCTGGGATTCGAACCCAGGATCTCCTGTTTACAAGACAGGCACTTTGACCAGCTAAGCCACGGTGCCTGGCTGCCACTAAAATTAACTTGGGACACTGTCGTCCGAAATCAGCTGAGGTTGATTTGAAAATGGAAACAACCGCAAAAGCAACCTCGATTTCAGTTTGTGGTCAGCTCCCAGAAAAGCACATCCTTGCTAATGTTCACGGTCTTGAGCCACACAAGTATTTCCAAAGGCTCCGCTGGGATTTGAACCCAGGATTTCCTGTTTACAAGACAGGCCCTTTGACCAGCTAAGCCACGGCGCCTGGCTGCTACTGAAAATTAGCTTGGGTCACTGTCGTCCGACAACAGCTAAAGGATGATTTGAAAATGTTAACAACCGCAAAAGCAACCTCGGTTTCACAGTTTGTGGTCAGCTTCCGGAAAAGCACATGCTTGCTAAGGTTCACAGCTTTGTGCCACACAAGTATTTCAAAGGCACCGCTGGGATTCGAACCCAGGATCTCCTGTTTACTAGACAGGCGCTTTAACCAACTAAGCCACGCTGCCAAGCTCCATTTGCTGACCCTGGAATTGCAAACTAAGAATCGTTTAACTAATACCATTTAAGCTACAGAAAGAGACCGGCACCGCAGGAAACCCAGGAAACGTTTAGCAAAAACAAAATATCAAAATGTACGACTCTGGTGGGACTCGAACCCACAACCTTTGAATAGCCTCATTTTGCAATCTAGAAGTCCAATGCGCTATCCATTGTGCCACAGAGCCCATTTGATTGCCTGTCTGGACCACGTGATGTTTTTCTTCTGGGCATTTGCACATCCAACAGTGTGAAGATGTAAACTCTGTGGGCAGGAAAGACAGGTCCTCGAGCCTCTGCATAACTGAAACCTGATTCAAAATGCTGAGGCCCTCTGTCCAAGAAAGAGCCAAGAGAACAGAGGACAGGCACGCTGGGATTCGAACCCAGGATCTCCTGTTTACAAGACAGGCACTTTGACCAGCTAAGCCACGGTGCCTGGCTGCCACTAAAAATTAACTTGGGACACTGTCGTCCGAAATCAGCTGAGGTTGATTTGAAAATGGAAACAACCGCAAAAGCAACCTCGATTTCAGTTTGTGGTCAGCTCCCAGAAAAGCACATCCTTGCTAATGTTCACGGTCTTGAGCCACACAAGTATTTCCAAAGGCTCCGCTGGGATTTGAACCCAGGATTTCCTGTTTACAAGACAGGCCCTTTGACCAGCTAAGCCACGGGGCCTGGCTGCTACTGAAAATTAGCTTGGGTCACTGTCATCCGACAACAGCTAAAGGATGATTTGAAAATGTTAACAACCGCAAAGCAACCTCGGTTTCACAGTTTGTGGTCAGCTTCGGAAAAGCACATGCTTGCTAAGGTTCACAGCTTTGTGCCACACAAGTATTTCAACGGCACCGCTGGGATTCGAACCCAGGATCTCCTGTTTACTAGACAGGCGCTTTAACCAACTAAGCCACGGCGCCAAGCTCCATGTGTTTACCCTGGAATTGCAAACTAGGAATCGTTTAACTAATACCATTTAAGCTACAGAAAGAGACCGGTACCGCAGGAAACCCAGGAAACGTTTAGCAAAAACAAAATATCAAAATGTACGACTCTGGTGGGACTCGAACCCACAACCTTTGAATAGCCTCATTTTGCAATCTAGAAGTCCAATGCGCTATCCATTGCGCCACAGAGCCCATTTGATTGCCTGTCTGGACCACGTGATGTTTTTTCTTCTGGGCATTTGCACATCCAACAGTGTGAAGATGTAAACTCTGTGGGCAGGAAAGACAGGTCCTCGAGCCTCTGCATAACTGAAACCTGATTCAAAATGCTGAGGCCCTCTGTCCAAGAAAGAGCCAAGAGAACAGAGGACAGGCACCGCTGGGATTCGAACCCAGGATCTCCTGTTTACAAGACAGGCGCTTTGACCAGCTAAGCCACGGTGCCTGGCTGCCACTAAAAATTAGCTTGGGACACTGTCGTCCGAAATCAGCTGAGGGTTGATTTGAAAATGGAAACAACCGCAAAAGCAACCTCGATTTCAGTTTGTGGTCAGCTCCCAGAAAAGCACATCCTTGCTAATGTTCACGGTCTTGAGCCACACAAGGCTCCGCTGGGATTTGAACCCAGGATTTCCTGTTTACAAGACAGGCCCTTTGACCAGCTAAGCCACGGGGCCTGGCTGCTACTGAAAATTAGCTTGGGTCACTGTCGTCCGACAACAGCTAAAGGATGATTTGAAAATGTTAACAACCGCAAAAGCAACCTCGGTTTCACAGTTTGTGGTCAGCTTCCGGAAAAGCACATGCTTGCTAAGGTTCACAGCTTTGTGCCACACAAGTATTTCAAAGGCACCGCTGGGATTCGAACCCAGGATCTCCTGTTTACTAGACAGGCGCTTTAACCAACTAAGCCACGGCGCCAAGCTCCATGTGCTTACCCTGGAATTGCAAACTAGGAATCGTTTAACTAATACCATTTAAGCTACAGAAAGAGACCGGTAGCAGAAATGTTTAGCAAAAACAAAATATCAAAATTTACGACTCTGGTGGGACTCGAACCCACAACCTTTGAATAGCCTCATTTTGCAATCTAGAAGTCCAATGCGCTATCCATTGCGCCAAAGACGGCGCCTGTTAGTCGTGCTAGAGTTACCAGAAGAGGCACAGGAATGTAGGTTCGCGCCCCGCTTAGACGGGTGATGACTTTCGCTGAATGCGTCCGTATAAAGCAACAGGTGTAAACGTGTGCCGTTGACATTGCCCCTCGCACTTTAATAAAACGAAAATTCGCCCCCCGCACTTTAATTCGGGCACCATTCAATGCAAACACTCTCATGTTGAATGTTTCGTTCATACTGGACGCTGGAGGGCGCTCTCTTGTACAAAGCCCAAAACGGACTCGTAGAAGTACTAAATTGTGACGCTCCAGTAAATCCCTAATATGGAGAAAGGCATGCAGCTCCATTCGGCCATTTGCATAAAGTATCTGAATGAAGCTTTTATTACAGTGCAGAATCTAAAATATATTTTCTGCCTTATTTTGTCTGTGTGTAGTATAGTATAAAATAAAAATATATACAGGTACAAATATTGTGAGAATATAAATAAGCACAATGACAATAATGTGAGGGCAAAGACAAACAACCCTTTTTATTTGCATAGATTCTCAAAAGTCAATAAAATATTTTAAAACAGCAGTGCAATTTAGCACACTAAGACAAACATTTGTGAAATATTAGAACATTAGCCAAAATATTAAACAACATTTGTAAATACAAATTTACAGTGCCTTTTTGAAAGGGCAACTAAAATATTAAGTTATTATTAAAAACAAATAAAATATCTAAACTTATATATATATAAACTCCAGAATAGTAAAGAAGTATAATAATTATAATTTTAGTAATATCAATAACAATAATATTTATACATACTTACAATAGATACATTATAATATAATAGTTGTAACTACAATATAGTATAATACAATATAGTTACATCAGGTAATTAGTGCAAATATAGTGGTGCAGTTTAGTCTTGTCTTCCACCTTTCACTTCTCCCCACTTCGTGGTCTCTTTTTGCCATATCCTCGTGTTTGAAGTGCTGCCCTCCACTCGGTAAATGCTTCAGTAGCTGTCTCCTCACAGTACCAATTCCCAAAATACTGGAGATGAGATGGTGGTTTTCTCTCCTTGCTGCACTTCTTGCACAGGACTACGTCGATTTTCGCACATATTTTCTTGCCTTCATGCCCATCTGCTCCCTTTCCTGCTTTTTCTTTCTGTAATACTCTGTGGTGTATGGTATGGAAGGCTGTGCAACTGATGCTGCCATGGTTTGTCCAGGTGGTCCTACAATGAACATTATGGGCTGGAATGAAGGAGTAGGAAGGATGATGGGAGTGGTCTAGATGGCTGCTCTGGTTCAGCAAGTGAGGTTGATGCAAGTGAGGGGGGCAGTATCATCGGAGGTATTGGTGGCCCAGATCTGATTTTGGCTGTCCCAGCTGTGTTTGGAGGCAAGGTGAAAACATGAGGCCTGTCATTACTTCCACGCTGCAGATTCCGTTCTTTCTGTAGTGCTGGTGGAAGCCTATTTGGTGCTGTCATTGGGGCATCTGGTGTATGGAGTCCCTGAGTCAAAATGCCCCTCTCATTAGATTTAGTACGTCTGCTGTACCTAGAAATAACAAATGGTACCATAGATCATTTTGATAAGAAACTGTACACAAACCCATATGAAAATACTGTACTGGTATTTTTATCAAGGAGACATTCATGCATTTGAGTCATGAAATAAATGAGTGTTAAATAGGAGTGTAACGATTCTGTGTAAATTTTTTGATGCATTGATTACAACAGAGCAAACATAAGTGTCTAAAATGCAGAAATCACTCACCACTGTGTGAGTGTAGCTGCATTGACCTCAGGTAACTGGAGGGTGGTCTGCTGCATCACTTCTGCATTGCTCAAGATGCACTCTCTGATGTGCTTGTAGGTACGGGCAATCAAGTTAAATCGTGAGATTTTAACTCCTTCTTGACGCACAGGGTTAGGATAGAGAGCGCACAGTTTGACAAAAACTGCCTCAACAATTCTGTTGCAGTCAGGCCACTGTGCAGGACTGTTTGCTCCAACAAAACATCTGAAATGTGGAGAAAGAATACAAGCTGGTTGCTATGTAGGCATACTATTCAAGGAACAGCCAGGCATGGGTAAATATGATGAAAAATATCTTACCTCCTGGTACTCTCTACCCCTGGTGCCACAATTTTTTTGGTTGCCCTAAACCGGCCTTTCTTCAGGGAAGACTGGTGGCGTGGAGAGTACACAGTCTTCTCTTTGTCATAATCTGCTAGTCCTTTCCACAAACTAATAATTTGTGCAGATTCTTCTTTTGTCAAGGCAAGACTGTGTTCCCTGAGTCCAACCAATGTCTCTGCTAAGTTCTGGACTGCACCAAAACCTTTGATGTTGTCAGGTCCAACCGAATCCTAAATAAAGTTTTTTTATTATTACAATTGCTTAAGCACAATTTTAATTACAAGGCTCATTTTGTCAAAACACTACACACAATTCACACATCCACACACACACACACACACACACACACAAGCAACAGAACACCTCCGTTCATTTGCTAAATGAAACACTTCTTTCAAAATGTTACAATAATTTAACAAAACCCAATTTTGACACCCTATGGCACAGACATGGTTCATACAATCTGATTCTGTTTGATTTATGTACACACAGCTGTGCTCAATCTTAAACACTTTTCTAATGATATAATCTGGGTTTGATTTAAAATATATATATATAATCTGGACCCGTATCCACATCCTACACCAGGTCTACCTCTTCCTACACACACCCTCCCCTCTTCTCCTCTTTACCTCTTTACCCCTCCCTACCCCTCTCTACCCCTCTCTACCCCTCCCTAACCCTCTCTACCCCTCTCTAACCTCTCTACCCCTCTCTAACCCTCTCTACCCCTCTCTAACCCTCTCTAACCCTCCTAACCCTCTCTACCCCTCCTAACCCTCTCTACCCCTCCTAACCCTCTCTACCCCTCCTAACCCTCTCTAACCCTCTCTAACCCTCCTAACCCTCTCTAACCCTCCTAACCCTCTCTACCCCTCTCTAACCCTCCTAACCCTCCCTAACCCTCTCTAACCCTCCTAACCCTCTCTACCCCTCCCTACCCCTCCTAACCCTCTCTACCCCTCCTAACCCTCTCTACCCCTCTCTAACCCTCTCTAACCCTCCCTAACCCTCTCTAACCCTCCCTAACCCTCTCTACCCCTCTCTAACCCTCTCTACCCCTCCCTAACCCTCTCTACCTCTAAAGGTTTTGCTAATTGTGGGAAAGTTTTAAATTTAGTGAGTAAGCAATTGAAAAAAACTGTAAATTGTAAGATGTGAATCATGTGACACAGAGTAACTAAATGCAGTCTTCTTACACTGTATGTACATGAAATGTATAAATTAATGAATAATGTCAGACGGACTTGTAGGCTTTTGCATGTGAAGTCTTCAATTGTACATTTGTTTAAACAACCCAGTATATTACATGTATAAAAAGTATTTTTCTTACATCAGGAAAAGCAGATGGCATTGCACAGGAAGGCACCTCACTGGACAGGTGTCTGTGTGTCTGTTGTAAAGCAGATGCAGACTGTGTGGCAGGTGGAGTCGGCATGGAACCAAAGAAGGTGAGGTGACTGCGCAAGGTGTAGATGGCAACACACAAGGATCCTCTGAGGATGCTGTTGATGGTGTAGTAAAACAAGTGTGGATCCTCTGATGGGACAGCACATGATGTAGAGGGTAACATGCAAGGAGGTTCTTCTACATCCCAGGCAGTGAGAGTCAAATCCTCAAAGTCCACAGGTTCCACATAGCCCTCATCTTCTGCAATACATACATCAGCAGTCTCCAATTCCTGAATTGCAGACTTGTAGCCGTGGAAACCTCACCAGTCTGCTGGTAAAGATACTCTACTCCAAGCAGTTCACCTAAAACACAACAAAAAAGGGGGAAAAAAGTTCCTACACATTTTCCATTCCAAAATCCCATAATTTTTCAAACAGCGTAGGAACCCTGTTCAGTTGGCAATGCATTTTTGATTAAAGGTTAATGTTTAATTAACTTTGACAGACAACTGTAATGTACATACCAGTGTACTTATGTGGACTAACATATGACACCATCTTCTTTCCAAGGACATCTTCTCCCAGCACATTAGCAGCATGTGAAGGAGGCCACTGTATGAATGGTGCTTCTGCATGCTCTGAGATGTTGCAGCATCTGCTCTGTCCTCATTCCACGGGCTAATCCATCTAACAGGTAGGCCTGGAAAAATGTATCACTGGCCAACGTCCTAAAATTTAAAGGAGAGAACACTTTAATATTATCTTACTTACAACCATAATACATTTACTTAAAAAGACTTACAGGACAGTTACTTTACCTGGAATGAATCTGTTTAAATGCAGGTGGAAAGATTCTAATGAAGTCGAACCTCTGGCACACCTGAATGTTGGCAGAGTGTGCCCTCCCTTTTTCAGGGTTCCTGTCTGCACATAGAGCTGTACATCAGGGGGATCTTGAATGCAGGCTACGTGTTTCCTCTGAGACTTCCATATCTCAGCCATTCGAGCTGAATTGATGAGAGGCACACCCAAAGTGTCACGTCCCCTCTCCCCTTCAAAGGAGTGAATCAGCTGGGTGATAAGGTCCACAGTCTCCTTTGTGCCACGTGTGGTTCTTTTTGCAGTGAAGGGCCAGTTCACTCTTGCTGGCGACGCAAAACATCAGCATGTGAAGGTTGCATGAGCTGTGCTTCCAACTCTGCACGCTTTGCTGCTATAAGCCTGTCCATGTCTTCCTGGTCCCAGGAGAAAATACAGCGGCTGAGTTGAGCCATGAAACTTGAGTACAGCTGATGTGAATCTGTTGTGCACCCCACAGAAATCCTTCTCATGAAATGCCATATGTCGAGTCTGATTTCCATGTCCCTCCATTCCGCAAACATCTTTTTGAGGTAAGTAGCCCCACAGCAGTCTCTGTCAACATACAGCAGTACAGGCGGAGGTACTGCAGCATCCCTGTACCTTTTAATGATGCCAGCAACCATCTGCGCCAATCCAAAGCCTTCACTTGCTGTAAGAACTGACATGATGACCTGACCGTGTTCATTTCCGACATTTGTTACCCAGGTGGCTGTTCCAGCACTGTGACCAGCAAGCTTTCGTGCAACCTTCTTGGTGGAATCCATTTTCAGCACTCGTCCAAACAGTGAGGTTATACTGGCTTTGATCTCATCCAGTCTTTGAAGGACATCCTGAGCATACACCTGCATCAGCCACGGTGCTTGGGTACAGGGAGCATAGCAGGTGGGTGTTCAAAAGTCACAGGCATAACAAGACCGGCGGTGACCCCATTGCAGCTCTGGCATTCTGTCAGAAACTGCACAACCTTCTCCAGCCAAATATCAGAGTGCTGCTCCTCTAGTTTCTTCTGGACTTGACTGCTGCTGTTTCCCAGACCTCTCTGACGCATAAGTCGGACAACTGCCATGTCACATGCCAGCTTTGAGGTAAGAATGCAAGGAAAGTGAAGCCTATGACTGATGTCAAGTTGTGATATGATGTCGAAGCTCCAGCTAATCACTTTCCTCTTGCATTTTCTACATGACAGGTACTCAGATGCCATGAAGTAGGACGTCTTAACATCGACTACCTGCCGGATTTTCTGGTGGAGTCCTGCTGATGTTAGCTCCTCCTTTACGCAGTCTGAGTGTGGACACGTTAATCTGACTCTCCATAGTTTTCTTGGCATCCATAGAAAAAAGGGGTGGCCAAAGTAGCGCTCTGTCCCTGGTACTCCAGTAACTGCAAAAGGGGCTGTGGAGGGTACCACCACATCCTGTCCACTCTGGTGAAGTCCATTTCTGGTTGGTTGTGGGATGAATACTTAAACAAAGCCTTTGATATCCACCGCTGATCTGCAGGTGGCAATGTGTGAGTCCAGCCCACTGGGAGGCAAATTTGTTTACCTTTACAAAATTAACAGAAGAAGCATTTACATATACATTTAATACGTAACCTTGCAAAATTAAACAAAAAAACTTTCAGATGTTCAGGGACTTACTGGACACTTGCGATTCTAGCAAGTCTGCCTGTTCAATCAGTTCATGGTCATCCTGCTCAGATGACACAATGAGGCCACATGACAAGAGACAATGTTGGATCATTGTCTCTTGTCATGCGTTATGGTTGCTGCTCTATCCTTGGAAGTTCTCACATTGTCTTGTTTTGTCTGATACAGCCTTGCGCCTAAGTTTTGTCTGGTTTCTACATTTGCTACAAGAGTATCTTTTGGACCTCTTTGCCTGGCTGTTATTATCTCTCAAGAACGGCCTCTACCTCGACGGGTGTCCCGAGCCTTCACCTTTTCAAGACAGGATCAGCTCAGCTGCTTTTCTGAGTTTGCTTTTCTCAGTTCTATGTGCCTTAATGACAGACTGCCTTATTTATTTTCTCATTAAAGACTGTTGATATCCTGTCCATCTCTGCTCTTGGATCCATTCTTTATACACCTGACAGAATGATCCAACCACCAACCATGGATCCAGCAGAGGAGGAGCCCGTCCGATCGGCTGTCGAGTTCCAAGGGGCTATGCTCGGTAGACACGAGGAGGAGTTGGCTGCCGCCCATCAAGCAGTTAGGAGTCTTTCTGCTCAAGTTTCAGATCTGTCAGCCCGTTTTCTCCACTTTCACCAGGAACCAGCGGTGACGCTCAACCGACAGCTGCCCTCTGAACCGCGAGTCAACAATCCGTCCTGTTATGCCGGTGAGCCCACTGAGTGCAGAGCCTTTCTCATACAATGTGAGGTTGTCTTTTCTCTGCAGCCTCAGGCGTATGCGGAGGATCAGGCTCGCATTGCGTTCGTTCTCTCGCTTCTCACGGGCGTGCGAGTGGGGAACGCCTGTTTGGGAGGCTAAATCGGCGTGCTGCAGCCGGTACGGGCTCTTTAAGGACGAGATGATCAAGGTCTTTGATAGATCTGTCTTCGGCTGTGAGGCTTCACGTCTTCTTGCTGTTCTACGTCAGGGCAGAAGGTCCGTGGCGATTTCGCTATAGAGTTCAGGACTCTGGCAACAACTAGCGAATGGAACGAGCCTGCACTTATCGCCGCTTTCTGGAGGGTTGAACATGGACCTTAAGGAGGAGATTTACGCGCGAGGTCGCCGACTCAGCTGGATCAGCTCATCGATCTGGCCATTCGCTTGGACAGATGTTTGAGCAGAGGCGACGGGTTCGTTCTTCTTATTCGAAGCCATGCAATGTTTCATCCCCCGCTGCATTTCCCATTCGTGACCAGTCTGAGGCTGAACCCATGCAGCTCGGGGGCATGCACATCTCCTCAGAGGAACGACAACGGCGGATACTCAATCGTCTCTGTTTTTACTGTGGGAGGGCTGGTCATGCCGTGGCATCATGCACGTTAAAAGCCAGAGCTCACCAGTAGACAGAGGATTACTGGTGAGCGCTTCTGCGAATTCCTCTTCTCCCAGATCTCGCACTACGATCTCTGCTGTTCTCCGTTGGGCAGGTTCTTCAGCGACCGGAACTGCCCTCATCGACTCGGGGGCCGAGGCAACTTTATAGGCGAAGGATGGGCTTGTGAGCACAAGATTCCTTTGGTCAACTTAACTGACTCTACTACTGTATTTGCTCTGGGACGGCAGAGAGCTCTCTTTAGTTCGCGCGTCACCGTCCGGTGAGTCTCACCGTCTCCGGCAACCACCAAGAGACTGTTTCTTTTTATGTTTTTCAGTCTCCCTATACTCCCATTGTTTTAGGGCATCCCTGGCTTATCCAGCATAATCCTCAGATTGACTGCGTTAAGGGTCTATTCATAGTTGGAATTTGTCTTGTCATGTGAATTGTCTGGTCTCTGCTGTTTCTGCCGTTTCTTCTGTTTCTGTCTTCCAGGAGGAGCCTGATGACTTGTCTGGAGTCCCGGAGGAGTACCATGATCTGCGGGCGGTTTTCAGTCGTTCCCGGGCGCTTTCCTTGCCCCCTCACCGCCCTTATGACTGTGGGATCGAGCTTCTCCCCGGCACTGCGCCTCCTCGTGGTAGATTGTACTCTTTCGGCGCTCGAGCGAGAGGCTCTGGAGAAGTATCTCTCAGAGTCCTCGACGCGGGATTATTGTTCCTTCTTCGCCGCCCGGTGCGGGTTTTTCTTTGTAAAGAAGAAGGATGGTTCTTTGCGTCCCTGTATCGACTATCGAGGGCTGAACGACATAACAGTCAAGAACCGATATCCCTTGCCTCTTATGTCGTCGGCTTTTGAGATCCTACAGGGCGCAAAGATATTCACCAAGTTGGACTTGCGTAACGCCTACCATTTGGTGCGTATCAAGGAGGGGGACGAGTGGAAGACCGCGTTCAACACTCCTGTTGGGCACTTTGAATATCGCGTCCTTCCTTTCGGGCTAGTCAACGCTCCCGCGGTTTTTCAAGCCTTGGTTAATGATGTCTTGCGAGACATGCTAAAGCGTTTTGTATTTGTGTACTTAGATGACATTTTGATTTTTCGCCATCCCTCCAGGTTCACGCTCAGCACGCTCGCCGTGTCCTGCAGCGTCTGTTGGAGAACCGCCATTCGTTAAGGCGGAGAAATGCGTCTTTCACGCCCAATCGGTTACGTTCCTCGGTTCAGTGATCTCTACGGAGGATCAGCATGGATCCTAGCAAGGTCCAGGCAGTTCTCGATTGGCCTGTCCCAGATTCTCGTGTCGCCCTGCAACGGTTTTTGGGTTTTGCCAATTTTATAGGCGCTTTATCGAGGGTTTAGCCAGGTTGCCGCCCCGCTGACCGCTCTCACCTCCTCCAAGGCCAGGTTCGCTTGGTCGGAGGCTGCTGAGCGTGCGTTTAACCGACTTAAGAACCTTTTTACCTCCGCGCCTGTTTTGATTACTCCTGACCCTAGGCGTCAGTTCATCGTCGAGTCGATGCCTCAGACATTGGGGTGGGAGCTATCTTGTCGCAACGCTCTTCCCAGGATGACAAGGTACATCCGTGCGCGTTCTCTCATCGCCTCTCACCTCCGGAGCGGAATTACGACGTTGGCAACCGAGAACTCTTGGCGATCCGTCTGGCGCTGGGTGAGTGGCGACACTGGCTGGAAGGAGCCAGTGTGCCATTCATAGTCTGGACGGATCATCGCAATCTAGAGTATATCCGCTCTGCGAAACGTCTTAACGCCCGTCAAGCCCGCTGGGCTTTGTTTTTCGATCGCTTTGATTTTTCTATTTCGTTTAGACCTGGTTCTAAGAACCTCAAGCCTGACGCACTTTCTCGGCAGTTCGACTCGTCAGAAGTTGCCACGACCATAGAGGAGATTTTGCCTCCGCGATGCGTGGTCGGGGCAGCTGTCTGGGGAGTGGAACAGATGGTTAAGCGTTCTCTCTCGCAGATTCCTAGACCACCTCGCGCTCCAGAGGGAACATTATTTGTACCTGAGGTCGCTCGTCCTGCGGTTCTTCGCTGGGGCACTCGTCTAAGTTGGTTGCGCATCCCGGGGTTAGAGGAACGTTAGCGGCCATCCGGCAGAGATTTTGGTGGCCTACTCGTGAGCGCGATATCCGGCAGTTTGTTGCTGCGTGTTCTATCTGCGCCCAGACTAAGTCTAGCAATAGTCCTCCGGGTCTTCTTAGACCTCTTCCTATTCCTTCACGTCCCTGGTCTCACATCGCGTTGGATTTTGTGACCGGGTTGCCTTCTTCGGCTGGTAATACGGTCATTCTCACCGTCGTGGATCGTTTTTCTAAGGCTGCGCACTTTATCCCGCTCCCTAAACTACCGTCTGCGTTTGAGACCGCCCAGATTATGGTTAATCACGTGTTCAAGATACATGGTCTTCCTTCGGACCTAGTGTCTGACAGGGGCCCCCAATTTACCTCCCAGTTCTGGAGGGAATTCTGTCGTCAGATAGGGGCTTCCCCCAGTCTGTCATCAGGATTCCATCCCAGACTAATGGGCAGGCGAAAGGACCAATCAGATTCTTGGTCGCATGCTGCGTAGTCTTCGTCACAGAACCCTGCTTCATGGGCGACCAGCTGCCGTGGGCGAGTATGCTCACAATTCCCTTCCGTCGTCCGCTACTGGGTTGTCTCCGTTTGAGAGTTGTCTCGGTTACCAACCTCCCGTTTTTTCAGCGCAGGAGTCTCGGGCCTCGGTTCCGTCCGGAAGCTTTCATTCAGAGATGTAAGCAAACCTGGAGGAGAGTGAGATCTGCATTATGTCATTCCAGGGCACGACTGCCGAGCCGCTAATCGTCACCGTGTTAGATCTCCAAGATATGTCTGTGGTCAGAAGGTGTGGCTTTCCACCGCAACTTGCCCATTCAAGAGGCGTCTCGTAAGCTCATGCCTCGGTTTATTGGCCCTTTCCTGTGGTAAAGGTTATCAGCCCGTCGCTGTTAAACTCAAGCTGTCCCGTCAGATGCGTCGTGTTCATCCGATTTTTCATGTGTCTTGTATTAAGCCTGTTATTCGCGCGCCCACCGTCCCTCCCTTCCTCCTCCGATCAACGAGGAGGCCTCTATCTATAGAGTTCGCAAGCTCCTTGACGTCCGTCCTCGGGGCGTGGCCACCAGTTTTTGGTGGATTGGGAGGGTACGGTCCTGAGGAGAGGCGTTGGATTCCGCCCGGGACGCCCTGGATCGCTCGTTGATTGATGACTTCTACCGGTCTCGCCAGGCTCCTCGGAGCGCCTGGGGCGCTGAGTGAGGGGTACTGTCATGTGTCAGGTTCCTTCTCTATTGCTTCGTACTCTCCTTCCTGATTGTTTCACACACACACGCACACACACACACACACACACACACACACACTCTCACTCATTCACTCTCTCGCTCGTTACGCTCATCCCTCTCTATCCACCTGCACCTGTTAGTCATCGCAATCAGCGGTCGCTGGCTTGCGATGACACCTGTATCCACTTTTGTTTGACTGCTTACCCTTTATCTAGTGTTTGTTCATGCTGCCTCTTGTTGGATCATTGTCTCTTGTCATGCGTTATGGTTGCTGCTCTATCCTTGGAAGTTCTCACATTGTCTTGTTTTGTCTGATACAGCCTTGCGCCTAAGTTTTGTCTGGTTTCTACGTTTGCTACAAGAGTATCTTTCGGACCTCTTTGCCTGGCTGTTATTATCTCTCAAGAACGGCCTCTACCTCGACGGGTGTCCCGAGCCTTCACCTTTTCAAGACAGGATCAGCTCAGCTGCTTTTCTGAGTTTGCTTTTCTCAGTTCTATGTGCCTTAATGACAGACTGCCTTATTTATTTTCTCATTAAAGACTGTTGATATCCTGTCCATCTCTGCTCTTGGATCCATTCTTTATACACCTGACAAACATCAAATAAATACATCAAATAGCCATATAAATGGCAAACTAAACACGGATATCTAAAAAAAATGAAAACACTTTCTTGTGTCTATTGCTTGTTCAGTGAGCAGTGGAGTGCACAGGAGTTTGTCATAGCACTGTACATGTACATGTTTGTGTACAAATAATACACTATATAAATAGTATGTATGCACAATTGATGAACTTTACACTATTAATGAACTGAACAAAAATTAACACTGAACTTATGTGAACTGTATAATGACACTATTGTCTTGTTAGAGCTGCTTTACAGCAGAATATAAATTTGTTACTGTACAACCTGTATTGTATAAAGCATTATAGAAAAAAAGGTGACTTCACTTATGCATATTATAAAATATACAGAAAAGCTAATTGTATTTGTTTCTCAAAACATTGAATTTGGTCCCACTTTTTTATATTAGGTGGCCTTAACTACTATGTACTTATATTAAAAATACAGGATACAGGATGTAAAGAATGTAAAGATACAGGTACAGTTAGGGACAGGTGTGGTGGTGTGAGTAAGTTTAATGGTAGAATTAGGTGTAAGGGAAGTGCCAACAGTGTAATTATAAATGTAACTAAAGAACTTAATTACAGATGTAATTACATGCAGGTCTTTTTTTATGTAAGTACAATGTAAAAACATTAAGTACATGTACACAATAAGTGCCTTGTATCAACTAATTAATTTAAAAGTAAGTACATAGTAATTAATGCCACCTCATATAAAGCGGGTCCTTGAGTTTTTATTTCTAATTGGATAAATCAGTGTTTTCACACATGATAATGGGGTGTAGGTATTCAGTAAATGGGTGAGGCATTTAAATTGTAGTGATTTCCAAATGAAGCACCAGAGGTGTTAATTTTTGAATGATGTGTAAAGAACTGTTTTTATTTTTTTTTATTTTTTTTTTTATTTTATAGTTTATTTTACAATTGCATACTGGGTGTAAAGTACCTCACATGCTTGCAATAGGTAATATTAGGTAGTGAATACAGTTTCAGTAAAGTTAGTAAGTTTTTTTTTAAGTGGGTCTCACTTTTAGTGTGTAACGTTAAGCAATATTTTAATAAACTAATGGACTAATAGATTAAAAGACCTTTGCTCCTCGCAAACATGATAAAATAAGAATAATAGTGAAATACTGTATTTTAAGCTAACAACTACCCCAAACAACAACAAACTGCGTTTTTACTGCGTCAACAGATGTGCCGGTCATAAACAATGTACATTTACAAGAAAAAAAAACCACTGTACTGTAACAGAAGTGACAAACTTGTTATAACACCCGTTGGAGACAGACTATCGTTAATGCAAATATGCAGGTCATTTAAAAAAAAAGTATTTTTAGGAGAAAAGAACTGTAATAGTGATGTAGTAGCGATGACTGGAATCTTACTATAATACCCGCTGGGAACCTGATTGGTCAATATCGCGGCATGAGTCACACATGAGTAGGGTTGGGAACCGAGAACCGGTTCTTATGCAGAACCGATACTTATTTTTGAAAAATACCGGAATCGCGCAAAATTCCGAGTTTCGGTTCCAAAACGGTTCTGGTGCAATGTGTGCGCGGCGCTGGGAGCGTATCTCAAATAACGGGCGACAGCTAACCTCATCATGACTATTAATTACGTTGCCTGCCGCTTCCAGAAGTGCAAACAATTAACTAGTGGTGGGCCGTTATCGGCGTTAACGTGCTGCGTTAACGTGAGACTCTTATCGGGCGATAAAAAACATATCGCCGTTAATCTATTCTCAAAGTTGGGTTGGGAGCTGGGTCTATACTACGCAAGCTATGATGACTTTCACAGTGATATTTTAGCGCGGATGTATAGCTACCTAGCCGAATTGCACTGTAGGGAGCGAGAACGAGTCTTCGAACCTGCGTGTATGCTGTGAAATTACCACATCAAGCGTGAATGCTGTCTTCCGAACTCGGGCGCGCACCCGCGAACCGTTCTCGAGTCCTGATGAGCGTGACTGACATACTGCAAGCAGAGAGCTGTACATATAATTTCTGCTCGTCGTCAGCATTCTTTAGTTTAGACTTTAGAGTATTTGCAGTACATCCGTGGCAGATAGACGCAAGTGCCATTACGTACTGAAGCTTTGGTAACAAAACTAACGGTTCAAAAATATAAACGTTAGGTGAACAACGCTATTCATCCTGCCACCTCCTCGCCGACGTCGCTACCAAGTAACGGGTAAACAGCTGCTGCTTTGATGACGCAAACGCACCTCGGTTTTGGACCCGAAAATATAATATGAACACGGTCCAGGGAGCAATCGGGGTTCGGTCCAGGCAATCGAACCAAGTGTGAAAGCACCAGTCATTATTTGGGTAGCACACATATTCTGAATGCCTTCGGCAGAATTCAAATGAGCCATTTTAATCTAGATTAATGCTGAATTACCATTTATTATTTACAAGTTCACTGAATAACTGAATTTCTATTAAATTAATATACAAATAACTAATAAATATAACTAATATATATATAATATTTTTGCAAGAATGCTTTTAATACTGTAATATATGTACAGTACAGGACTTTTTTGACATTGCCAACCTGTAAATGAATCAGAGATCATATAATAAACACAAAAAGGATTGTTTGAGTCGCGTATTATTCCTTTTTCCTTTACCACTATTTGTTTAATAATTTTAATGGAACCGGAATTGGAACCGGAATCATTAGGCGGAATCGGAACCAGAACCGGAACCGGAACCGGAACCGGAAAATTTCTCACGATTCCCAACCCTACACATGAGTCATGGCATGGCGTGGGCCTTAGCAACAACTCTTTCACTTGATTTCTTGAATTCTCGTAGAATTCTACGAGCGATTGGCTCATTTGAGGTTGTTACTACCAGAAATAAGGTCGCTGCGAACAGCGATTGGCTCACTTGTGGATGTCACTACCAGAAATAAGGTCGTCTGACATGTTGCTGGGAGCGCCACAGAGCCCGTTTGAGTGCCTGGCTGGGCCATGTCATGGTTTTTCTTCTGGGCATTTGCACATCCAACAGTGTGAAGATGTAAACTCTGTGGGCAGGAAAGACAGGTCCTCAAGCCTCTTCACAATTAAAACCACGGCGCCTGGCTGCCATTGTAAATTAGCTTGGGACATTGTCGTCCGAAAACAGCTGAGGGATGATTTGAGAAAGGAAACAACCACAAATAGAACCTCGGTTTCACAGTTTGTGGTCAGCTCCCGGAAAAGCACTTGCTTGCTAAGGTTCACAGCCTTGAGCCACACAAGTATTTCCAAAGGCACAGCTGGGATTTAAACCCAGGATCTCCTGTTTACAAGACAGGCATTTTGACCAGCTAAGCCACGGCGCCTCGCTGTCACTGTAAATTAACTTGGGACACTGTCGTCTTAAAACAGCGGAGAGATGTTTTGAAAATGGAAACAACCGCAAATGGAACCTCGGTTTCACAGTTTGTGGTCAGTTCATGGAAAAGTACATGCTTGCTAAGGTTAACAGCCTTGAACCAAATGAGTATTTACAAAGGCACCACTTGTGCAAAATGCCACTTATGATAATGTCAGAGCACTTTTGCGCTATTCTAGTGAGACTTTTATTATGAAAGTTTGTGGCGTGAGGAACCGGAAGGGACACTGTTCATTGAGTACGGCGCGAACAGCAGATTACCTCAGCAGCTGTCCGAAATCAGTTTGCCGCATTCAGGAATGGCTGAAGACGTGCATCACTCTGATTAGATGTTTCTTGGGTTTGTGTGCGTCCTATAACGAGTGAGTACTTTACTCCTTCAATGTTGATTGATGCTCGTTATCTGTAATGAGGCAGTGATCGGCTGTATAATGTCACATGGCAATGTTAACTAATCCGTGCCAGTTATTATAACTTATGTGTGGATCTTCAAAGTTCAGAATCATAATGTTAATAATGTTTAGTAATTAATGTAGATAAATAGTGAAAGTAAATGTGATGGAAATGTTATATCAGGTGTTTATGGATCATCGTCATTGTCTGAAGGGAGCAGCCTATAGACAGTATGTGAATGATTATTTGTACTGATGTTGCTGTTATTTGAGTATTGTTCTTTGTGTGTTGCAGAGAAACCACACACACACTCATAATACTGTACATCTACATCTCAACTACGAGCATACCAAACACGTCTACGTCTGTTAATGAGCATTCGGCCCACTTATGAGCCAGTTCTACGTCAATTAAAGCAGGACTCACTGACTGTGCACCTACTACATCTAAGTCTCCACTAAATGTGCTCAACCTGCTCACGCATTTGGGTCATTTTCCCTTTGCATGTTCATCGGCCATCACCTACGGGGTCAAGCAAAGCTAGGATCCATTCTCTTTGCAGGCTGTAAAGGAAGTCCTCCACAGTCCACTGCACTGTTTAGTTCAAACTCCTTCTTGTTAAGGCTCATGTAAAGGCTGACTCCCTCTCCTGTTAAGATCTCATACCAGTGAAAATAAAATCAGTTCAAATTTATGCTTCTCTCTGTGGTGTTCTGACCGACACACTTGGTTCACTGCAATCAAAATCAGCCCTTATCATCTATAAGCGTATCCTTCGTCACAACACTGGTATTCAAAACCAGGATCTCCTGTTTACTAGACAGGCGCTTTGACCAGCTAAGCCACGGTGCCTGGCTTCCACTGTAAATTAGCTTGGCAAACTGTCGTCCGAAAACAGGTGAGGGATGATTTTAAAATTGGAAACAACCGCAAATGGAACCTTGGTTTCACAGTTTGTGGTCAGTTCACTGAAAAGCACATGCTTGCTAAGGTCCACAGCCTTGAACCACACAAGTATTTCCAAAGGCACAGCTGGGATTCAAACCCAGGATCTCCTGTTCACAAGACAGGCGTTTTGACCCGCTAAGCCACGGCGCCTGGCTGCCACTGTAAATTAGCTTGGGACACTGTCGTCCGAAAACAGCTGAGAGATGATTTGAAAATGGAAACCACCGCAAATGGAACCTTGGTTTCACAGTTTGTGGTCAGTTCACGGAAAAGTACATGCTTGCCAAGGTTAACAGCCTTGAACCAAAAGAGTATTTACTAAGGCACCACTGGGATTCGAACACAGGATCTTATGTTTACTAGACAGGCGCTATGACCAGCTAAGCCACGGCGCCTGGCTGCCACTGTAAATTAGCTTGGGACACTGTCGTCCGAAAACAGCTGAGAGATGATTTGAAAATGGAAACAAGCGCAAATGGAACCTCGGTTTCACAGTTTGTGGTCAGTTCACGGAAAAGTACATGATTGCCAAGGTTAACAGCCTTGAAACAAATGAGCATTTGCAAAGGCACCGCTGGGATTCGAACCCAGGATCTCCTGTTTACGAGACAGGCGCTTTGACCAGCTAAGCCACGGCGCCTGGCTGCCACTGTAAATTAGCTTGGGACACTGTCGTTCGAAAACAGCTGAGAGATGATTTGAAAATGGAAACAACCGCAAATGGAACCTCGGTTTCACAGTTTGTGGTCAGTTCACGGAAAAGCACATGCTTGCTAAGGTCCACGGCCTTGAACCACACAAGTATTTCCAAAGGCACCGCTGGGATTTGAACCCAGGATCTCCTGTTTACTAGACCTAGCAAACGTTTAGCTAAGACCATTTAAGCTACATAAAGAGACCGGCACCGCAGGAAACCCAGAAAACGTTTTGCAAAAACAAAATACCAAAATTCCCGACTCTGGTGGGACTCGAGTCCAATGCGCTATCCATTGTGCCACAGAGCTCGTTTGAGTGCCTGGCTGGGCCATGTCATGGTTTTTCTTCTGGGCATTTGCACATCCAACAGTGTGTTGATGTAAACTCTGTGGGCAGGAAAGACAGGTCCTCAAGCCTCTTCACAATAAAAACCACGGCGCCTGGCTGCCACTGTAAATTAGCTTGGGACACTGTCGTCCGAAAACAGCTGAGAGATGATTTGAAAATGGAAACAACCGCAAATGGAACCTCGGTTTCACAGTTTGTGGTCAGTTCACGGAAAAGTACATGCTTGCTAAGGTTAACAGCCTTGAAACAAATGAGCATTTCCAAAGGCAGCTAAGCCACGGCGCCTGGCTGCCACTGTAAATTAGTTTGGGACACTGTCGTCCGAAAACAGCTGACGGATGATTTGAAACTGGAAACAACCACAAATGCAACCTCGGTTTCACAGTTTCTGGTCAGCTCCCGGAAAAGCACATGTTTGCTAAGGTTCAAGGCCTTGAGCCACACAAGTATTTCCAAAGGCACAGCTGGGATTCAAACCCAGGATCTCCTGTTTACAAGACAGGCGTTTTGACCCGCTAAGCCACGGCGCCTGGCTGCCACTGTAACTTAGCTTGGGACACTGTCGTTCGAAAACAGCGGAGAGATGTTTTGAAAATTGAAACAACCGCTAATGGAACCTCGGTTTCACAGTTTGTGGTCAGCTGAGGGATGATTTGAAAATGGAAACAACCGCAAATGGAACCTTGGTTTCACAGTTTGTGGTCAGTTCACAGAAAAGCACATGCTTGTTAAGGTCCACGGCCTTGAACCACACAAGTATTTCCAAAGGCACCGCTGGAATTCAGACCCAGGATCTCCTGTTTTCTAGACAGGCGCTTTAAACAACTAAGCCACGGCGCCAAGTTCCATATGCTGACCCTGAAAGTGCGATCTAGGAAACGTTTAACTAAGACCATTTCAGATACAGAAAGAGACCGACACCGCAGGAAACCCAGGAAACGTTTAGCAAAAACAAAATTCCAAAATTCCCAACTCTGGTGGGACTCAAACCTTTGAACTGCCTCATTTTGCAATCTAGAAGTCCAATGCGCAATCCATTGCGCCAGAGAGCCCGTATGAGCTTTTGCCTGGGCCACGTAATGGTTTTTCTTCTGGGCATTTGCACATCCAACATTGTGAAGATGTAAACTGTGGGGAGGAAAGACATGTCCTCGAGCCTCTGCATAATTGAAACCCGATTCAAAATGCTGAGGCCCTCTGTCCAAGAAAGATGCAAGAGAACAAAGATAACAGAGGACAGGCACCGCTGGGATTCGAACCCAGTGAAGGGGGAGTCTGAAATCCACTGCTGCTTCAATATACCTGTAAATATCTTAATCAGATTCATAATCAAAGCCTTCATTAACATTTATCCTCCTATTTCTAATGATTAATTCCAGTTGCTTTTACTCAATAGAACTACTGATTGTTTGTTCTTCTTTTATGTTTTCTAAAGTGTGTATTTGGTTAGGCGTCTGCCTAGGAGTGTGATTTGTCACTAAACACTTTATAGTTGTGTGTTTGGATTTTGGAGGTATCACACACCTCTAACATGCAGGGAGTGCAGTAACAGTGTTTGCTCACTTAGCCCGGCTTCCATAGATTAAATATGGATTTGTCTTTCATTTTTATTTTATTTTATTCATTTTATATTTCATTTTACTGAAACACTAAAGAATCCAAATGAATATTGCCTGTACTATTGTCTGTACCTCTGACTGAGAGAAAGCACATGTTATCAGCATGTTTTGGTGAAGTGCTTTGTTGATAAGACTTTCCAACCTTGGGAGAGCTGTGATTCTGGGGAGCTTTTGGGTGTGTGCGTTGCATGATCTGTGCAGGCCCAATATTGAAGATGGACATTTTCTGCACACAACACCAGACTTGAAGATGCCTTTCTGCAACCTCCGAGGTCAACAATGATCTAAATCTAGTCATGGGGCGACAACTAGTCTACCTAGTTTAGAGATATGCTCTGCTATCTATCCTTGTGTGGAAATTTACCATGACTGTGCATTTTCTCTGAGCCAATCAGAATCATACACCTTGAAGTAATGACGTGGCTAGACCTTGAAAACAGTATAACTGTTGGGACAATTGTATGTACGGTACGAAGAGACCGGTAGAGTGGAAGTGCGGCCTACAAACTCCTTGTGAGAATTGAAGCTGGCTTCTGCTGATGAAACTGCAAACTATTCTTCAGTAAAAATTTTCTTTAATTAATTGCCCTCCTGACTCTTTGTCTTCATTCTTCACTACTGGTCTCTGGGTCTAAGCTGTTATACCCCTAACACCAGGAAATCCTGTTTACAAGACAGGCGCTTTGACCAGCTAAGCCACGGCACCTGGCTGCTGCTGAAAATTAGTTTGGGACACTGTCGTCCGAAAACAGCTGAGGGATGATTTGAAAATGGAAACAAACACAAATGCAACCTCGGAAAAGCACATGCTTGCTAAGGTTCACGGCCTTGAGCTACACAAGTATTTCCAAAGGTGCAGCTGGGATTTAAACCCAGGATCTCCTGTTTACAAGACAGGCGTTTAAACCAACTAAACCCAGCGCCAAGCTCCAAGTGCTAACCCTGGAAAGACAGGTCCTCGAGCCTCTTCACAATTGAAACCTGATTCAAAATGCTGAGGCGCTCTGTCCAAGAAAGATATCAGAGAGTAAAGGTATCAAATACAGGTACCACTGGGATCTCCTGTTTACAAGACAGACACTTTGACCAGCTAAGCCATGGAGCCAAGCTTTTCTCCCTAGCTTAAAAAAGGCGACCCAGGAAACGTTTGGTAAAGACCATCTAAGCTACTGAAAGTTAGTCTGGCACTTCTCTGTGGTGACAGCCGGTCCTTGTGTCCAAGTTTCCGTAAGCAAATGTGTTAGTAAAACAGTGAAATTTTGTAATGAACTATTTAAGCAGCAAATGTAGAGATACGAGTAAAAAGTCATGAAATGTTTCAAACCATTTAAGAACAAAGGGCAACACTGTGCAGTATATAGTTAACAAAATACCAAAAGGATGACTTTGGGCATTTGCACATGCATATTCGATTGCAAACAATCCAGCTGGCAGAATCCGTTCCCCTAACCCCTTGATGAGAGATGTTGATGTAGTTGCTTAAAGATTTTTAAATTAATTTGTTTGCCTTTTATCATGATAGATTCTGTGTGATGCATATATGAATATTTCTGACGTCCTGCATCCAAATGATGCAAGTAAGTTACTCCCATACCAAACTAGTTAGTTCTTTGGCATGTTCATTTGATTGACACTGAGGTTGAACATTCGGTGGGCTGGAAAGGTTGATCTTTGAATTAGCCAGGTTTAAAATGCAGGAGCACTTTTACAGTCCGACTGATTAAAGGGGTGATAAATTTAGAATCCAACTTTCCCTTGAGCCTTTGATATATCAAAGTTCATCATAATATAATAATATTCTGTAAGTTTCAGAGCTGAAAACATCCTTGTTAGTCAAAGAAAAGCTTTTATAGACACCTGGCCCAGAAAACGAGAGCTGGAATCCAATGACGTCATGGAAAGACGAAACACAACTCAACTGATGAATATGTATGCGTGCTTCTGAAGCCCTGCCCACATAGTCGAGACGCCACAGGTTTACAGAGCAGTGATCATGGCGAGAAAAGTAATATATTGCTCTGTGCCAGGTTGTGGAAGAACACAGTCGCTGCATAAGCTTCCTTCGGATGCTACTATTAGGAATGAGTGGTTGAACTTTATTTTTAATGAAGTTCCAGCTCACGTGGGGAAGACATGTACGTGTGTTCGCTTCATTTTACTGCGGAATTGTTTGTAAACAAGTCTCAGGTGCTGGATTTGCAGACACAGTGTTGTTCCTTCTACATTGGATTCGACAGGAATGGTGCAACAAACTTATGTGAGTAAAACATCTTTTTTATATGCAATGGTCGGCAGGCCTATGAATCTCAAATAGTGAAATAATATTCCTTTCTTGATCTGGGCGCACACGCACGTGTGTGTCTGTGTGTGTGTGTGTAGTTCGTGCTTATCGACCGATCGGTCGGGCCATGTAATACAGAAATAATTTTGCAATCAATCTCGGGTGGATGAGAAATAAATCATTGTATTTGTTTGATAAAGACGTTTACGAACCCTGTGATCGAGAGAATCATTCAAAACGATCCCTCCCTAATGTGAATTGAACTGACAGGGGAGCTGAAGCTCATTAAATATGCAAATCTTATCCAATCCCAGCCGTGGGCGTTTACTTCCAAGTCTCCAGTGCGGCACGCCCATCGAAACCCAGCGTTCAGGAGAAAGCCTCAAAACAAGTATAGAAAATAGCCTAATACTTATTCATTATGATGTTTTTGAATGTAAAAACCACACCAACGTCATTAGTTGACCTCAGACAACAGTATAAAAAAATTAAAAGCCAGTTCACCTTTGTTAGCATGGAATAGTATCTAATGACAACATCTGAGGGGTAGTTTGTAATTGAATTTGTCTCTTGAATTAAAGCTGCTTTTGAGGTCCTTAGTTTCTGATTTATTCGTTCTCGGAAAAGCACAATTCTCAAGTTTCCCCACTCTCTCGTTTTCTTTATGTTAAACACACAAGATTCAGTGACAGCTGGTTAGAACACTGTGCTACACTCTCAACTTCTTTGTGTGTGTGCAAAAATAGAATACTGTTCTGATTAGCACTGTTTTGTGATACTTCAGAATACCAAAATTAATTGTGACAATTTTTTTTAATCAAAATTTAATTAAGGTCAGGGTTAGCAATTACCGGAGTCTCACATAAATAATTATAATAATAACTAGGCAAAAAAAATAAAAGCAAGGCAAGTACCTTGGTAATGGTAAAATTGTTCCCCACTAGTGGGAACAATCCTCTGGATAAAACATGTGCTTCTACTTAAGTAACCTTTACATTAGTCCAGCAGAAGAGGACAGCAGTGGTCTGTATTACACTAAATGATTGTAAATTATCATAAATACTGTCTGGAATCTGGAGCTATAGCAATACATTCCTAAAGGACATTTTGAAAACTAACTGACAGCAATTAATACATTTACATTTAATTTAAAGCAATTAGCTATTACTATTTTTATATTTTATTTCATGGCAATATGATATGTTGTTTTTGAAATTCAACCCAAAATGGCAATAAATTAAATACTTTTTGCAAAGAAAAGGTTAATCTCATTTCATTGTTTATTTCTATGTTTAAAACATTTATGAAGCTTTTATGGAAGTTGCTTTGTAACCATAAACAACATACAGTTTCACCAGATTTATACAAACATCCAAGCAGGCAAATTATTATACTTTTTCAATGTGTTTTGTAAATAATTATATATAAAAAATATTTATATATTGCTTGCTGTCAGAACAAAATAGGTGGTACCCCAAATATTCATCAAAACAAATAATTTTACATTTTCATTAAACATGAAAGGCTGTAACGCCAGATTGTCTGGGAGGACAAGGGACATTTTTTGCAAATGACATCACGCTGAGTGTATCAATGAATGGGTCTAATTTACATGTATTTCCTTCACCTGAAACTCCCCCACCCTTTAGACCCTCATGCATTGATCACATGGAACACCTAAAAGAGGACAAAGGACACTTTTTGCAGACGCCGTCACACTGAGTGAATCAACTTAGAATGGCTCTAATTTACATGTATTTATTTCTCCCCCCATCCTACTTCCCCTCAGGCTGTGACCATTGGAAATATACCCAAAATCTATATGATCTAAAAATGAACAAATACTAAACAATATATATGTGTTTGATATCATTGGAAATGTCTTAGTGCGACTGGTACAAATATCTCATCTCCACAGAAGCAAACAAGAACATGTTAAAGGTTTTAAGAGTTTAAAGAGATGTTGCATAGTATGGTAGGTGTGGCTTTCAACCATTTGGTCTTTTGTCAATACAGGTCTGAGACAGTGATTAAATGTAAATTCCCTTTGTTAACATATGTTTCCATTTGAAAGAAGTTATTGTCAGGTCTGAATACTTAAGGCAGCGTAGCAGAAGAGTCAGGGCGCAATATTGTATTCAGATTCGCCCGTAACGTTGTGTCCAGCCAGCGTTACGTAGCCTATGGAAAGTCAGGAACTCTCTCACTCTGTACTTCAGAGTATTTTATATTATGTACGAAGGATCTTTGAATTGATTATGTAATTGGAATTATACATGTCCCTGACTGTTTAATAAATTGTTACATTTTGATTTATTCTGACTTACTCTGGAATTATTAATGGGTACTTTCCACAAAGGGTTAAACGGAATAATTAAATGTGTAGCTAACTATTAAATAAGAATGACCAAATAACCAAATTGGCATTCTAATCTAAATTCTAAATTATAATAAAATGGAGTCAGATAAAGAGGAATTGGAATTAGATCCATTTTGCCCAGCTGAGAACACCGAACGCGCAAATCCCTTCACCCGCTCTTCGCTGCCGCCATTGGAGCGATTTCAGCGCCTTACAAACATTCTGGTGTTTATCTTGGGAAGCTGGAACAAGAGCTCAGCTTGCCCTCTGGGCTGCATGCCAAACCATTCCCTAACCCACACACAAACATACACACACTGTTGAAATGTCCTGTGCCCTTCAGACATCCATGAATATTATCCATGTTTTTATACTCTATTCCCAATGCTCAAATCAGTTATGAAGTCAGGTGGTTTTAGCTCTCAAATGCTTTACCCCATCTCAGCCTTTCACTCCTTATTGCCATTGTTGCTTCTTTAAGGGGGTTGACTCTTGTACTTTAAATGGTCTCATGCTTCCTTCACTCCTCGGGATTAAGGCTACAACGATGTCGGAACTCTTGTCCATACTCATGAACCCACTTATTGGCAACTGGAAAAGAAAAGACAGAAAGCATATGGCTTTAAAGGCCTTGAAATATAGCACATGTAAGGAAATCTTTGATGGGGTTTTTATGTTACAGATGAGTAAATAATATTCCATTAAAGCTACATTAAACATTCCCAATCCATTAAAGGTTCACATTTTTCTTTTCACTTTTTTTCTTTTAAGTTTCTTTTACAGATTATTACCTGTTGGATAATTCCTGTAGCTCAAACAGTAGTGTGCGGTGGCATCAAAACCAAAGTCATGGGTTCAATTACCAGGGAATGAATTAATCAAATGTATACCTTGAATGCAATGTAAATGGCTTTGGATATATATATATAAATATACCCCATTTATCACCAACAATGACAGGGCAGCCAGCATGGAGAGTGTTACCATTTCCTTGACCATTTCTATGAAGATTCCACCAGAAGAGAGCACCATTCTAGAAAGCAAACACAAAAAAGTGCAAATTTATTGATACTTACAGAGAATAAAGAAAACTCCCAATATATTTATGAATATATTATGTTTATTTAGTCTTAAAGCTTCTTTGATAGTGTACTCAATATCCAAAATCCTGGATTAGTGCAAATTTCTAGATAGCTATCTCTCAGGTTTCAGTTAATTTACAGTTAATTTATTGAAATAACACTGACTCCCAAACCCAAAGCTTTTGTTGTAACAGGATATCCAACGAAATGTCTGACCTCAGTAGAAAACAATCTGTTATTACTCAGCATTGTAGGGCATAGCATTCTGAAAGCTGTGCAGAGTGAAGTCTGGTTGTGTTCTGTCTTAAGTAAATCTGTGAGAATGTATGGAATTCTATACCTCTACGACAGGCACACTGAAGTTAGCATAAATAAAGGCTGTGAATCCTCCTGCTTCCACAGAACTCAACTAAAAAGGAAAAAAATCATTAAGCTGTAAAGTGGTTTACTTAAATCATATTAAAATAATTGTGGTAACTGCTAAATGCTTCCAAAATGCATATACGTACTTTCTCACTCAAAACTAAGTTGGCAAGATATTGAATTTATTGAGTTAGAGCTGAACTATTTATTGACTTACGTATATCATGAATGTGGCCACTCGATTTCCAGTTTTTAGCCTGTATAATGGACTCGTGTCAGACTGCCAATAAAAAAATGTAAAAATTCAGTCACATTATACAAAACGGGTATGCATCATGGCTTATGGGGGAGGCCGGGTATAGTTGTAACACGGGAAGAGTTGTAACACTACCAATTCCATGAATCAGAGATAAGATAGGAGTCATGTGACAGATTCAGTTTCCTCAGGCTTCCTTTATGATCCCAGGTGGAGGTTTTCCAGTCTGTGCTGCTATCTCTCCTGAAGCTAGCAGAAAATCTAATTCTGAGGTAAAAAAAAAAAAAAAAAAACCTTCTTCTACCTTCGTAGATAATAAAAGTTATATCAGTTCAAACTGTAATTTGTCTAGTAAAGAATGGCTAATACAGCTAGCTAAACAATGGGTGACAGTGGCAGGGTAGGTTGTAACATGTTTTGAAAGTGTTACAACCATCACCTTACAACTAAGAACATTTTTGTGATTTTAATAATTATACAGAATGCCTATGTTTATGTTAATTTGCTCTCACTCACATACACACACCCACACCCATATGAATGTGCACATACAGACATGCGCACAAAAACACACGTGTGTATGCACAAACACACACAATATGCAGACTCCCCATATTCACACATATTTTATTGTTGCAGCCATTCATTTAAAATAAAACTGTTTTTGTGGCATATCACTCGGAGTACCCTTAGTTTTTGTGCATTTTGTCTACCAGTATGTGTTACAACTTACCCCAGTAGTGGGGTAGGTTGTTACAAAGGACCACCTTGTATTTGTCATCATCTCACAAAGTCTGTGATATAGTTGAAGAAATTTAAATTGTTGCCATTTGTAGTAGACAAATGTGGGTACTTTGCCTAAAAGTTTCAGACGTGTAGCTAAAAAAAGGGTACTTTTAGGTGCTGAATAAAAAAGTGTTACAACCATACCGGGTCTCCTACTGTATATACAAGATACTTTATGAATAGGAGTGTCTGCACTGGAAAGCATTTCTTTATTATTTCTGAATTTTTGTAAATGTTTTTCCTTAAATGTGTGTTTTCAGAATGAAAGAAAATTCTTGTTACTCACTGTGGCATGGTCAAAATGAGGTTCATAGTGTCCTCCAATGCCATAATTTACAACTTGGAGATATTCAGCATAAGGAGGCTGCACATTCAACCCAGTGACCATAGTGATGCGCCGATCCACCTTGCCCACAACCTCATGGACCGACTCTTTAAGCCATGCACTGAAAGATCATTAACAAAAATTCAAATGCGAGAGCCACTTCACACAGAAATAAAAAAAAGGATATTATTGGGAATTGGACTTATTATTACTAGTTTCGTTTACCATTGAGATATGTTGGTTTTGAATGTTGTAGGAGTACAGTAGAATAAAGATGAGCTAACTTTGATTTCATTGGGCCTTTAGAAAAAAGTGACTTGTACCTCTTGCTGATGCGATATTCTGCAGTGGCCTGATTTAATCCTGATGCCACCACTGATCTTCTAAGCTGAAGGGAAACATGAACATTCACATTTAATTTATTTTATATATATATATATATATATATATATATATATATATATATATATATATATATATATATATATATATATATATATATATATATACACATTTTAGGCACTCTGTCTTTAAATGTGTACTTCATTCTCCAGTGAGAGAATTTTTTTTTTTTTAAACGATATATATAAGATAAGAACAAAAATCATTGCAGTTTTTGTTCTGTGGGGATTCCAGGAAGAAAAAAAATTACTGAACTACTGGCAGACTTTATTTTTAAAAAACGTGACGGAAACAAGTGATTTAATGCTCAGTCTGCCCCTACAAAAACACTCTGGGTGGAATAACTGACGAGCTGTAAGCACAGTTGATTCAGACCGCATGACTTGTTCACGTAATGTGCTCTTCATCTTCTTTCCAGCTCAGTTTGAAGCTGGCTTAAGTTGTATGGTTAAATATGTCTGGAAAAGGAGGGAAAACTACGTCATAACATTTTGTGTCTCTCTTGAGAAAATAGTTTTATACAGACACTTTCTCCATGTTAAGTCAGTCTTTAACTGGCCTACTGTAAGATGAAAAGTTTCTTAAAAATGTCTTATTCAGCAGAAGGCAAATTATATATATAAAAAAAATGAAAGCAGAACAACCTCAGCTGAGAACTGAAGTCTCTGCCAACCTTTTTTCCCTCAAACCAAAAATTATCCAAGTAACATTACATCCCAATCTCAAAAAAAACAAGGCTTTCTCAGTTATTTGGAGAGTTCTGGTCCATATTCACTCACTCTTGATTGTGCATAATATATAAAGCAGCATGGTTCATGGTTTAGCAATTAATTTAATTAATCACTTTCGCATATTGATGCAAATCCTATGAGTTACTTATTACACACCCAATTCTGGATGTTTTCACATAAAGGATAAATGCAAACAGTACACTCACCCCTGGCACAGCATATTCTCTGATGCTTTTAGCTTCAGGTCGGGTGACAAAACCATGGAAGAGCACAACATAAGGGTGCAGGCTAATTAGCTCTCGTTTAATTGGTTGCAGAAGTAAACCAGGGTCGCCATTGTTGAAGTAGTCACAGAACAATCTGGGGTTCTCAAAATGTTTTGGCTGTAAAAAAGAAAGTGTGTTATTATTTCTAAGGCTCCGAAACTTAAATATTGCAAAGAGGTTTCAAATAATCATTAATAAGTTGTAAATAGCAGCAAGAATGAGTTTAACTGATAAGCATAAACATAAATATTTAACTTAAGTTAGCATAACTAATTAACTGTAACCCTCAATCAATTGCGGTCATTGTGAATGCAATAAAAAAACATTACTGTATTAAAAGTACATTTATCTAGGCCAGTGGTTCCCACACTAGGGTATGCGTACCCCTGGAGGTACGTGAGGTGGGGTTAGGGTCTCACATTAAAATAACCATAAAAGCATACATTTCTAACAGGCAAAATGCTGCCTCTAATGTAAAAAAAATGGTAGTACAAAATGCAAAAAGTCAAATACATGACATCCAATCAAATTAAATCATCTTTTGAAAGTGGGGTTTTTGAACTTACTAGTATAGCATAGAGATCGAGTTAAGACTCAAACTATATTCGATACAAAAACATACTTTGTGTGAGTTCTTGCTTTTATTGTTGAAAATGTATTATACGAGCAAGAATGCAATTTTTCCCAAATATCCATTTGATTGCAAATGTGACATTTATTTTATACAACAGTTCAACAAGTAAAAGCTAATATTGAGTGATGTACATTTTAAACACAGTATTGTCAGTTTTGTTTGCTCTATTTTGAAACGAACAAATAGCTGTGGTAATACACAGTGGTGTTCGGGAGAGTCAATGATAAATACAGACATTTAAAACAATATCTCATAACATTAGCCTATTTGTGCAATAGTAATTTTATTCATGCCACCTCTGAGCAGGATTAAACAGTGTGTAAATGCATCAAGATCCAGCTTGTACCACTGCATTGCGTTGCAAACAATGGCTTTTGTTGATACTGATTGCATTTGATTTAAAAGATTGATTTAGTTTATTACTTTATTTATTATATTAATAATTAAATGTATGGAATTTTAAAAAATTGCCTCAGCTCGTCTTTTGACTTTGGCTGCTTTTTATGTTTTCTCTTTTTTATGATAGTAAGCATTTAAAAGTCATATGGATGCCAATATTATAAAAATGGAAGTTTACTCCATTTAGAAACTGTAATCATCCTTGAAATAAATTCTAAGTTACAGTGTATATGGCAACATTTTATATTTGAGTTGCTTATAATACCTCCAACAACAGATTTGAATAGAAAGATATAGCCTCTGGTGAATAGTGAACACTACATTGTCTCGATCACAAGTTGTGTGGAATAGTATTGAATGATACCTGAGATCCTTTTGTTTGGCAGAGCTTCTCATAGACATTCCTGGTATTCAGATAAGTGGTGTCAGGTCTTTTCAAAGCCAGGCTTTGGTTAGTAACAGGCGGACTTTCATCAAGGAGCTTCTCATACTTCTCCACATTGAAATGTACCCTTCTGTTCATAGGATCTTGAAGACAAGATTAAAATGCATTTTTCCATGTAGATTAAATTTAAATGAATCCTTATTTATTAATAAAAAATAAATGGATCTGTTTTTTTCTCTCACTGTCTCACTTATCGACTAGTAGTAGACTGCAGAGGTTTACCATGAAGCAATAGTTCCCGAGAGAGACTGAGGGCATAGGATATGTTTCCAGTCTAAAAAAAAGAAAAGCATTTCATATAGTTATATACTTCTATCTTCATATATTTATAAATATAGATAGAGTGTATACATAATACTTGAATAGAAGAGAAACAGACACTTGATAATGTGTGTAGTTGAGAAACTGTGTATGTGTGTAGTATTCAGTTACAGATCAGTATTGAAGGTGTACAACAGTCATCCTAGGGAAAGTGACAGTATGTTGTTCTGACCAAGCTAGCGCCTGCTCCAGACCTGGAAGGTTACTACGTGCCTAGTTCCGGGGTGAAAGTGTCAATGAAGACGTGCATCTGATTAACTGACCATGTATGGGGATTTATGGTCTATCTATTTTCTCTTAGCCAATCAAAAACAATGTAACCTAATGTAACCCAACCTAAAGCTAGACCTTGGAAAAGGGTATAACTGCTGTATAAAATATATATTTAGCAGAGAGTGCGGCCTACGAACACCTTGTGAGACTTGAAACTGGCTTCAGCTGATGAAACTGCAAACTAATCTTCAGTATTCTTTTTTTTTTAATTAATTAATTGCACTCCTGACTCTTCACAACTGATCTTGGGTCCTAAACTGTGGTCCCTAACAATACACACTATATTGCTAAAACTATTGGGACACCCCTCCAAATAATTGAATTCAGGTGTTCTAATCACTTCCATGGCCACAGGTACAAACATTTCTGAAAGAATGGGTCACTCTCAGGAGCTCAGTGAATTCAAGCATGATACCATGCAATAAGTCCATTTGTGAAATGTCCTCCCTACTAAATATTCTATGGTCAACTGTTAGTGGTATTATAACAAAGTGGAAGCAATTTGGAACAACAGCATCTCAGCCACAAACTGGTAGGCCACGTAAAATCAGAGCGGGTCAGCGCATTATATAGTGTGACGAGTCTGGGTTTGTGGGGGATTATGGTGTGGGGTTGTTTTGCAGGGTTTGGGCTTGGCCCCCTAGTTCCATTGAAAGGAACTCTTAATGCTTCAGCATACTAAGACATTTTGGACAATTTCATGCTCTCAACTTTGTGGTAACAGTTTGGGGATGGCCCCTTCCTGTTCAAACATGACTGCGCACCAGTGCACAAAGCATGGTCCAGGCCTTCTTGTGCAACATCAGTGCCTGACCTTACAAAGGTGCTTCTAGAAGAATGGTCAAAAATTCTCTTAAACCTTGCGGAAACCTTGAAAATGTTTTAGCTGTAAAGGGTGGGCCAACTCCATATTAAACCTTACAGATTCAGAATGGGATGTCATTAAATTCCAAAACTTTTGGCAATATAGTATATGTGTGTGTGTGTGTGTGTGTGTGTGTGTGTGTGCGTGCGTGCGTGCGTGCGTGTGTGTAGAACATTATCAAGTATTAGTAAGCCTATAACATAACAGTACTATTACACCTATGTCTAATACTATTCAGTTTCCATTCTATTTAGTCTCCCCTAATCAATTAAACTAATTAGTAGATATGTTTAAACCACATATTTTATTCGTATTTATGCGAAAATACTATTCGCATAAAGCGATGGATAATACAGAACCATCAAAGATAAGACAAAGAAAGAAAAACTAAACTAACTATGTTTAAAACTAAGAAAACTATATTTAAATTTACCATTTTTATTTTAGTTAAATGTTTTGTAAATGTTTTTGTCTTTTTATTTTATTTTATTTTTTTATGTCACATAGGCTAGTTGTTATTATGTTTATTTCGGTTTTAGTTATTTTAGTACATCAAGTTAAAAAGTTTAAGTTTTTTTATTTAATTTTATTAAAGTAACATACTTTTTTTAATGATTTTAGTGTTTAGTTAGCTATAATAACCCTGTTACATTTTCCTAGGTCAACATTTTCTTAAACTTTGAATTTATAACATTCTAATCAATCCATAAACATGTTTTTTTGTTTGTTTGCTTAGTTCCTGAAATATTTCACATTTTATCTTTGGTATGGTACACCAAATGTATAGTGCATTTCTGAATTCCTCCAAATCCAGTGGCGATTTCTTTAAGACTGCAAGGGAAACTAATGGTCAAATTATGTAATATTGTATTATCATTTTATTTGACTAAAAATGCGTTAGAAAACGTTCATCTCAAAGAGGAGTTCGTTCAGAATCAGTTACATATAGCAGGTCGGCTGACTCGATTTCCTTCTCATACATTCCCGCAGCGTCACAGTGCATTTCCCTATTGAAGCCCAGCGTCCATTGACTTCAATGGGGCTGCTTTGAATGTTTTTTTTCAGCGCTTCGAAACTAGACAGTCATTGGATAAACGCTGCAATTATGTCCCGCCCACGGACGCTCAGCGACAGCGTCTCTGGGGGTGAATGGTGAGTGGGCTGGCCCGGACTCCGAGCTTCTGAGTGATGATTGGCGGGTCTGTCGAAAGACTGCATCTCCTTTTGGCTGACAGCGATTCTGTACTATAAGGAATCACTGAAGCTATTTGCGCTCAGTCCCATCGTGGATTTCTCAAGTTCAGTCGAAATAAAAACTGCTGCAACCTATTTCTTTGATATTTGCTTGGCGAAATTGCTTGATTTTCATCATGCATTTCACACAATTATACACCACATTCCTTGTTTCAGTTTTACAGAGTTTAATATTTTTTTTTTAGATCGTTCATTCATTCATTCCTTCATTCATTCATTTAACGTTAGTAGGCTAGGCAAGCGTCGTGGGTGAAACTGCGCACGATGGCAGACGGTGCTAATATTGTCGACCTGATTTTGGCGAAGCCATTTGAAAGTGTTCCTTACGAGGAAAAACTTAGAATTAAACAGCAGGGCAGATCAACACCTAAGATTGATTTAGTGCAAAAGATAGGGAAAAATAACAGGTCTTTTCAGCTCTCCTGGTATGACAAAGTTAGTACTCCTAGTTGGTACGACAGGGTCACAGACCATTTTCTTGAAAAGGAACGTAGGGCAGAATTTACTTTTAAATAAATAGACAATTTTATGATGTAGGCCTAAAAAAGAGCTTCCCCTCTCTGACAGACCAGCAGCCGCCACTGGTATTCACATAGATTGGATCATCTTAAGACAAGATGTAAACAAAGACTTGTAAGAGGAACCATACCTTGAAGTGAGAGAAAGCTAAATGGTCAAGGGCATCCTCAAGTGTGCCTTCATTTTCTGGACTCCATTCTGTTCCTCGAAAGAGGCGAACTGCCTCCTCAAACCACTGCACAGAATGGTAGTAATCTTCCAAATCATAGGCCACCTACGAACATAAAGCTCTCACAGATGTAACATAACACAAATACAACATGAGGGGAAAAAAAGCAAAAAAGATGATGACATTCCACATGTCTGACACTTGGGCTCAGAACACTTCTTATACAACAGTAAAAAATGATTTCAGTCAAAAAACATTTAGTCACTGGTTATTTAATGCTTTACTTTAGGAATGTTAAAAGAAGTTGTCATTCTTTTGGCAACATAGCACATTTCACCCGTTAGTTGTATGGATGTTGGTGAAGAGAACAGATGGTGCTTATTACAAGAAGACAAAAAAATAGGGCTACTCTTTATGCACAAAAAAAGAAGAGTATAAACCATTTGGTAGTTGTTATTCACCACAAAAGAGGCTCCAGTTAGTAAAAAAACTGAGCAATGGGATCTACATCAGGAATTGTGCTCAAGCGGGAACACATTCAGAACACATTTTTCCAGAGGCTTTCCCAGAGATTCACAATACATTCCAAACTTTGAGAGCGTGGGCAGTAACTCTAAGAGTTAAACTTGAGACAAATAAGAAATGATTAGCTTTAAAGCAACACTGTGTTTTGCAAACATATTTAAAAGCAGATTGGAAATGATAGATTTAAGCATATATATTTTTTTACCTTTCCAACAAGGAAGCAATCATCCCCAGAGAGTGTGTCAGACACTGGAGGTTTGTAAATGTCAACAGCATTTCCATTTGTGATTTGCTCAAAGTGACCTTGCACAAGACCCTCCACACTAAGATCATACACATCCTGAAGTCTCATCAGCCCTTGCGCTGCCCCCTGAAGGTCCTCCAGTTTGGGTATGTTGCCTTCCATCCTCCTGTAGCCCTCCCTAAGAGCTTAAGTAAAGTAAATGGGGGGTGTGAAGGGTTAGAGTTAAGTAGGATACAAGCAAGCCAAAAGTACAACAAAAAAAATCTGTATATTACCTTTGATGTTTTCTTCGGCTTCATTGCTATGGACAACATTCAACCATTCAGACTTAAGTCTTTTGACCAGTTTGAATGCAACAATTGGATTACCTATGGTAGCTGATGGCCCATCGTATACCCCACTGTGTAATGATGTGACTCTTGAAAAAAACCTACAAAAAAGTTAAACGCAATAACAACGCATTTTGTTAAAACCAATCCAATTTAGTTAAACCCTACAACATTTTTAGTGTTGGTGAACTATAAAGAAATGCCGTCGTTTTTTTCATGCAGTTATCTGTACAGAATATGACTTATATGCCACAGATATATCAATTATAAAATGTCCCATTGTAGACAAAATGCCACTTTAAAAAGTGTCCAAAGTTTCTATAGGTGACCATCGTGTTGTGGCTATTTAGATCGCTTAATTAACTGATCACTATTTAATTCATTCATATAAATGATGAAATTGTTTTCTCTTACCTTTTAATATCGTCAAGTCTTTGTATTTCCAGTTCTATGTATATTCTTAAATGTTCGATTAGTTGTCTTTCTGCGATAACAGCTTGATTCACGCTCATCATCGAAGTAAACATTTCCCCGAATGATTTGTCAGATATATTAAGTACGTATAAAAATATAAAGAGGCTAAAGTATGAGGACATCTTATAAGGGAGATTATAAATGTAAGCAGTCTTACATAGTAATGCATTGATTCCTCTTCATAGCTCAACGTGTTCTCAAGCAGGACACGGGAAAAAACGCGCAAAGCCCATGATGAGCCATAACGCCTCTGTGTGTGTGTGTGTGTGTGTGTGTGTGTGTGTGTGTGTGTGCGCGCGAGAGAGAGAGAGAGAGAGGAGGAGGAGGAGGAGGGGAGGGGAACGAGAGTCGGTTGAATAATAGCCTACCACATGTAGCATAAAATACAATTTTGATTTTCTTTTCTTTTTTTAAAGTTAAACTATATATCTTGTATTATACTTATAAAGAACTTATATATTAGTAAATTAAAACAAATCTGGGTTACACTTTATTTTTTTTATTTTAATGGTCCACTTTTAGACATTCTAACTGTAAGTAACTTTGAAATTAGGCTACATGTCAACTAACTCTCATTAGACTCTAATGAGAGTTAGTTGACATGTAGCCTAATTTCAAAGTTACTTACAGTTAGTATAGAATGTCTAAAAGTGGACCATTAAAATAAAAAAAATAAAGTGTAACATTAGTAGGCTGTTGTAGACTGTTTTGTTAGAATAAGTTGCAAATCTATATAGTTAAAAGTCTTAAAGTGAACCACTGAAATAAAGTGTTACTTATTTCTGCTGTAGTTACTGTGTTACTGTTTTAATGGCCGTCACCAAAAATTGAGTCACAAAAATGTGGAGTCAGTGTGGTAATGGGGTCATTTTGATCCTCCCTGAGTTTATGGTCTGTTATTTGCTGCTACTTACTCATTTTGCTTGTTCCCGTCCTGTCGGCTTTTCACTCTATGCTTAATGTTAACATATTTTTTTACATATAAAGCTTGCATTTAGAAAGTGTAGTTCTGCTATAAAGCCTGGGTTATGAGGGTCGGCTGACTCGGCTCCTTCAACCCAGGGTAAAGATCTTTCTCAAAAACGAAATGCGCGGTCCACTGAACAGTCCATAAATAATCCCATTGTTACTGAATGTCTTATTGAATGTCTGGAACATTTTAGAGGGTCATTGTTCCATGTAGGATTAATATTGATTTACAGTAAAATTCATATGAGGTGTTTGTCATGTGTGGAGAACTGCTTTGCAGAATTAGGACTTTGCAAGCATTATGGGTGTTGATGGGCTCGATCTACTCGTGTTTGATCATCATTCTGAATCTGATCTGGATGTTGTCTTTGACAAAAACGTTATTTTGTCAGCTTTTTGTTCAAAATGTTGTTTTTTAATTAAACTTACCCATATTTAAGTGTTGATAACAAAGGAATGCATGAAGCTAGAATAAAACTGTTTAAAAGCAGAGGGCCTCTTTCTTTTGATATATTGCATGCTCAGATATTCATACAACAAAATATTCAACGGGCCATTACATTTTTGTGAAAATGATCGAAAACCCTGGCGTGGCTGGCAACTTAAAAAAAAAACGCTGGCAGGGAAAGAGTTAATGTTTACAATATCATATGTCTAACCGTTTTCAGTCACAAGATGGTGCCATTAGCTTTGCTATCTTGCTTATGAGAATAGAGAGACTGTCCAATAATTTAAATAATAGGCCTGTGTGTAACATTTAAAATAAATGCACAAGTTTTCAGACTTTGCAACTCAACTTGACAATAAACGTTATAAATCCAGTTTGATGTTCCAGTTCTACTTTTTAATATACAAACTTGCTCGCTACAAACATTATACACTATGCAGCCTTTGATATTTTAATTATATATATATATATATATATATATATATATATATATATATATATATATATATATATATATATATATATATATATATATATATATATATATATATATATATATATATATATATTTGTTTTGCATTCAGATTATTATTTTTTATTATTATTCAGTATTATCAAAAAAATAATGAATGTCATTCATTTGAAAAAACACATGTACAGATGCTTTAATATCATGTAAATATCCAATGCAAATATACAGCAAACCAGCTGACTTCAAGTCTGAATTTATTTGTACAGAATTTTGTCAGCACGGTTCAGATCACTTTAACAGATGTCTGCATCAGCAAATCTATAGTTGAAATAATGTTATCTGAAACAGAATGCAATGAAAAACTTTTCATCCCGCGATCTAAACACAAGTAGACAGAAGCACCATGGGACCAGCATAAACACAGCATAATTAAATATCTGACCTCCATGGAGGTAAATATCAACATTTAAGAGGGCCAGCTCTACAAATGGACATCACAGCTGAATGAGTGAAGGCAACAACTGGAATGTAATATCACAGTTTTTAAGCCTCTTACAGCTGATTTACTTTTACCAGGGCTTGCCATTTTTGCAACACACATGATTTTGACATAAGAAGACAAAATGGTGCAAAACTTCATCATAAATAACATCTGAGTAAAAACTGACCTCAGCTAACCCTGCCACATGTGAACAGTAAGCTCTTCCACTTGTCATGGTGCCTTTTTCATATAGATGTTGTTGGATTACAAATGTAAGAATCTGTTTAAGATCTGCTGATCCTACAACCTCACATCCCTTACAAAAATCTGATATTTTCCTAATTCGGAGTATCTGGAATTTTTGTGTAGGCTAGTCCACTGGTATAGTGTACATATAGGAATTTGCTAAATCTACTTTACTCTTTCCTGCAATAGATTGAGGGCCCAATTTTAACGATCTAAGCGCATGGTCTAAAGCCTATGGCGCATGGTCTAAAGGAAACTGAAAATGACTGTGCCATTGACCAACTGAAATCTGGTCTAAAGTCAATGGCACAGTCATTTTCAGTTTCCTCAAAACGTGCCAACAATGCGCCTGAACACACCTCGTTTTCAGACCATAGGCGGTCAAATGGGCCCAAATGTGTGTGTGTGTGTGTGTGAATGTTTGCATGTCTATAGTGCTAGTGACCAGGTGGTGCTTAAGACAAATGGTGTATATATAGTTGGATCTCATAGTTGGGGGTCAGTTTTCTCACCTCTGTTTCACCTCTGGGGGTAAGGACAATATGGATAAGGACTGCCCACTGAATGCCTATAAAATACAATGTATACAGCTCCCATAGTCAGACTTGATGACTGCTTCAGCAACCAAACAGCACATTCTCAATGAAGAAACTTGCTGAAGATACAACCAAATGGTCTTTCATTCTTACGTGAAGTAGATTTTATTGGGCTCTATGGAGCAGAGAACATGGATGATAAGAATGCTGTGGATTTTTTTGGGCAGAGTACAGATTTAAGAGTGCAGCAGGGGCATACAGATGGCCACATATAGCGCTTTACACTCATAGCTGTGAGAATGAGTGGAGTAGCAAAGCTCATACTTTCAAAATGTGACAAATAACAAGACATATCCCTATAAGCATTGCTGCATTGAGAAAGATTAGAATAAAGCAAATATTGGTTATAAACAGAAACAGACAATCACAAAGCAAGGTGTGAATAAAAATGACATAACACATTTTGGTGTGATAATAGTAATAATTAAGCCTTTATAGAGTAATTTGATGATTAGTTTTTGTACCATCATTTTGTAGAATCAATAGGCTATACAATGCATCAAGGTAGCACTTTATTTTACAGTCCTGTTCCCATGTACTATGTACATATTATAGTAATTACAATAACTGTGTAATAACTAAGTACTAACCTCGAACCTAACTTTAACCTATCTAGTTACCTTATATTACCCAGTACTTAGGTAAGTATACTGTAAGTACACCTAAGTCCAAGAAATCTTCAAAAATGAAAGATGTTCGCCATGTTTTATAGTCTGTGCAGATTTCACTCAGGAACTGACAACATCCAGTTTGCTATGTATCTTTAGGACAGATGTGAAAACACCAAATAACAAACATAATCACTCAGATCCAAAACTTGACCTCAGATAATCTGTGGCAACACTAATAAGGTCCCATTAGTTAACGTTAATTAATGCATTAACTAAAATTAACGAACAATGAGAAATTCATTTGTTAAATGTACTGTAATCAGTTTATAAAAATGTCAGCTGTGGTCCATTAAATAATGTTAAGATACAACTTTTATTTAATGTAATAGTAAATGCTGAAATTAACATTAACTAAGATTAACGAATGCTTTTGAATTATTTAGTTCAAGTTAGAATTAGTTAGTTCAAGTTAATGAATGATCTAGATCAGGTAATATAGACCATGATAAAGACCACGATTAGCTGCTTTGATTCAGGTTGGAGATAAAATCTGCAGGGTGGTAGGCTTGCCCGCCTTGAGGTGTTACCGAAAAAAAGATAATCACAATATTTTTCTGTTCTTAACTCACTCAGCATTTTACAGACACGCCAAGACGAACCTGGACCTCACCAAATGTTGGTTGGGACACTGGCATTAACTGAGATAGCAAGTTTAGAAATGGGATGAGCAGAAGTAAAATGCTTATCTGCCATTATGACGGTCAAAGGGTCATGGCTGGTTATTGACTACATTATTAGCAGGGCATTAAATATAATAAAGTTAATAAACAAAGTTAATTAAGTCTTCATAGAGGGGCCTGACATCTCCTGAAGATAATTATGCTCAGCAGAGGCAATTTTGTTTGGAAGAGCATCTGGTACAGACATTGCCACCAAGGACTGATGTAACATGAGACTACTCATTGTTGCTTGTTACCTTTGTCAGTTAACCCAAAGCAGGAGGAAAACACATGTTTATTTCATCACTCTGTGCTCTAATTAGACCCAAGGGAGACAATCTAACTGTCATAACACTTCTAATAAGCACAAACTATTATTGTTTTGCGTGTGGTCAATAAACATTTGCTCTCTGCATTGCACCATCATATCAAACTTTTTTCAAATAAATAAATCACATAATTATTTATTTTTATTTAAGTATTTGTCAAGGTTGGTGACCGGGAACAGGCTGAAGACTCAGAAGATCACAATAAAAGATCAACTTTAATCTTTACTTCACAGGAACATGCAACAGAAACACAATCTTAAACAACAGTGACTAGACAAAGACTGAGAGAACTTTGTGAACACAAATGAGATAATTAAACACAGCTGAACTAAATGAACTCATAATGATGGTGACCATGGAAACAAGCAGTGGCAGGAAACTGTGGCCATGTCCACACAAATACGGTTTCGTTTGAAAACGCACGTTTTTCTCTCCGTTTTGGCCTTCCGTCAACACTGAGACGCTGTCTTCGCCTGTAGTGTGGACTGTGAAGACGAGCACGGAGGTATTTTAAAACGATAATGCATGTTTAGTCATGTGACGCATTACCAATGGATGTGTATACCGCTATTGTGCAAGTTATGTGCTATTCACTTTCAGTTGCTAAAATATGTTCCTTTGCTCACAAATATCACATTCAAAGTCCTGCAAAGATGACAGAAATTTGACTCCAATTTTCTGTCCTGTGGCAAAACGCGAGAGGAGTTATATTAGGGTATGTTTGCGACCAAACATAGTTGACTGAGTGCGACCTGGACGCATCAGTAAATGGGGATATATTTTGATAAATAAAATGATCCTGCCAGAAGAATTGTGTGATAATTTTATGTCTATCATCTGTGTGCTTTTATGATGTTTTACGCATGCGCAGTAAGTTGAATTTGGCGTTAACTGACCTTTCAGTGTGGACGAGAAACTTTTGGAAAACTAGTGTCGAGGGAGAGCATTTTGAAACGAAAACTCCGTTTTCAAATCTATCCGAATTAATGTAGGTCATAGCCTGAACAAAGGAACAAATCAAACACAAGCAAACAGACTGAACATGTGACAGTATTATTATTACTGTATTAGTACTTTATATATTTTGCTTATGCCTTTATACCAGCATGACTTTCTTCCCCAAGAAAGTTGTGGTGGTAATTACAATATTTCCCAAATATGTCATAAAGGCTCTCACATTTTATTTATTTATTTTCTTATTTATTTTCTTATTTTTTTCCCCAATAGATAATTTGAAGCTTTGCGCTTCTTAAAAGCGTATGTTTAATTTGAATTTGAATATGACACTATAAAGCACAGAAAACATGTACAGATGAAATACAGCAATAAAATTAATTTAGTAGTCTGTACATACTGACAGCATATTTACACTACACACTAAAAACTTTACTGGTGATAGCACATACATTTCAGAATGTAGCAAGCAGAAATTGCTTGTTAATACCACAGACACCCTTGTTGCATATTTGCATGCAAGCATTTGATTCTAGCCTAATTTATTTTAATAATACCAATATCAGTTAACTTTTAGTTTTTCAGACATTTTGAAAACATGCTCTGGGAGGTTTATTTTCCTTCCAAACTGTTAAGGTCCAAAGATACCCGTCACAAACAAGAGGTCATGGGCAGTATTTGAGCTGAAAAGCATGCATGGATGTAAGCTGCAGAAATGTTGCGCATTTTGCATACGGTTTTCATGGTATGGCACAGACACAATGATAACAACAGATGTAAAATCAACAACTTGTAAATTTATTGTGGGAATGGCAGGATCAGACACAATAGTATAGATAAGTAGAGACTTTGGCAGATGATTTCAGAATAATATGATGGATAGTCTTATCTTATGCAGGTGACAACAACACACTGGGAAGCAGACGAGGCGAGGATATAACTGACTTGACAGGACGATGACTTGGAAAACTCAGATAATGAAAGGAATCCTCAGGTGAGTAATGCAAGTGAGTGCCTCAAGTAGTTCTGTAGAGTGAGGACGAGCCTGGCGTGAACGTGACAACTTTTTGCTATGGACTATGATATGGGACGTGCTTATTCTAATTTCACATATAATATGTTGTGTATGCAGGATATGTTTTTACAGCAAATGTAGATATTATTCCCAAACGCAATTCCAAATTTCCTTAAAAAAGACAGACATGCAACATAAATTTAGTATTACAATTTAATAGTTCTGTGTAATATATTACTTAAAAAATAGCATGGAGCAGACATACATTAGCAGTGTAACAGACAACATTGAGCATCATAAATGGTCAGAATAAGTATATATGAGTAGAACAGCCTCCTTATATTCATAGAAAATTAGATCTAAAATATTGCCCAAACATAATAAGGGTCACACCAGACACCGTACAAATTTTTCCACACACATATTTGTAGATCATATACATACACTACTGTTCAAAAGTTTGGGGTCAGTGAATTATTTGAAATAAATTAATACTTGTATTCAGCAAGAAAGTATGACAGGAGAGACATTTTTATAATTTTACTAATTATTTTTATTTCAAATGAGTGTTGTTCTTTTGAACTTTATGTTCATCAAAGAGTCTTGAAAAACAACATCACTGTTTCCACAAAAATATTAACACATTATTAAACATTTCAACATTGAAAATAAAAAGAAATGTTTCTTAAGCACCAAATCAGCATATTAGAATGATTTCTGAAGGATCATGTGTCACTGAAAACTGCAGTAATGGCTGCTAAAATTTCACAAAAATGTATTTTATTTTATATTAAAATTAGAAACTGTATTTTTAATCAAATAAACACAGTCTTGGTGAGCAGAGGAGACTTATTAAAAAAAACAAAAACACACTAAACGTCTTACCGACCCCAAACTTTTGAACATTAGAGTAATTGTGTGCCCAACCTTTTTGTTCCATTATTAGTATTATAATTATTATTATTAATGTAATTCTGAATTACATAGAATTCAATATCTTTTGTTCAAATATTTTTCAACCTGCATTTATAGAAAATAATGTACATCAGTTAAACGGGGGGAAATCTTAAATAAATATGACCTCAAGATCCTAATATAATTATTCTATTCTCTATGGGAGACAAAAACTCAATCAAAAACTTCCTTAAGCTGGACGATGACTTTCTTCTAGAGCTGCTGTACAACCAAAACAGTCTTTGTTGCATTAATTTCCTATTATCACTGTAAAGCTGCTTTGAAACAGTCTGTATTGTAAAAAGTGCTATATAAATTAAAGTGACTAGAATGTCATTTTTCAAATTTCTGTATCCACCAAATCATATAAATATAAAACTTTGGTTTTTGATGGTGTACAAACATACAGCAGAATGTATATTGACTTTAGATCTGTCGCTCTTACAAAAGCAATAACAAACTTTCATTTAGTCATTTTGACTTCTTTTTGTGGGTCAATACGTGCACCATAACAAGGCATGGCTTTCTTCATGTAGCTTCTGAGGCTCTCATCTCTAAGGCCGTAAATGAGCGGGCTCAGAAAGCGAGGAAGCAGGATGAAGCAGAAATAGTAGATAAAAGACATATCTGCTTGAGACAAGTTTACACGCTGGAAAAGTAAGAGTTCTGCAACAGGTTGTGAGAAAGCCATCATGCAGAGGAGCAGCTGGAACCCATGAAGCAGCACTGTGTGCAGAGCCTTCCTCACGGACGCTCGGTCCTGACGCATCTGACGGGTCTCCAGCAGGATCCGAATGTACGTGAAGAGGATGACCACAGCGACCACTGCAAAAAAGATCCCATTGAGGCTCACTTTGAACAGAGCTTGAATAGGTGAAGCATTGAGCACACTGTTCTTGCAGATCACAGGAGTCGAATGGACTTCTACACCCGGTTTGAGCTTCATCAAGACAAAGTCGACAGTGGGCAGGATGCAGCTGATGATCCACAGACTTAAAATGAGGATCCAAATCCATTCCGGTCTCCAGATGGCAGGGCGGTGAAGCGGGTAGAAAATGGCCACGTAACGCTCCAGTGACATTGTGGAAAGGATGAGTGGGGTGTTTAAGAAGGTAGCAGTAGACAGAAACAGCAGTGGAGCACAGTAGACGATCGCAAACTGCACAGCGCCCATCACTAGCAAGAAAAGGCATACAGAGGAGAGCAGCTGCAGGGTGTCATTCATCAGCATGTAGGTGAAGAGTATATAACGGGAATTGTCAAAGAATTGCCTGTGAGATGCAAAGGTGTACAACGTCAGGAGGATGAAGAACAGGAAGGCAATGAAGAATGGGAACACCACACACACCTTCACAATGACAGACAGGTTATTGCTGGATGTTGTGTTGCCTGTGAGTTCTGTCAGATTCTGCATGTTTTCAAGCGTTTTGCAACACTGTTGGAGTTTTAAAAAGTAACATTTGTATAGTTTAGAATGTGGAAAATGAAAACAATATAATACAACTATAGGTAGTTGTACTTTAAACATAACACAATGTAATTGAATCGAATGCGATGTTCTCTGGTTAACTATGAATTAATCTGCATCTGATCTGACTTCTATTCACAAAAAAAACTTAACACGCTTGTTCACTCACCACACGGCGTCTGTTGGAATAGAAATTAAAAGATGATCAGAGTTGGGTAGCCCATTTTATATTGCTGAAGATTTGCTTCATGCTCATGAAGGAATGGGATTTGTTTTCCCGTAGGATGGCTTAATTTCACGCTATGAACACAAAGCATCATTATAGCAATTAAAAACCAAACAATTCAAACAGAACGAATCAAGTAATCTAACTTGAAGTTTTAAAAAAGCCACTATTTGTGACTGCACGCCACTGTTATTACAAAATTATTGCTAATAACCATACGATTATGATTAAGTGATGATGTGTGTGTGTGTGTGTGTGTGTGTGTGTGTGTGTGTGTGTGTGTGTGTGTGTGTGTGTGTGTGTGTGTGTGTGTGTGTGTGTGTGTGTGTGTGTGTGTGTGTGTGTGTGTGTGTGTGTGTGTGTGTGTGTGTGTGTGTGTGTGTGTGTGTGTGTGTGTGTGTGTGTGTGTGTGTGTGTGTGTGTGTGTGTGTGTGTGTGTGTGTGTGTGTGTGTGTGTGTGTGTGTGTGTGTGTGTGTGTGTGTCCAAGGTTTTACACTGTGTGCAGAATTATTAGGCAGGTTGATTTTCTGATCATATTTTTTTCCAGGCACATTTTAACAATTCCAAACCATATTAATCTTAATAACTACTATTCATTTTGTATTTTTAATCATTTATAAGTGATATATAATTGTTCATGAAGGCTGGAAATGAAAAACACCATTTTCAGGTGTGAAGAATTATTAGGCTCATTTTCTTTTACAGATAAAATGAGCCAAAAAAGAGATTTAACTCAGACTGAAAAGTAAAACATTATTAAATTCCCATGAGTAGGATACAATAATGCATACTAGACATTGAAGATAAGGCATCATTGGACAGTGAAATGCTCATTGGGCCAGCAGGGTCAGACAAACAGAGTGGGTGAAGAAAAGACAGTGAAGAATTAAGTGTGAAACCATCAGGAACCCTTTAGTCTCCAGCACCAACATTTTCCAGAACTGCAACCTACCTAAAGTCTCCAGAAGTGCAAGGTGTCAGGATATCCGAGACTTAAGTTAGGTAAAGAATCCTAAAAACAGACCCTCACTTAATAAGAATCACAAACTGAAGTGTTGTGAATACAGAAGACTCTCGAAGGACCAGCACAAAATCCTCTTGTACCACTGCTTGAAGAATTCATCTTCCAGAATATGGCAGTAAGTTCTGGGAGTTCATTTTTAGTCCATCTCCTATCTTGAAGTATGTTTTGCAGACTTTAAACAGTGGTACTAGAGGTACTAGCGTGGGGCTAGTCACTCACTTCAAGAGTCACTCTCAACCTGTCTATATGTCTATAAAGCCTATGAAAACCAGTCTTCTGTATTCACAACACTTCTTCTTGTATTTTACAACACTTCAGCTTGTGATTCTTATTAAGTGAGGGTCCGTTTTTAGGATTCTTAACCTAACTTAAGTCTCTGAGATCCTGACACCTTGCACTTCTGGAGACTTTAGGTTGGTTGCAGTTCTGAAAATGTTGTTGCTGGAGACTAAAGGGTTCCTGATGGTTTCACACTTAATTCTTCACTGTAATTCTTATGTGTCTTTTCTTCACCAGCTGTTTTTATCTGACCCTGCTGACCCAGTGAGCATTTCACTGTCCAATAGGCGTGCCTTAACTGCAATTTCTAGTATTGCATTAGTATTGTATCCTTCTCATGGGCATTTAATAAATAATTGACTGAAAATCAACGTGCCTAATAATTCTGCACGCAGTGTATTATGTAGATCTAATTTCTTCATCTGGTAAACAAGACACTGGCAAAACTATAATCTAAAAAGGAAATATTTCATTTCTTTAAAACTTTTATTTTCTATTTATTGAAAAAGTATCAATAAATGATATTAAATTTAATAAAGTTATTTTGTGGTTTTAAGTATTTTTCTCTTTCTTTCCTTTTTCTTTTTTACTAATCTGTTATATAAGTTGTCAAATATTCATCGCTAGAAGAGTGTACTCAGAATGTTTGGATTGTTTCATATGGCTAGTCATTAACAGAGCTATCAATTATTGACTGTGAACTCTAGGGCTCAACCCTATTTTACCATATTGTTTGTTCTGCTGTGCAGCAAAGTACTCAGAGACGAAAGTACATTGACAGCTTGATCCTAAGTGTCATATGCGTCACTCATTAGACCAGTAGACACACGTATCTCACAACTTTTTTCTGAAGTGTGCTGACCTTAAATGTGGAGGGAAACATCGAACAACTAAAAGCAAACAGCAAGTTTTATCATGAAGAAGATCTGGAGCAGGGGGTTTGAAAAATGAGATGTCTGCATGTTTTAGGTCAACAGCTAGAAGTGCTGCTACTCTCTTAGATGTGAAGTAAATAATTGTTAAACTGATGAAACTTGGTGATGTAAGTTTGAACATATTTTAATTTAAATGAACCATTTCCAGACAACTTTACAAAAAATAAAGCCCACACATCAATATAGAGCTATCCTATTTTTATTTTGTTTAATTTTTTTTTTACAGAAAATCATTCAGAATAGATTTTTTAAATCGTATAAAAAATTTCAAGATTTAACTTAGTTTTGCGTGCCTTTAACCATTATCTGTACATCTTATCTTCTCGCATGCCACAATTGGTCGAAAAAGTAAAGGGTTTTCGTGCTATTGGTCTATATCAGTGAAGGGCAACTTTATAAGGCCATCAAAGTTGTCCATCCCTGTTCTATTTGATGCAAAAAAATATAATTGAATTAAACACATTTGTAGTGTTATATAAGCTGATGTTACACTAAAACACTCAAAAATCTTAAATTAGTTATTTTATTTATGAGTTGATGTTTCTGAAAGCCTACCATTCTTGAACTAGAAAGATCCCTGAGGATCAGACGTGCATCATGGAAAACAGATGACCAAATCTTCACAAAGTCAAATCCTATGTGACTAATTATGTGCTTTATCAGTTCATAGTTATTGCATATCAGTGTAATTTGTGCTTCCTAATTGTTTGTCAATGATGCATCCCACCTGGCAACACAAGGCCAAGTTGCTTGATCCCTTTGCGAGTTTCATAGAGCCAAGCTGCAAAGCAAATGTTTATTTAATGACTTCTCATTAAACACTGATTAGTCTCCTGAGCCATACCTTCACCACAAAGATCCAGTCTGTTATAATGATGTAAATATGTTTATTAAACATTGGCTTACAGAGGGTACAGCACCCAAGACACTTTCATAGTTTTGTGAAAAATTCTTTAAAGAAAGAAAAGTTATGTGAATATAGTTTATGGACTTTGTGGTACTTTGTGCATTGTAGACAAATACACATGAGTAGTAGTTATGCAATGATAGCCTATTGCTCCATAGCCTCTAGTGACAACTAAAAGTCAAGAAGGTGCACCATTTCCTTTAGTATATGCTTATATGCTTTATATATATATATATATATAGCAAATGGTGCACCTTCCTTCTTGTGAAATATACTATAATATAATTGGTAATGTTATCTTTCAGTTATTTCAACAGCTGATTCAAATCTCCAAACGGACACATCAGGTTGTCTGTGGCCTTTGCCTATAAGTCTAGACATGCATAATTGAAAGCAAATAAGAATTTTTCAAAATTGCTTGTAATTTAAAGTTGCAAATTGTGTGTTTTGGATTATGCTTGTGCACAGCTTAGGCCCTCATGTTATTATGGTGCAAATATTTTTTATATTTGGGGTGCGGGGGGGAGGGTGGTGCTGAGAGAATTTTCTTGTCGTGCCCCCCTGAGCACTTGGTGACCTACGCACAGTGCTTGATGTGCGTTATGGGAGCGGCAGCACTGCTCGGACTTCATTTCCCAGTATCCTCTATTCATTATTATTTAACCTGTTTCACCTGTGTCTTGTTTTCTTAGGTTATTACCCTGTCTATTTAAATGCTATTTGCCCTGCATTCTGGATGAAGTCTTGTTTGTTTGTTGGTTTTGGTTTACATTTTCTGTTGGCATTTTGAGCAATTCTTGTTTTTCTTATGTTTGATTTCTGCCTGAGTCTTGGATTCCCTGTTCCTGTGTGCCCTCCTTGGAGTGCATGTTGTGCACTCCAAGGAGGTGCACAACTGATTATATGTGCTTGACTGATTATATGTGCTTGACCCTCTGCCTGGTATGGACTATGACCTTGGATAATACTTAAACAGCGTTTGAATTCTCACTCCTTCAGCTGTATGCTGTCACAACACAAATCATTACAGAAGACTTCATCATCATGAATCCAGCAATTGAACTATTGAAGAACACACACATTTTCTTGGACATTGCAAATGCTTCAGATTTACCTGACTGTGCTCTCATTGACTTTTTCTGTAACAGGCTTAATCCTCATCTCAAAGACAAATTAATTAATGAAGCTCCTCGAAGTTCATTCAGTGACTTTCTGGATTATGCATTGTTAAGCACGTCGCCATTCACCGTGGGAGTGGCAGACGGGGATGCTTTGCTTAAACAATTTGTGGGAGGGGTCTATATGAGACATGCTCCGATGGCCACGGAGCTTGGCTAGCACTTTCAATCTGTGCCCACTCTAATGCTGACAACCCCAGTGCTTACGTCACTTGCCAGTATAGTCATGCCAGTCGCCAGTACAGTCAAGTCAAAACTGCCAGCTGCCAGCGCAGTCCAGTCAGAGCCACCAGCCACCAGCGCATTCCAGTCAGAGCTGCCAACCACCAGTCCAGTCAGAGCCGCCAGCACAGTCATGTCGGAACCATCACAGACATGTCTGAGTTGTTGTTGATCACGATTGTAAATTCAAATCCTCCTGTTCTTAAGGATTTTCAGTCTTTAATTGTCACAGACACCATTCCTGTGTTCCTGGGTGTTGATGAAGCGACTGAGAACGCCACGGCTTCTTGATCGCTAAATAGGCAGATCCATCTCTGAGTACGATCTGAAAAGTTGGCTTTCCTAAGCCGCTATCATTTAGTATTCTTGCTGATGTTTCTCTAATTCCTGAGTTTGTGGTCTTCCTCTGAGCTTTCAATTATGGCAGTGGTGCTATGGTTTGTATGGTCAACATTCGTCAATACGGCTTTGAATACAACAGCTGCATATAATTCAGAGTCTGTCCCTGAGCCCAAGTCTGTTCCTGAGCCAGTCCTAGTCTACAAATCTGTTCCTAAGCCCAATTCTGTTCCTAAACCCGAGTCTGTTCCTGAGCCGGTCCTAGTCTACAAGTCTGTTCCTAAACCCGAGTCTGTTCCTGAGCTGGTCCTAGACTACAGGTCTGTTCCTGAGCCCAAGTCTGTTCCTGAGACAGTCCTAGTCTACAGATCTGGTCCTGATCCCGAGTCTGTTCCTGATTCTAATCTGTTCCAATTCTAGTCTGCAGATCTGTTCCTGAACCTGTTTGAGCTGAAAGAGTAAATTCTGGAATTCACTGCCACTTCAATATACCTGTAAATAGCCTAATTAAATTCATAATCAAAGCCTTAAAAATGTATCCTCCTATTTCTAATGATTTATTACAGTTGATTTTACTCAATAGAACCACTGATTGTTTGTTCTTCCTTTATGTTTTCTAAAGTTTGTATTTGATCTTTGAGTGGTGACTGAGGGTCCGGCCTAGAGCTGTGCGATGTGTCACTAAACACTTGATAGCTACTTGTGTGTTTGGATTTTGGAGGTATCACACACCTAACATGCTGGGAGTGCAGAAACAGTGTTTGCTCACTTAGCCCGGCTTCCAGAGATAAAATATGGATTTGTCTTTCATTTTTATTATATTTTATTGATGTTGTATTTCCTTTTTGTGAAACACTAAAGAATCAAGATGAATATTGCCTGTACTATTGTCTGTACCTCTCACTGAGATAAAGCATGTTATCAGTATGTTTTGAAGAACATTCTGGATTGGAGCTTAATCAGCTCCAACCTTGAAGAGACTGTGTATCTGTGTATGTGCGCACTGCACAATATTCTGTGTTACAGATCAGTATTGGAGGTGGATTACAGGCCTCCTAAGAGACAGGTGGATTTGTTGTTCTGGACAAGCTGGCACCTGCTCGGGTGAAAGCGTCAGCAGGTGACATGTATGGACATGTGCATTTGATTAACTGTCCATGTGTGGAAATTTACCATGACTGTGCATTTTCTCTGAGCCAATCAGAATCATCCACCTTTCAATAATGACGTGGTTAGACCTTGAAATAGTATAACTGTTGGGACAATTGTATGTACTGTACAACGAGACTGGTAGAGAGAGGGAGCGCGCCTACGAACTCCTTGTGAGAATTGAAGCTGGCTTCTGCTGATGAAACTGCAAACTATTATTCAGTAAAATTTTCTTTCATTAATTGCACTCCTGACTCTTGGTCTTCATTCTTTAATACTGGTCTCTGGGTCTAAACTGTTAACACCTAACATAGCCTATGGATCTTTTTAATGGTAAATGGACTGCATTTATATAGCGCTTTTAACAGACCAATGGCCATCCAAAGCGCTTTACATATTGCCTCACATTCACCCATTCACACCAACGGCGGTGTCAGCCATGTAAGGCGCCATCCAGCTCGTCGGGAGCAGCTAGGGTTAGGAACTCCCTACATCCAGCTTGCTGCTACGTTTGCACATGGACACCTTGAAACTTGGTCAGGTGGAACCGGGGCTCGAACTACCAACCTTCACGGTTTGTAGACAATCTACATGAACCACTGAGCCACTGCCGTCAGACTTTTTCTGAGTCTGGGCACTTTGTGCCTATGCCCATTTACGTACCTGACACCAAGCCTACTCCTGAGGTCAGTTTATTTCTTGTATTTCCCTTTAAATACAGCCTGGTGTCTACGTTGGTTAACTCCAATCACTAATGTGGACGTCAAGTCTGTCTGCCATATTAGTTTTGTGAAGTGTGCCTGGCCTTGGTTTTGGAATTTCTGGTTCCATCTGCCTGGCTCTGGTGTTTTTTGGCTCTGTCCAGCGTGCTCCATCCTGGAGACCCTCAGACAAGTGTGCTCTGAGTCTGACCTGGCCGTTACTAGTTTTAGGAACTCCCTACATCCAGCTTGCTGCTCTCAGCTCTGCTTCTGCTCCTACGTTTGTTTCTGGTCCATGGTCCTGGCCCACCTTCTCGCCCCGGGTCCGCCTCGGCTCCACCTCCCACCAGTTTTGAGCGTCTAGAAGCCACTCCTTCGAGGCGGGGCTATGCTACATCTTTCAGCTGCGGTACCCTTATGTACCAGCAGATGGCAGCCTCATTTCCATAGACTCTGTTATTCTCGGACTTCATTTCCCAGTATCCCGTACTCATTATTAGTTAACCTGTTTCACCTGTGTCTTGTTTTCTTAGTTTTATTACCCTGTCTATTTAAATGCTATTTGCCCTGTATTCTGGATAAAGTCTGGTTAGTTTCTTGATTTTGATTTACATTTTCTGTTGGCATTTGGAGCAGTTCTTGTTTGATTTCTGCCTGAGTCTTGGATTCCCTGTTCCTGTCTGCCCTCCTTGGAGTGCATGTTGTGTATTTGGACTGATTATATGTGCTTGACCCTCTGCCTGGTATGGACTATAACCTTGAATGATAAACTGTGTTTGAATTCTCACTCATTCTGCTGTATGCTGTCACAACACCAAATCATTACAATAACATTTACACAGTGTTTCTAAAAATATTTGTAAAAATATTAACAAAAGTAAAATGCCAATTTGTCACGTTCAACTAATAAGCTGCTTTTTTATGTTAAATATAAAATAAAGAGAAATACATTCAATCAAATACAATCTGTACACATCAACATTCAGACAAACACACGTTTCCACAATCCTTTTACCGTTTGTTTACTACCAGTGCCTTTTAACTTTCACAACCAAGATATGCAGCATGAACATTGGAGATTATGGTCTTATGTCTCATAAATGCAACCATATTTGCATTAGTTTCCATTGGATTGTGAATTTCGTATTAATGTTCAAATATGAAAGAAAACAAGCAAAACATTAAATAAACAACAGAACAACACCTAAAATTGGGCAGGGAGCTCTAGGCTGCACTCACAATCTGCTTTTTGGTTTTTTGGTCCTTGACCTTCAGGTTTACCTTAGGTTCACTTCCCCAATGAATTGCTTAACCCAGGAATCTGACTGATGCTTTACACACTATAGTCACCACAGAGTTCAGCCATCATGGATCACTTCCTCCCAAATTTTATTTCAATTTTTGTATTGTCTTTGTTGAGAGAGATAATACATCAAATACAGTGCAATTAGTCAGACAGTGGCACAGTGCTCATTCAGTAAATGCTTGGCTAAACAGATGCGTGTTGAGTCTGGATTTTAAAGTGGCTACTTTTGGAGCACATCTGATCTCTTCTGGAAGCTGATTCTAGCTGTGACCGGCATACTAGCTTAAAGCAGACTCTCCTTTGAGTAAACCCTTGGTATTTCTGATACCCTTGGTGACGTGATCCTGATGATCTGAGTGATCTGTTAGGTTTATATTCAAACAGCATATCTTAAATGTATTAAGGTCCTAGGCCATTGAATGATTTATAAACAAGTAATAGTAATTTAAAGTCTATTCTGAATGTAACTGGGAGCCAGTGTAAAGACCTAAGGACTGGTGTTATGTTCATATTTTCTGGTTCTGCTCAAAATCCTGGCCGCAGGGTTCTGTATGAGCTGCAGCTGTCTAATAGTGTCTAATCTGGAAAGGCCAGTGAGGAGTCATTACAATAGTCTACCCTGCTGGTGATGAAAGCATGAACAAGTTTATCTAGGTCTTGACTGGAAACAAAGCATCTCATTCTTGCTATATTTTTTTAATTGATAGTATTTAGTTATTGCTTTTACATGACTTCTGAAACTAAGATCAAACTCTAAAATCACACCAAGATTCCTGACTTGATTTTTAGTTTTTAGACCTTTTTGAGTTTGAGATGTGCTGCTGTAATTGCTGCTAAAGGTGGACATACCAAATATTAAAGTTTAAAAAAAAGCATGGCTTACTTCATCCAATATTTGATGGCAACCATCTGCATGTCTCATGAGATTTATGCTTTGAAGGCAAAAAATGTCAATATTTTCTAAAGTTCTAATAATTTTGCCCACCACTGTATGTACTTTGGCTATTTGTATTTTGTTACAGCCATCACGCCAAAGCTAACTGTAAAACTGTTGTGTTACATATATTACTTGTTACGGTTCATGTTTATGATCTTACTGTATAGTTTGAATGTTTTAAGCATGATTGTGTCTCAGTACTCCATGTCTATCCCCAACACTCAAGCAAATCTAAATTTAGCTCTAGATGTCATCAACTAAGTAGGTGTTGTCTTTAAGAGTTTCAATCTGCCAAACCCTATATAAATGTTTGTTCACATCACAATTCATCATTTGGCTCATGCAGGTAAAGTTACACCTGATAAATGACCAGGACTTAAGGAAAGAGTCAATAATACTTTCAGTAATTGGTACAGCAAGGTCATGTAACATTGATTGTTGTAAACTGAATACTTGTTCAAATCAACATGGTGCTTATTTAGAGTGTACATTGTTTATTCTGAAGTATTATTGTATATTTATAGCTCACATATTTTGTGTATTTTTGTAAATGTGCTTTTGTAGTCTGTCTAATTTTCTCCCAGATGTGTGCACAATGACCGGTCAGAATTTCAGTGGCGATGAGCAGATGCAGCTGATCCAAGTTGACCCCATCCGGAGGAACATTTCACTGGCACTGACCCAGATCTTTGTGTGGCCCTTCATCTACCTCATCTTCCTCATGCTCTTAATATTCTCCAAGAAAGAGACTTTCAGAACAGAGACACGCTATATATTGTTTGGTCACTCTCTCCTGGTAGACCTAATATTTCTTTGTTTGACAGATTTTGTGGTGCTCTTATCATACAACTTTGTTTTAATACCACTGCATTTCTGTATCCCCATCTGCATGTTAACGGAAGCAATTGCAGTAAGTGCACCATTAACCATCGGTGCCATGTGTGTGGAACGCTATGTGGCCATTTGCATGCCTCTCCGACATCATGCCATCTCCACCTCTAGAAGAGCCATAATGGTGATTTTAATTATTTGGATCCTGAGCTCCATAAACCCCTTTGTTGATATGTTCATTCTTGTCAGCACTGCCTCTCATGAGTACTTGTCTCAACTCACACACTGCCACTATGAGATTATGATTCCAGAAAAGATTCATCATTTTGCTAGGGGTCTGTTGTATATTGCGGGGCTTGCTGTTATTTTGATCATTGAAGTCTTTTGCTATGTAATGATATACCTTGCTGCACGCGCAGCCTCTGATGACAAGAAATCTGCATCTAAAGGGCAGCGCACCATTTCCCTGCACATACTTCAGCTGTTTTTATGTACTGCCGAGGTGATGTGCCCTTACATTGAGGCTGTAGTTATGCAGTATGATATTCAAACATACCTGACTGTCAGATTTATAAATTTCCTGGCATTTAGTATCACTTCTAGAGCAGTGAGTCCTCTTGTCTATGGGTTTAGAGATGACAAATTCTATGCAGCTATGGCTTGCTATATCAGATGCAAAAACAACACCATCTCATCCGACACAATTAAACAAACATGATTTTTTTTTTTTTTTAAAGAGTGTTCTAGGATTTTATCTTGCCTAAATTGCTTTCAAAATGTCAGGAAGTAAAATTTATTATGTATCAACAAGTTTTGGATGACCAACTAACATCTCATTCTAGTTGATAATAGTTTCTAATAATGAAGATAGACATGTAGTGTATTGTTTAAGGGTGAAATCTGTTGAATTAAGTAAATGTGATTGCTAGAATAATCTATTGAAAATCAACTTGATATGAGTATTTAGAGAGTATTTTATTTAGTGTATCACATAACTGATTACAATGGCATTACACTTTCAAATGTTATGTATATTAACGATTAAATGTTTTAATATTTTATTTTAAATTTGCATTAGATACAAATTTGCTGAATAAATAGATCAACTTTTGTACTGAACAAATTCAATGGAATTGCAGACTATTTGAGATCAGTATACACACTAATGAGATTATTCACAAATTATCATTTTGGCATCTAATAAATGTAAGTGATTTCTGTTAAAACATTTGATGTTAGAAAAGTATAGGTCAGCATTACTGACTTGTGAATATATCTTACAATAATACTAGTAAAGGTTAATTAATCCAGCATTTGCATTTGATATATAATTCCCTTTTTATCTTTCTGAAGACTCCTAATGTATTTTATATGTAATACATCAGTGATAATAACGTTTCTGTGTCCATGTATTTCTGTGGATATGCATCATGACATTTTTGCAGAGTATGGGTAACTTATGGTAAGCAAAAGTGACATACGCATGAGATATTAATGAGAAAACCACAAATACAACACCCTTCAGTCTCACTATTTTTGCTGCATCATGGAATAAATCAAAAATCTGGTTTTGAGCTAAATAAGTGTGAATAAATCAATTTATTAAGTATTTATAACAGTTGTGAGTTAAAGATGGCTCGCTATTTGGCATGGGATTGTGTTAAAGACTTTTTATTTGTGCAGATTTAACTGCTTATCAGCGATTTATAATGCCTTTGTAAATGCCTTATTAGTCATTAAGAACACCTTTATAAACCCTTTACAAAGGGAACCTTAATGTAAATTGTTACAGATAAGTCTAAAATTTCACAATTAGTTAATTTCTTTGAAAAATAAATTGGATAAAATTCCATATGCAGCATTATGGCTCACCAATATATATATATAGTATATTGTGGAAATAAATATATTATGGATGAAAAATGAAAAGAACGTTTTAAATAGTTGCAGTTGTTAAAATAATAATAATAAATTGACACCATGATTGCAGATTAATGTTGCTATGCTAGCAAAAACAAAAAAAACATGTTGCCTTATGTAAGTGGTTCTGCACCTAGTCCCCCCCTGACAGTACACGTTTTGGATGTCTCCCTAATCAAACACACCTAATTCAGGTCATCAGCTCAATACAGACTGCAAGACCTGAAATAGCTCGGTCAGAGATAGGAGATACTTGAAAAGTGCAGTGTTCGGGGACTTCTTGCACTTTCTTGAAATGTTTTATCACTTTATCACACATAGGGATTAAAGGCCTTGTTATGTCAAATGGACTGTGCGGTGGCTTTTTCACAATGGTATGTAAAGTGTAGGCGAAGGAATGCAGGATGACACAAGCATTTAAATGCAACTTTTAATAAACAAAGAAAGATCAAGGAACAAGGATTTAATGTATAACAAGTGACCAGGAACAAGGGAAATGCAAGGGCTATATATACAGACAGGGCTAACAAGGGAAGGAGACATACATGGGAAGACAATCAATGACAACCAAAAGGGAACTTCAAAACTTGCAAAAGAAACAGAGAACCAACAGGCAACCTAACAGTCCATAATAACACAACACAGAATATACAGTATAACAGAGCCGATTCCAGATGCTTCAAAAACAAAAGGGAGCAGAGTCCATAAGGTTGGTGGAGTGGAGGCGGACCAGGGGAGGAACAGAGGGTATGACCAAAGTGGATGACCACCAGGGTATCATGGTGGAGCAGAAGATCACTAGCAGTCAGGAGGCCATGCAGAGAGAGGGAGCACAGAGTTCAGGGACTCCATGGCTGTAGTGGAGCTGACTGGCAGCTGCAGCGTGTCCGCAGCCCAGGCCAGAGTCCTGCACGCCGCACGCGGGCGGATACCCGATGAGTGAACCGCTAATATTTGATGTAATAAGTAGAATAATATTTACGTAGTCATTTGCTGTGCAGGTGACTATTTTGACTCAGTTTGGTACCCACTGATAGGCAGCTGCTTTCAAACAGTCCCGTGCTTATTTGTGTTCAAGCTCTGTAGTCTGAAGACCGTCATAGGTTTCTAATTACTTCACGATTTCCAGCGTTGAGCATTGTAGCCGGTCTCACTGCAAATTAAGTGAATAACAGCTTCAGTCATTGTTAAAGGAGCGCTCTTTGCTCGCATTTTGTATATAATTGTTACAAACTTAGTGTTGATCAAGATTCATGAAGGCGAAGGAGAACTTGGAACAGGAACTTTTAATGAATAAACTCACAGGGAACACTCAGAAACACCAGTATACATAGACATCAACGGACAAACACTGAAGAAACACTGAGAACTAAATAAACAGAGGCAAACAAGGTAATTGACAAGACAGGTGCAAGACATTACTAATTAACTGGACACAGGTGATGGAATGAACTCATGATGACAATGGTGGTAAAACGTCTCGGTTACGACTGTAACCTTAGTTCCCTGAATAGGGAACGAGACGCTGCGTCACCGCTTTGGGAACGCCCCTGCGTGATTGCGTCGTGAAGCACGAATGTCATCAGAGACGGAACATCAACGGCGTGGTGACGTCGTAGACCCGGAAGCTATAAAGCACATTGGCAAACACACGCCGTTAGCTTCTGATTAAGGATGAAACAAGGCACTTGCGAGCATGCGAGGAGTATGGCCGGGTGACGCAGCATCTCGTTCCCTATTCAGGGAACTAAGGTTACAGTCGTAACCGAGACATTCCCATTCAAGGGAACTCGAGCTGCGTCACCGCTTTGGGAACGAGAATACCCAGTGGAGTGGGACCGGACAGCCAAGAGAGAAGGCTGTCCGGCCGCCACATAAGCAAGTGCCTCGACTACCCACTTGCTCATCCTCTGCTTTGCGAATTCCAAGCACGAGGGTGCCACCGAGAGAGCTTGTAGATCTCCTATTCTCTTTAGAGAAGAAATAGCGAGAAGAAAAATAGTCTTTACAGTAAGAAACTTCTCGGAAACTCCCTCGAGCGGCTCAAAGGGAGCCTCGGAAAGACCCAGAAGGACCACCGAGAGGTCCCAGGCCGGCACCCAGGTGCGTACTGCAGGTCTCAAACTCAAAGTGCCACGAAGGAAACGAGTAACCAGAGGGTGTCGCCCCAAATAAACACCATCCAAAGGAGTGTGGTAAGCACCTAAGGCCGCCACATACACCTTTAGTTTGGAGGGCGCTAACCCAGCTGAGAATCTCTCCTGCAGGAACTCCAGCACCGCACTCGCAGGGCAGTTAACTGGATCCCACAGGCGATCTCTGCACCATAAGGTGAAGAGTCTCCACTTCAGTGCGTACAGTTTCCTCGTGGAGGGAGCTCTAGAGTGTAGAATGGTCTCAACAACCTCAGTTGAGGGACCAGAACTTATGAGCTTGGCCCCCTCAGAGGCCGCCCGCCTGAGAGAGAAGGTCCCTCCTGATCGGAATCTCCAGGGGAGAGCTGTCGAGGAGAGACACAATGTCCGAGAACCATACTCGGCCAGGCCAGAACGGGGCAACTAGCAGTAGACGGGCCCCGTCCCGGTGCACTCTCTCTAGAACTCCCGGAAGCAGAGCAATCGGGGGAAAAGCGTACAGGGGCAGCCTCGGCCTCTCCTGTACCATAGCGTCCAGTCTGAGAGGAGCTGGAGGTGCTAGGGAGAACCACAGAAGACAATGCGTATTCTCGTGAGTAGCGAACAGGTCCACATGAGCCCTGCCAAATCGACCCTATGCGAGGCTCTGATAATCGTGCCTGCATAGAGACCGAATCCCAACTCACGCCTAGATACGTTATTCTCTGTACTGGAGAAAGAACGCTCTTCTTGGAGTTAAGCCTCAGCCCTAACTTCCTCATGTGCGTGAGGACAACATCTCGATGTTGAACCGCGAGACAAGCTGAATGTGCTAGGATCAGCCAGTCGTCGATGTAATTGAAGAGGCAAATCCCCTGCATACGCAAGGGGACTAGCGCCGCGTCCACACACTTCGTGAACGTGCAGGGTGAAAGTGCTATACCGAAGGGAAGCACCCGATATTGGTACGCTTCTCCCCTGAAAGCGAACCTCAGGTACTTTCTGTGCTGTGGGAGGATGGAGACATGAAAATATGCATCTTTAAGATCTATCGTAACAAACCATTCCATGGACCTGATCTGAGACACGATCTGTTTGAGTGTAAGCATCCTGAACTTGAGCTTTGCTATACAGCGAAGATCTAAGATCGGGCGCAACCCTCCATCCTTCTTTGGCACTATGAAGTACCGGCTGTAAAAGCCTGACTCCCTGCCATGCGGTGAAACCCTCTCTATAGCCCCTTTTTGCAGCAGAGTCTGTACTTCTTGAGACATAACCAGAGCCTGCTAGGGGCCCACCAACGTGGGTGGACGACATCAAAACTGAATGGCGTACCTTACTTATAAACTGCAGGACCCATTGAGATATATTCGGCAGATTCTCCCACTCTGCCAGAAAATCTACTAAGGGTACCAGCCTCTCGAGGCTGGCCTCTGATGTACTCTGCACCACGAGTGCAGTGCCCTGAAACGGCTGACCAGCAGGGAACAACTGACTCGACAGACCCATCTCCCCCCTTGGAGGGCGCGAGCCATCCTCGAACGACCTGCGAGGGCTCTCCATGCCCCAGCGCTCGGGCGGGGTTGGTGCATCGACCCTGTGAGGGCACAGAGGACAGATGGGTACCGTGTGCTGAGGTAACCACCGTCTGCCACCGGAGGGGATAACCCTCACAGCCCTGGACGCCGTAGAGTCAGGACTTCTTCGACGCAGCCTTCCTCGAAATAATAACTGTCCTCAGATCACCTCTACTCGTGGAAGACTGCATCTGAGAGCGCCGCCCACCAGCCCACCCTTTCTGCGGGGGTGTGCGAGTGGTGATGCTCTGTTTTTGCTGCGCCCTGTGCGAGGAGCCAGTACTCGGCGCCTGGTGCTCCCGCCCAGCAGCAGACGAGACTTGAGGTTTTCGAGGGAGGAACTGCTTGAGCGCCCCAGATTGTTTCTTTGCCTCCAGGCCTCCAGGAGACAGTGGCGCATCAAGCAGAAAGCTTTTCTCCTTCTCTTTGATCTCAGTCAGATTTAACCATAGATGCCTCTCCGTGGCCACAAGGGCTGCCATAGAACGGCCCACACATCTGGCCGTCTCCTTGGTGGCACGGAGAGCTAGATCTGCCGAAGATCGGACTTTCCCCCAAGTCCCTTAGCAGATCAGCCTGGTATGCCTGCACTAATGCCATAGAGTGCAGACATGCAGCGGCCTGACCTGCTGCCGAGTACGCTTTGCCCACTAACTGAGATGTTACTTTTAATGGCTTAGTGGGCAAAGACGGAGCCTTCATGGCCGATGCTGATTCGGGCAAGAGATGGCTGAAAACCATGCCTTTTCAGTCCCATAATATTACTATAAAAAGATGTATGGGGATTGAACACACGTGTAGACATGGGCCGCTTCCACAATCTTGACACCTCAATGTGGAGATCCGTGAAAAATGGCAGGCTCCTTCGTGGAGGCTGAGCAGAGCGTGCGGGGAGAAAGAGCTCGTCGAGCCTGCTTTTTACACAGGCTCGCTCATGATGCTCTTGTGGCCAGTCAATGTTTAATCTGGCCACCGCTCTGCTCAAAACCTCCACGAGCTCCTCACTGGCAGGGGATTGAAGTGGCCCCTGCACCGATGCTGCAGACATCCACTTCCTCGGAGGAAGACAGCTGCAGCATCATGGCCACCCCCGGTGCGGCAGAAACCCTCGAGTGCCGACTGAGCCTGCTGCTCACCCAAACAAACAATGCACATAGAGTGTGTATCCCCGTCCGTGATGTAGCGAGGACAGGGAGGAACACACTTTCTGTACGATCGTTCGCTTGCCATAACTCTCTTGCCAAATATCAGTGTGAGTGCAAACTTGTGAAAACAGGGGTCTGAACTCAGACAGAAACAGACAGACAATGACACAGAACGCTTGTTGAAGACAACATAAATTAACGGCGTGTGTTTGCCAGTGTGCTTTATAGCTTCCGGGTCTACGACGTCCCCACGCCGATGATGTTCTGTCTCTCTATTGGACTGATGACATACGTGCTTCACGACGCAATCACGCAGGGGCGTTCCCAAATCGGTGACGCAGCTAGAGTTCCGTTGAATGGGAACTGAACAAAGGAACAAAACAGACTAGACATATAACAATAATATATTCAAAAAAATGTTCATGCTGCTAAGAGGACCAGCAGTCACATATACACTGCAGAGTTTCAGGAGAGACAGCTGCTTTTAAATGCAGAGTGAAACTGCTACAGTATCCTCTATATTATATGATAGTAAAGGCTCATATTTTGCTATATGTTGTGATTGATATGTGTGCGGGTTTACCAAACACGACCCGTGCAGGACTCTGACCCAGACACAGAGGGGAAGGTTCTCTGAGACTACCAGACTTGGTTGGGGATGCTGAGTCTTGGACAGGTCCATAAGCCGCACGGTCAATGGTAAGACCAGCTTCATGGTCATTGAAACTAGGGGCATAAAGGACCCCAACACTAAAAAAAATATATTACAGGAAACAGGAAACCAAGAGACACACTTAAAGTCCATAACACAACATGGGGTATATAACAATAGTTTATGTTAAAGGATTGCTGAAATTACTAAAAACTCAGTATCTTTATAATGTTAGCAAGAAAAGCAAAATACCTTATTAACAGTTATATTTTTAAGGTTGCAAATATGTGCATGTAACACACTTGAGATAGATGTATAATTAGCTGAGTCAGAATGCATGTGGTATACAGTATTACCAGAGTGGTAGAGAATAAAAATCAAATGAGTGAAAGTGTAGCAAGATGCCATACGGGAGATCCCATACGGAAAAGCAACAAATGTTATTGAGGAATAGAATCTAGCCTATATGGCATTCCAGTTTTCTTTTCTATTTTAGTTTGACTCTAGTTTGTGCACTCATCTAGCTTTTGACTCTTATGACATATTGTAAATAAAAGAAATATGAATGCATGATTGTGTCACAGTACTCCATGTCTATCCCCTAAACACATGCAAATCTAAATTTAGCTCTAGATGTCATCAACTAAGCAGATCCACAGGAGTTTTACTCTGTTAAACTCTATATAAATGTTTGTTCACATCGCATTTATTACACTTGATGTCCAGGGCTCAAGAATAGAGTCTTACTGTCAGTAAGTAATAAAGCAAGGTAATATTTTTGACGGATTTCATGACCTTCATTTACTGTATGCAAACTGAAATGATATACTTTTTATGGCTTCACAAATATTTGAAGCTTATTAATAATCTATTATAAATGTTGATTATTTCTCAAGGATTAGTCATAGTAATTTATGTCTCATATAGGCTGTGTGTTTTTCTTTGTCTAATTTCTGTCTAATTTTCTCCCAGATGTGTGCACAATGACCGGTCAGAATGCCAGTGGTGATGAGCAGATGCAACTGATCCAAGTTGACCCCGTTCGGAGGAACATTTCACTGGCGCTGACCCAGATCTTTGTGTGGCCCTTCATCTACCTCATCTTCCTCATGCTCTTAATATTCTCCAAGAAAGAGACTTTCAGAACAGAGACACGCTATATATTGTTTGGTCACTCTCTCCTGGTAGACCTAATATTTCTTTGTCTGACAGATTTTGTGGTGCTCTTATCATACAACTTTGTTTTAATACCACTGCATTTCTGTATCCCCATCTGCATGTTGATGGAAGCAATCACAGCATGTGCACCACTGACTATTATAGCCATGTGCGTGGAACGCTATGTGGCCATTTGCATGCCTCTCCGACATCATGCCATCTCCACCTCTGGAAGAGCCATAATGGTGATTTTAATGATTTGGATCCTGAGCTCCATAAACCCCTTTGTTGATATGTTCATTCTTGTCAGCACTGCCTCTCATGAGTACTTGTCTCAACTCACACACTGCCACTATGAGATTATGATACCAGAAAAGATTCATCATTTTGCTAGGGGTCTGTTGTACATTGTGGGGCTTGCTGTTATTTTGATCATTGAAGTCTTTTGCTATGTAATGATATACCTTGCTGCACGCGCAGCCTCTGGTGACAATAAGAAATCAGCATCTAAAGGGCAGCGCACCATTTCCCTGCACATACTTCAGCTGTTTTTATGTACTGCCGAGGTGATGTGCCCTTACATTGAGGCTGTAGTTATGCAGTATGATATTCAAACATATCTGACAGTCAGATTTATAAATTTCCTGGCATTTAGTATCACTTCTAGAGCAGTGAGTCCTCTCGTCTATGGGTTTAGAGATGACAAATTCTATGCAGCTATGGCTTACTATATCAGATGCAAAAACAACACCATCTTATCCGACACAATTAAACAAACATGATTTTTTTTTTTAAGAGTGTTCTAGGATTTTATCTTGCCTAAATTGCTTTCAAAATGTCAGGAAGTAAAATTTGTCAAGTATCAACAAGTTTTGGATGACCAACTAACATCTCATTCTAGTTGATAATAGTTTCTAATAATGAAGATAGACATGTAGTGTATTGTTTAAGGCTGAAATCTGTTGAATTAAGTAAATGTGATTGCTAGAATAATCTATTGAAAATCAACTTGAAATGAGTATTTAGAGAGTATTTTATTTAGTTTATCACATAATTGATTACAATGGCATTACACTTTCAAATATTATGTATAACAATATTTTTATTTAATTTGCATTAGATACAAATTTGCTGAATAAATAGATAACAATTTTAATGGAATTGCAGACTATTTGAGATCAGTATACACACTAATGAGATTATTCACAAATTATCATTTTGGCATCTAATAAATGTCAGTGATTTCGGTTAAAACATTTCAAATGTCAGAAAAGTATAGGTCAGCACCATGAATATATCATACAATAATACTGGTAAAGGTGAATTAATCTAGCATTCTCATTTGATATATAATTTTTTTACTCTCTTTCTGAAGACTCCTAATGTATTTCATGTAATACATCTAATAATAATAATAAATTGGCAACATGATTGCAGATTAATGTTGCTGTGCAAGCAAAAAAAACAACAAAAAAACATGTTGCCTTATGTAAGTGGTTTTGCACCTAGTCCCCTAACAGTACACATTTTGGATGTCTCCCTAATCAAACACACCTAATTCAGGTCATCAGCTCAATACAGACTGCAAGACCTGAAATAGGTGAGTCAGAGATAGGAGATATACTTAAAATGTTCATGTCTTTGTTTCCCATCATTACTATTTTTTCACAGGAACTTTAAATGTTTTATCACTTTATCACACATAGGGATTAAAGGCCTTGTTATGTCAAATGGACTGTGCGGTGGCTTTCTCACAATGGTATATAAATTGTAGGCCGAGGAATACAGGATGACACAAGCATTTAAATGCAACTTTTAATAAACAAAACAAGCTCAAGGAACCAGGATACAAGGTATAACAAGTGACCAAGAACAAGGGAAATGCAAGGGCTATATATACAGACAGGGCTAACAAGGAAGGAGACACACCTGGGGGGACAATCAATGACAAACCAAAAAGGAACTTTAAAACTTGCAAAGGAAACAGAGAACCAACAGGCAACCTAACAGTCCATAATAACACAACACAGAATATACAGTATAACAGAGCCGATTCCAGATGCTTCAAAAACAAAAGGGAACGGAGGGTATCATGGCGGAGCAGAAGATTACTTGTGGTCAGAATGCCATGCGGAGCAGAGACAGGGAGCAAAGAGAATTCAGGAAGGACCTCCATGGTGGTGATGGAGCAGACAAGGAGCACAGAGAGTTCAGGGACTCCATGGCTGTAGTGGAGCTGACTGGCAGCTGCAGCGTGTCCGCAGCCCAGGCCAGAGTCCTGCACGCAGGCGGGTACCTGATGAGTAACGAGTAGAATAATATTTACGTTGTCATTTGTTGTGCTGGTCGGGAATCAATAGCCAATACAATTTTGTTATTGACAGCTTCAGTTATTATTAAGGGAGCGCTCTTTGCTCGCATTCTGTATATAATCCATTCACAATTTTTTTTTCTTGCTGCTAAGAGGACCAGCAGTCACATATACACTGCAGAGTTTCAGGCGAGATAGCCGCATTTAAATGTAGAGTGAAACTGCTACAGTATCCCCTATATTATATGATAGTAAAGGCTCATATTTTGCTAAATGTTCTTTTAATTTATGGAGACCTCTAAGCATCTGTATAGCCTATGGTCTGATTGATGTGCAGGTTTACCAAACACGACCAGCGGAGGACTCTGACCCAGACACAGTAGGGAAGGTTCTCCGAGACCACCAGACTTGATTGGGGATGCTGAGTCTTGGACAGCCGTTGCGGTCAATGGTAAGACCAGCTTCATGGCCACTAAAACTTGAGGCGTATAGGACACCGCAACCAACCAACCAACCAAAAAAAAAAAAGTACAGGAAACCAAGAGACAAGCTTAAGGTCCACAACATGGGGTATATAACAATAGTTCATGTTAAGGGATTGCTAAAATTACCAAAAACTCAGTATCTTTATAATGTTAGCAAGAGAAGCAATATATTACCAGTTCTTTTTTTTAGGTTGCAAGTACACTATATTGCCAAAAGTATTGGGACACCCCTCTACATTTGATGTTTTATAAACAAATTTCGGGAGGAGCACATTCAGGAAATTAAAACTGTTAAGTGGAGCAGACCCAGATAATTAAACCTAATCGAACACAAGAGGAGCTCATTAAAAAATCAATGATAGGAGGTGTATATAGACAGCCGAATTACCTTCCTGTCGTTGACTGTTTTCTTAGCATTTGGTCTGACCGTCTGCTACCATGTCGCAAATCCTATCATCCTCCTCCGACGATGAAACCAACACCCCTCGGGGCTCTCTGTCGCAAGCTGCCGGCCCTAGGGCCACTCCTCCACCGCCGGAAACTGCACCCGAGTCCCAGGCTTCTCAGCGTGGCCGCCAGCTCACTCTTCCAGCCGCTCGCTCACCAAGACGCCGAGGCCAATCCACAGCCTACTTCCTCCCCGGCGTCATCTTACATCTCAGCCGTCTCAACGATCCCAGCCATCGGGAAATGGACGGTGGTAGGTCTGAAGCAAGCGCTGGCAAGCTCCGAAGTGCAGTTCTCACGGAAATCATCGAAAGCAGAACTGTACGCACTTTATGTCAGCTTGCAGCAAGACAACCACCGTCCAAGATCTACTCCCGCTTCCAAAACGGCCAACAGGAAGGCTAGAGCACGCAGGGCTCAGGAAACACCTCGCTCGACACCTTCTCCTCTCCGCACAAGATCCAGCTCGATTCGAGCAACGGGCAACAACAGGCCTTCAGCAAGCCTGGGAAGCGCGCCTGATTTCACCGCGCCAAGGCCCCACCTGCTTTCAACCGAGGGCCAACCTCGCACCGCAAGCTTCTCCGCCGCAGCGGCGTTGCAGCTGGGCCCACCAACCTGCCTCCAGCCTCTCCTTCCGTTCCTCCCACAGTTACTAACCCTTTTCATTTGCAATGGCCTCCAGCTCCCTTCGCAGAGGCTAGCGCGAGCTTGCTAGCAACCCAAGCGCAAGGTTACCATCAGTCCAAGCCACCTTTCGCTAACTTTTCTTCTTCTTTCCAGGGTCCTGCAGCTCCAGCAAACTCAATGCCGCCCCTACCGACAGCACAAGCACATATTCCTCAAATGTATCCTACTTTTCCTCATGCTCCCAACAACTTTTCCCTCCAAGCTCCAGAAGCAGCCCAGGCTCCTCTTTTTTCCAACCCCCTTCTGCAGACTAAATCCCAATTCTCTCTCCTCACAGCAGCACCGATGCCTGTCCCAGCGAATGCCGTTGCCTCGGAGCCACCTCCGGTGGCTCAAAACATCCGGGCACAGATCCTAGCAGGTGCGGATGTTGATTTGTCATCTCTCCTCTCTATGTTTCCTACGTCAGACACCAACCGTCAAATAGACTGCGGGGATTTCTCAGTCACACTAAAAAAAACCAACCCACATTCTTCCCGTTTACTTTCTTTTCCTGAATTTTCGATTGCTTTTTCCCGGTTCACGGATATCATATGTTCAGTTTTCCCCCACAGGCGCCGCGAGCTGAATGACTATCTCGCAATAATAGGCGAGCTCGCGTTGTCCTTTGGGGGAAGTCATTTCTACACTTACCACAAACTCTTTTCAGCAAAATGTGCCGTACGGCTCGCCCAGTGGAATCAATGCGCTTACTGGGGCGCTCTTGATACAGATCTCCACAGCAGGGTGCAGAAATATCTCGTGCGCAGTTTGCAGGTCAGTGGCACATTCCACAACATCATGCCCCCAGATTAACCCCTACACCCCCGGCCCAGATACGAAACAAGTTAAATCGACCAGTTATGTGCCACGACCTGCAACCACCTCAGCAAACCAAGATTTTAGAATAAATCACCCTCGTTTCGATAGCAACCAGCCATGCAATGATTTTAATACAGGGAAATGCTACAGACAACATTGTAGATTCCTAAACATCTGCAATTTTTGTGGTGGAGCGCACGCTCGTTATGTATGCCCGGTGTCAAAATCTGTCAATAAAAACACAAAAAATTACTTATCGACTCCTGTGAATATTTCTCGTCTTTCTGTCGAATTAGAGCACCACCCGGATGCAGATTTCACAAATTATTTGCTGACAGGACTCAAATACGGCTTTATACCCGGCACTGAATGCCCGCTTTCCCAGAACACAATCTGTAAAAATCTCCAATCTGCTCGCTGAAGTCAAGACGTAGATAACCTGATTAAAAAAGAAGTCGAGTCAGGATTCATGATCAGCCCTTTTGACGACCCTCCCGTTGAAATTTTTCGCATTAGCCCCATTGGCATGGCCACGAGAAAATTTTCAGGTAAAAAACGCCTCATTATTGATCTCTCAGCACCTCACAATTCCCCGTTTCCTAGCATAAACAGCTTGATCCATCTCGACGAATTTTCTCTCAAATACCATGATATAGAGCATGCAATCGAAATGATTAAAACCGCAGGACGGGGTGCTTGGCTCGCAAAAATCGACATCACTTCTGCTTTTAAAGTGATGCCAATCCATCCAGATTCATGGCACTTATTTGGGGTCCGTTGGCACGAGCAATTCTATTTTGCCATACGCCTAACGTTCGGATGCAAAAGCAGCCCCAAGATTTTCGACATGCTATCAGAAGCGGTTTGTTGGATCCTGTCGAACATTTATGCCATCCCTCACCTCATCCACCTGCTAGACGATTTTCTCATTATCTCGCCACCTGACTCAATCCCAGACGCACACATTCTCACCGTCAAAAACGCTTTTTCCGAACTCGAATCCCCATTGCCCAGGAAAAAACTATGGGTCCTGCCACATCCATCGAGTTCCTTGGTATTAATTTGGATTCCATAAAATTCCAAGCTTCACTACCAAAGGAAAAAATTTATAGGATAATTCTCGTCGCATCAACCTTTTTAGGAAACGCCCACCATTCCAAACGCGAACTCCTATCACTGCTCGGTCACCTAAACTTCGCAATGCGCATCATTCCGCAAGGCCGCCCTTTCATCTCGCATCTTCTCTCACTTGCATCTTCGGTTCACGCGCTGGAGGACCTAATTCTAATAACCACGACGAACTTAGGCTATGTTGACATCCAACTTTTCACAGACGCAGCTCCTTCAATCGGCTTTGGGGGATTTTATCAAGGACGCTGGTTTGCGTCTCCATGGCCACTGCAGCTTCAGGACATGCTACAGTCCTCAGCGCTTTTCGAGCTTTACCCTCTCGTAGTCGCGGCTTTCCTGTAGGGGAAAGAATGGACGGCTAGTAGCATATTAGTGCATTGTGACAACGAGGCAACAGTCCAGTGCATTAATAAAGGCCGATCTCATTCACCTGCTCTAATGCCCCTTCTAAGACGTCTAATCTGGATCGCAGCTTGCGATCAATTTATTATTACTGGAAAACATGTACCAGGGTCCGAAAACCTAATTGCTGACTCTCTGTCGCGTTTTCTGTTTCAGAAATTCAGGACATTGGCTCCAGAGGCGGACCATTTCCCAACTCCAGTACCTCATTATTCAGAACTGATATTTTCATAAACCACCCGCTAAAACCACTCTTTGATGCATCGCTCAACAGTATCCTCCAAGCAGTTTCTCCCAGAACAATCCAATCATATGTGACAGCTTGGAGATGTTTTAAAGCTTTCCACTTCTCATATAGTTTACAATTCCCTGATTTTTCTCTCCTCTCAATTACCTCTTTTATCTCCTATCTCAACATGGTTAAGAGTTTCCAAGTGGGGTCCATCAAAGGCTACCTGAGCGGTCTTCAATTTTTCCACAAATTAATTTATGGCACTTCATCTCCGGAGATAAAAAACTCCCAAACCTCCCTCCTGATCAAAGGAATTCAGCGATCGCAACCCACCCGCCCTGACAGTAGACAACCCATAACTCTAGATTTACTCACAAAATGCATTCATACCCTTCGTACAGGATATCAACCCCTTGACACAGCCCGCACTCTGGATACCATGTTCATCTTGGCTTTCTTCGGCTTTCTTAGATGCTCAGAAATCGCAATCACCTCAAAATTCGACCACAAAGTCCACCCCACTGTCTCAGACTTATCAATACTTGACGATGAAACCATATCATATTTAATCAAGCGAAGCAAGACAGACCAAGTTAAAAAAGGCCATTTGGTCTACATTTTCAACATCTCCTCCCCAATTCAACCATTCCAAACTGTTCTGGCATACCTCCAAATGAGGAGATCTCAGGCTAAATCTCTGTCTGAACCCCTCTTCGTAGACTCCTCTAACAAACCCATCACACGATTTTGGTTCCAAAAACAGCTCAAATCTGTTCTCCAGCAAACGGGCACCTCAGCGCAAAACTTTTCTAGCCACTCCTTCCGCATTGGGGCGGCAACAACCGCAGCACAAAAAGGACTCTCCCAGCAGCAGATCCAAGCTCTGGGAAGATGGTCTTCCCACGCTTTTCAAAGCTACATTAGGACTGACCGATACAACATCAAGAAAGCTCACCAAACCCTTATTAATTAACAACCCTTATAAAAACCCTATCCTTTCTTTCTCTTTTTTCCATCTAGCGAGGCTCACCCGTTCAATACAGCGAGTCTTGATCTCCTGTCGAATACCACAGAGTCCTCCTGGATAGTGGCTATTTCCTTTTCCCTATTTTTCCACCTGGCGAGGCCCACTCATCCGACACCTCGAGCTGATTTCAGTCGGATGCCGTGGAAGCCTTCCAGGCCAGCTTCCATCTCTTTCTTTCCCTGACTAGCGAGGATGCCTTTCCGATGCCTTGAGAATTGTTCTCCCATCGGATGCAGGGTCCTCCAAGTCGCTATCAATTTTTTTCTCTTCCATCCAACGAGGCTTGCTTGTCCGATACTGTGAGTATTGAGCTCCTTTCGGACACCACAGAGCTCTCCAGGTCTATGTCTATCCATTTGCTTTCCGCCGTCCAGCGAGGCTACCCGAAATCGCGAGTATTGATCTCCTTTCGGATGCTGCAAAGCTCTCCTGGACGAACTTTCATGCTTGCCCTTCACCTGTCCGCCAGCGAAGCTTACCCATCTGATACAGCGAGTATTGATCTCCCATCTGATGTCGGCGAGAGCTTCCTGGCCGGGTGTTCCATTTCTCCTTTACCGTGCCGTCAGCCGATAGGACCCACTCCCCCGACGCCAGGAAAAGGTGGAGGCTGGTGGCCTCGGTCAGTCGTCTTCTTTTTAATTACGCCGCCCCGCCTATCGGTCAGTAGGGCTCACCTGTCTGTCGTCACGAGTATTGATCTCCCCGCCAGACGCGGCCTGAGCCTTCCTGACCGGCCGTTTTTCAAACAACGCGCCCTCCATTCACAGCCAGTAGGGTGTCCCTCTGGTTGGGCGGAATAAATCATGTGCTCCTCTTTTTCGACCGGTAGGGCTTTCATTCCCCGTCCAATACAGCGAGCATTGGCCTCCCATTGGATGACACAAAGGCCTTCCCGATCGGTCACCCCAAATTCCGTCTGCTCCACACTTACCAGCCAGTAGGGCCCGTTCCGCCATGTGCTACGAGCTCCCATCAGAGGCAACACGGGTCCTCCCGGCCAGGTAGTTCCTGACCATGCTGCTTCTCATTTATCGGCCGGTAGGGTTTTTTCCATCTGATACAGCGAGCATTGGCCTCCCATTGGATGTTGTAAAAGCCTTCCCGATCAGTCGTTCCAAGCTATATTACTTTTCATCATCAGCCGGTAGGGTTTTTCATCCGACACAGTGAGCATTGGCCTCCCGTTGGATGTTGCAAAGCTTTCCCGTCCAGTTGTTCCAAACCTTGCTGCTCCTAATTCATCTGTCGGTAGGGTTCTTCCATCTGATACAGTGAGCATTGGCCTCCCATTGGATGTTGCAAGAGCCTTCCCAAAACGTAGTTCCAACCATGCTGTTTTCATTTATCGACCGCTAAAGCTTTCCATCTGATACAGTGAGCATTGGCTCCCATCGGATGTTGCAAGAGCCGTCCTGACCAGTCGTTCAAAACTAAGGCTGCTTCCAGCCATCAGCAGTAGGACTCATCTGCCCGATGCCGCGAGCAGCTCCCATCTGAAGCAACAGGCCCTCCGGGCCAAGCAACCAGGCTCATCAAACGGCAGCCTACCAATTATCTGCGTATTTGGGGGTTTGGTGGCTGTCCTCTGTTCTTGCATTTGGGGTACTCTGGGTTCGGGCAAAATTCGAGCCCAGAGCCCTCCCGACAGCACGCCAAATACGCATAATATTTACTCTATTTAATTTGATGTAAGTGTGAACTCGTGAATTGATGTTTTATAAACAAATTTCGGAGGAGCACATTCAGGAAATTAAAACTGTTAAGTGGAGCAGACCCAGATAATTAAACCTAATCGAACACAAGAGGAGCTCATTAAAAATCAATGATAGGAGGTGTATATAGACAGCCGATTTACCTTCCTGTCGTTGACTGTTTTCTTAGCATCCCTCCACCACCCCTTCTCCTCACTTAATTAAACTCACATAAGACATCAAATTAATATATGTAGTCTAATTCTAGACTATTTCCATCACGGGGATGGGTTACTCTGGTTCGGGCAAAATTCCATAATATTTACTCTATTTAATTTGATGTAAGTGTGAACTCGTGAAAATTGAATTATGGTGTTCCAATCAAGTCCATGGCCACAGGAGTATAAGGTCAAGCACATATGCATACAGACTGCTTCTACAAACATTTGTGAAAGAATGGGTCGCTCTCAGGAGCTCACTGAATTCAAGCGTGATACCTTGACACCAGTGCAATAAGTCCATTCATGAAATTTCCTCACTACTAAATATTCCACGGTCAACTAGTGGTATTATAACAAAGTTGAAGCAATTGGGAACAACAACAGTGCAGCAGTGGACTCTTGAGCAGTGGAGATGCATTCCCTGGAGTGATGAATCACTCAAGAGGACTGTCTTCTCTGTCTGGCAATCCGATGGACAAGTCTGGGCTTGGTAGTTGCCAGGAGCTTTAGAGATGCCATATGGAAAAGCAACAAATGTTATTGTGCACTCATCTAGCTTTTGACTCTTATGACATATTGTAAATAAAAGAAATATAAATGCATGATTTTGTCTCAGTACTCCATGTCTATCCCCTTAACACATGCAAATCTAAATTTAGCTCTAGATGTCATCAACTAAGCAGATCCACAGGAGTTTTATTCTGTTAAACTCTATATAAATGTGTGTTCACATCGCATTTATTACACTTGATGTCCAGGGCTCAAGAATAGAGTCTTACTGTCAGTAAGTAATAAAGCAAGGTAATATTTTTGACGGATTTCATGACCTTCATTTACTGTATGCAAACTGAAATTATATACTTTTTATGAAATATAATAAATATTTGATAATTTATATTATAAATATTGAGAATGTTTGTCACAATGCAATCTCTGTATGTATATATAAATTGGGACAGTTGCATTTATTATGGTAAATTACACTTATAACTTAACATTGTATAAATGTCCAGTCATTCATACTTTTTCCCCCTCTATTTGTATCTGCATAAAATACGAGAAAGAAATGTAACTGAAGACATACTCTGTTCTTAATGCTACATAAATATTTGAAGCTTATTGATAATGATTAATTATTTCACAAGGATTAGTCATGGTAATTTATGTGTTTTTCTTTGTCAAATTTCTGTCTAATTTTCTCCCAGATGTGTGCACAATGACCGGTCAGAATGCCAGTGGCGATGAGCAGATGCAGCTGATCCAAGTTGACCCCATCCGGAGGAACATTTCACTGACACTGACCCAGATCTTTGTGTGGCCCTTCATCTACCTCATCTTCCTCATGCTCTTAATATTCTCCAAGAAAGAGACTTTCAGAACAGAGACACGCTATATATTGTTTGGTCACTCTCTCCTGGTAGACCTAATATTTCTTTGTTTGACAGATTTTGTGGTGCTCTTATCATACAACTTTGTTTTAATACCACTGCATTTCTGTATCCCCATCTGCATGTTGACCAAAGCAATCGCAGCATGTGCACCACTGACTATTTTAGCCATGTGCCTGGAACGCTATGTGGCCATTTGCATGCCTCTCCGACATCATGCCATCTCTACCTCTGGAAGAGCTATAATGGTGATTTTAATGATTTGGATCCTGAGCTCCATAAACCCCTTTGTTGATATGTTCATTCTTGTCAGCACTGCCTCTCATGAGTACTTGTCTCAACTCACACACTGCCACTATGAGATTATGGTTACGGAAAAGATCGGTCACTTTGCTAGGGGTCTGTTTTATATTGTAGGGCTTGCGGTTATTTTAATCATTGAAGTCTTTTGCTATGTAATGATATACCTTGCTGCACGTGGAGCCTCTGGTGACAATAAGAAATCAGTATCAAAAGGGCAGCGCACCATTTCCCTGCACATACTTCAGCTGTTTTTATGTACTGCAGAGGTGATGTGCCCTTATATTGAGGCTGTAGTTATGCAGTATGATATTCAAACATACCTGACTGTCAGATTTATAAATTTCCTGGCATTTAGTATCACTTCTAGAGCAGTGAGTCCTCTTGTCTATGGGTTTAGAGATGACAAATTCTATGCAGCTATGGCTTGCTATATCAGATGCAAAAACAACACCATCTCATCCGACACAATTAAACAAACATGATTATCTTTTAGTAAAGTCTTTAATGAATAATTCCATCAAACTAAATTTTTTAAACATGCCCATGTGATTTTAACAGGCCTAAATGCATGTAATAAAGTTATTTGTAATATACCGGTATCACATATTCTTTAGAACATTATTTTATTTTTTATTATAAGAAATGCATTAAGAGTAGCTAAAAATATTCCATGTAAAATCATCAAGAGTTTGTATTTGCCTGGCCAGTAAGGTCTTTGGAAGGTGTCTCAGAAGCAGTATGTTGTTTAATAGCAACCTCTATTGGCCTGATTGAGCATTGTTTTCTTTACATTACATACATGTTGATGTATTAAATTAAAATCAATTATTTCTATATAAATACAATCTACATACAAAGAAAGCACATATAGCAAGCGTTTTGCAGCCCATTGTGTGAATCTAACATACAGTAATGTAAATATGCAGAAATAAATATTAATTCAAGCTCAACAAATTTACATTTTGGATTAAGAATGTCTTTTTGTTTTCTAAACGTTTTTCATGAGTAATGTCTGTAATGCCACCCTGGATACTGCACACTTTCTTTCTGAGGCCTCTTAGGAAAATATTAATATCAGTGGTAAATGCAAGTGTCACATGTCACACCTTATTGAAATATTGAAAAATAAATCAGTCATATGCCAAAATGTAAATACATTACACAAACAGCTTTGCGGTTAAGCAACACTATCAAATCAGCATCGTTTATGCGATGCTGTAATGCTCATCTCTTAATGAAGATACAGTTTAAACTGTAGTTTTGAAAATAAACTAAAAGCAACATCATACAAATAAAAGTTTAAAGTGATAATGCCAAAATGTTTGCTACGTGTCTATAATGTTTTGTGGCCTTTGCATGCCACTATGACATGATGCAATCATTACTTCCAAACAGCCTATATTGTGATTCCTGTGTAGTCCTGTGGTTTGGACCCTGAGCTCTATAAACTCTTTGTTTATGTGTACATTCTTATACGACTGCATTAGATAAGTGCTTTGTGAACTCGCTTAAGAGATTTCATCACTTTTTAAGGGTCTTCTTTTTGTTGAGTATATTTTACGAATACTCTTTTAAAATATTTTTTAATGTATTTTGGAGCCAAATGGTTTTGTGGAATAGGGTTTTCACCATTATACATTTACCATACAGACAAACTGAACTTTATATATACAGTATTAAAAATATTTTAAAAGAGTATTCATACCTATAAACAATTGGTCTGATATATATATATATATATATATATATATATATATATATATATATATATATATATATATATATATATATATATATATCAGACCAATTGCCGCAGGTATTTAAAATTTAAAAGCAACCATACAGCATGACAAATCATGCTTCTGCGTTTGGCTGAATCTGATGGCTGAATCTGGGTTAGGCAGATGCCAGGAGAACGTTACGTGTCTGACTTCATTTTGCCAACTGTAAAATTTGTTGGAGGAGGAATAAGAGTATGAGACAAGTTTTTTTTAGGTGTTGTGCTACTAGGCCCCTTACTGAAGGGAAAACTTTACTAATGCTTTAGCACACCAACTTCCAACTTTGTCGGACGAGTTTGGGGAAGGCCCTTTTCTAATCCAGCATGACTGTGCCTCAGTGCACAATGTAAGGCCCATGGTTGGATGAGTTTGTTGTGGAAGAACTTGCCTGGCCCGTGCAATGTCATGCGATGTCATAGTCCATATTGATGTCAGGTACCCCAAATACAGTCATGACAACAAGACAACAACTTGATTGGGAACAGCTGAGAAACTTTTCTGACCAGTTCACTGACCATTCACTGAAAGATAAGATATTGGTTGAGGTCAATTGAATTCTTCAGTACACATCAGTAGCAGGATCCTTTGCCTTGATAGAAATATTGTAGCCTATATTTGCTGACTTATCAAGGGGACTTGTTTGTCTGACACACCCCTTTGAGACGTGCAGGCCATGCTCATCGATGGTGTCCTGTTATGTTCTCTATACACATTGTTTTGAGATCGCTAGAGCGGTGGGTCACCATCAGCCCAACCACTAAGAGCTCACTTGTGTTTACCACAGCCTACCTTTGTGCTGACGTAGTGTGTAAATGTGCGTCAAACCCTATCTTTCCTTGAACTTAAACCAGTAAAATCAAGATTAAAGGTCCGAATAAACGGATCAATACACTGCATGGAGGGCAGAGTCCTCTAGCAGTATATAAATACTGGTGGGCAGTGCTGTCAATTTTAAACACTGAAGAGCTTTCAGTTAAGACAAATACAGGCTTAAAGGAAAAATCTACGATTATTATTTTTTTATTATCAGTAAAAGGCTGTAAGGTAATATGCAGGCTTTTAGAAACTCTGGGTTATGTGCTAGTGGGAATCTTCTTAAAGGCCGGACCGACTTCCTGGTTGCCCGGAGAAACATGTCAGTGCTGCGACTCAGCGCTGCGTGTGTTCAACTGCTCAAGTAAGATTGCGTGCATTTGTTGCGATTTTAAGGTCGTGGTGGATGTGCGTGTGAGGGTGTTATTTTAAATTAAGTCATATTCTCAGTCTAATTGATTTTTTTATATTAAAGGGACAAGGCCACTGTGTTCAGCAGCAGCCCCGTTCATCAGCGTCTCCTGCGCCTGCCGGAGGTTGCCCGATCAAAAGCAGTCGCGTTCAGTGTCGGCAGCAGCCTCTGTGCGGTTCCTTTTACACAGGTAACCTTAATGTAAACACGTTTAAATTTAGCTTTTATACTATAGACACTGAACAATTGACAAACTTGTAAAACGCATGTATGGATAGCTGAGGGGGTTCACCCAAAAACGAAAATTATTTGTCATTTACTCACCCTTCCAAACCTGTATGAGTTTCTTTCTTTTGTACACAAAAGAAGACGTTTTGAAGACTGCTGCTTGTAACAGACAGTTGACGGTAGCCACTGATTTCCATACTATTTTCCGCTACAATGGAAGTCAATGGCTACCGTCAAGCTGACTATAGCCTAACTTACCTACATTCTTTAAAATGTGTTCAACAGAAGAAATAAACTCATACAGGTTTGGAACAACTCATTTTAAGGGTGAACTTTACTAATCTCTTTTTTTAAATATTTTAGACGGACATTTTAATCAACCTAGCTCTGTACATAGCTATATTTCTCTTAGAATACCACTTTTACAAAAACTGTTTAATACATGATGAAATTTTCGGTTGAGTCAGGTAAATTCAGTAACTTCTTATTTGTGTTGCTGATTCCTAAAAATAACTGGCTCATAAGATTAATTTACAAAAATAGAATGAGTTCCAGATTATTCTTGACTGTTATGACAAGTGTAATGAAACGCATCATCTTTTTTTTTCTCCAGCAGGTTGATAACCTCTCGCATGAATCCCTGGTTCGTCGGGCCTCTTGTCTAGTCACAGACAGTGCCAACACATACCTCTCTCAGACCACACTGGCCCTTGTGGATGCCCTCACACAGTATGCCAAGGTAATACTTCTTAAAATGTAAAATTACATTTTAAAACTGTAGTCCACTCAGTAAAACTTCACAATGTGTAGACTTGATTGATTGTCTAAAATATTATGTTAACTTTTCTCAGGCACTACATACACTCATTGCCCTTCAGAAGCGATACATTACCTCAATAGGAAAACTATCCCCTGCTGAAGAGGACAGTATTTGGCAGGTGATCATTGGCCAGCGAGTAGAGGTAAATTCTGTTCCTTTAAATGTTTGTTTACTTTTTGTAGAACAAGGTCTGCTTTCATTTATCTAAGCGTTGTTTAACTTTTGCAACAATATGGATCATGATTAGTAAGACTGATTAGCAGACCTTGTTGATATTGAAGTAGTTATCTAATGTAAGAGGACCCAATTTCAGAGCTTTCACAGCATTTCTCCCTTTTGTCAGGTTAGTGATCGATTGGAAGAATGTAAACGCTTTGAGTCAAACTGGATGAATGCCATCCACATCTGTGAGTTGTCAGCAGAGGCAGCCTACAATTCAGGTATGTTTATCAATTGGCCTCATTTATTAAACCTATAACTTTTATCCACTATGCAATCTGTTAAAAAGAGCATTTATTGTACATATTACATTGATCTGGGCTGTGAATTGATTAAATCCTAATATTTTTACAGGGGCGGAGCATGCATGCACGGCAACAAAGACTAACCTGCAGGTTGCACAGTCCAAAGTGGAGGAGATTAGAAAGATCTCAATAGAAGCAAAGAGAAAACTGGCTGAGACTAAAGCAGAAGAAATCCAGAGAATGGCTGAATATGCTTCCAGCATTGACATTAATGACCTGGAAGATATTCCAGAGGCCTACCTTCGTGAGGACTAGAAAAAATACAAATGTTCTTGAGTTTGCAATTCGGTAGCAAGCAGTGAATCACTCAATGAGAGCGATTGAATTTCAGAAGGCACCTTGACATGAATTTGCAATGAGTATTAGTTGTGGAATTAAAAGAAGTCCTGCTTTTAAAGGCCTTAATCAAGATGTGTGTTCTTAACAATAGAACTGGGGCCTATTGCACAAAACTAGGATAAGGGATTAAGCCGGGATATCTTGATGATCTTGTCATCTGTATGCAAAATTTAGTACACTGCTGTCGTGTAAACTTACCCTTAAGGCACACTCGCACCAATAACAAGAACGAAAGATAACTGTATATTAGTGTATACATTGAGCCAGGATCACCAAGATATCCCGGCTTAATCCGTTATCCTAGTTGTGTGCAATAGGCCCCAGGTATAAGTCCAACACATGTAATTTATTTAGAATAACTTGTATTACCTGTAAAAGTTGTTGACATAACTTGTAAGATCCATAGATTACTTTGGAAATTACATTTGATTTGGTATTGTATATATGTAAATATTTTCATATAGTTTATTTTTTGATGCGAGTTTATGCAACATTGAAATTTTCACAGGATGATGTGATATTACAATGCATTTCTACAAAGTTGCAATCAATCTGTTTTATATTTTTAAGAGATCATCTGTTATTTATTATCTTAATAAAAGGAAAATTTATTCAAAACAGTTTTTGCTAAATGTCTGAATTACAACTTATTTTATTGAACTGAATGATGGTGCCTTGCAGTTTGACAATTAATTGATTTACACATTTGTAATATTTTTGGGCATTTACACTTAAACCTAAATGACATTTTCACTTATTATAATTATCATGTGTTTTACTTTTATCATTAAATTACAGATGCTGTTATAAAATGAGTTTCACGTTGAAGTTCACAGGTTTAACCAACAGAGGGCGATGGTATGCTTTATTATGGGAAAAAAGTTTTTGGAGAATGATGTCAGAAATAAACATTATTTAGACTAGTATATTTTAGTCTAGTTAAAAAAAAGTCTGTTCCTTAGGTTATTAACTGTAAATAGGATGTTGAAGGAACAATGTATTTCTGTATTCACTATTACTATGAGAGGTTTTCTTGTTTTGAACACAAAAATACAGTATTCCAAATTATGCAAGTTTAGTACAGTAAACATTCAGATTTTATTTTTTCACAGAACGTGTTGTATTTACCCAAATCTTTTTAGATAACTGGTATCAATCTCAGACAGGTTTGTTAAATAATTTGCTAGGTCTACTTTGGTAAATTAAACCTTACTTAAAGAGGTTGTTTCACATTAAGCAAGTCACAGTTCTCGTGCAACATGAGGAGGAAGAAAGATCTTTCTGAAGGTGAAAAGCATGAAATGGTGCAATATAATGCAAAAGGACTTTAATGGAGATTATTGAACTATTATAAGATTTGTGAGTGATTTACAGCACAAGAGAACTCGGTCAGATAAAGGCTTATTAAGGAAAGTCTTTTATTGAAAGGACAGCTATAAAATAAAGCCACTGTTGAGCAGCGAACAGGTATTTGGAGTCTCAAGAGCCTCGCCATGCAGGCTGACAGTTGTGCGTAAAGTTGCATTTCAGCCACTTCTGACCAAAGCTCACAAAGAGAAACGTTTACAGTGGGTGTAGAAATGCATAAAGACATTTTTAAATTCACTGACGAATGCCATACTACAATGAATGGATGGTTGGTAAGTGCCATCACATTCCACCAAGATTGCAATGTCAGCAAGAAGCCGGAGGGTGATGATTTGGGCTGGAATATTGGGAAATGAGATGGAAGGTCTCTTTGGAGTCTCTGAAGGTGTCATAATGTATTTCTACACCCACTGTAAACATGTCTCTTTGTGAGCTTTGGTTAACTTTCCGCACAACTGTCTCTTGAGACTCCAAATACCTGTTCGCTGCTCAACAGTGGCTTTTTTTTTTTAAAGCTGTCCTTTTAATAGAATTAATTTTGTTTTGACAGAAACTTTCCTTCATAAGCCTTTATCTGACCGAGTTCTCTTGTGCACATTTCTCATAAATCTTAAAGATAATTTGATAATCTCTGTTTCATTCAGGTTTCATTCAGTATCAGCGTATATTCCAGCACAGTGATGCATTTCTTTCCCACAGGCAAATGAATTAATTCTGATGGCTGATGAGAACAGAATAGAAGAGTTTTTGACCTTTACAAACTTTCTCTCTATAACATTATAATATGTAATAATAACTACCATTAAATCATAACCTATCAATGCTACATTATATAATGTTCAGCATATCTTTTATTACAAAGTCAGAAATTATTTTAAAATAGCTTAAAATGTAAAAAAATCGATATGTTCTCTCTTCTCCACGATTTACGAAAATATTAGTCAGTATAATTGCATCAAGTTCCAGAAGTCTTTGCATTAGAGGAGTTACACATTCACAAGAGGGCCAATAAAAATGATCGATTGGTGTAAATGGCACCACTCAGCTGGGGATTTATCACTCTTGAAAGGCATAAATAAAACACAAGGATCATGGAAAGCGTGCCCAGCATGGCTCACTCTTTAATCTGAGTGAACTGGGCGACATCTCCCAGAACCCCATTGAGCCAAGCCATTCCAATATGTCTAGTTTTGTAACGTTACAAGGAACATTTTAACAAATGCATTCCAGCACGACCAAATTAAGTCGAGGAATCAGCAACTTACCACTGACAACTCCGCATGAGACTAAAGGAGCTTTAACTTTAATAGCTAGCTACCCGAAAAATATACCCGAAGCTGTTGCTATAATGTCATAAATCAGTCTCTGAACGAGTGAAAATGCTAACTGCATTGCAATGCTCTGCATTTTTGACGAGTTTATTTTTAGTCGGAAACCACTGCTGGACTGAAGGTACCGCCCACGCGCGGTTCGGCTGCTGTGGATCAGACACCGAGTTGATTCAACAAGGAGGAACTCACTGCAGTCAGAAACCATGGCAGAGGAAGTAAGACACATCTTTGGGAATAGCACGTTTTCCAATGGGCTTCTACCTCTGCTCGGACTTCTGTTGAGCGTCTGCACCGGTGGGTAGGCTACTTTATCTTTTCCAGGATGATAACAAGTCATCTTGAATGGGATTTACCTTAAAGTTAACATGCAAGTCTGCGGTAAAGTTTACCTAGCGGATGTCTTCCATAGTATGCCCATGTGTAAAAATGGTCCGTTTGCTGTTAAAGTGAAATGAGCTGTTATTAAACTAACAATACCATTAGGTTTATGAAACTATTATCATACAAGCAAAGCACGTGTCCAAGTAGCCTTCTATTAATATCTTATAGCCTTCTTGAATTTGCCATATTTATTTTCTTATAATATATACTTGGTATACTTTTATAAAACAGTGTTTGTGAGTTTCGTGTATGATGTAGAACCAATTTATAGTTTTTATATAGGCCTATTTATATTTTAAATATTACATAAATTTATTCACATATTAGACTTTTAAATAATAGCAACATGGCCTTAAATTATTTTAAAGATGCATTAAGTCATTTTTTTGGCTTTTTTTTTTTATATTTTGTTATAAATTAACAGCATTTTTATTTTTTTCTTTCCTTATCTTTTTGTTTTTTTCTCACTATCATGTAATATCAAAATAAAGTGTCCAAACACAATAAACAGCATTGTAAAGTGGTAACAGTGAGTAAACAAACATAATGCATCCAGGCTGGTAGGTGTCAGTATAAAGTTTAAAATGACTTGTAGCCTATTATGTAGAACTAAACAAAAACTTACTAGGTGATTCCCAGATCACTTACATATTTATATATAATATAAGTAGTGTAAGTAGTTTGTTCACACTGAAGAGTCCCAAAAGAAAAAGCACACTTCAAATTCTCGGATGATGCCGATTAACCGGAATTCATTTAACCGAAAAATGAATTGTGGCATGTTGAACACCTATTGCTCTCAACTGTTGCAGCTTTCCTTATGTAGCAGAAGGACAAAATAACCGTCTCAACTTCATACACACTTGATGGAACAGTCAAGAGGAGTAGGTCGTTTGGGACACTACTTCTATGTTTCAGATTCTGCTGTTTTCGTGTAAGTTATGCTGAAACACCCAGAATGATGAACCAGAATGGAATGGTTGTAAAGTGTTTGAATAAATGGTGAAGAACGAGTGAAAGGTTGGGTGTATTTAGGCAAGGGGGTGGAGGGCATACTTTAGTGCCTGAGAGGAAAAGGACTGAAGCCGCAGAGTCTGGAAGTATTGACCTGTTATTTGGCACTCTGCCAGTGGCACCTTCCACTTTTGTTGCCTTAAATATTAGGTTAAAATAGGAGAAACTCTCTGCCTGCCCCTTAGAAAAACACTGCAAGAGGAAGTGGTACTGTATGTTAAACAGAATGACTATAATCATGTCGTTTGTAGCCCAATAGGAAGGGTGGAAAAATGGATGCAGCAAGCAACTTTTAAGCATAAATAAAGCATTTGCTAAATGGTAGGGTTAGGTCATGGGTCATAGTAGTTCATTTTGTCAGACTAGATGCTAATGTTGGCTTTCTGCACGTCAGACACACTGACTTAAAGATGCAGTAATGGCTTGTTTCCACCTAGCAGTATGGTTCAGTACGATTCGGGACGCTAAACCCTGATCCAGCTTACTAGGCGTGGTATAGCGATCAACGCCGTTCTCGCACGGTGAAGACAGCGACACAGTAAACAACAGTGGAGGACATATAGCAGATCTTGTTCTTGCTTCTCAGCATGTGCCTGTTTGTCACAAGAAGAAGACACGCTTTGTTTCAGCCAAGGCTGCAAGGAAAAACACAGCCGATAAAGCATGTGGAAGTGACGATCCTTTGTCAACCAATCAACGTTCTGCAGTGAGTCTAGCTCCACTCTTTAGTACCGGACTACTGTGCTGTAGTACAACGGAAGGTTGCCAAAAAAGTGGTTATGGTACGGTTTGGAATTAGGGTACCATTCACAACTTCTGACAATGGAAATGGCAAAAATTGCGTACCGTTCTGAACTGTACTGCACCATACCGCTCGGTGGAAACTAGCCATAAATTATTTCTGAGAAACACTGTTGAAAGTGGATCAAAACGAGCACCACAACACACTTGTAGCCAATCAGCAGAAGGTAGTAGGTAGGCGTATTCACTCGTGATTGGGGAGGAGAGAGAGTGAGCAAGAGAGATTTGAAGAAAGACTGTTGAAAGAGACATGGCTGAGAGACATTACAAAAGAGAAAAAGTATATAGGATTATTACTGGAAAAAAAAAAGCTTTGATCAGGCAAGAGCTTTAGGACCTGCCTTAATATTAAAAAAGTGTTCCAGCGCTGGAGAGCCCGAAGCGGGAAGGCCTGAAAATGGATGGCGAGGTTGTGATGTTTTTGCTCTAGGGCTGCACAGTTCATCAAAACGAAACCGGATGTGATTTGGCAAATGCTGTTTTTTTTTTCTAAATTTAGTAGTAGTAAATGCTGCTCCATCTGAACGCCAGAGGGCACTCCTGCGCAGAAACTCCAAATATTCCCAGCAGAAATATAACATGTCATTCCAGGAAATCCTAATGGGCATCATACTATCGCTGTAGCTGAATAAACAGAACATTGAAACGCTTTGATTGATTAAACATGACTAAGAAACACACGATTATGACAATATTTAGCGTCTATATTGAAGTATAGAGTTCTTCAAGCCTTCTCTGGTATTTTCATGGTAATAAAGTATATGTATACTTCAATGCTAATCGACATACATTACCAGTCAAAAGTCACTCTCTTTGATGGGAAAGTGAGTCCAAACTTTTGACTGAGAGTGTAGCCTTTATCACTGTATAGAATACTACGAAATATGTTGTGTGCTTTATGCTCATATCACAGAAGGAGATGACTCACGTCAACTGACGTTATGAAGTGAGTTTGGAATAATAACATGTATGTTATTAAATGTTGTCTTCGTGGGACAAGAGTTTCATAAATGCTTTTCATGTTTGGAAAGATGTTTGACGCGTGTTGCTTTTTCAAATGCACGTTATAAGCGACTCTCGCAGTGCTTTCAGAGGGAGCAGCATTGTCACTGACATGCTATGCATAAAAAATAATCGCACAAGGCCAAATCGGTTTAAGCGCAATTTCAGGTTAACTGCGATTAATCGTGCAGCCCTATTCTGCTCCATACATGAGTAACATTGGTTTTGCTATGTCTCATGGCACCAAGATATGCTGTTGTTGTATTGTATAGCTATAGGAACAGAACAGCTTTGAGTGTCATTGTTAGTCTGGAGCTGGAGACTACCAACTCCTGCTTGTATATACTCTTGTGTACTGTATGTTAATTTTTTGTTCTTCCTTGTTGCTCGTTCATCATCTTTGCTTTATTTTTCACGAAGCAGTATTTTGCTTTGCTTCAGCTATGATAAAGGGCCCCACTTTATATTAGGTGGCCTTAACTACTATGTACTTACATAAAAAAATAAGTACAATGTACTTACTGTGTTCATATTGTGTTGCAAAACACCTTTGCTGATATTGAGGAGGATACGGGTAGGGTTAGGGACAGGTGTGGTGGGATGGGTCAGTTTAAGGGTAGGGTTAGGTGTAAGGGAAGTGTCAATTGTGTAATTACAAATGTAACTACAGAAATTAATTACAGATGTAATTACATGCAGGTATTTTTTTATGTAAGTACAATGTAAAAACATGTATGTACACAATAAGTGCAATGTATCAAATGATTAACTAAAATGTTAGTACATAGTAGTTAAGGACACCTAATATAAAGTGGGTCCTGATAAAGATACATCCACTCTTGCATTGCGTGTTTGTGCATTTTGGGGGTGGAGCAATGGGGGTAGGGGTGTGTTTGTTTGGGTTGTTTCTCAGAAACCGCTTACTGCACCTTTTAGTAATAAGGCGCATTATAACTATTATTACTGCATTGAAATTAGTTAGTTTACGGTTATTTTTGTTTACAATTTCAAGGGCTTCTGAAACGTTTTGTGTTGTTTCCAATATATCAGCCTGGTCAATAAATGGTATATACATATATATTTATTGAATTTATAAAAATACCAAGATTAGAGTAGAATAAGTAACAAATAAGCGCAATATTTGTTCTTTTAATTGCAACATTTTTGCCTGAGTAGATGAATCCTTTTAGCCAATGGTTTTCATGCATGAATCATAAATCCAACGTGCATGTAATTTGAAGAGAAAATGACACTTGAGGCTTTGTCATATCAGCAGTTTACCTCACGTGTTATTCTGTATTGTGCAAAGTGATTTCATAGGGTCATTTCAAGTATACATTTAGTAGACGGGCCATTCACTGCAGTCACTATCGGCAAATGACATGCAGGCTAATCCAGGGTCATGTAAGGACAGAGCACACACACACAGGGTGTCTGTGATAGCCTCACTGCTGTAGATTGAGAGAGATCTATGTTATGGAAATGCAGTCAGCAAGTGTCACCCTGGCCGGGCAAATTAGTCCAAGGTGAAAGCAACGCAAGCTCAGCTCCTTCATCATGCAGGTGATGCATCACAAAAAATATAGGTTAGCCTGTTATTTCATTGCTGCATGCTAAATGGATAAGCCAGAGTGTGATTTAAGCTAATTGTTTTTTTTGTTGGCTTCCCTCTCGAAAAGATACTTAAGTTTGGCTGCTTTGTATAGCCCGTAGAAATGACCAATGCATGTCAATAGTGATCCAGAATGCATGCATACTTTCATAGGCCAATTTAGATGGGCCGACTCTTTATTATGTGCACCGCATCATCCATGCCATCTTTGTACTTCAATTTAATCTCACTTAGCCTACATAACTGCAGGCTGAAATCTGACAATCACATTAAAAGTTTCTTTTGAAGGAGGTCCATCAGGAAATGACTGTTAGACTTTATTGTGAGCTGAGGCAGCACGAAGGGGCGCAAGCTATGACCGCAGAGAAGCATTTTGCTGTGAATGTCTTCCATCCTGGAAAGATGTGATAATCAGAGTCTCTGTAACTGGGCTGCTCTCCATTAAACAATGTAATGCAGCAACCTTCAGCCCTGGGAAAGTGCTGTTCCTTGTTATGTGCATACTTTGTTGAAAAGAGAAGAATGGTTGATTACCAGCATATGTTTTGTTTTGGATGCTGGTCTCCCTATCAGGCTTCTTAACTAGCTTCATAAAAACATCACACTGTTAACATTTGTTGCTCGTGAATATGATAATGTAGCACGTATGATGAATCGCTTTTGTAGTTTTCTGTCCTGCAAGACTTAGGTCAGTGACCTGATGCTAATTTCCAGATAAAGTTTAGCATCTTTAATTAGTATTATATATAAGAAAAATATATATTATTGTCCGCTAAAAGTCATGTGACACAACTAACAGATATGTGGGGCCAGTATGTCTTTTAAAAAGCAGATCATTTTAAGGGTAAGTTCACCCAAAAAAGAAAATTATGTCGTTAATTACTCACACTTGAGTCATTCCAAACCCATACAACTTTTATTCATCTTCAGAGAACAAATTATGATCTTTTTGATGAAATCTGAGTCTGAGACCTTTCCATCCCTTCATTGACAACTACACAACTACCACTTTGACTCAAATTTCAAAAAAGCCTAATCCATATGAATCAAGTGGTCTATGTCTATATTTTTAAAGAGACTTTATATGTTTAACAGATTTAATTTAGGCTTTTATTGACTTTTAAACACTGAAGCTCATTGGTTCTCGCACATCAAGAGAACATGCTTGAGCTTCCGTTTATCACAACAGATGTGTTTTGATATGTAGTTTATACTATAGCCTATGTGAATAAAATTATATCAAAAAGAGGACTCCTGCAGACCGGCATGGGTTTGTCAGATTGTCACTGACGCATTTGTTTTGCATAAATTCATAGTAGTTCATAGCATAATTTTAATGATTTTTAATGTTAATTTCCCTTTATTGCTATACACAATGCTTACAGAATATAATATCAGATCAGTGTGGTTTCCATTTTCACTTATGGGATTGGTGCTGAACGTCCTCTAGTTTCCTTACCGAACCAAATCCATCTGTTCTCCAGCACTGAGAGCTCCCTCTGTCTGGGCATTGGAACAAAGAGAGCATTTTATGTGCAATGATCTTCCATGCCGTCTTTGTAATTGTTAGTCGCTGTGGAAGTTTTTAACGAGGGCTACCGGGCAGGAACGCAGTCCTTGTGCTGTGATGTTGATGAGGCCTCAGCTGAGTTCTCTTTAGCTGTTGATGTATGAGGTAATCACAGGGACATGGAGGGTGTGGGGTCCTTATGGTCCTGCAGAGATATGTAGGTGGTTCTGCTACATTATATTTCTATCGTAAATATGACTGCACCCTACCTCATGGGAGCACTAGTCCATGGTTTTGTATGACAGGGCAGTTATATTGTAGAACTTGCAATGATTATTCAGCAGCCTTATAAGGATTTCCTGTTGAACTTCTGACAGGAACAAGCTTTGGTGCATGGGTGAACCTTCAGAGACTGTCCAGTAATACCACCATTTGAGATAATGTGATATGGGTCAATGACATAATGTGTCAGCCATAATGAAACTTCTATGAAAAATCTACTTTAAATTTTGTTGTTTAGATATATATATATATTATATTTTTAATGGTAAAGTAAAAATATAAGTTATAAAATATATATATATTTTTTAAGTTAATAAATAAATATCATTTTGCACGACCCATGACCTTTTATAGTCTATTCTTACCTTATCAGAAAAAAAAATTACTATTTAATTTAAGACTTATTGACCTGGACACACACATGAGGGTCTCTATGATGTTGTTTTCAATAAATTCAATTATTTTATTTTTTTAATGTATATGTATCTGCCTTTTGGTTGGACCAGATGATTGTTGTTTCTTTTTAGCACTCAAACATTGAGTGATTTATGATCCCAAAAAATATCATATTATAGGTGACCCTGGACCACAAAACCAGTCATAAGTCGCACGGGTATATTTGTGGCAGTAGCCAACCATACATTGTATGGGTCAAAATGATCCATTTTTCTTTCATGGCAAAATTTATTAGGATTTTAAGTAAAGATCATGTTATATGATCATATGTAGATATTTTGTACATTTCCTACCAAAAATATATAAAAAATATATATTATTAGTAGTAATAGCATTGCTAAGGACTTCATTTGGACAACTTTTGTCCAACTTTATTTTCTCAATATTTAGATTTTTTTGCAACCTCAGATTCTAGATGTTAAAATAGATATAGCTCGGCCAAATATTGTCCTATCCTAACAAACCATACATCAGTGGAAAGCTTATTTATTCAGCTTTCATATGTATATATATATATATTCAAATTGACCCTCATGACTGGTTTTGTGGTCCAGAGTCACATATATAATTCAGACAATAAAAGTATGGAAAACAAGCATCATTGGCTTGGTTCTTGAAAATACTACTTGCTACATCATCAGCGTGATTTCTTGGGCAAACTGACACTATAATGCAGAAGAATCTTTCCCACCTGTGCTAATATTGCTTGTTGACTTAATAGCCAATGGTCCTACAGGTGGAGAAGGTATTAAATCAATGGTATTTGACATGCAAACAAACTTAAGGACAAAGCCCTCAAGGTGGGTGGTATTGGTTATCAATACAGATTTGTGTTCTAGTCTGCCATTTTGTGGGCTGGGTGAAGAAGAAAAGGGGACTGTGTAGAGAAAGTAAACTAGGCCTATTGTGTTTCATGTTGACCAAACTGCTGCAATACTTTCCTCTTTAATTCAGTCTTGTTTGTGTGTCCTTCCCTTCGTGACATCTTGAGTGTCCTGTGTCTTTGTTGGCAACATTTCAACACCCTGAAAGCCTTGAGGAACAACATCTCATGCTTTGTTTTTGGCACCTACTAGCAGACTTTTTCACTGCATTTTTGGAGGACATTGAGGGTTTTGACATTTCTAGAAATGTTGCAACTGAATTATTCAGATCCAAATAATGACCAGATTTGAGCACCTATTTTGTTTGAATAGCCCTTTATAAATTGAGCTCTGCTTCCTGTTAGTGTATGCATGAACACTGATACTCAGAAGGGAAGGAAAACAATTCTCAGGGAGTTAGGGCAGGAAGTCAAAAACCCAGCCCTTGTGTTCAGATGGCGTGCTGTTCTGAGAAGCCTCATTAACAGCTCACATTTCTTACCTTAGTCACCTTGTTTTGAAACTCTTATTTTAATCAGGCATCCAGAGGAACTGCCTGATGCTTAATGTAGTGCGTTTAAAAAGATTTTTCCAGCTTTGATTTCAAATTAGGATCCATTTACGTGGAATGTGGTATTCTAAAGAAATTGTTGACTCATGCAAAATAATAGTGCATATTTAGGAACTGCAAAGGAATGTCTTATGAGTCAGAAAGGAGCTAAATTAGACGTCTCCATCCTTATTGAGAACGAGAGCAATTACTTAAACTCAACTACGGTTGGTGTCAACATTTTATTTAATTCACAGTTACCAAACACATACAGAAGTAAAAGTAAGAGGTTCTGTAAGATTTAAAAGAAGAAGGAATTAATACTTTTATTCCAGTATTAAATTTATCAAAAGTTACAGTAAAGACTTTTATTGTTACAAAAGTTTTCTATTTTAAATAAACACTTTGAACCTTCATTTCATCTCACTATCCAGAAAAAATGTATCAGTTTCTACAAAAGCACTAAGCAGCACAACTGGTTTCTCAAAGGAATCACTGGCGAATTAGTCTTCCAGGTTCTGATGTCATACCTGCACCACTCTATAGGTGGCTCAGAGGCTCCGCCTTCTTTGATGTGGAAATCTTTTCCGGTTCCGGAAGTCAGGCATGAGTAAAAACATGAACGCACTGGAGAGCTGCTTTGCTTTATAGTAGAAATTGAATGTGTAATTCTAATTGAAAGAGACACTGTTTTTGTTTTTTTGTTTTTTAATGTTTAATACTGTAAAGCTGCTTGCTTTAAAGCATCCGAGTGCTACATAGAGTGTTATATAAAGAAACGTGACTTGACTGATTGCAGAGCTTGTGCAAACAAATCCACATCGCTACAATCAGATGTTTTCTTAACGGCTGTTTTCTTAAAATTAACTTTGTTATTGAGAGGAAAGTGTGCAGCACATATTTACATATTCATGTAAAAGCTGCTCTCAGCAGTGTGGGTGGCATTGGGATGTTTGTTAAAGGCTTACCTCTGCAAAAGGTATTTCAAACTTCTTTTCCCCCTGGGTGAAGAACGAAAAAAAAAAAAGTTAAAAGTATATCAGGGCCTTAAAGGGATTGTTCACCCAAAAATGAAAATTACTCCATGATTTACTCACCCTCAAGCCATCCTAGGTATATATGACATTCTTCTTTCAGACGAATACAATCGGAGTTATATACAAATATGTCCTGGGTCTTTCTAGCTTTATAATGGCAGTGAATGGCAGCCCAAAATTTGAAGCCCCAAAAAGTGCTTTCATCCTTCATAAACTTACTCCACAATGCTCCAGGCCTAATAAAGGCCTTCTGAAGCGAACAAATGGTTTTTTGTAGTTAAAAAAAAAAAATCCATATTTAACAGGTTTTAAAGTAAAATATCAACACTCTTAGAAAAACAGGACCAGTGGAGGTCCTTGAGGAACAAAACGTATAAATGTACCTTTAAAGGTACACAATTGGTTCTTAGGGTACAATTATACAATTGTTTTCCTCTACTTAGAGGTACAAAAATGTACCCTTAAGGGTACCACCCTAGTGACGGCCACTTGTACCTTAAAAGGTACAATTTTGTTCTCTTCTTCTTTGAGAGAGAAAGAGAGTGAGAGAGAGTGTGTAGCTTCCGTCAGACCACCTTCCGTATTCAACTTATGAAGAAAGTGTACCGTCTCTTGCAGTTCAAAACGCTTACGCTACGTCCCCGGAGCCACGTGGATTACTTTTATAATGAATGGACGCACTTTTTTTGGGCTTCAATTTTTTTTTAAGTAAATAAAAAATATGTATATTGTAGGAGTTTGTCAGCTGATCAATCTGAAGGATTTGTGTGATATTGTAGAATCTGTAGTGTTTTCTCAACACAAGGAAGTCACAAGTGTAATAAAATAAAGAGATAAAGTTACGTTATCTTATTGAAAGATAAACTGTTGTGGACCATTAAGAAGTCCTGTCCTTTCCGAGCTTGGTACTAGGGATTTTCTTGCCCTCTCATATGTGTCTGGCAGTTGTCCTAGCATCCTTATCTGGTGGTGTTGGACATTTGTTTGTGTTATAGTCCACAATGGTCCAATCGAAACCTTTCTCCACTGTTGCCGTCACTTTTGGGGTATACGTAAGCCCCCCTTAGAATATGCTGTTCACTACACACCTTTAACTCAAACATTATTGATTCCTTCTTTCCTTTAAGAGCTGGTCTTTAATCAGATGTGATGGAAAAAAGACTTGCAATAGGGAGTGAGAGGAAGCGTTCCTCAGGAAGAAGGAAATGTTCAGGGAGTCTGAGGAAGGAGGCCTGTCAGAAAATGTTTGTTTTATTTGAATTAAGTTGGAGGCTTTCTTGGCACTATGAGAATTGTTTTATTGTTTCCAAGGAAGTAAATATATCTGCTTTCAGATGTTTTATGACTAATGAGTATATGATTAACATATGTTACCAAATATCAATAAACACAGGTCAAGTGGCCTTAAAACATTCATTTGTTCAGTCAAAAGTGTAGGTTTATATAAACAGAAGGTGTACAAAACTAACTTAGAGATATAGATTATAGATTGTCAAAAAAGGTATGGTTCTAAATAATTTTTGTGTTTTTGTTTGGAATACAATGGATTTGGTAAACAATTTTATATATAGTTCTTTTTTCACATTCTGACAAAAAAATGAAGCGTTTCACACTAATGCAACAAAATGAAGCCCAAAAAATGTGAATTGAGGTCTGTAAGTTTAGCTTTTATCTTCATATTTGATCGCAGACATACAATATTTTCTCTATATAGGATTCATGCAGTCATAAACTGCCTAAGACTGTCTAAATTAGATACTTTCTGTATCTTCTGTGTCTAAAATTAGAAGACTGCCCAAATTAGATACTTTCTGGTAAACTTGATTGCTATTCTTCACAAAAAAATGCATGTATAAATATGATAAACACTAGTTTGCTTCACCATGATCATTTAATTAGAAAACCCCAACTTCTATGTTCACCACCATTGTGGATGTGTGTCATAAATATTACAAATAGTATCATAAATATAAATAATGTTTCATAAATATTTAAAGACTAGCCTAATAGTGCATTGCAGGTACAGTAGACTAAAGTTATTCTTATTTCACAGCGTGTCAACATTTTGTTTTTGAGCAAAACCAGTTTCAGCTTTTTTTGTCTGTCAGTGGTTTTACTCCCTCGTAGATTGATTCTTGGGACAGAGAGTTTTCTTTGGGGCATCTAACCACAAAGATATTTAAATATTTATGATTTCCTTTTGGAAGCCATTATAATCACCCTTAATGCATTCAACATTTGTACAAGCCTTGAGTGTACTGTCTCTAATCTGCACAGTAGTGTCTATAGGTCCAGCAATCAGGTCCTATTAGGGGTCATGAACTATGATAACTTTTTCCCTTCCTTTTTTTTGCAATATATAAGTCCTGTGGTTGGGCTAGTAAGACCCTAGCAGAATGGTTGCTCTCTCTAAACTCAATGACCATAGCACATGGCCACAAAACAGCACAACTAATTACCATTGGTATGTCAAGTACAGCTGTTGCATGTCACATCTCTTTAGTCTCTGACATTCATTATTACACTATTGGAAATGTGACCAAAGGTGAGGCAATTCAATTGAAGTCACACTGTCCTCTCACTCAAGCTCCCATCTAATGAAGACTGATGGCAAATTGAAACAATAGTGTATCTGTCTCTTGTTCAATCTGTATTTAGTATCTTTAGCAAGAGTCTTGGAATCAGAGTCGGTTAACCACCACTATTTCTTTGTTTTTGTTTTTGTTTGTGGTCAAACTTAAAAAAAAATGGTTGGTTCTTCCTGCATGACACTTTTTCTGCTAGGAAATTAGTCACATCTGTGACATTTTTTCACTGTCATATTGTTCCATATTTTATTTTTTCACTGTCATATTGTTCACTGTCATTTTTTCACTGTCATATTGTTCCATATTTTATTTTTTCACTGTCATATTGTTCACTGTCATTTTTTCACTGTCATATATGTGACCCTGGACCATAATTCCCACAGGTATATTTGTGGCTATAGCCAACAATACATTGTATGGGTCAAAATGATTGATTTTTCTTTTATGCCCAAAATCATTTAAATATTAATGATATTTTGTAAATGTCCTTACATAAATATATTAAATATATTAAATATATTAAAAATGTATTGTTAGTAGTAATTTGCATTGCTAAGGACTTCATTTGGACAACTTGGACAACTGTTTTTCTCAATATTTAGATTTTTTGTACCCTCAGATTCTAGGTTTTTAAGTAGTTGTATCTCGGCCAAATATACATGAATGGAAAGCTTATTTATTCAGCTTTCTGATGATGTATAAATCTCAACTTCAAAAAAAATTCCCTTTTAATTTGTTTTGTGGGCCAGGGTCACATGTATTATTTAATCAGTGTCATTTTAGTATTTATATACTATTATATTATTAATATAATTTTTTTTAAGTTTTAGTCATTTTGATATTTGCATTTGTCATTTTTATTACTTGTATTTATAATTTTGTTATTTATTTCAATTTTAGTACTTAAAGCTGCAGTCCGTAGTTTTTCATCTCTGTTTGAAATCTGCAACTGCAGTTATTCGCGGAATGATCAACTCTACGTGAGCTGTGCCTCGGCACCGCACAGCGCGTATGAATACAATGTTTTGAGGAGAATGTCAGTGCGCGTCTGTCAGGAGAAGGGCTGTCAGTCACCGCGCCGGTGTGGATACTGTCATTCAGAATCACAGATTCTACTGTTTGAACGTATGACCAACATAAGAATGTCATCTGAACAAGTAAGGAGCTAACATCCACTTTTGTGCTGACCAACTAGGCCTAACGTTACGTGGGAAAAGCATCGCAAAGCACAACAAAGAAAACTCCGTAACTTTTACTGTATGATTTAAGCGAAGTGTGCTGTTACATAATAACCATTGAAATGTCTGACCTGTTCAGCAGAAAAAAACTGTCTCTGCATCCGTTATGAACCCCTTCAAAGCACGGAGTTAACGCCACCTTTCAAAAGCCCTTTTTATCCTTGTTTTGACTCGGTTGAAGTCTCTCTTTTTTTCTGTAGCCATTCCGAAAGTCTTTTGGATTTTACAACAGGCGAATCTCCAGATGTCACTGTCACTGATTGAGTTTTCAACCTTTCTGGATCCGCTATCAAATTGATAAGTTTAATTATAACAAGCACTGTGAGAAAAGACTAAGTTATAAATCTCCACCTCCAACATCCTCACACGCGATATAGCCTACTAGCCGGGACTTCTTATTGATGTGTACAGATGTGACGCAATGGCGCAAAGATATGCTCGAATCTCCCGCGGAAATCCACCAGTACCACTGGAATTAAAAACATCATTACAAGCTTACCGTTGTAAATCGAGCTACGGTAAGCAGATAGTTTTGAACACTGGCTGGTTATGTACTTGCTCAAAATTTGATTTTGGATCATTTTAACCCAAAAAAGCTACGGACTGCAGCTTTAAACTTATTTTGTCAAGATAGTTGCCAATGCAACATTTCTAAATAATAAAAAAAATGTATCTAATATTTATATTTTATTTTTATTTAAGCTTTATTTCAATTAACAATATTTTTTTGTCTTATTTAGCAATAACAACATTGTTGCACTTTTCAATACAATGAAAGTGCAAAAGCATTATAAAAGCAATCCATGCAAGATTTATTTTAATGCAATACTATATTTGAAGTCTTTGCAAGTCATTTGATTGCTTTGTTTGAGGAACAGTCCGAATGTTAAGCCGTTATTTATTAAAGTCTTGATTTATCCTGGTGCCCTTCTTCAAGTGTTCTTATTTTTGTGAAATAAAAAAAGATGAAGGTTTTTATTTTATTTGGGTAAACTACTTGATGAACTGAGACCAGGTTTGTTGTCAAATCTCACCCTACCTCAGTTTGATTTCTCATAAAGTTCCTTTTATCTTTTATAGTGCACTTCTGGTGACGTTCATCACCTCTCCACTGCTATTATGACGTTAACAAAGCCTTCATTTTAAATCCTCTCATTGGTCTCATCCTGCCACATCACCGTGGTCCTTAAAAACAACTCTAATCTGAGGGAGCCGTTGCGTGCGAGAGAGGAGTTTGGCCTGCTTTTGTTTCCTGCTTTTTTGGGAATCTGAATATAGGGGATGCATCAGCCGGTTCTTCCCTCCCAGTGACCTGACAGAAAGACCAGGGGCTCTGGGACAAGTCTCCCCACACCGAAATCAAGTTAAGATGTTTCACAAGAGGGTGAGGTCAGGTTGAGATCTCGGTTCACGCTGGGGCGTTTGGCGCGTGAGACGAGGAGTGGAATGCATAGTCGAGGGCTCGAATATACAGTTGGACCTCGTGAACAGCTTGTAGCAGTTAGTGATGTCAGGAGAGAGAAAAACAAACACAGGGAAAGCTTCAAAGACCAAGCATATCTCTTTCATTAATTCATTTCTGATTTGTTTCCCCTCATTTCCTTCTTGTTCTCACTCATCTTAGCGACCTTTCAATTTGTTCCTCATTACCTTTGCCAATTGTTTTAATTTAATGCAGTCATACTATACCTCTCATTTCCTATTGAGTTTTTAAAATCTGATCTGCAAAGCTGGGCTGGCCCTCAAATGACTTTCGCCAGGCCTAGATGCTTTTTGAAGTTTTTTATGTTTTATTAAGCCAGGCCTGGATTGAGGTAATGATGGAATCCTCCAGATTATGGTATCCTCAAGCAAACTTTGCATGCTTGCAAGGGAATGATGATAATTGTATCCATTAAATGGTTACACTGCCTTTCAATAACTTAAATTACAGATCAAAGACTTAATAGTCTTTGGTTTCATTATTTCTGTCATTTTACAGGTTTACAGCAAATGCTTTGGAAACAAATTTGCCTCGCTGGCCTTGATTCAGGTATCTGAGGCTGAGGCCATCTGTTCATCTCTATTGAAAGAGCACGACATCTATAGCTATAGTTTTTCTGAACATAGACTGCATTACTGGCGTAGTGGCGCACATTAAAGGAATATTCAGGGTTAAATGCAGCTTAAAGGGATAGTTCACCCAAAAATGAAAATTCTGTCATTAATTACTCACCCTCATGTCGTAAGACTTTCGTTCATCTTCGGAACACCAAAAAAGATCTTTTGATGAAATCTGAGACTTTTCTGTCCCTCTGTTGACAGCTATGCCACTACCACTTTGACACTTTAAAAAGTTTATAGAGATCGTAAAACGAATCCATATTAATTGAGCTGTTTAGCCCAAATTTTCTGAAGAGACTCGATTGCTTTATATAATGAACAGATTGAATTGAGTCTCTTGTTCACATATAAACTTTAATACATATTTAACATATTTAACTTAACTCTCACACATCAGAAATGGTACACGGAAGCTCAAGCATGTTCGCTTGACGTGTGAGAACCAATGAGGTTTGTTCTCGTGTGTCAAGCAGGTTCAGTTGAGCTTCTGTTTACCATATCTGATGTGTGTGTTGATGAATGTTTATATGTGACTCAATTCAATCTGTTCATCATATAAAGTGATCCAGTCTATTCAGAAAATTTGGATTTAACTGCTCAATTCATATAGCCCGGTCCTAACAGACTCTCGTACATTTCATTTGTACAGAGAGTCTGGCCACTTTCCATTGACAAGCATTAACTTCCTTGAAGGCGGGTACTCTGTTGAAGTTTTTGGATCTGCTCAGAGTCACTCTGGATCTGCCATAACCAATCGCTAACGTTTGTCATCTCAAACTAGCGCACAACATCAACGTCATCGTTCTCAGCCACTCCCTCTTTTCGATGATTGGACCAGTTAAAATTTGACTGGAGAAAACCAGAGAATATACCACAATCCCTGAACTTTTTAAAGAGTCAAAGTGTTAGTTGTGTAATTGTCAACGGAGGGACAGAAAGCTCTCAGATTTGATTAAAATATCTTCATTTGTGTTTCGCAGATTAATACGTTTTACCGGTTTGGAACAGAATTTTTTTTTTTAGTGAACTATCGACAGGATCTGTAGACTATATTCACCTTTCTATTATTTTCTGTCCATAGTTATTATATACTGTAGTTATTATAATTAATTCCTATCGTTAATGTTGATAGAGCCTAACCTGAAATATTCCTTTAATTCTGGTTTAAAAGGGTGGTTTGGGGCAGAATTCAAATACACTATTTTTCTGAGATTCTAGACAGGCCAAGATGGAACATGTGCCATTTGTGGATGTCCAAACTGTGCAGCATACCACGCATTTCATCACGGTGGTGTGTATAGGATTTTGGAGTTGTTTTCGCAGCCGACTGCGGGCCGATATTTTTGTCAGTGTGTGTTCGTTATCCTCCCTGATGAGCACCATTGGATGTGTTTGTAGAATGTATGTGTGTACGTGACAGGGCAGGGTTGCGAGGTCAGTGGTGGGTTGGCTGGTAGACAGGTGACAGCTGCTCCCACAGCTCAGACTGCAGTGAAGTGGAGACAGCGCAGACTGTGTGTTGTTCTGCCCTAAACACAACAAACATGCACAGGGCAACCATTAACATAAAGCATAAATAACAGGCCAAACCTTTACATATGAAATGCCAATTTACTCTGATTTTCCAATGATAAAGTAATACAAATGTATTCAGTTGGTAGCTGAAAGCATGGTTTTTAGGTTGTGTACATTCATGCAGCTCGAGTGCTGGCGTAATTGACGCAAAAAGGGACCAAGAGTAAGAATTATGTTGCCATGCTTCCTAAGAAATTTAAATCCCCTTCCTCTTACCTGAGTTTTGATGTGGCAGCCTGACATCAAAAGTTAGACCACATCTGAAGTTTGCCTGATCTAAAGTTTTGTTGATAGTTGAGCAAAATGTTAAGCCCCATTCATTATAACTGCTCATTATAACCCTTGGTAAAACTGCTTTACTGAACAGCCTCCGTTTCAGTTGAATCCCACTTCACAAACTCTTTTTTTTTTTCATTTTGAAGAAAGGGTTTGACATTTAAATAGCTGAAAACCTTGTAGCCTGGAACAAGACAATGGTTTTTACCCAATACATTTCCTCTTCATTACCATTTTTCACTGGGTGTCTACATTTGTTCTGATTTGTAGTAACACTGGAAGGTCTCTCCTTGTCCAACACAATATTCAGGAACCCACATAGTCAAGTCACCTTTATTTATATAGCACTTTTAACAAGTCCAATTGTTTCAAAGCAGCTTCACAGTGTTAACAGGAAAATAATGCAACAGAATTTGATTCGGCTGTACAGCCGCTCTGGTGAAAACGATGTCATCCAGCAATTTCAGTTATGTCAATGCGGGCAGATCGGTAATATAGTTGAAATTTAAGTGTCCCCAACTGAGCAAGCCAAAAGCCAAAGGAAACGGTTGCAAGGAACCAAAACTCCTTCAGAGCCAGAATGGAGGGAAAAAAACCTTGGGCGAAACCAGGCTCAGTCGGGGTGCCAGTTCTCACCTGGCCGACGAACAAACAGTGTATGATTATAATTCTGGCAACATTACAGTTCATAATTCATATTAGATAAATAGATATTCATAAGATTATTCGAAAGATTGGAGTCGTCATGCCGGAGATGGGTTTATTGAGGATGTCGTGTCGATGCAGCATTTACAGGGGGAGTTTAATTGACACGCGCTCTGCACAGGACCACCATCTGATCTGGATACGGCCCGGATCCGGCTGACTGCAGTAAACCTCGGGATAAACAGAGAGACTAACATTAGGGTAGATGTCATTCTTCTTACGATGTGACGAGTACATCAGGTGTTATGGGGAGTGTTCCCGGTTCCGGCTGACCTAGTCAAAAAAAAAAGTTTTTTTTAAAAGAATTTTATTGGCAGTATTAATATATTCAAATAATTAATTTTGTGACTCAAGCTATTAATTTTAGATTCCATTTTTTTAAAATATATGAATACATGTATTTATATATGGGATTTTTTTCAGAATTTAACTAGCAGTTTATTTTATAGTATCTTACTTTAATATATTAATTAGGAGTGTAATGGTTCAAATTACTCACAGGTTGGTTTGTATCACAGTTTCGGTATGGTTTGGTATTTGCTATTTTCAGGAGAAAAAAGGACTACTGTCAAATAAAAATAAAGTAAGATAAGAACAAAATCAAACTACAAGCAATAGCACAAATAAATACAATAGATCAAGTATATAAATATAATAAACAGTGCTTTTCAGTTAGGTCTAACTGTGGTTTTTAAGGTACAGAAATTTAATATAATAATTAAATCAAAACTTCACTGTATAAATTTAATAAAGATGAATCCTTATTAAACCGATGGAATGTTTTCAGTCAAGAGCAGTGAGTGATTTATTTGTCAGCTGAACAGGCTGCTGTCACTTTAAAGCTGTGATATTTTCCCCCATCTAGCGGTGAGAAGTTTATGACCATCCAGTGAATATAAGTTTCTGTTCCTCTCAATTCCGATTTCATCTGAACTCCTACAGTGGCCGATTTAGTCCAAGATTAACATGGCTTCCAGTTCGACCTCATCCATGAGTGTTCCTTCTAGTGATGCTCCATCAGCAACAGACTTTCAAAAAGGCTTTCAGGTTTTCACATAGCAGTCTCAAGCAATCCCCCTCTTCACATTCGACACGGTGCCATCGAGTGTTAAAACGCGAAAGGCGAAGCTTGAATTTACAGGTATGTCCCTCTTTGGCTAATGTACTATCAAGATGGAGGGGCAACATGGCGACCGACATTCGAACCCCTCACCCGTATGTATTTTCAATGGGATATTATAAACTTAGGAGAATATTTTATTACTTGAAAGAAGTAAATATATATTAATGAGCACATATTTTTGAAAGAACTAAGTGTTTTTAGCTAAGAATAAACTAAAAAAGTTACACAGTGTAGCTTTAAGCCAATGCACAGATCCAATATACTGATACTGTACACATGCGTTGTCTTTCTTGACTGTTTACGTTGTCTGTCTTGACTCATTTAAGATATAGTCGACTATGCTTGATAGAATATTGGCAAGGCTTAAAAACACAAGCAAATGATAAACTGAAGATGCAAAAAGGCCCTGGAACTGTCACTGTCCTGAGCACCATTCAAGTTGGTCCTGGGCCATTGGTCAGTCCTTATTGTCGAACCCTGAATGCCTGTTTAAACATCGAAGGCAATGTGTGCTGTTTTTGTCTCACCTGCACTTGTGCGCTATCAACACCTGGGTGATGATACGACACTTGCATTGAACAAAGTTTTCAACGAGTGACTGTTTTGTCCACGCTTTGTGACCATCGCTGTTGTAACATTGGGAAGCCAGAATGTTCCCAGATAGGAGGTTTGTATGATGCAGACAGCGGCTCTATCAGCGGCTTGTCTCCTTTGCTTGCCATACTGAACTGCAACACACAAACACGTGTGGAACCATAATGCCAGCAAGATTTACATACTAACAGTTGATTGGACAGCTACTCACGTGAAATGCATGCGGAGTGTATCCATCGGCAGAAACCTACATTAGCTTTGTTTTTTCCACACACGTCATCAGATTTTAGATTAAACATGGTACAAATGCGTGCCAAACTGTGGGTGGAGAACGGTACAGTTCATTTTTTTCCAGAGAACCGTTACACCCCATGTACTCTTAAGTCATCCTGCGGCCCCCTTGGCAGTTTTCTGCGGCTTTCTGGTTAAGAATCAATGCCGGTTGGCTAGGTTGTTTAGTGTTTTAATAGTAGTAGTAGTAGTAGTAGTGATGGTGCTTAAAAACGCACAAGGTCAATTGTAAGAAAATGACTAACAATAGTTTTGTTATATATTTGTTGAATACATGTCAATGGGCTGTGCGTGCATTTAGTCTGTTCTGTTTTTTTTTAAATGTTGTTCTTTATAGACATACAAACCTCTGTGGCAGTTTTGACTCACCTTGCTACCTGCACCATTAGCATTGCATTGGAGTTTTTGAACAAAAGACTTGTCATTTGTGAATTTTATATATGGCTTCCTAAATAACGTCTTAATACATATAGCTGTGTAGTTTTTACAATAATCGAGTGTTCATTGGAACTATGTAACATTTGGCACTTTGGTTAATAAACAAAACCGCAAAACTTAAGGAAGACTATTGGAGCCAGAATTATTTATCTTTGTTTATGTATATGACGAGTCTACAAGTAAAGGTACAAGTAGTGTACCTTTAAAGGGATTGTTCACATAAAATATAATTTACTCTCTCTCATTTTGTTCCAAACCTGTAAAATTTTCTTTCATCTGCGGGAAAAAATAATAATGTTGTTTTACATAATGTTCATAATGTTTTTGTCCAAGTCAATATTGGACCTCACTGGCATTCATTGAATGGACAAGTAGTCCACAGAAAAAAAGGAATACGAGTTTTGACTGTAAGAAGGTGAGTTTTTTTTATTTTTAGGTAAACAATCCCTTTAACAGAACAGTCCCCTTGGAGTAGTGGAGCACCTTGCTCGCTGTTTGCTGATTGACGTAAATGACTCTTTAACGATCTCAGTGTGAATTGAAATGGGTGATCCTATGGTCTCAGCAAATTTGATATTCAAGCAGTCAGCCAGAATGCAGTATACTCTGTCTCTCTCCCTCTCTCTCACACACACACACACACACACACACACACACACACACACACACACCTCCTCCCTGTCTTTGTGTGTATGGTGGTATTCTTGCAATTACAGGGTGGGTAGGGGAACAGGCAGAGGGAAAGCCTGCACCCATACAGGCAAGATATAATAGCAGAGGTTTACCACTAGTATGCAGCTGCCAAGTTTTCAAAATATCAGCCACTATTTAGTGCCTCCATAGACCCACTTTTTATGATATGGTCTCGTATACCCATTCTATGTATTTAAAATAGTACGGGTTTTACCTTGTGTTTTGATGGTATGAATAGTTCTTAGCGCAGTCATTTGTACAAGCAGCATTAACTGCCGTAAGAGGAAAGCTTAGTGTCTCGATTAACAATTTTTCCATCTGAAATTTAGCAATTTGTGGGCTTTAATGACTGAGGAGATTTTTATTTTCACTGCTCTGTGTTTCTCTCAGAATATGTTTCGCACAGCTCTTATTCTGTAGCCTATAATTTTTTCTGTTTTCCAGTGATCTTCATGGAAACGTGTTCATTTGTTTTGTTTTCAGAACACCATGATTTCTTGCATGAGGCTAAGCTGCAGTGTGCTGTTGTTTACTAACCAAAATTGACCGTTAAAGGGATAGTACGCCCAAAATTTAAACGTCTGTCATCATTTACTCACCCTTATATTGTTTCAACCCTGCATGACGTTCTCTCTTCTATGGAACACAAAAGATCCAATGTTGTTCTGGACCCCATTGGCTTTCATTCTTCAAATGCTAACATTTTGCGATATTTCTCTTTTTTGTCCGTTGCTTCATATCCGTGCAAGGATACTAGGGAAGCCCATGGAAAGGAAGTGTAACTATCTGTAAAGCACTGTTTACATGAAGCAAACCAGAAGTACGTCAGTAATGCAGAACCATAAGTTCATCCACTAGAGACAGCTTTACAGATCAAATATCAACATTTTTTATGGAAGTGAATTCATGTAAATGCTTTACCAGACAAATTAAATCTTCACATTTCTGTTTTTAAACATTCCAGTGCACTTTCCTCTTTGACTTTCATCATAATTGCATTGTTGTGCATGCATTTTCCATTTCCTTTTTTTCTTTTCTTTTTGAGGGATGAGTGAAAATGATTCTCTCTGCTAATCAACAGCATGACACAAATGCTTTCAAAAGAGTTTCAGTTTTGTTTAACTAGAATATTCCTTCAGTTTTAGGACTGCACTGTCAAGAAAATTGTGAAACGGTGCAGAAGTCAGATGATTTCCAAATCAAACTGTTCTAGTGTGTCTTTTTATCCGTGTAAAGCCTGACTTGTGAAAAAAAATGCCCATTCAACCTTTATATATTATATTATTAATTATATTATACTCTGTTATATTATATTATTTTTATATGTATTATATTTAATATATTAGGCTTTTATGGTCAATTTTCATCACAACAAAAAATACTTTTTAGAGTGCCATTTAAAACGTTTTTTTTTTTTTTTTTTTTAAGAAATGAACACTTTGTCATCAAGTTTTGTATTAAATTGGTCTAAAGTGACTTTAAAGACTTTTACATTGTTATAAACAATTTCATGTAAATACTGTTCTTTTGTTAAAATAGAAAGCATTTATTTTAAAATATTACAGTTTTTACTGCATTTTTGATCAATTAAATGCAGCTTTGATGAGCATAAAAGACTTCTTAAAAGATAAGTTACAATAAATAATCTTACCGACCTAGTAAGATTTTGCCTAGTTAGCACATAACAGCACTTGTGTCTACAAGCCATGAATGCACTGCAAATGTTCTACAGAATACAGGAATCCAGCAGAAACGAGATCTAGTATACATTCTCTGCTTACAGTGCATCAGTCATGATTGTCAGGAAAGTGAGTGAGAACATACAAACACTGTTTTATCGGATCATACGTCATCAATAGCGGTTCACTTACACTATTTAGTACGATTGCATTCATCCCTGATGGTCTCTTCCCAACACCTTTTTTGAATCAATCTCTACCATTGTAATGTTAACTGCCAGCTCACCAGAATATCATGTTTACATGTATCAGCAAATAACTCCAGTGTGTTCAAATAAACATGCAAAGGGCACAGATGCAGATTAAAGAGACCCATTAAAGAGTAAAAGAACTCCCAAATTGGCTGTTGGTGTTTTTCATCTTGTTCCAGCGGCTTTTATTGGGCAAGGTGCTCAGACGGTTAACGGAGAGGACAGTCAGAGCGTCCCGCAGCGTGACGCGGGGGTCTGTATGGTGCTCATTATGAATGTGAAGCACGGGCTGTGTGGCACAGCGCTCCCAGCCTGCTGCAGTTGAGAAGGAAGGCCTCCCGCATGGGGCGTAATTAAGGCTGGGGAAAACACGAGCCCTCATTATCTGCCTTACTGGATCTCCCACTACTGTACTTTAGTTATGACCTTTCAAAGGTTCTCCTGATGGAAGTGATGTCAGCAAGATTAGACAGATGGAACTGTTTAAGTGCATATATAACATTTTAAACTGATTCACAGTATAATATAAAGAGGTTTCTGTGAGATGCTTCTAAACTGTTATTCATTTTGTATAGTTATGTCATGACAACTCTCTGAGTAATTGGCAAGTTAATAGTTATGGAAATTAGGGCTGCAACAAATGATTATTTTAAAATTTGATTAATCTAACGATTGTTGGAGCGATTATTAGACTAATCGTTGATTATTTCACTGGTTAATCAGTAGGCTTTGATCGATTATTTCACTTTTGCAATTATTTAAAATATTGAGTTATACATATTTTAACGAAAAAATAAAACAAGGAAATCACTTCAGCTTTTGAAAATGTGCATATATATATATATATATATATATATATATATATATATATATATATATATATATATATATATATATATATATATATATATATATAAATAAATCCTTTAGGTTTCCTTTCCTCCTCAGAAGTCACCAATAGTCCAACTCTTACAATGAGTGGTACTTTATTTTTATTATGTCTGGAAACATTAATAATAAAAAAATTTAAGAGTAAAAATATGAATATGTAGTATTATGCATATTTTTTGAAAAATGAAGCTTTTGTTTTTTTACTGACTATCAGGTTATTGTCATTGAATGGCGCTCCTGAGGTAAATGCAACATTTTGTGGCATATTGTTTGCAAGCTGTTTTAATGGCGTCTTTCTGCGGTTGAAATGAAGTGATTACATTAGAGATGGATTCATTTCAGTATTTTGGAATGTATCTTTCAACATAGTTTTTGATGTTCATTCATATTTATTTTGTGCTGTAATAGTAGAAAATAGGACGAGATAATAGGTACACGTGCCGCTTGACCTGAGATGTTACAGCGCTGTCACGCCACATTTAAGAGCGCCAAAACCACTTGTATTGTTTGAATTCCTTAGCAAAATTGACAGAAGACTTTGTTTTCTATCAAAAGTAACCTGATCTGTCCGCATGTCCTCTTTGCTCTGCAATGTATCTTTCACTGCTTGAGAAAATGGACGTGTGGCGTGAGAACAGTGTCAATTGCGTGAATTTGAATAAGTGAGAGTTGGTGGCCCTGCATGATTTTTTTTGTAGTAAAGTTAACCTTTCCCACATTTTACAGTTTTGTTTGCAAAAGCGGCGTCGTGTTTTCTTCTATTTGGATTGGATCCAGGAGGTCTGCATTACAGTATTTCGCTACAACACCCCACTGGTCAAACCATGTTATTGCAGGCCCCTCAAATAGGTCATATGAGATCAAAAGTATTTGTCAACCATTTTTTATTGTCAAAGTTGTCAACTAATTGTTTCAGCCCTAATGGCAATGTTAATGTATTTGGTCTAGAATAGATCTGCTATGCTGCTGCTGCTGCAGAGTAAGTACCGAGACTTGCTACTGCCATTACATTCACAGACATTGCTGTGAGCATGTAAGACATGCTGCTGCTGCACATGTAACATACATGAAATAACCCTCTGTAGCAGATCTATACAGGTGGAGCCGGGGAAGGTGGAGGGTTTCTGAAAGGGCACTGCATACTGCTAACAGCAAACACTACCAGTATTTGAACAACAGCAACAAATTAGCTGAGCTATGTAGATAAACGATGTGATCGCTACCAAATGAGTTAAGGACCCATCAGCCTGCGCCATCTAGAGTTTCATGTCAGAACTTGCCAGAACTCCACTTTTCTGTGTTTGTTCCAAACAGACTGTCAGTCTGTGGTGGGGATTTTTCAATGACTCTTTTTCTCCATCAGCTAGACAGTAAATATTTTGATGCGCTAAATAAAAAAAGAGAGAGATGGCTACTGTTGATCTATTTCCTGTATCATTATTCCTGATGATCTGTATCTCTCCAGGTGTGTGGGCCAACAAGGTGGTGGTTCCTGAGCAGGTGACTGCAGTGCTGGGGAAAAACGTTACTTTGACCTGTAGGGTGGAGGTCAGCACAGACCTTAGCCTGACCCAGAGTTCCTGGGAACGCCGGCTGCCCTCTGGCACCGTCACTTTAGCCGTCTTCAACCCCCAGTACGGGACCTCCGTAGCTGAGGAGTACAGCAAAAGAGTGCACTTCCTCAAACCTTCGATGCAAGATGTATCCATTGTCCTGGAGGGCATGAGTTTTGCAGACATTGGGATCTACACTTGTAAAGTGGTCACCTTCCAACTTGGAAACATGCAGGCATCTACAACTGTGGACATTATGGGTAAGTACATCTTTGTGATCTAACAGTTTGTACATTGTATAATTGCATAATACTTGTGAATTCTTTCAGTTGAATCATTTAGTAAAACATTAAAAATCCTCCTGAACCCTATAGTTTGTTGGGTCATACATTTGTATCAATATCTTTTTATTAAAGAGGTGTACATTTTGAAAAATCATTCATCCATCCATCCATCCATCCCAGTTTTGTTTATTTGTTTTAAGAACAAAAACATTTAAGCAATACATTTATGCATTTATTTATGCAAGGCACTTCAAAGATTTAACTAACACATTACAAAAATTCTCTGTTGAAAATAAGACTGGAATTATAGGGAAGTTTAATTTAGAAACTTGTGTTGGAATGACTTATTTTTGTGTGTTGTAATTATAGAAAGGGGTGGAAAACACCCTTCAAACAGCCCCTTTTCTGCTTGAGTGAAATGAAGTGTTGTCAAATGCTTAAAAGATGACAAAAATATCTGTCATACACTGGCATGATAATACATTCCTTGTTCTATTTTGTATTGCGGGGCGCTGTTTATTTCCCGCGTTCCTGCAAACAGAAAAAAACAGAAGCTTTTCCTTATTGTAAGTGGTAACCAAAAGTTAACATTTTATCAATCCAGTTCCAGTCTGTAATGGCATTACAGATTCAGACGTTAAAGCAAAGCCGTATTTTTCCATGGCATTTTCAAAGGAAAACGATAAATGTACTCAAAACCCTAAAACTATAAATGTCTCTGGCCAATCAACTGCTTCGAGCTTGTGTGTTTTTGCACACAAGCTTAAAGGCGCCATTCCTATTCCTGTAAATTTAACAGTGGTGAATCATCGCTGGAATTCTCAGTGACCGTGTGAATTTTTACAATAAACCGCATCAGATATGGCACACAAGTTAAGTGGTGTAATTTGTACCCACAATTCATTTTCTTCCTTTTTTTTAACAAAATTATTTTGCTCTCACTTGCAGTCCATTATAATGACAGAAATTATATGAAGAACAGTTTTGGCGGCAGTAGTCTGCAGCCCAGAACAGGAATGTTTCGGGTCTGGATTTTATGTTGGCGACGGTGACCCAACCCTAAATCCTGCCTGGTCTGATGATAAATCAATACCCTGGCCCTCTCCAGGGCCTTCATCCACCCACAATCTGCGCCATCAGATCAGCTGGCTCTTTATTTCTTCTATCAGTTGGGTTGGGTGTGAATGCGTTGCCAAGATGCCCCTGCAAGCTCTGAGTCAGCAGAGCTCCGGCGTGATGCAGATGGCATGGAGTTCAGCTTGGATGAATGCAGGGTGGGTCTGATCTTGGCACTCAGATGTCAGTGATCAGTGATGCACTATGGTTCCCCCCGCTCAGGTGCCGCAGGGCTATATTTAGCATTAGGGGTCCCTGGGGTTATTTAGATTTCTTGTATACAGGACCGGCCTGTAAACAGAGTAGAACAGGTGTGTGGAGCAGACGGCCTTGCGTGTAGGATTAAGTTTACGTTCCTGGCCCACATGGTAAAACTGTTTCTTAAGAGCACAGCTGTTGCAATTCTCTAGAGAGAGTGATGAAGAAAGGAAAGAGGGAGAATGACAAATGAAAATAGGATTAATACATTTTTATTAATAAAGGATATTATGACAGCGTTCACAACACTGTTGGCCAAATCAGTACACAGTACTAGATTTTTACACTTTAATACTTTTATTCAGCAAGGACATCTTTTTCACATAAATGCTATTTCAAATGGAATGCTGTTCATTTGATCTTTCTATTCATCAAAGAATCCTGAAAGATTATGTGTCAAGGCTTCCACAAAAATATTAAGCAGCAGCAACTGTTTTCAACATTGATAATAATAATAAATGTTTTTTGAGCAGCAAATCAGCATATTAGAAGGATTTCTTAAGGATCATGTGACACTGAAGACTGGAGGAATAATGCAGAAAATTCAATATTGTAGTTTTATTTGTTTATTAATATATACATTAGTTATTCTAATCTGTGATGTATTGTGATTTGATATATCACTTGTCAATAAAAAAACTATTGTATTTAAAAAAAAAAAACGATATTAAATAAAACAGAAAAATATAAATGTATACAATCAAACCAAAAATTATTCAGACACCAGATATAATGTTTTAATAGTGGGTGCAGGAGACTATAGTTCATTTATGTAAGTGAGGATAGAAAAATAAAGTGAACTGTGACATATTATACCCAAACATTCTTCATACAGTGGACTACCGGTAAAATGTATAAATATTTGGGAACAAAATTATTCAGACACTTTGACCTGACTATGTTTTGCTTCAGTGTTCTTTCTTTTATTGCTAATGCGACTTTTTACACCACAGAATGAACAAAATTAAACTTTGCTTGGTAATTGGTTGCCCTTAATTGGTTTTATCTAATTGTGTAGTTAAATTTAACAGCTGACAGCTGATTAGTTTATTGTAATCCATTACATGCCTTTCTATCAAAGTTATCTGACATTATCAAGATGAATTTGTTCTGACAGAGTTCTTGTCATATTTTATCACCATTTTCTAAACTATAGCGAATAAACTGTGATAATGGGAAAAAAAAGTTGAAGGCGTCGGAATACATTTTGGTTTGACTGTATGTTTAAAAAAATCACACATTTGCAGTAGTTATTATGATTATTTTAAAGGGCATGTCACTGTTATGTTGGTTATGGTAATGTAAATCCTGGTGCATTTAAATAAGACTATAAGTTCTTAATTTCATGTAATAATAAAATATGAAATCACATTGAGCATCTTATAAATAGCAGGGTAAATGTATAAGCCTGTGTGTTGTTAGACTAGTGATATGGGCCACATTTATAAGGTCCTGTGAACATCCTCAAAATGAAAAAAGCTGAATTTGAGCTGAAAATCGAAATTGGACACTGGCTTGTAGTGTGAATGCAACCTTTGAGGTGAGTGGTCTAATGTTATTTCAGAAATAAAAACAGCTGAAATTGAGTCCGTTGTTTTAATTCAACAAGTGTGGGGTTTTATTACTCAGGGCAGCTGAACAAATCATGGCAGCAAAACATTTCACAATGATTGATTGAGCTGTGATACACAATGTGTCTTTCCTTTTGTTCTCTGTAAATCCATGTAGACTCTCAGTAATATTAAGACACTAATATGCCACTTTTCTGTAGAGACGGAAGCCACTCAGATGCACTCAGGGATGTTGTGCTACTCCTACCTCAGCACTAAGTAATTTCAGATCATCCATTTTTAATGCGAATTTGTGGGTTTGGGGTAATCAATCAATTCTGAGAGTACAAAGGCCTCCATCCTTTACATTACTTTTTTTCCCCCCTTCTTTATTTATTCATCTTGTTGTATATCATTGTAAATTCAATATCAGTAACACATTTTGTACAGTTCTTCCTGACCCTTCCATATTTGTATTATTTATTTGTTGTTTTCTTGAGGGATGTGCATTAAGAGTAATCTTGTAGTCAAGTACTGTAATACATAATAAAAATTGATTATTTTATTTATTTTCATTCAAATGTACTTTTTATGCGGTACCTTTCAAAAGTTTAGGGTTGGTAAGATTTTTTTATATTGTCTCTTATGCTCACCAAGGCTGCATTTATTTGATCAAAAATACAATAAAAACAGTAATATTGTGAAATTATTACTATTTAAAATAACTTTTTTAATTATTTTAATATACACTATATTGCCAAAAGTGTTGGGATGCCTGCTTTTACAATACATTTAATGACATCCCATTCTTAATCTGCAGGGTTTAATATGGAGTTGGCCCACCCTTTAGAGCTATAAGAGCTTTAACTCTTCTGGGAAGGCTTTTTACAAGGTTTGGGAGTGTGTTTATGGGAATTTTTGACCATTCTTCTAGAAGTGCATTTATGAGGTCAGGCACTGATGGAACAGGAAGAGGCCATCCCCAAACTGTTCCCACAAAGTTGGGAGCATGAAATTGTCCAAAATGTCTTGGTATGCTGAAGCATTAAGAGTTCCTTTTACTGAATCTAAGAGGCCAAGCCCAACCCCCGAAAACAACCCCACACCATAATCCCCCCTCTACCAAACTTTACACTTGGCACAATACAATCAGGCAAGTATACCGTTCTCCTGGCAACTGCCCAACCCAGACTCGTCCTTTGGCTTGCCAGACAGAGAAGCGTGATTCGTCACTCCAGAGAACACGTCTCCACTGCTTTTGAGTCCAGTGGTGGCATGCTTTACACTGACGCTTTGCATTGCTCTTGATGTAAGGCTTGGATGCAGCTGCTCGGCCATGGAAACCCATTCCATAAAGCTCTCTACGCACTGTTCTTGAGCTAATCTGAAGGCCACACGAAGTTTGGAGGTCTGTAGCTATTGACTTTGCAGAAAGTTGGCGACATCTGCTCACTGTGCGCCTCAGCATGCGCTGACCCTGCTCTGTGATTTTTATTTTATTTTACGTGGCCTACCACTTTGCTGCTGAGTTGCTGTTGTTCCCAATTGCTTCCACTTTGTTATAATACCACATTTGACCATATAATATTTAGTAGTGAGGAAATTTCACAAGTGGATTTATTGCACAGGTGGCAACCTGTCAAGGTGCCACGCTTGAATTCACTGAGCTCCTGAGAGTGACTCATTCTTTCACAAATGTTTGAAACATTTCTTATTATAAATGTGGAAATCAGTTGTGATGCTTACAATTTTTATGGAAATCTTTAAAAGAACGGCATTCGAAATGTAAACATTTTTGTAACATTTATAAAGGTTTTTTTATGTGTTTATCGTTAAGTTTTGTTTCATCTCTTCCTAATTTTTCCCTTTAGTGGAACCAAAGGTCTATGTGTCTCCTGGCTCCTTGTCTCTGCTGGCTGGAGATGGTGAAACACTGGTGGCGACATGTACAGCTGAAAGGGGTCGCCCAGCGGCAGAGGTGTTCTGGGAATCAGACCTGCCGGGTCAGACATCAGTCGCCTCGCAAGCAGAACCTGAAGGCACTACCACCACTTTAGTACACTACCTCTTGGCCCCCACCCGGGATGCATTTGGCCGGTCTCTCAGCTGCGTTGTTCGTCACCCAGCCCTATCCAAAAATTTCCGCATTCCCTTCCGGCTCAATGTGTTTTGTAAGTGCAACGTTCTCAGTGTAGAATAACTTTACTCTTGTTTTGTATTTCAAGAGTTCCATGGGTTTTCTGTTACAATGAGCACTGATAGCTCACTTTCGCCACTCTCAATAGGAGTTATTTTAACGCCTTAACCCTCGATGTGCTTTCTTTTGGCTGCTGTCTGTTTGAACGGCGTGCAGCTTAATGGAGGCGCTTTATGAAATATTGATCTCAGCACAGCAAGGGCAGCAACAGGAGCGGAAATACAAGTGGGAGAGTTCATACTGACAGAGGGAGGCTTTAGTACTCAATAAATCACAAATTGCCTTCCAAAGTGTTTAAAAGTGGAAAACTACTTTTGAGCTTTACAACCTCATACATGTATTAATACTAATGGTTTAATCATAGACAGAGCTGACCTTGCAAAATTTCGTTTTCCAGTAGCAATATCTAATCCTTAAAACACAGTGTGTTTATTTGAAGCTAGTAAGTCTTGTTTGAAACAAAAAGAGCAACACAATTTGACATTGTGGCAAGGAAACTACATTTAAAGCAAGAAATATTTTTTTATATAAGTCTTAACATCTCATGCAATTATTCTTCTCAAGTAAATTTGTTTTACATTTTAAATATTTTTATATATACAGGTCCTTCTCATAAAAATTTGCATATTGTGATAAAAGTTCACTATTTTCCATAATGTAATGATAAAAATAAAACTTTCATATATTTTAGATTCATTGCACACCAACTGAAATATTTCAGGTCTTTTATTGTTTTAATACTGATGATTTTGGCATACATCTAAAAAAATTAGCATATCATGAAAAGGTTCTCTATACGAGCTATTAACCTAATCATCTGAATCAACTAATTAACTCTAAACACCTGCAAAAGATTCCTGAGGCTTTTAAAAACTCCCAGCCTGGTTCATGACTCAAAACCGCAATCATGGGTAAGACTGCCGACCTGACTGCTGTCCAGAAGGCCATCATTGACACCCTCAAGCGAGAGGGTGAGACACAGAAAGAAATTTCTGAACGAATAGGCTGTTCCCAGAGTGCTGTATCAAGGCACCTCAGTGGGAAGTCTGTGGGAAGGAAAAAGTGTGGCAAAAAACGCTGCACAACGAGAAGAGGTGACCGGACCCTGAGGAAGATTGTGGAGAAGGACCGATTCCAGACCTTGGGGGACCTGCGGAAGCAGTGGACTGAGTCTGGAGTAGAAACATCCAGAGCCACCGTGCACAGGCGTGTGCAGGAAATGGGCTACAGGTGCATTCCCCAGGTCAAGCCACTTTTGAACCAGAAACAGCGGCAGAAGCGCATGACCTGGCCTACAGAGAAGCAGCACTGGACTGTTGCTCAGTGGTCCAAAGTACTTTTTTCGGAAGAAAATTTTGCATGTCATTCGGAAATTAAGGTGCCAGAGTCTGGAGGAAGACTGGGGAAAAGGAAATGCCAAAATGCCTGAAGTCCAGTGTCAAGTACCCACAGTCAGTGATGGTCTAGGGTGCCATGTCAGCTGCTGGTGTTGGTCCACTATGTTTTATCAAGGGCAGGGTCAATGCAGCTAGCTATCAGGAGATTTTGGAGCACTTCATGCTTCCATCTGCTGAAAAGCTTTATGGAGATGAAGAGTTCATTTTCAGCACGACCTGGCACCTGCTCACAGTGCCAAAACAACTGGTAAATGGTTTACTGACCATGGTATTACTGTGCTCAATTGGCCTGCCAACTCTCCTGACCTGAACCCCATAGAGAATCTGTGGGATATTGTGAAGAGAAAGTTGAGAGACGCAAGACCCAACACTCTGGATGAGCTTAAGGCCGCTATCGAAGCATCCTGGGCCTCCATAACACCTCAGCAGTGCCACAGGCTGATTGCCTCCATGCCACGCCGCATTCTGCAAAAGGATTCCCGAACAAGTATTGAGTGCATAACTGAACATAATTGTTTGAAGGTTGACTTTTTTTTGTATTAAAAACACTTTTCTTTTATTGGTCGAATGAAATATGCTAATTTTTTTAGATAGGAATTTTGGGTTTTCATGAGCTGTATGCCAAAATCATCAGTATTAAAACAATAAAAGACCTGAAATATTTCAGTTGGTTTGTAATGAATCTAAAATATATGAAAGTTTAATTTTTATCATTAGATTATGGAAAATAATGAACTTTTATCAAAATATGCACATTTGTTTGAGAAGGATCTGTATTTTACTGAAAAAGATGAAAAAGTCTGATTTATTTATTTATTTATTTATTTTTCAATGTAGTTTTTAAATGGTCAACTGTGGTTTACATTGTTCAATAAGAAAGTATAACACTGCCCATGTTGATAAGAATTTGATCATGTTGTTGTTATATAGACTGCTGGGGTTGAATCTCAAGGCTATTTCACTCCTGAATCTTCTCTCAATATTACATGTCAGTTTATTTTCTCAGCCACAGCTAAGCCAGTATCCTGAGGTTTTGTGTAATTGAGTTAGCCAATCATGTCTCCCCTTTCTGTTTCAAGTCCAAAGCGTGAGAATAGCGTTATGCTCAATTTTAGTGTCTCATTAAAATAATTTATAGTTTCATTGCTTGGAAATAAAACATGCTACAGAAAACAACGTTTATTGTTCATTTTAACATTTAATATTTTAGTATAGACCAACTAGGGGTTTCCTGTATAGTTTACAGTATTAGTTAAGAGATATTTTTTCCTTAAAGGGTTAGTTCACCCAAAAATTAAAATTCTGTCATTTACTCACTCTCATGTTGTTTAAAACCTGTAAGACTTTCGTTCATTTTTGAAATACAAATGAAGATATAATGAAATCTGAGAGATTTCTGTCCCTCCATTGACAGTCCACGCCATTACCACTTTGACGCTTCAAAAAGTTCATAAAGAGATAAACGGAATTCTTGCTTGATGTGCGAGAACCAATGAGGCTCGTTCTCGTGTGTTATACAGTATAGCTGAACTTATGTTTATGTTCACTGATTAATGTTTATATGTGAAAAAAACCTTAAATTAAATCTGTTTATTATATAAAGAGATCTTGGGTAATCCAATTATACACCTGGCTTAATGTGACGCCAGGCACAAGTGTTTTTTGCTAGTTTCACCCTCAACGTACTTATCATTTTTCACATCCAGCGCTACGTTGTTTAAATAGAAAATGCACTCGCACCCATCTGGTTGCCCGTGGGCGTGCTGGTCTGAAAACGAGGTGTATTCAGGTGCATTGTTAGCTATTTTGAGGTAACTGAAAATGACTGTGCCATTGACCAACAAAAACTAAAGTCAATGCCGCATTTTTTTTTTTTTTTTATTTAATGGGCACGTTAGTAATATGCACCTATAGGCGGGTGCATAACATGCATACACTCTGCTTATTACACACACAGGGATGCGCAACAGCACACAAATATGCCAAATATTAAAAATAAAAGTATTACAATGTAAAATATTATTATTGTGTACATAATAAAAATGCCAACATGTCAAAATGGATAGTCATTGCAATGTATCAGAATGACTTATTGGCTAATTATTTGACCAATCGTGGTCATACACTCGTCAGGCTGACTCGTCAGGTTGAGGGTGTCTATATTATGCCATATAAATAGGCTAGCAATCCACCATGGTGCAAGTGCACCTGGCTTTTAAAGGGAATAAAAAGAATATTCAATTTTGCTAAGCACTTTATATTTTTATAGCAAGAGGATGTTCATGTTCTGCCTTTTAACTTCATGCAACAATGGTTTAAATTATGTTACAGTTGCTCCAGATGTTATGGTGATGGGCAAGGAGGACGCATGGTACGTGGGACAAAAAAATGTACAGCTGGATTGTGGAGCCAGTGCCAACCCACCTGCTCTTTTGTACCTCTGGACCAGGTCTGTGCTCTAATCTACACTACATAATGCTACCTCTAATCTTATAAGACATGTCAATTCAATGGTGAAATCTAGCTATGGTTATTAATGAGCATTAAGACCCTGATAAGTTCACGACAGTTATTTTTCGCATTTTTGTTTAGGGGTAAAGAAAAGTTCAAAATACTGTTAAGTATACTGTTAGCGATCAGTCCACACTGCTGAGAGTGCAGTTTAGATGAATATGTAAAATATGTGCTACGCGCTTTCCTCTCAATAACAAAATGAACATACAACAAAAATGACAGCAGTGAAAAACAGCAGTTAAGAAAGCATCCAATCACATCAATTCAGCACTCCAGGCAAGGCACGTTTATTTATATAGCTCTTTATACAATACATTACTTTAAAGCACTTAAAAGTACTTTAAAGTGTCAGTAGCCGCGTTTCCATTACTCTTCCAATTGCGCAAATTGAAATTACGAATTGAAAACACGCTTAATGGAAACGTGTCAATTTCGCAAAAACTCCCATATATCGCGAAAACGTTTTTATGCTCGCATGAGGTGGTTTTTCAGGCAATTCGAAAAATTACATTTTCGCAAAACTGCAATGGAAACAGTTTTTTTCGCATTTATAGGTCACCTGGTGTACGGTGACGCATTTGTGCCACATAGGACCTAGCCTACATATGATTTTTTTCCACTCAATTATGTTGTAACATCATCTTTTTTTTCCCGTAATAACGAGATATGTCGTAAAAATTGCAATTTTTTCTCGTTAAAACAACAAATATATTTTCTCATAATAAGGACATATGTTGTATAGTGATGTGTACAAAAATAAGCCTTTATCCACATTAAAAATAAAAAAAATAAAAGTAGGCCTATAATACAAAGTAGCCTATATCAGTCTGGCGACTAAACAAAACAAATGACTAGCCAATGGCGATTCTATTGCCAAGGTTTGCGTAGAAGGTTGTGCTCATGTTTCATAATCAACATATGACATTTTAAAAATAATAATATTATAGGCTAATAGTTACAGATAATTAACTACGAAACAATATAGACTACATTTTCTATAACCCTCTGTCTGAGGAAAGTGCCGGCGCAACGCGTGCTGATGGATTTTTTTCCTTTATTACAGCGGAAACAACTCGCAATGCTCCGTCATTTTTAGCCATACAGATCAGTGCAGGACATAATTATAAACTATAAACTGTCTACTTTTATTTGTGTAGGCCTACCTCACAATAACAAGCGCCGTGGATTAAGGGAACAGATTATTTTGCATCCAAACGCCGTCTTCATTTCAAAAATGTATTTTATTTATTAGATGCAAAGTTTTTCATTTAAAAAGCATTTCTAAATTCAGTTTATATTTTCAACGAACAAAATTTCAAGCCAAAAAACCCAAAACATTTTAGTCGCATAACATCGGTTAATGGAAGCGCGATCATTTCACAATAGTTTTTTATCGACATTTAGAAAATATTGCAAAAGTTTTGCGCAAATATGTGGCTTTGTCAACAACTCTGAACAGAAGAAATGAGCCAAAGAAGTACCACAGACCAATGGTAATTCGATGTTTACTAGCATACTTTTCTAGAAAGTATGCTTTGGCAAACTGTTGGCGAGCTTCATTTTGGCCTGATTTAGTTTGTTGCTGAAAGTATATTGGGGCCTTCAAAGGTTGCTTCAGGGTGTCTTCCTGCTGCAAAACTTGTTGTCAACAAGCTCTAAACTGATAATCTGTCTTTTGTCACTCCCCAGGCTGGACGCACCAATGCCTGCAGGTGTGGACACATCTAATGGCAGCCTTCTGTTTACTCGTCCTTTAAAGTTGAGCGACTCTGGACAATACAGGTGTGAAGTTCAGAACGATGTTGGGCAGAGCTTTCAGGATGTACACTTCTTGGTACTAGGTGAGAAGTTTCTTGTAACCTTTCAGGTCCACACATACAAGTGATGATGTTTAGTCCATGAGAGGCTGAAGTTTGAATAAGGATCACTGGGTGATAAATTATGTCCTGACATTTGCTCTTCCCTCTTGACATACACACCATTCATACTTACCCACACAGTTATTTACTCAAGTGAGGCATTGAGGCATAAACAAGATACCAAGTTGCTGACTCGGTGAAGATGGATAAAAATGACATGGTTGACAAACACTGTTTTTTGTGCACCACACACACAGATCTCCATAGTGCATGAAAGAATTGCCTGAACTGATAGTTTTCTATTAAAATTTTAAGTTAACACACAACTATAATTGGTAAAATAAATGTTTCAATTCCATTGAATAATATAGTGATGCAGGAATGAGTTCTAAAACCCAGAAATAAGCATTTCCAGTTCCATTGTTAAAAAGTCAATGTTTTTTTAAATGCCTGAAATAAGGTATGTGGTTAACACAAGCTTAACATATTTTCATGTTTTATTCTATGACATAAAATACACCAGTAATACCCCACTTTCTTTTAAGCTGTTATGTTTTGAAAAGTCTTATATTTAGATGTTGCAGTGATGAGCATTGTAGTCGATCACATGTTGAACGCATGAATGCAGTGATCGCGTCATTGCATTGATTCCTGCACACTAACGAATGCTTTCATCAAAACTAACAGTGCAAACATGATGTAAATAAGAGAATGGCCAGAACTTAGTCACTGATAAACTCACACTGTTTGATTGACAGCTCCAGCGATAACAAATGGAGTGTTCTTTGATCGCTTTCTATATATAATTTAATCACAGATTATTTTTATCCTACTAAAAAAAATGTGAAGTTGACCGTTTAGTCACTGGTTTGATTTACTGGCACAGACAAAGAACATCTGACTGTACATGAATCATTACATATCAGAAATCACTGGTCACATATCAGGCATTAGAATTAAAACGAATTGCGACTGATTTATGAATCCACAGTGAAATGTACCACATACAAATAAATAATGCTCAACTTAGACATTCACATTGATATAAATAACCGCATTCCTAGCATTAGGATCCTTTAGAAGGTAATGTAATTTTTAATCCAGGGATCCTACACTGTTGCTCTTCTCTCTTCATCATCTCACTAACACGCTAGTGGGTGTGGCCAAAGTTGCAGTGATGAAGTATGCTCTCCGCAATAGGCACATTCCAAAATGAGTCAATCTCTGGGCTTGGTAACAATAAAAGCTGTTTTCAAGGAAGTTATATGTCTCTTATATGTCAGAAGCTCAAGGAAAATTTGATTTCTCAGTTCATAATCATGATTTTTGAAAATTATCTTGATGAACAAAACATGTGAGAATAATAAACTTAAGTTGGTCACAACTTACTTTCTGCAATAATCCAAAAGCTAATGGAAATATCCTATTGAGTTTTTGTAGAGGGAACAAGGGTGATGACTTCAAAACTTCCAGGTTGGCCTATAAAATTATGTAATTCTTGAAGCACTCTATTTATTTATAGTGTTTGATTTATTTATTTGACTTTATCTCCCTTCTTGGATGTGTTTTTTTTTCCACTAAACTTGTTGCAGTGCATCCTGGTAATTCTGGAACAGCTTGGAACAGCTTTTCTGTGTTTGAGACTATGTTGCTTCATTGTGTGTATTCATTGAGTCTGTATTTCCTGTTACTGAATTCCTGAATCTCTTGTTGAAAATACCATTTAAAAAAGGAAGAAAGGAAGAAAAAAGCTGGCAGAATGCGCCAGAAGGGTCTACATTTGGCCTGTGAGGTTTCGGCAATGACGTAAATAAAATTGGATCAAACTCGCAGCAGTTTCTATTCAATCAGATTTATGCCACTGTGCTTTTTACACTTCCTCAGGCAGCAAAACATGAGGAAACTTTATCATGTAGCTCAGGTCCTGGAGGGCCACTGTCCTGTAGAATTTAGCTCCAACCCTGATAAAAACTCACCTGCCTGTAGCTTTCTAGTAATCCTGAAGCCCTTGATTAGTTGGTTCAGGTGTATTTGAATAGGGTTGGAGCTAAACTCTCCAGGATCTAAGTTGCCCATCTATGATGGAGCTCTTGTGGTCAAATCATAATCCAAATACAGTATTGTGGCAGGTTTTCGACTTCAGTGGTGCACAAACATGGATGTTGGAAGGACAGAGAAAAACTAAATGATATAGTGAAAATCAGGAACTGGGCTTAGATTGACTCTCTTAAAATGAATGTTGTCCCTAGTTGACGTACAGGAAATGGATACACCAAATAGTTCCACATTCATACCAGCCAAAAGAGCAATATTTTTTAACATTCTCTCCCTTTTTTATGTACCCAGAAAATCTTGATGTACTAGTCTTTAAATCTTGTTCATTCTTACAGTACTTTCACAGGCCTCCAAATTCAAATGATTGTGCCCTTGGGTGCCTGAGCCTGCCTTCACATCAGCAGGATTTTGTTTGTGACTGCAATTTCTGTCTTTTCATCTTGAAAGATAACCTTTAAATCACCACCTGCCTCTAAAGCACTTTTTCCTTGGATCATCCAAATCATCATATTAGAATGATTTCTGAAGGATCATGTGACTCTAAAGACTGGAGTAATGATGCTAAAAATTTGGCTTTGAATCACAGAAATAAATTGCATATTCAAATAGAAAAAAGTTATTTTAAATTGTAAAAATATTTCACAATAATACTGTTTTTGCTGTATTATTGTATCAAATAAATGCAGCCCTATTATTGAATCAAATAAATGAAGCCTTGTTTTAAAAAAAATCTTACTGTTCTCAAACTTTTGACTGATATATATATACCCTTTTTAAATTTAGATTTCTAATTCTCTGGCTCCACAAATTTCCTCAATTTTCTCTGTAAATAAAATGAATTCTAGATTTTTTATAGTAATTTAAAAAACTTGCCTGTAATGATCTATTTCTTTGTCTGTATTTTAATGCCCATATTTCGCCCTCTCAAGAGCCGCCACCGACCACTGCAGCCCCCACCACCACCACCAAGTCCATCCTGCCTGACACAAGCTTAACCATCACAGCTCCTATCAATCAGCGGGCCCACTTCACCTCCCCGACTCAGGCCGCTCCGCCGGGCAACAGTCTGGGCACTATTGTGGGCGGTGCTGTCGGTGGGATCCTGATCCTGGTGTTGCTGATGGCACTGGCGGGAGCTTTCTACATGCGTCAACGCCGAACATTCAGAGGAGACTACTACACCAAGCAGTACATCGGCCCATCAGACATGCAGAAAGAGTCTCAACTGGATGTACTTCAGCCCCATGAGCTTCATGACGTGTACGGAGACGACTCAGGCAATGGCAGCCAGGACTTGAAGCCTAAACCGGAAGGAGACATTATCTATCCCGATTATCCCAATGACCACAAAGACATGGAGGCCTGGAGTGACAATCTCAGCCTTAAGAGAGAGGGCACGTATTACTCCGACCACCACAACCATCATAACGTGAACCCCAGTGGGCCGCCTCTACACAACGGCTCCCCTTACCTGCAGGACGAGTGCTACGACAACGGCACAGATAGCGACTACGTATCTCACGTGGATGGATCTGTGATTTCACGCAGGGAATGGTATGTTTGAAAAGGCAGGGGAACTTTTACTGGACAACAATAATTTAAAAGTCAGTGGAGAGAGTGTTATTTAACTCAGCAGAGTGAGATAAAGTGTATGTTTAAAATGTATTTTATGTATTCTCCAAGTTCGGTTTACGAATTCATCCTCACGTTTAACGCGTAGCAAACGGCTGTAATATACTGCAGATATGTTCTGGATGGTTTTCGTTTGGTGGACTGCTGTGACTTCAGGATGTAAAGGGAGAGGTTTACATGGTTTATGATCACAGGGTGGATTTACACAAAGAAAACAAGTCTGCTAAAATTAAGCTACACTGTGTGCGTAACCATTCCAGTTACCACATTGCACATAACTGTTAGCTTTAAAAACAGGTGCAGAGTATTCTTGGTTCTTTCCTTTCACATTATTATTAATTATGTATGTACATGACTTCTCCAGTGTAGGAGCAAAACATCACATGAAGAGTCACATAACCTGAGTTTGAAAGTTTTGAGTCTTATGTTTGACTGCAGGGAATTTTTTTATTTTTTTATCAGTATTTTGGTCTAGTTTTTTAGGAAAAATGTCTTTACAATAAGATACACTTTCTTGAGAAGCAAAAAGATTGCATAAAAAATATTTAAAAAAATACATTTGGTGTTCCATAGAAGAAGATTTCTATAGTTGTTGTTGTTAATAATATTGCTTTTAGCATAAATAATTTAGCATAAAAAGTTTTTGTTTAAAACAATGAAAAGCCAGTGGCGTAAGATGTACTATATTGTGCACATTTTACTTATCAGATAAATTAATGTCATACATTTTAATATGTTAGTATTATATTGTAATAAATATAAATATCTTTATTCTGTTCACGCTATGTTTGCTTCTCAAGGAAATGCATCGTATTGTAAAGAATATTCAAAAATGTACTTTTGGTGTTCAATGGAAGAAAGTTCAAACACAAAAAAAATGCCAATGAATAAATTCAATATGTATGTTCTAATTTAGCTTCTTAGCTATTTGTATTATATTATAATAAATAATATAAATATATTTAAAATAAGGCATTATTTTAAAAATCAAAATTGCGTAATCTTCAAACATTTACGTTTTGGAAGAAAGTTTGTATTGTTGTTATTGTTATGATTATAATTCTTGTTTTAAGCATAAAAAAAAAATTAGGTTCATGTTTAGAAAAGATGCTTGTGGAATAAGATAAATTAAATTTCTTTCAAAATACATTATGCCAATTTTACTTCTTAGCTAAATTAAATGCTTTAAAGATGTGTAAATATTTTTACTGAAAAAAAAAGACAAAAATACTGATCAGCAAACTTTTTTTGCAGTGTATGCATATAAATACAGCGTCTCTCACTCAACACATGCAGTTTAATTTGAACCCGGCTTGTCTATATTTTGACATTTCATCACACACCCCTCTAACGACAAATGTCTTTTTCATTAATGGATAAGTTAGAGAGTGATGGAAGGAGTCCGCTTTATGTGGTTGTGCTGAGGACCTGTCATAGGCTGATGGGGGGTTGACGTTCGCCACGACAGATCAAAAGGACCACGGTCGGCCCCTGAGGTTTTTACCGAAGCCTTGTGGCCTTTGCCAATTTACTTCACTCCTTTTAATTTGATGCTGATTTCTTTTTTTCTCTTCATCTCTCCACCCTTGCTACTCATACACTCCCATGTCTGCGTCGAGAGCTTCGGATTTCCCAGAATAAACCGTCTGGCGCGCAGCAGACATGTGCCGCATGGGCTTCCTCTAGCATGCTTCACCTCAAAGATCGAACTTTGTCATTAATATTTTCTGCTCTCTTGCAAACAGACCTCGCTTCATTCCATCCTAGAGTAGTGCTGAGCATCTGTTCGCGAGCACGCAAGGTTGTTTTTCTCCATAAGTCTCAATGGTCACACGTTGCATGCCTGTTGGAAAAGATACGGCAGTTGCTAACGCCTGGATTCATTGTTCATAAATCAGCGGCTGTGTTGCTACAGCTGTGGTACAGTCTGTTTTGTGTTTTCAAGACAAAAATCTTTTCTTTTTTTTGTTCAACAAATTGGGCTGCTTCTCATTTTTATATTAATGGGGTAGTTATTTGTATCACTAATGATCAAAAAGATAGTCTTGACTCTTCTTAAAAAGACTTGAGTCTAGTATTTTCATTATTTTAAGTCTTTTTCTCATTTCATTCAGAAAGTAATTTCAAACATAAAATAACTTCGACTCTTGCATGCGTGTTTAATGTAACAATTTCATGAAGTTATAGAAATGGCAAAACTGAGTGAAAGTTGACAGAAAATTTCTAGCTTTCTCCCTATATTAAAAAAAAATACAGTATATATACAAGCATAGTGCCTTTGGACGTACATAAAAGCATCAGATATTTATTCTTTCATCATTCAATGACGCTTTTGCCTTGTGTATTCCTGAAGTGTTATTTGTGTTTCCCACTATTACTGTATTTTCTGGATTTATTGCAAGTTCAAAAGCACTTGTAATGGTGCAAACTCACTGGAAATTTACAACAGTAGCACTTGCAAGTGTTACGGTGGCCAGTTGTGGTATATATATATTTTTTTTGTACATATTCTGGCAGGAGATATTTGTCTATGGAATAAACATATTTTTGTATGAGGCCAGAACATTAAGCAGAGGATGTTCACGCTTAATTAACGTGCTTTTTATCTTCTCATGTTCATTTTTTTATATTTAGTTCTCAGGAGTTTGAAAAATTATTTTGTACATATTAGAGTTATACAAATGATTGACTTGTAAATCATTTTGGAAATGAGGGACAGACGTTGCTTTGTTTTTGATGCCTTCTGTTTATAATAAAAAAGTTCTCTTTGAACATGTCAAAGCGTTTGCGTTTCATGTAACACTGATACTGTGATAAATTGAATGCAATGTGTTTATACTTTGATCCATCTTGGCCAATCACATTATTATTTACTTACTTCCATACAATTCCAAGTCATTTCTTTTTTTTCTATGCAACACAAAAGGAGATGTTCAGCACAATGTGCAAGCTGCTCTTTTCCATACAATAACAGGAAATGGGGCTGTTAAAAATGCTCTAAGTAGTCCATTGTATACCTAAGGTCTTCCACAAGAACCAATGAGATTCATTCTTGTGTTACGCAGCACGTTTGAACTTCCTCAAGAACCAGTGAGGTTAATTCTCGTGTGTTACACAGCAAGTTTGAGCTTCAGCAAGAACCAATGAGATTCATTCTTGTGTTACGCAGCACGTTTGAACTTCCTCAAGAACCAGTGAGGTTAATTCTCGTGTGTTACACAGCAAGTTTGAGCTTTAGCAAGAACCAATGAGGTTAATTATCGTGTTATGCAACACTTGAGCTTTAACAAGAACCAATGAGGTTAATTCTCGTGTGTTACACAGCAAGTTTGAGCTTCAGCAAGAACCAATGAGGTTCATTCTTGTGTTACGCAGCACGTTTGAGCTTCCGCAATAACCAATGAGGTTAATTTGTGTGTTACGCAGCACATTTGAGCTTTAACAAGAACCAATGAGGTTAATTCTCGTGTTATGCAACACTTTTGAGCTTTAACAAGAACCAATGAGGTTAATTCTCGTGTGCTATACAGCAAGTTTGAGCTTCAGCAAGAACCAATGAGGTTCATTTGTGTGTTACTCAGCACGTTTGAGCTTCTGCAAGAACCAATGAGGTTAATTTGTGTTACGCAGCACGTTTGAACTTCCGCAAGAACCAATGAGGTTAATTTGTGTGTGTTACTCAGCACGTTTGAGCTTCTGCAAGAACCAATGAGGTTAATTTGTGTTACGCAGCACATTTGAACTTCCGCAAGAACCAATGAAGTTCATTCATGTGTTACGCAGCACGTTTGAGCTTCTGCAAGAACCAATGAGGTTCATTTGTGTGTGTTACTCAGCACGTTTGAGCTTCTGCAAGAACCAATGAGGTTCATTTGTGTGTGTTACGCAGCACGTTTGAGCTTTGCAAGAACCAATGAGGTTCATTCTTGTGTTACACAGCAAGTTTGAGCTTTAGCAAGAACCAATGAGGTTAATTATCGTGTTATGCAACACTTTTGAGCTTTAACAAGAACCAATGAGATTCATTCTTGTGTTCACTTGTACGTTTGAGCTTCCGCAATAACCAATGAGGTTAATTTGTGTGTTACGCAGCACATTTGAGCTTTAACAAGAACCAATGAGGTTAATTCTCGTGTGCTATACAGCAAGTTTGAGCTTCAGCAAGAACCAATGAGGTTTATTTGTGTTACGCAGCACGTTTGAACTTCCGCAAGAACCAATGAGGTTCATTTGTGTGTGTTACTCAGCACGTTTGAACTTCCGCAAGAACCAATGAGGTTAATTTGTGTGTGTTACGCAGCACGTTTGAGCTTCTGCAAGAACCAATGAGGTTAATTAGTGTGTGTTACGCAGCACATTTGAACTTCCGCAAGAACCAATGAAGTTCATTCATGTGTTCAGCACGTTTGAGCTTCTGCAAGAACCAATGAGGTTCATTAGTGTGTGTTACGCAGCACTTTGAGCTTTTGCAAGAACCAATGCGGTTCATTCTAATGTTACGCAGCACGTTTGAGCTTCCTCTAGAACCAGTGAGGTTCATTCTTGTGTTACACGGCAAGTTTGAGCTTCAGCAAGAACCAATGAGGTTTGTTCTCATGTTAAGCAGCACCCTTGAGCTACCTTAAGAGGTTTGTTCTCGTGTGTCAAGCAAATATGGTTGAGTTTTAGTTTATGATTCTCTGATCAATGTTTATATGTGAATAAAAATTCTAAATTAAATCTGTTTATCATCGTATCTCTTCAGAAAATTTGGACTAAACCAACTTGATTCATATGGATTCGTTTTACAATCTCCTCACAAAGCAATTATATGGATTCTTAAGACTTGGAATATAGATAAATAAATTACCTTTGATATTTTAACAGTGCTTTTGGGGAGCTTGATACCTCCTTGTCACTTTTTCAGAATAGAACAGAGCAGTTTGGACTTTCTCATTTTGTGTTTGCGTTTTATTATGCAGGTTGGTAATGATATGAGATTGATGACAGAATTTTCATATTGGATGAGCTATGCCTTTAAATCTTCAAATTTTGTCAATAACCTGATAAAGCTGTTAGAGGTCCAATCAGTCACGTACACCAACTATGCACTTTTTTGGTCATCGATTTGTACCATTTGTGTCAGCAGAATGCTATGTACCTTTGAAAAGATTAAGGACATTCACGTTTTAGAATACCAACCTTTTTTTCTTCATTGCAAAGTTGGACCTGATTAGATTTAAAAACTGAATTTGACCATAAAATTGGACCCAAAAGGACATCCCTAAAGCCCCATGTAAAAGAACGCTTCGCACCTGTGATTATTGGCTACTGACCCAGCGCATCACCCTCCATTAGGTCCAACTCAGCACCCTCTCCATCACTGGGAGGGAAAATAGATTTTTGGCAATGAGAGGTAATCGATCACATCAGCACAGCCCTGATACATCATGCTGTCTATTCTTCTCTGTATTGACCAACCACACAAAAACATAGACACAACCCACACACAACGTCAGCCCTGGATCTGCCCCACTGCTACAGTCTTGAGTATTTCTCCCTGCTGTTGATTGATCCTGTAATGTGATCCTAGTAAAATGAGACCCCCAGAAGCTTCGGCCTAATTTCAGTAGCCTCCGCCAACATTTTTTGTTGTAATTTACATTAGGTGACACTTTAATCCGAAGTGACCTATTTGAAATAAAGTAATTTAAAGTTAAGGTTGACATCAAATTCATCCTTGTGGTTAATCAGCAGCTTCAAAGTTTTTCAGGGAAAGCTACAGGAGGCAAGTAGACCCTCAGTCACCCTCATGTCCTACCCGCTGTCTTGCTTTCAACACTCAAGTGGCTTTGGTGTCTTCCCTACAGCGGGACAGCTTTTGTGCTGTTGTGTTGTTGCACCGCAGTGGCCCCAATCTCATCCATCACTGCTTTCAGCAGCACGTTTGAGTATAAATATCTCTCTGCTGGTGGCCTCGAGTTACCTTCTCACTACTTCTCTAATTTCTAATCTTTCATAAGCATCACCACTTCTATGTTTTACACTTAACACAATTTTTTTTTTTTAAAAGGTAAAAGTGACTAAATCTGTGTCAGTCTTGTCTAAAGGTTATCTAATCTATGTACAGTGGGGGCCAACATTCTGATACTATTAGTAAAAAAAAAACCAAAAGCTTCAATTTTGTATTTTTTTCAATTGAATACAGTTATTTTACAAGACATATTACCATAACGCCATAGTATTTGTTGCATCCTCCATCTGCGTTACTGACAGCAGCACGTGAGCAAAGGAATTAATAAAGTTTAATGTAATTTTTAGTTTTTTACTTGTTTTCAAAGCAGTAAAATTTATTATATTTACAAATATAAAAACAATATATGTATGAAATATATGAAACACCAAACAAATTATGTTTGTGTGTATATACAGGTCCTTCTAAAAAAAATTAGCATATTGTAATAAAAGTTCATTATTTTCCATAATGTAATGATAAAAATTAAACTTTCATATATTTTAGATTCATTGCACACCAACTGAAATATTTCACGTCTTTTATTGTTTTAATACTGATGATTTTGGCATACAGCTCATGAAAACCCCAAATTTTTATCATTATATTATGGAAAATAATGAACTTTTATCACAATATGCTAATTCTTTGAGAAGGACCTGTGTGTGTGTATATATATATATATATAAATTATTATATTTGTAGTGTGTTTGTGTGTAGGTATATATATACAGTCCCTGACAAAAGTCGTGTCGCTTATCTATTTTGTAGAAACACCTGCTATTAACCTGACTTTTAATTAATCAATTGGTGTTAGAATGAGCTCATATGAAAAGCTAAAACGCTCCCAAATGATGTTTAATGCACTGAAATAAATTAGTTTCACTGAAAAAAGATTTATCATTTAATCAAGACAGAAAGGTCAAATTTTGGCAAGACCAAAGTTTTGTCGCCTATACAGAAAGTGAACAAATTTACTGCAAATACAAAAATATGTCAGCAAATTAAGTGGTGCTGTGAGATCCAAATGTAATATCTTGTATGACTTCCATGAGCTTGAAGGACTGCATCCATGCGGTTTGGCAAGGACTATTGATAAAGTCATCAGGAATAGCAAAGAAAGCAGTCTTGCATGCCTCCCAGAGTTCATCAATATTCTTTGGTTTCATCTTCCATGCTTCCTCTTTCATCCTACCCCACATATGCTCAATGATGTTCATGTCTGGTGACTGGGCTGGCCAATCCTGGAGCATCTTGATCTTCTTCGCCTTGACGAACTTTGATGTGGAGATGGAAGAATGCGATGGAGCACCTTTTATGGCTCTTTTATGGTTGGGAATATAAGAGGTATAAGATTTCTTAGTATATTAGACTATTGAAGTTGCCTTCCACCCTGCAGATCTCTCGCACACCCCCATACTGGATGTAACCCAAGACCATGATTTTTCCGCCACCAAACTTCACTGTTTTCTGGGTGAATCTCGGATCCATGCGGGCTCCAGTAGGCCTCCTGCAATATTTGCGGCGACTGTGGTGTAATTCAACAGAAGATTCATCTGAAAAATCCTTCTGCAACTTTTCCAGCGTCCATCCTTTTAGCAGGCTGTGGGCTTTGGCAAATGCCACACGGTTTTTCAATTGTCTTTTGTTTAGTGCTGGCTTCTGGGCACTGATTCGACCATGGAGGCCATTTTGAGACAGAATCCGACAAACTGTTCTGGTTGACACAGGTGACCAGGTCTCGTGGAGCTCTGCTGCAGTGGAAAATGGGCTAGCCTTGGATTTTCGAGCCAACAAAAGGTCCTCTCGAGCAGTTGTCTTGCAGGGTCTGTCTGACCTGGGTTTGTCATAAACGTCTCCAGTCTCTTCAAATATTTTTTTTATCCTCTGTACTTGACGCTGAGACACTTTGAAGGTGTCTGCCACATCAGCAGTGGATCTGGTCTTCAGCCTCTTGATAATCAAAACTTTAGTCTCAGGGTGAATCTTAGGCATGTTTGCAGAGGTCTAGTTGCAGTTGATGTGAAGGTCGAGTGTACTGGGGGGGGTTTTATACACACCTGAGATCTAATTGATCCATTATTGGTCACAGGTGAAGCTCATATGACAAGGCGACAACACTTACGTCTTTACAAAAATTCACTCAATGGGCTTTACCAAGCTGTGAACATTTGAATATTTTTTGACAGTTTCATTTTGCACTGAAACTTTATTACAAAATCTGTTGTAATAAAGAAATCTTGATAAGAAATATATTATAGCGGCACTTCAGTTCAATTTGTACGCAAGAGACAAGACTTTTGTCAGGGACTGTATATATATATATATATATGTGTGTGTGTGTGTAAGGGATGCAACAATACAGTTAGTCCACGGTTCAATACATACCTCGGTTTTTAACCACGGTTTTCGGTTCGGTTCGTTTCTGACGGCTTGTCACATACATTTTTTGTTATTCTATTCTTAGGTGATAGGAAGAGCAAGAGGTTAAAGAGAAAAAATACTATTTTTTTATTGCAATACTTTCTTTATTTTACTTAAAAGAATTGAAAAACCTTACTTAAACTTAACTTTACTAAAAAAAAACTTTTTTACACATTCCTAGTGTATTGGATAATATAAAATAAATATATATATAAGATTTACACTGGCAGCTCAGAGTTGTACAGCAGCATTTAAGTATGAAATTGAATGAATAAATGTAATAATAAAACACTACATAGACATCACTATAAAATATACATTGATTCTTATTAAAGCTACTGTATTAGTGTTTCAGTCAAGAGCAGTGGGTGATTTTCTCTTTGTCTTTTGTTGTTGTATTAATATTAAAGGGATATTTCACTAAAAAAATGAAAATTCTGTCATCGAGAAATGAATACAGGTTTGAAACAACATTAGAGTGAGTAAATAATGACCTCATTTTAGAGGTGAACTGTCCCTTTAAGGACCGCGTGTTCACTTAGGCTGCCCTGTTGTCAATTTAAGACCTGCGTGCATTTAATATACAGACACGATTGCGATTTTACTTTCTCTTTAGGCATAAAGTGGGTATACATAAACATAGGTTTATGTTAACCTTGTGTGTATTTGACAGTATTAGCGCAGTAAGAAGACTTAGTCCAGTAATGACGTGTTTGACCGGCATTTAGTCATCGTGCTCTGAAAAGCGCATGTTAAAACAGTGCTCGCGAATGAAACCGGCAAGGCTTTAAAACGCATGCATATGATGAACTTTGGTGATTGTAAATAACTAAAGTGTCCCGTGAGTATAACTCTACTATTAACCTGTGATGTGAATGTATGTCGCGTTGTTCAGTATGTTGGGATGGAGGCAAATTATAGAATGTGTGGAAAAATAATTTATTAAATGCGAAACCGGAAAAAACACAATTCACAATCGCGTATTGAACCGTTAATGCCTTACCGAACGGTTCAATATAATATAGAGAATTGTGGCACAATACACACACACAAAAAAGTATTTATTCAGCCACCTTTTGTGCATGATAGAGGCCTGTAATTATCAATATAGGTACATTTCAACTATATGAGAGACAAAATGAGGAAAAAAAATCCAGAAAGTCACATTGTCTGATTTTTGAAGAATTTATTTACAAATTATGGTGGAAAATAAGTATTTGGTCAATAACAAAAGTTAATCTCAATACTTTGTTATATACCCTTTGTTGGCAATGACAGAGGTCAAACGTTTTCTGTAAGTCTCCACAAGTTGCTGGTAGTTTGGCCCATTCGTTCATGCCGATCTCCTCTAGAGCAGTGATGTTTTTGGGCTGTCGCTGGGCAACACAGATTTTCAACTCCCTCAAAAGATTCTCTATGTGGTTGAGATCTAGAGACTGGCTTGGCCATTCCAGGACCTTGAACCTTTTTCGTTGCCCAGGCAGTGTGTTTGGGATCATTGTCATGCTGAAAGACCCAGCCACGGTTCATCTTCAATACCCTTGCTGATGGAAGGAGGTTTTTACTCAAAATCTCAAAATACGTGGCCCCATTCATTCTTTCCTTTACACGTATCAGTTGGCATAGTCCCTTTGCAGAAAAACAGTCCCAAAGCATGATGTTTCCACCCCTGCTTCACAGTAGTTATGATGTTTTTTGGATGCAACTCAACATTCTTTCTCCTCCAAACACGACAAGTTGAGTTTTTACCAAAAAGTTATATTTTGGTTTCATCTGACCATATGACATTCTCCCAATCTTCTTCTAGATCATCCAAATGCTCTCTAGCAAACTTCAGACGGGCCTGGACATGTACTGGCTTAAGCAGGGGGACACGTCTGGCACTGCAGGATTTGAGTCCCTGGCGTAGTGTTACTGATGGTAGCCTTTGTTACTTTGGTCCCAGCTCTCTGCAGGTCATTCTTTAGGTCCCCCCGTGTGGTTCTGGGATTTTTGCTCACCGTTCTTGTGATCATTTTGACCCCACGCAGTGAGATGTTGCGTGTAGCCCCAAATCGAGGGAGTTTAACGGTGGTCTTGTATGTCTTTCATTTTCTAATAATTGCTCCCACAGTTAATTTCTTCACACCAAGCTGCTTACCTATAGCAGATTCAGTCTTCCCAGCCTGGTGCAGGTCTACAATTTTGTTTCTGGTGTCCTTTGACAGCTCTTTAGTCTTGGCCATAGTGGAGTTTGGAGTCTGACTGTTTGAGGTTGTGGACAGGTGTCTTTTATACTGATAACAAGTTCAAACAGGTGCCAGTAGTACAGGTAACAAGTGGAGGACAGGAGCCTGTTAAAGAAGAAGTTACAGGTCTGTGAGAGCCAGAAATCTTGCTTTTTTGCAGGTGCACCAAATAATTATTTTGCACCATAATTTGCAAATAAATTCTTTAAAAATCAGACAATGTGATTTTCTGGATAGTTTTCTTTTCGCAATCTGCCTCTCATAGTTGAAGTGTACCTATGATGAAAATTACAGGCCTCTCTCATCTTTTTAAGTGGGAGAACTTGCACAATTGGTGGCTGAATAAACACTTTTGCCCCACTTTATACATATAATTTAAGTAACTTTAAGAATTGACCTTGATAGATAACATTTAGTTTAGGGTCCAATTCTCACTATTAACTAGTTGCTTATTATCATGCATGTTACAAGGATATTGGCTGTTTATTAGTACTTATAAAGCACATATTAATGCCTTACTCTGCATGACCATATTCTGCATACTACCCAATACTTAAACTTAAACACTACAACAACTACCTTACTATTTATAAGCAGTAATTATGAGTTTACTGAGGCAAAGGTCATAGTTAATAGTTAGTCAATAGTGAATGATATTAATTATATTCAATATATTTTTAATATTAGATATACTTTTTTTAAAATTAAGAAAACACACACACACACACACACACACTTGTATTGTCACATACAAGTGAACATAACAAAAGTTAATTTTATGTTTAGAGTAGTGAAAAACTTTTTTTTTTTTTCAAAATCTCAAAACTAATCTCAGGTTAAAAGTCAGTTTCTGAATTTCAGATTGTCAGTGTGCTCTTTTGGGCCCCGCTGTATCTCCATTCAAAGAAACAGGGTATCAGGGTCTTTTTCACCATGTGCTTAAGTGTTGTTCAAATTTTCTCAGGTCAGAAATTGGGACTCCCACTGGGTTCCAGTAGCCTGGATTTAAAGGTTATAGAGCAGGCTACACTCATTCTTGTTATTCCTAGAAAAAATGAGCACAAGATCACACCATTGTTGGCTAATGAACACAACCCAGCATTGGGGAGTTCACATCAAAGGCCACAACTGACACAGCAGAACACAAATTGTCTGAGCTCATGGATTTGGAAATAATGAAATGCTTCAGAGGGTGAGAGAGTGGGTGATAGTTAAAACACAAAGTGGGGTCCTGTGGAAAGAATGCCTAATGTGATTTTGGTTGGAAAATTCATCCAGAAAACTAAATAGAGTTTCACTCTACCTCCGTCTTGAACAAGTGTTCCCTATGGGTCAATGCTTCACGTCTTATTATGTGTCACTACTCTGGAGGTAAATGCGGGAATGTGGGGGGTTTGAAGAGGTTCTGTATCAGTACAAAAATGCTGTCTCCATAGAAACTTGGCTTGCTGCACTCTGTGAATGAGGACAAGTCATTGAGCAGGACAGGCCTCTCCAATATTTACCAAATGACTCCCACGACTGTTTGTTGTTTAGAGTTTCTTTACTGAGAGAGAAAAAGCAGCCTGTTGCCTGCTCAAACTGTATTTTTTTTTTAAATCATCATGATCATCATTATCAATATATAAATCATAACACATAACTGCCAGTCCAAAATGACATTTCCACTTTACATTGTTGTAAATCTTGAATACTTTGGAGCACAGACTCAGTTAAAGGAGATGCTTGGCAGATTATTGTAGTGAAATAAAATATAGAATTTTAAGTTTATGAAAAGTAAAAATATAATTCTTTATATTTTATATAAAACATATAGTTTACAAGAAAGTCAAAGCCATATACCTGCAAGTTAAAATTTTCTGTTGATATCTCAAAAATTAGCTTTCAGTAAGATTTTTTATTTTGCAGTACCAAACTTTTCCACAAACTCTTCAATTTACATATATGGTTTGAGTGATCTGAAACATTTATTTCCATAAATGTTACTATTTATGAACTAGACATCCTATTCAGTTGAATATGGGTTTGGCAGTATTTCATCTGAATTCAACCTCTAACAAACATAAAATACATGCGCAAAGAACATTTCATAGCTAGTTTATAGTGTTATAGCTTGCTGCACAAATGGAGAATCTATAATTTTCTTCATTTAAAAAAATTTCAGACCTTTTTTTTTCTTAAAAAAATAGAATGGGTGTTGTATTTTGAACTCGGGTTTTGTATTTGGCATTAAAGCAAACTGAGGTTTCTACAAATATTTAATGATTTTTCATATTCATCATCAATATTTCAAAATAAAGGTCTGAACAAGCCTTTTAAGAGTCTGAAAATATACTTGCTGCAAATTAATAAATTACTGTTCCTGTGTAATTTGAAAATCATTGAACATCAGACAAATATGAAAATTGTAAGCTTTCAAATTATTTATTTTGTCTTAGTTTGTTAATATTACTTTAGGTTTAGATTAAGATATTATTGTTTAAAATGTATAATCGCAAACGCCCCACCGGTGGGACGGTGGCAGTTAACTCTTTAAAACTTTGACCATCTAGATTTTGTAACTTTGATATCCAGATCCTAAACATTTGCCCAGACAATCAAATGAGACTTGGCATGTTTAAATGACTTAAAATTGCTTTCTAAATGAGCCGTTTTATATACAGAAACTTAATGAATGCAAAAGGCCTGTTTTTAACCCCAGTGAGATTGAGAACACAAACGGGTTATGTTTCATCGCTGCTTTGATTTCTGGGGGTATTTCAGGGTAAAGACATAATGTGAGAAGTGTTTTTTTTAGTTACTGTATCCATGAGTAACCTCAGATGTCTTGCACATACAAAGTGGCTCCAACCATTTGACTAGTCTTGGGATCTGTTGAGAACCAACACCTAAAAATACAGTTCAGTAGTTTGTGGTTGTGCTAATGAGAACATGTGTGATTTAAAGCTTCTCTCATGACCTGGGCTCTAATTGGGATCATGGCATGTAAGCCCTGTGAACAATTTGGGTGGGCAACAATTTCACTGAAAACTGACAGTGAATTTACCTCACAGTGTTTCTGAGGCAGATATAATCCTACATGAATGTAAATCCTTTGAAACAATATATACCCCCCTCCCCCAATTCCTCATGTTCTGGACTTTTGGCTTCTTTAATGTTTTCCTTTTCAAGCCAAAGTCTATTGATTGTGATACCATGTACAGCCATCTGTCAATCTTGTAATGTTTCTTTTGCCAGGTAGGCACTTGCTGAAAACAGTTTCCTTGTGTTGCTGAGGGATTTTAAAGTGTTTGTCCCACCTGTTGCGCTGCTAACAGGTGGAAGGTAACCAGACGAGAACCACAAGAAAAGACAGAGGATTTTACTCAGCACCATGTATCAAGCATTATGTGGGTTCAAGGACTGTATAATTAGAATGTGTGTGAGTATATAAATAGGGTGTGTGCACATGGTCACTCATCAGCACTGCTGCTATCATTAAAACATCTATCAACATCTGCAACTACGGATTTTTAAAGTTTTTTTTTTTTTTTTTTAGCTATTGCCATGAGTTAAATTGTAAGATTTTACATGTTCTTCATATACCACAGATTGCTACAAATCTAACTGCCATCTTTAGATATTAGAAACATATACAATACCGTTCAAATGTTTTTTTAGAATGCAATTAATACTTTTATTCAAGGATGCATTAAATTGATCTAAAGTTACCGTAAATACATGTAGGCCTTTAATGTTTCAAAAGATTTCTATTTCAAATAAATGCAGTTTTGAACTTTCCATTCATCAAAGAATGCTGAAAAATAATGTATCACAATTTCCACAAAAAAATATTAAGCAGTATCAGCTGTTTTCAACACTGATAATAATAATAATAATAATAATAATAATAATAATAATAATAATAATAATAATAATAATAATAAATGTTTCTTGAGCAGCAAATAAGCATATTAGAATGATTTTCTGAAGGACCATGTGACACTGACTGGAGTAATGATGCTGAAAACACAGAAGACACAGAAATATTAATTCAATAAATGATATAATATGTTACACTATTTCTGTTTTTGCTGTATTTTCTATTAATTAATAGCAGCACAAGAGCATGTTGAGCATGAGAATTATTTCAAAAACATTTAAAAAATATACATATTTTAAAATATGACACAATGTCCCAACAGAAAAAGCACCACTAAAATATTTTGATTAATATAATATAATTTAATTAAATAATTAGATATAATAAATATATTAGACCAGTGCAATAAAAATAATATAAAAGGAATCAATGCATTTTATTATAGTTATTATTATTATTATTATTTTGATGTTGTTGTTGTTATTTAAAAAAATAATATGTTTAAATTTAAAAGCATTGGACAGACAAGAAAAATAATGGACATCTAAAATTGCTTTGCTTAATAAATAAATAAAATTAACCTTTTCACAAAGAAGAACAATTAGCAAGTACATTTGCACATCTCTCCATCTCCCCAAGCAACATAGCAGCTGTTCAGTAAAAAATGTTCTTCTACAGTAAAAATGTAGTCATTTGCTTTGATTAATTGGTGTTCCTTCTTGATTCTTTTAATGAAAGCTTAGACACCGGTGATTAAGGAACCCAGTTTTAAAACGGATTCGCTATATTTTAAAAGTGGTTCACCACAAAATACATTTCTACAATGGCAGGGAGGAGGATGAGGTTTACGAGTCTAATAAATTGCTTATGATAGAATGTGAGGGGAACAGCCAGCCTTTAAAAGCCATTAAAGGCAAGCAGCTTGAAGCCCTAATTACAGGGACTTAATGTTGGGCTGTGCTGCATTCATGCTGTGACGGTCAGAAGTTAGCCTCTGTTTTGGCCTGCTGCGCTAGAGGAAGCAAAATAGACTCTCCCTGTCAGAGCAATGAAGAATTGCGCAGTGCATTGCTAAGATTTTCAATCACATTGCCAAGAAACCTAATGAGAAGAAAAATGGTAAGAATGCGAATTCAGTCTTCGGCGTTTAATAGCACTTGACTTTATCCATGGTTACACCCCAAAAGCCATTAAAACATATAATAAATAAGTCTAAATTGCCCCCGAATGCTCTATTATGTGTCTGTGCCAACTAAAATTCCACAGGAAGAAAGATGAACTGTGCAGGAGACAGAGAAGAAAAGAGTTGAGCGTTACTCTACAAGTCGAAAAAGCAACTAAGGAAGCATTCACGTGACACCTCTTAACCTTGGCCTAGTCTGTTTTCTTCAATGTAATTTTTCCTCTGGGTCCCTGATGCAGTTTTCTAATCAATACCATATTGAGGGGAAACTAATGTCATGCTCTTTATGCAATGTTATCAGTTGCCAAAATGTTTTAGATGGTGCATTAACTACTTACTGAAATTCTATATACAACATACCTCAAAAATCACTCAAAGACAAAGTATAAAAGAATGTTGTGCCTTGTTCAGCCTATAGAATAGTTATAGTACGAGTGTGCAATCTCGTAGAATGTATACGCCAAAACTCATTTTGGCGTGCATATGGTACGCCGTTTTTGGCCATAAAGTGCGTATCATATGAACGCCAAAAAGCAGTACCATATGCATATGCGCCAAAACTCATTTTGGCGTATACATTCTACGAGATTGCACACTCGTACTATTTATACGCATTGTCATGAGATCGTGTTGAATAGTTTGATAAGGAATACAGGGGCTAAACAATTAATGCAGATACAGTTTAATTTGCGTGGCTCACGTTTTAATTTGACTAGCCGATGCAGGCAGATACATTAAATGTTGCTCTTCATTTAGAGTATTTAATTTACCACGTAAACAAAAATTGTGATAGACGGCTGTAAAAAAAACTTGTGTCAGTGCCAGTGGCTGCATCCGAAAACTTAAAAATGCTGCCTTCGGAGTACACATTCCAATGTAGGAATCATGTCGGAATCCAAAGTTAGCTTCACTTCCTGTCTCATGAGATGCCTTCATCTGATCGATGTTTGAAGGTTGCATAGATGTATCCTCCACTGCCTTTGATATCCCACAATCCTCTGCTTTTCAATCTGTGACAGTTGGTCAGTTTGTGAGTAAATGTACATTTTTCCCAACGTTTTCCATTTGTGATGTCATTGTCAGTGAGAAATTACGATTGTAGTAAATAAATGTGTGTTTCGTTTTCACCAAAGCTTGCTCTATTTTGCTTTAGATCATTAAACCGATGTAGAAGTCTGCCCAAAATCAGTTTTGTGAGGTATCTTTATGCAACCGCTGCCTGCAAAGACTGATAGGGCAGCGAGGCAACAAATCAGCTGTCTAAATTTTCGGATGCAGCCAGTATGTGTAACTTACCTGAAGAATAATATCAGGTTTAATGGCAGACAGACATCTGCATGTAACTTTGGCCATGTCCCAAATGGCACCCTAAACACTTGCGGTCTTCCTCTGAGTCAGCACTTTTGTGACGTAACGCCATTTTGACAGAAAAGGGGGGCGCTCGCGAGCACCCTTCTGAAATCTAAAATGACTAAATGGTACATCCTACGGTCTCATGGACTTAACGGACATGCGGAAGCCATTGTAATTGCATATGAAGTGTGCCATTTGGGACAGGGCCTTTATCGCCCCATTGAGTAGGCCTAGCATACTTTGGTTTGTCCGAGCTTGCGTACCTGCGTAAAGTATGTTTCCGCCCTCAACCAAGTAATTAAATAACCTGTGAGACGGCAAAAACTTAAAGTTATATTTGTAACCCCACTGACTGTATAAATCACTGAGTAATATAGTGTTTTCAATTAGTTCCGTCTCGCTAGTGGCACCTCTTGTGTCTGAGTAACAAAAGGCCTTCTGACAGCTTTGTGCGTCTCCTCAGTTCCTGTGTTGCCTGGGCGCCCAGTCATGTTATTAAATTCACCACTGGCAGCGATACCTGGAGGGCTTGTGCATTTATGTCACTCCGTCATTGGGGATAAGGGCTCTGGAAGCCGTGACAGTGCAATTTCATTTCTCCCTGCTTTTGTAATGCCAGAATGCAATAAAACTGTCCGGCTCCAGACGGACTGTTTTACTGACCTAAAATTCTAGTCCTGAAAACTATTAGTAGCAAAATGTCAGACTCTAAAATGTAGAATGGTGCCTTGTTCCTTTAGGTTTAGCTGTTGGACACCATAAAGCATCGGCTGGACAAGTGAGTCACTAGCTAAGAGGTGAACCTCACACGTTTTAACGGTTGGGCCATGTGCGTATGTTTAGGGGGGACGCCGTACTAGTCCCAATCAATATTTTAAGATGACAAAATTGTCCCCACCAATATTTTAGCGTGCTGCTATATGGACCGATTCCGACGGCCAGGACGAAACAAATGAAACAGTTGCCACCCGTCCCTTGAAATACGGAATCGCCCCGTATCAAACCAATAAAGGACGCAATGCACAAGATTGTGTTTTAGCGGCTTTGCTGCCATAGCGACGGAGTCTCGAGAGCATGCGCTGGAAATTTGCGCGGTTTTTTAAAAGTATGTCGAGCTCGCGTCCACCGTTTGAAAACAAGAGGATTTCCAGATATAGAGTAGTAGAAACAAAGGTATCAGTGGGTCTGTCCAGTACCTTACGATGAACCTAAGGCGAACTGCACACTTTGAAGAGAAGCATTTCAGTGTCTCAGACTGTCTGACTTAAAGCAGCAGCGCTGACAGACACATCCGTGCTTCTAAAGGTAGGCCTATTGTTTTTTGTTTTATGGATAATATATTAATATAGTATATTCCATACATTATCAAAGCTTGGCAGACTTATTTTTCTAGACATTGGATCGGTTCATTAATAGATTATATGTATCATTTAGCTATAGCCAGACTTTTAATAATAAATAACCCTAAAATCATAATCATATAAAGTTTGACATTTAAAAAATATTTAGATAAAAATGGGACAAATAATTACATAATAATATAGTCATAATAATAAATTAATAAAGAAAATTAAACATTTTTGAATTTCAGAATTGTCAGTAAAGTGGTTACTGTTTCAGAATGACGGCTTAAAGAGACAGTGAACCCAAAAATGAAAAATCTGTTTTAATTTCCTCACCCTCAAGTTGTTCCAAACCTCTATGCATTACTTTATGTTGAATATAGGAGGACACATTCCTACCATGGAAGTCAATGTTGCCCCCAAAGCAGCCTGGTTACAAACTTTCTTCAAAATATCTTCTTTTGTGTTCAGCAGAACAGAGAAACTCATACAGGTTTGGAATATCATGAGGGTGAGTAAATGAGGACAATTTTCATTTTTGGATGAGCCATCCCTTTAAAGTGCACCAATATAGGGTACTAAAGAGTTCTTTAGAAATAAATAAAATAGTCAAACGTAAAATAATATTAAATGTGTTCTGTTGCAAGTTTACATAAATTTACATGTTTATTGTTGAGCTGTTGTCATTGTTTAATTGTCACTCTTATCGCTTACATTACTCTTTAATTGCCAAGTTCGTAAATTATTTTCAAAAACTGATTAAAAAAACACACAAAATAACTTATTTTCAATATAAAAAGTGATTGTGGACTGGATATGTTTTGACCTTTTATCAGTTTTATCTTGGGCATGTCACACACACAAAAAAGAAGTGGTTATAATGGTAGTCAATGGGGCAAAAACAGCCACAAACAGTAAATGAGGAAGAGAAAAAAAAAACAATCTGATCCTGTACAAAAACTAACAATGCATCAAATCTAAAGTTGTTACTAATATTTTACATGCCCAATACTGTGGTAAGAGGTAAAAAAAAATCCAGTCCACAATCACTTTTTATATTGAAAATAAGTCATTTTGTGTGTGTGTTGTTTTTTTTTCCAAATCAGTTTTGAAAATCATTTATGAACTTGATAATCAAAGAGTATTTTGATTTATTATTATTTTGGTACTGGATAATTTGAACTGAATAGCCTCATAAATAAATAAATGTATTCATTCCTAAACTATGGTGCATTTCCATATATAATCTGGGCAAACCTGGTGGGATGTCCCCACCAAAGCTGAGACCAAACCTACGCCCTTGTTCAGAGATCTGTTTAATTGATTTGGCAATCATAACTTTGCTGATAGGGGTCTATTAAATCTCTTCTATCTGTTAAAAGTTTATAGAGTCGTTTTGGTTTCTTGCTTTTGGTAGAAGAAGCTGATTTTTAAGTGAATAGAGGTGGCAACATTTTCCACTGTGGCCGTTTTTCATTTTTGGTGGTTTTGCATGATTTGCTGGAAGCTGCAGTTACAAAATGTCTGTATTTAAGTATTTTCCATCGCTATAAAGAAGCACTCAAGTGCTGCAAAGTCTAAAAAAAAAGAGACTGGGATCTTATAGAATTGTTTGTATCTTTATTCAGGGATGATTAAACAAACAACCAATTTATTTGTTTAGCCAGAATGCCCTTGTGAAGAGAAATATATTCACTGGGCATATCATATATTCAAAGCTGCATAGCATTTGCTTTAAATAATTACATTTCTGGGAGTGTTCTGTTCAGAGGTGTTTTGACTGAATTATGGCTGGCTTTTTTCTGAATTGCAAACCAGGAAGGTCGTTCAGAAGGTTTGTAGTACAAAGTTAAATGAATATAAATTATGTGATTTACTGCCCATTGATCAGAACTTCGGCTACTGCTGTGACAAAAAAAAGCTACAGAATTTTACCCACCCAAGATGCTGTAGAAAAAATTGGGATCAAAACATTGATCAACTGCTTGTTCTTTTTCTTTCTTTCTTTCTTTCTCTCTCTTTCTTTCTTTCTTTCTTTCTTTCATACACACACACACACACACACACACACACACACACACATGTTGTGTTTCCATGTTTTATGGGGACATTCCATAGGCGTAATGCATTTTATACTGTACAAACCGTATTTTCTATCCCCCTACACTGCCCCTGCCCCTAAACCTACCCATCACAGGAGACATTCTGCATTTTTACATTTTCAAAAAACATCACTTAGTGTGATTTATGACCTGTTTTCCTCATGGGGACCAAAAAATGTCCCCACAAGGACAATGATTTTGGATATTGCCATCTTTGTGGGGACATTTTGTCCCCATACCGTAGGGATTAGTCCACACACACACACACACACACACACACACACACACACACACACACACACACACACACACACACACACACACACACACACATTTTATCATATTATTATAAGGGTACAATTTACACAACACCATTTTCAACTGAAAACTTTTAATGTGTTTTGGCTGTTCATAACATTTTGGGAACCTGAAAACGCAAGCTTTCAAAAACTTTTTTTATTCAAAACTATCTCTTTATCATCTCCATGTAAACAACAAACACATGAATTTGTGAAAACGTTGATGTCATGCGCATGCGTATTACGTGTTTCTTCACAAAGTGATATCAGGGGCCAGTTGTTCATAATCTGAACAGATTTCGACAAGATCGGATTGGATCCGATCTTGAAAATGGATTGCTAAAATATATATATATATATATATATATATATATATATATATATATATATATATATATATATATATATATATATATATATATATATATATATATATATATATATATTTTGAAAAATACAATCTTGGTTTACAATACAATCAAAACTTTTTAGCAAAATTATTTTGGATCCAAAGAAATTAGGATTATACTGATCCCAGCAGGGAAAACTTTAAAACTGGTCAAAAAAAAAATACAACATTTGTATGATGTAATACACACACACACATTTTTTTTTTTGCTCTTGATTTGTTTAACTGTTAAAGTTATAAATTAGAAGTAGACATTAGACTACCTATTTAGCCTTTCTGTAATATACAGTAATGTATAAAATATACCCAAACAGCTTTAAATATCAAACAAAAAATATCATTTAATTTAAAGTGTTTTTTAAAATTTTTTATCACTGTTTGTAAACTATCTTGGCACAATTATAAGAGATTACCCAGAGACGAAAAAGTGTGTATCTGGATCAGGGGGATCCGATCCAATTTTGCTTTAAAAAACTGTCAGAAAATAGATTAACTGATCCTGGATAGCAAAACATGGGATTTTGAAATCCAGATCATCACCAGCTGTAGAGATCATTAAACTTTTTGAACCACTGGCCCCTAACTATATATATATATATATGTGGTATAAATTAATTAATTATAAATTAAAATAAAAAAATATTAAAAATATATATTAGTAGCTATATTATCACTGTGCTGTTCAAAACACTATGTTGTGTGGACAATTCTTTTTTTCCTGAACCATTTCTTTAATTTTCTTATTCGTGTTTCAGGTTGATTTTCTGCAAAAGGGTGCATGGTTGTTTATATCTTGAGCTGAAAATACCTCACATTGAGCGTTAATAGCACGACTAATTACTTCCAATTAACATCTGCCTATTAGGGAAAATTGATCTTGCCATCGGCAACGATCTACTACAGTTGTGGTTTATAAACATCAACGGCAAAGTGCTTCTGACTGATACTCCTGGCCACGTGTATTTCTACAGTCAGCACAAGCAAACACAGGGTAAATAGAATCTTTTGTCTCTGTTGTATCACATTAAAGGCTGAGCAGTGCGTATGTGGGCTGGAAGCTAAAGAAGCGGACAGCACTTCTATCTTGCGTCCACATTTGATTTGTGATAACATCAGTGCAAGGTCATCGTTTAGCTGTTTGACACTATCAGAAGCCTGATAGTGGAACCAATATAAATGCATTTAAAACACTCAAGCATACACAAGGACGCTGACAGTAAAGGCTGACTGTAAGGTCATTAGAGCCAGATCAATAATGCTAACGAACAGACAGTTGCAACAGCAAGTGTGACAGACCATTTAGATGAGCTCCACTTTGAAACTATTAGATCAGCACAGAGACGCTCCCATGGGAAGAACTGTTTGTAGGGAGATTTTATGTTGGTTTATTCATGCATTTATTTATTTTTAGAATTTGAGGGTATGAGATAGAAAGCATTAGTGTGCTTTTTTTAATTCTAGCCACACTGCTGATTACACCTAATGCATGTGGTTAATACTGTTACAACTGCCAAATGAATAAAGTAAATGTACCTTCCTCCAAAAGTTAATCTAATGTTGTTTTTAAAGTGGCCTTAATGTACATCTGTGTCAGTTAGAGTTTTTACCCTTAGATGGCAGTCATGGGTTGTACTTGACACTGCATGACTGATGAGATGACTTGTTTTATATGACTTCCAATTTCCTTCTGAAAAAGACACTAGTTTGATTAAGTGGCTATCATAAAAGACAAGTTTTGGAAATGTTAGATCTATCGCTGAAAACAATAAAAAACATTATGTTTTTATGGCCTCATATAAATGCATGATATCTGGTTGGGCGGTCAGGTGAAGTGCTGACTATGTTTAAAGTACATTCCCCAGGGCACAAAATATAGCACACTTTAGTGAGCATTTATGTATTATTCGGCTTCAAGAAATGTATTGATTATTCTTTCCAATGTCCTGCCTCTACACACAGCACTTTATGCCCTCATTCACAGGTTGCGTGTGGATTTTCTGTTGTGTCAGCTTGAAGAAATAATAAGGAATGCTTGCATGAACGGAGATGTAACTGTAATTACTTGCCACTTAATTAATAGCATTCTGTTCTCAATCTGCATAAGCTAATCTACTCATGCAATACTTTCATCAGAACTGGACTTTCATTAGAAACCACTTATTTTTACAGTGTATAAGATGCAGATGCATGAGGATTTTTTAATATATATATAATTAAACTCAGCATGAAATTGCAACCCATTTTACTTCTAATCTAAGATTGACTAACATTATCCATCGTGCATTGATTGGACCCAGAAAAATGGGCTTAGTAGATGTCCTTTGAGCTCAACTGAGGGTGTTCTGCTGACATCCTCCCTTGGCCGGAGAAAATGTGGACTCCCCAATGTTGGGACATCAGAGCTTGTTGGCATGATAAAAGCTTCCTAGTTTGCTAGTATACACAGTGACAGTGAGTAGTGAACGACTTGCCAGGCGTGGGGAGCGAAAGTTTGGCTTCCTCTCAGAAATGTGCTGTGGACACCAAATCTTCTGCCATCTGTTACCGTTGTCACCAGTACTAGATGTTTTTATGTAAACATCATTATTCCTTTCAAATTCTAAGTACACGTTTAATGTCCCCACATCCATTTCAGACTAATAGCTACCATAAAAATAGAGGTGGTAAACTAGAAGGCCGCATTGTGGTTTAAAGGCAAAATATGTAAGATATTTGGATTAAAATATCAAAAAACACTAGAACAATGTTATATATTTTGATGACTTGTGTACTTACATTACCCTTACATCATGTCAAACAACAGAGACGGTTTTTGTGAGAACCAGGATACATTCATCGGCAGAGAACGAATGATTGTTATACAGCCCAACACAGTTAGTCTTATTGTTTAATACTTTTTTCTTGATTTACCGCGAGTACCATGTTTTACCATGCCTAATATTGATCTAGCTTACTGCAGTGTGCATCAAGTGTCTCATAGTAGCCACCTAGCAAACGCATAGCATTATAACATAGCTTAAAACACACTCAAATCTATTGAATATGATGAAACAGCGCTGCGTTACCCCACAGGCTTCGGACATCTGAGGTATAATAAAAGCTCCGTTGCTCTCGAGCCGCATGTTGCGCTTGTCTCTCATTAGCAATCGCTCCAGCGGCCTCGTTCAGCCCCACCCTGCTTCATACTACAGTAATGTAATAAAGCTTTAATACATTCACTCATCCATGAATATGATTTCTGCCTGAGTCCTGTCGGATTCTTTTCCACCGGCTGTATAGGTGAAGACGACAACTCCCATGATTCATGAAATCAAGGTGTCATCAAGCTACGCCTTTGTTTTGAATAAGCGGTCTCTAGATGCAAAAATTACATATTGTGCCTTTTAAAGTTCATGGCCTTTCCATTAACTATGGCTAATAAACATGTATATCTAATAGTCAGTGTATGGCTCTACCCAACTAATTAAAATCCAAACATGTCACATTTGTTCGTTTCATGTTTCCAGTGTTCTTTTATTTTAAATTTATCAGTCGTGTTTTCTGTTTTTGTCATGTGATTCTCTTTTCCCTTCATGTGATCCTGTCATGTGATCTTGTCATGTGGTTCCTCCTTCTTCCTCGGCTGCTCCCAATATCTACTATTTACCCGAAAAACGATGGGTGTTTCTCAAACGCAAGGCTGAGTCCTATGAATGCCGCATATTTCGGCTGCCACGTCATCAAAAGTCGCTGAAGGCCATCTCAGTTTAAAGGATCCTTGGAAGGCAGCCTTCCTTTGGCGTTCTTTAGTCGGCCTGTTTTGAAGGATATACCGGATGTATCCTTTGCGGCCTTAAATCACCCACAAGACGTCTGTTGTCTCCCAGTGGCTTACATTATTGTCAGTTTAGTGTTAGTGATTAATTTACAACAAAACAAAAGAAAACATCTGCTTTCATGTCCAAAAACATTATTTTTGTCTTACATTTCATAATAAACTCAGACAAGCTTAGTACTGACTCATTTTCCATCAGTTTATTTTCTTGAATTGGAATGTGTGCAAAGGATTGTGGGTGATTTAAGGCCGCGAAGGATACATCCGATGCATCCTTCAAAACAGGCCGAATGTAGGATGCAAAACAAAGGCTGCCTTCCAAGGATCCTTCAAATTGAGATTGCCTTCAGACTTTTGATGATGTGGCAGTCGAGATATGCAGCCTTCATAGGATGCAGCCTTGCGTTTGAGAAGCATGCCTCTTCTTGTTACATTGTAATCAGTTCCATATTTTCATTGTTCTTGTTTGATTAGTTCTACTTTGTCATTGTTTGTTGTTGTCAAGTGATTCCCCATGTTCATGCATTTAAGCACGCATGGTTGCCATTTTGCCTTGTCGTGTAGTGGTTGTGTCAACCTGCTGCTGTAGAAGTCTCATATTTCTCAAGTCGAGTCATAGTCAAGTCAAGTCATCGTCTTGTTTTTTTTTTTTTGTATTTGTTTTGCTCTTAACAAACTGCACTTGGGGTCGTGCAACTCGCCTACAGTGGATTTTGTGACACAATGTATATTACTGATAAAAATACAACTATTCAAATAAAATGTGCCACACCAGGACTGTTGCAGTATGTAATTTTACTCTTTTCTCTAAATATAAAAAATTAACTCTTTTTACTTATAACATTTTACTGTACAAGTGCACATTTAGTCTTGATTGATGCAAAAGATTATTCATATTTTTCCCCAAAAAACTATTTTTTTGAGTAAAATGACATGCATTGTTTTGGTAAATGTAGTTTTTTCCATTTTATAAGGTAACATTCAAAAGTGTTTCACAGTGTAGCTGTGAGCATTTGCATTTCATCAAAGTGCATCACAGCATAGGCAGTACCAGCAGACACAGTGATTCTTTTGAATGCAATTTTCATTTGCTTCTGAGAAATGATAGCTATTGCATTGATTACAGTCCTTCCAAACTGGTGTGACTGATACAGTATCATTATAGACCAATAAGGACATTTCAAACATAAAGTTACAGAAGCACTATTTTCCACAAGCTCCGCTGACTGCCTTTAAAGGAGATTTTAACGGTGTCTGACAGGAACCCTGCGCTGAGGTTGGCATTTGCCTCATAGTCTTCCTGTTTACCTTGATAACTGTCGTTCTGTGGTGTAAACGTGTGAGAAAATATGTCTGAGTAAATGTGTAAGACTTTCTGTGCCCATCTAAGACTGTTTTTGTGCATAGTAATAGTCAGCAAGTGACAGTACATCTCGACAAAACAGACGGCGAGCGCTCCTGCTACCCACTATCTGAAGTATGAAACTGAGAAACCTCAAGCAAAGTGTCTGCCGTGGACTGAAACGTCTTTCTCATTGTTCAGTGAATGAGTAAAAATGTCGTTGAAACCTCAGTATGATGAGTCAACCGATTTAGTGTAGTTTCCTAAACAGTGACCTCTATTCTCTACAATTCACTTTGCAAATGGAATACATGACTAAGAATGATAACTGACAAATTGACAGTTGTAAGCAAATGCAGTAGGTTACATTTAGTGACAGGTTGAAAAGCGTGACTTGTCTTGACTGCTTCTCCACAATGAGAATTACTTTTTCTGTAAAGCCAAACTTAATATATGAACCTAATAAGTTAATGTCATTTTAATGTTTGTTATTTAACACAATTATTTTAATGGGACCAATCCTGTCTCCAAATATGACCTTGGACTGAAAAGTTGGCAGTAAAATGTAAATTGAAACTTTTGTGGTATATCTTTTTAAATGCACTTTTGCAGGGTTTTATCTTTTTAAACATTTTTTAACACATACAACTCATTAACATATCATTATAATATCATTACCATAAGATCACACCATAATAAATGGGCATGAGATTCATTTTGAAGTAATGATTTAAAAGTATAATGGAGACAAGCATTTTTTGGGTTATTCAAAGTGTGAGTATTTTTGGGGTTGAGGTGAGGAACACACACACACACACACACACACACATACTCACTCATTTGGCAGCTGACTATGACCTCTTCTGCCCCACAGCCTAACAGATTGAACCACACACACACCCTGGCACATACATTCAAGTGTTTTTTTGCTCCAGTTGCCTTCTTTAATGACTTCAGCATGGGCCTGCCAATATTTTTTATTTTAGGAATGGTTCTGAATCTTGCTCACAGCAGTGAATTGCAAGGTAGGTTCATATCCTCTCAGGTCTTAATTATTTTTTATTTATTTATTTTTTGGCTTAATTTGAGCATCTTGAATCAGATTATGCTGCTGTATTTTCTGGCCCTTCTGAAGGGCTTGCATATTTTATGGTAGGATATAGATAGATAGATGAATGGTTAGATAGATAGATAGATAGATAGATAGATAGATAGATAGATAGATAGATAGATAGATAGATAGATAGATAGATAGATAGATAGATAGATAGATAGATAGATAGATAGATAGATAGATAGATAGATAGATAGATAGATAGATAGATAGATAGATAGATAGATAGATAGATAGATAGATAGATAGATAGAAGGTAAATTAGAAGGATTTGGGTAAACGTGAACACAACCTGTGGATTCCATTTGAATCAGAATCACTTTGTTCACACTGAGAAGACATTTCCTGAAAAAAACAAAACAAGGAGGGAATGACCATTTTCTGCAATTGTGCACAAAAATATTGTTGTTATTTATTTAAATGAACATGTTATTTGACTTGTTGCTATTGTTATTTTGAGCTGTGGCTGTTACTGCAGCATAATTTTGAGTATGTGATGCTTATCATAATGATATTATCTGTTGCTAATTGAGAAGACCTGCATGCAATGAATGAAGATTCTTTCACAAATTCTGCTTCGGGCATTTCCTCTGTCCTTCGGCAGACATCCTTATTTGGGAAGAAACTTTTAACCACATGTCCCTTTCCTTCTGAAACCAATAAATGCTGGGGCATGGAAACAATAAATTCTGGCTTGTATTTATTTGGAAGTACTGATGAAATTAGATCCCTAGAAAGATTAAGTTCTTTAAAAAAGAAAAATGTGGTTTAAATTGTTCAGTAGATGTACAGTAGCAAGGCAAGATGCATCTTTTTTTTCTTCAGAAAATAAAGTGAATAAAACCTAAAAATGCCTATTGCAACTGTTTTTTTTCTCTTTGTCTTTGTCTTGCTGGTGTCGAGATTTGTAACTGCATCAAATCAGTGGTGATGACGCACTCAGAAGCTGTGATTTTAAACACAGAATTGTTTGCATGTAATCAGTTAAATGACGATGAATCAGGTACAGTGGTATGTGTGTGGTTTACAGCAGCACGCAACATGTGTGTAAAAGAGCTGTGTTGGAAAGTCGTGTCACATGACCAAAACCATCTGCTTCCTCTAGTGCAAAGCAACTCAATTTCCATCCCAGACTCTATGCACGCTGCATGTGATGTCTTTTTTTTTAATATCAGGGCCTTATTCTTTGAACATTGTAAGCATATGCATTTTTAAGATAAGTTTAGCTTTTCTGAACAGTGCATGTGAATGGTCCTTATAGTTCATCCAGAATTTCAATTCTGTTATCTATTTACCCTCATGTCATTTCAAATCGACTTACTTCCTTCATTGGAACACAAAAGGAGATATTTGAATAATGTGCTGGCTGCTCTTTTCCATCACAATGAATGGAGATTGTCTGCAAAAAGGATACAGAATCACCACAAATAGTAGTCGAAATGACCTAAAGTTCAGTATAACTTAAAGGGGTACTTCAGTGCTGGGAAGATGAATCTGTATTTAAACTGGGTCATTAATGTAGTAGAAATGTGAAATTATTTTTGAATTTGGTGCCTTCTAGACTGAGAAAACACAGAAAATGTATTTTTGTCTCATGGGGATGAAAGACAACAATTCCCAGAACGCACTGCTTCACTGCCCTACTCTAGCCACGGCTAGTCGGCTGCTGGATTACTGGATCACTTGCCTACCACATTCATTTTCAGAAAATCAGTTCAGTTAGAGACACTACAATTAAAAACTGAACGTGTCTGTTCGATATAATGCGAGTCAGCCGATTGAGCGTCACGGCACAAACGCAGCAGGATCGGATTACATTCATCACATGAACTGAGGTAATCGCGGGATTCGCGGCTGCGGCTGCATTCACAACGCGTGATCAGTCTGGCGCGTGTTCAGTTCATGTCTTTGGAAGCTTAACTTTCATAGGAAGTTCATTTTAAAAGTTAAAACACTCACTTTGCTCTCCACCACTCCATTTACATGAATCTCCGCAACTCCGCGAGCCGAGTGCTGTGAGTGCGATGTTTAAAACATGTGGAAGCAGCGCCCCCTGCTGGCTGTAGTCTTCAGCCTCTGGCCAAAAACTCCTCCGATGACGCAAAATGACGATATTTACGTCATCGGAGGAATTTTTCCAGAAATAAAATACATAATTATCTCGTCTCAGGGTCATATGAGGGGGGAAAGTACGATAATTTGAATATACTCCCGGGTTTCTACTGATACAAAGCTTAATGCTAATCGCTGAAGTAACCCTTTAAGAAGACTTGCAGTATCACACAAAAGTCGCATGCATGTACTATACTTATCTATTCATTTTATGGTGCTTTTTGTTATTTTGGAGCTTGAAAGTCTCATTAACTTCCAATATGGCAAATGTCTTATTTTGCCTTCTACATTTAAAGAAAAGGGTAAATAAATAATGACAGAATTTTCTGGGTGAACTATCCTTTTAAGAATGCTGTTTCTTAATTTACTCTGGGTTACATAATATATGCCCTTCAGGATTCATTTCACAAAATGTTAGGGAGTGTTAAATGGACATGTCAAGAAATCCTTTTGTTGGCCGCCCTCTCACGAATTAAGAAATCTGTCAATGTTTATTAAGAGTGCCAAGTGCTGACACTTCCCCGACTGTGCTTTATATATGTGGGGTTAGCAGGGGACATGGTGGACGTAAACAACAACATAAAATTAGTTGTTGCCATAATGATTACTGTTATGGATTATGTAATTAAATCTTTGAGTAATATTCATTCCCCTCTTTTTTATATATAGATTCAGAGCCCAGAGACTTGGTTCTCAACCAAACAGTGACAGGGATTTTGGGGGAGGAGGTCTATCTGCATTGTCTGTACACTGGACAAAATAATGTCCTGTTCTCCTCCTGGAACCGGCTGGATTCTTCAAAGAGGTCAAAGAAAATGGCAGGCTACAATCAGCTCATACCTTTCACCAAAGAAAACTTTGACATCCCCGCATCCCTTACAAACCTTACTGTAAAGATGAACGTGACGAGTCTCGATCAGGAGGGAGAGTATACATGTGTCTTTAATACTGATGAGGATGAAGCAAAGGACACCATGTTTCTCAGAGTTATTGGTGAGTATAAATATTGAAGGGTGCTACATAATCAGTGCATTTAGGCCACAGATTTTAAGTAGCGTTCGGGAATAGTTCACCAAAAGTGAAATTCAAATCATTTAGTCACTCTCATCTCATACTGAACCTAATTTTCTTCCACTGTGGAACACACAAGAAAAGTTATTACGCAAAATGGTGTGTATGCTCTTTACCAAGAAATGGAAGTGAGCTGTTAATTTTCAAATAGTAAAATGCACCGACCAGGCATAACATTATGACCTCCTTACTAATATTGTGTTGGTCCCCCTTTTGCTGCCAAAACAGCCCTGACCCATCGAGGCATGGACTCCACTAGATCCCTGAAGGTGTGCTTTGGTATCTGGCACCAAGATGTTAGCAGCAGATCCTTTAAAACCTTGTGAGGTGGGGCCTCCATGGATCGGAATTGTTCAGCACATCCCACAGATGCTCGGTTGGATTGAGATCTGGGGAATTTGGAGACAAGTCAACACCTCAAACTTCTTGTTGTGCTCATCAAACAATCCCTGAACCATGTTTGCCCAGTTCTGATGCTCACGTGCCCACTGTTGGCACTTTTGGGGGTGGACAGGGGTCAGCATGGGTACCCTGACTGGTCTGTGGCTTTGCAGCCTCATCCGCAAAAAACTGTGGTGCACTGTGTATTCTGACACCTTTCTATCAGAACCAGCATTGAGCCATTGCAACTTCTTGAGCCATTTGAGTTATAGTAGCTCGTCTGTTTGATCGGACCACATGGAATCATTGCTGTTTGATGCCCATGCTGACCCCTGCTTCCGGTCCCCACTGTCACCAGTTCACTTTTGACCACTGCAGACCGGGAACACCCCACAAGATCTGGAGTTTTGGAGATGCTCTGACCCAGTCGGCTAGCCATCACAATTTGGCCCTTGTCAAACTCCCTCAAATCCTTACGCTCACCCATCCTGCTTCTAACACTTTAACTTTGAGGACAAAATATTCACTTGCTTCCTAATATATCCCACCCATTAACAGGTGCCGTGATGAAGAGATAATCAGTGTTATTCAATTAACTGGTCATAATATTATGCCTGATGGGTGTATGTCACCCTAAGACATGTCATGTCAGCTTTGACATGAAACATCATTGGTTCCTATAAGGCACAAGTCAAATGGTTTACTTACATGGTTCTTGTTTGGTCTAACCCAAGTACCCAACTTTTTTTTTTCCCAGTTTATTATAGAAAAAAAGGTCCCACAGGTTTGAAATTACATGAAGGGTGAATAAATGAAGACATTTTTAATGTTTACAGGTGATCTATTAATTTTATTTTGAGATCACATAATACTGCAAAACTCATCAGTATCTATGTTTTGTCTCTAAGCTCGGCCTGATATTGACATAAATGTGAAGAAGGAAGTTGTGAACAGGACCCTCTACCATGCTGTCACTTGCTCTGCCTCCAGTGCCAAGCCTAAGGCTGAGATTGGATGGGAGATCTCTGGTGCCCTTCCAAAAGATGACATCTTCTCTGTGAACATGACTAATACAGTTCATCCCAATGGCACACACAGCTCAATCAGTGAACTGCGCTTTCCCCTAATTATGAATAACGAGAGCACTGTTACCTGTGTGGTCAAGCATCCAGCTTTTACTGAACCTGAAAGAGCCAACATTGAGGTGGACACATTTGGTAAGTTCAGCTTTGATGCAGGTAATTAAAAGAGATACTGCTATTAGAAAAAGTCAGAGAGTCAGACTCTGACTCATAAAATACTTTTCTGTTCTTGTGCATCGTATGATCAATACGTTATGACAACATATGCTTTTACATTAACTCATCAAAATAAGTTAAGCAATTTTCAACTTTTCTTATAATTTATACATGATTCAACTATTTTAGTCAGTTTAATGTAATTTATGTTGACAATGCTTAAACATCCAAGTTGATTGGCAGCAAAAATGTTTATGGTGTGTATGTGTGTGTTTGTTCAATATGAAACCTAAAGGGTAGAACTGAGAAATCAAGTTGGTATTCTACTACTGTCTGCTCCTTGCACCAGAGTTGCATGTGTTTCCTGTGGTATCTTCATATTTGCAGCAGCTGTCTGACCACAGACGTCTCATACTCTGAAGCTACAGCATAGAGGTGCTTCTGATAGAAAAACTTAGGCAAAGAAGAATGAATGTTTTTTTTTTTACAGTTCATTACAGAACACACACACACACATATATATCTGCTAGTCTGCTAACCACACTTATGAATACTGGTGAACTCAGCAAGAACTGTTCTCAGAGTTAGCATTTTTAGCGTGTTTTAGCAAGCACTTCACTTCAATTTACATAATCATCTCTTTATAAAATTTTGTTTACCTCCTGTCTTATGTTTGCAGTAATAACGCAATTAATTGCAGTAGATTTTGGCCTATTGTACATATAAAGTAGCATTTACATAAAGCAGTAGTGTTTGGTGCCTGTAATTTAGAAATTTAGTGCCTGGCAAAATGAGATTTCATGTGGTTAGGGAATGGGGTTTTGCACTGAAATACTGCGCGCAAAAGTGCAGTTACTTTTTAGTGAATTCACCTTTTGTTATTTGTTGAAACGACATCTAAACCAACTGTCCTTGTTGGAGCTATAGTTAGCATCTCCAACAGCTTGGTAAACAGACGGAACAGCTGATAAAACTCAGTTCAACTCAAATGTCAGCTTGTTTAACCTTAAGATCATGCTAACAGATACGCTTCTCTGTTTTTTTAAAAAAAAGAATAGTCTCTTAGAGGGTTTTTCATGAAGTTCCCCTGTTCTTATTGGCACGTTTTCCTTTTTAACAGTTTCTCCTATTATGAGCATGGAGACCGTCCTGGTCCAAAAAGGAGGAGAAGACTTTCAAGACGTCATCTGCACGGCTACAGGGGGGAGGCCACATCCAAATATCACATGGAGACTGCCTGAATTCAAAAACACACCACCTTTACTGATTAATTACTCCAAACCAGATTCAGTTATCAGTTCTTACCGGTTCCCATCAGATCCTTATGAAGGAGAAAATATCTCGTGTGTTTTTGGGTACATGTTTTTTCCTTTCATAAAAAGGACTATCACTTTGCCAATTTACTGTGAGTACCAGCACTATTTAACTAAACAGATACACATACGTAGAACGTTTGAAGCGCTCTCTAATTTGTAAAACTTTTGTTCCCTCTAGATCTTTCCTCACTTCAGCTGAAGGATGTTGATTATGCCATTAACAGTGAGAATCAGACCTCACTGGCGTTTGAGGAGGGGGACATGGACATTACAATCAGGATGGATGTTTTGGGCAATGTACCAAGCTTTAAAATGAACTGTTCAAGGTAAGATGCATTTATTTAATTGCCTTATTATGACCATATAATGATAATAATAAAAAGCACTGATGCAACACAATGATTCATCCACATTATAAAAACATTAGATTCTAGTATATTTGCTACAGCATAAAGACACTGAGACAAGTTGTGAAATGCTTGCTCTGCACTTTTGTTTCATTTAATCAAGGGCAGGCCAACCACTGCCCGAGGATGTGGATGTGGTTAGCAGTGATATCTTTATCAGAGGACCTGTAGATCTGCACCTTGCCGGACAGTATCTCTGTCAGGCCTCTTACCGTAGACACCAGGTTTCCTTGCAATTCACAATTGAAGTAAATTCAAAAGTTATATTGCCAGGTATTGTATTTGCATTATTGTCATATTTTATCATCAAACTGTATTCACATTCTACACTCTATTTACATTTCAAACTTTTTTTTTGTTTTTAGTGACATTTCCCCCAAACATCAGTGTGAATTTAGTGCAGAATTCAGATTACATTCACATTGAGTGTTTGGCCTTCAATGCTGTTCCCACTGCAAATGTGTCCTGGATCATTTCACAAGAGATGAATAGTACAATTCAGTCTAATATCACATCCTATAATGGATCACATTCTGTCAAAAGTGTGTTGACTGTGCCCAACTGTATGGCACGTGAATATGTAGCTGAGTGTGTAGTCGACCACCCTGCTTTCATGGAAAAGGAGAGGCGTCAGATTGCTCTTCCTGTGTGTGGTAAGAAACTGATGGCTATAATCATCATGAACAATGACTCTTTATTCTCTAAATTAGTTCTAGATTTTTAAATATGTAACAGGGTTGTGCACCATTCTGAACCTAATTGGGTGAATTCCTTTTAAATAGATGGATGGATGGATGGATGGATGGATGGATGGATGGATGGATGGATGGATGGATGAAGCAATGGATGGATGGACAGAATAATAGATAGATGAATGGATGGATGGATGGATGGATGGATGGATGGATGGATGGATGGATGGATGGATGGATGGATGGATGGATGGATGGATGGATGGATGGATGGATGGATGGATGGATGGATGGATGGACGAAACAATGGATGGATGGACAAAACGATAGATAGATGGATGGATGGACAGAACGATGGATGGATGGTTGAAACAATGAATGAATGGCTGTATGGTATCTATGATTAATAGAATGGATGGATGGACAGAACGATGGATGGATGGATGGATAGATGGCTGTATGGTATCTATGATTAATTGGATGGATGGACAGAACGATAGATGGATGGATGGATGAACAGAACGATAGATGGATAGATGGATGGAAGGATGGATAGATAGATGGGTAGACAGACAGACAGATCGACAGACAGACTATGTTTTATAATAGCTATCTATCAAACATTCTGACATGTATTTTTTCTTTTTTGGTCATTTTTACAGCACCACCAAATATAACCCTGCAGTCTAGTATTAAATGGGACAGTGGCGTTGCATACACATGGCTGGTGTGTTCCGTGCAGAGCCAGACTCCAGCAGCGGCCATCACCTGGGCTGTAGACTGCAATGGCACTGACATTGGTACTAGTGAGTTTGTGATGAGTCAGCCTGACTTTCAGCAGAGTCACATGGCTGCCGCTCAGAGTGTGGCACGTATTCCTATTTACTCGCATGACGGATGCAATGTGACCTGTGCGGTTGAGCTTCAAGGGTTAAAGAAACCAGAGAACAAGACCAGTGACCTCCCACGTTCAGGTAAGTTTTATTATTACATTAACCCCCAAACCCCACTTGAGCCACACTTTAAAGTGTGTTCATTTGATTGCATTAGGTAACTAAATGTCAAACCATTCATACATTTTAAATGTGACCTAATTTTCACTGTATGTATATCACTCTGAATATCTGTATATGCTGTGCTTCTTATTGCTTAATATAAAAATAAAAAAATCTGCATTCAGCAAAAGTTAAACATAATCAACAGCAGTTGTGGCATAATGTTGATTACCACTAAAATGTATTGAGACTTGTTGCTCCAAAAAATATGGGTTTACAATAAGGCATTACTGTATACAATGGAAGTAAATGGGGAAATCTACAGGTCCTTCTCAAAAAGTTAGCATATTGTGATAAAAGTTCATTATTTTCCATAATGTAATGATAAAAATTAAACTTTCATATATGTTAGATTAATTGCACACCAACTGAATATTTCAGGTCTTTTATTGTTTTAATACTGATGATTTTGGCATACAGCTCATGAAAACCCAAAATTCCTATCTCAAAAAAATAGCATATCATGAAAAGGTTCTCTAAACGAGCTGTTAACCTAATCATCGGAATCAACTAATTAACTCTAAACACCTGCAAAAGATTCCTGAGGCTTTTAAAAACTCCCAGCCTGGTTCATTACTCAAAACCGCAATCATGGGTAAGACTGCCGACCTGACTGCTGTCCAGAAGGCCATCATTGACACCCTCAAGCGAGAGGGTAAGACACAGAAAGAAATTTCTGAACGAATAGGCTGTTCCCAGAGTGCTGTATCAAGGCACCTCAGTGGGAAGTCTGTGGGAAGGAAAAAGTGTGGCAAAAAACACTGCACAACAAAAGAGGTGACCGGACCCTGAGGAAGATTGTGGAGAAGGACCGATTCCAGACCTTGGGGGACCTGCGCGGAAGCAGTGAACTGAGTCTGGAGTAGAAACATCCAGAGCCACCGTGCACAGGCGTGTGCAGGAAATGGGCTACAGGTGCCGCATTCCCCAGGTCAAGCCACTTTTGAACCAGAAACAGCGGCAGAAGCGCCTGACCTGGCCTACAGAGAAGCAGCACTGGACTGTTGCTCAGTGGTCCAAAGTACTTTTTTCGGATGAAAGCAAATTTTGCATGTCATTCGGAAATCAAGGTGCCAGAGTCTGGAGGAAGACTGGGGAGAAGGAAGTGCCAAAATGCCTGAAGTCCAGTGTCAAGTACCCACAGTCAGTGATGGTCTGGGGTGCCATGTCAGCTGCTGGTGTTGGTCCACTGTGTTTTATCAAGGGCAGGGTCAATGCAGCTAGCTATCAGGAGATTTTGGAGCACTTCATGCTTCCATCTGCTGAAAAGCTTTATGGAGATGAAGATTTCGTTTTTCGGCACGACCTGGCACCTGCTCACAGTGCCAAAACCACTGGTAAATGGTTTACTGACCATGGTATTACTGTGCTCAATTGGCCTGCCAACTCTCCTGACCTGAACCCCATAGAGAATCTGTGGGATATTGTGAAGAGAAAGTTGAGAGACGCAAGACCCAACACTCTGGATGAGCTTAAGGCCGCTATCGAAGCATCCTGGGCCTCCATAACACCTCAGCAGTGCCACAGGCTGATTGCCTCCATGCCACGCCGCATTGAAGCAGTCATTTCTACAAACGGATCCCCGACCAAGTATTGAGTGCATAACTGAACATAATTATTTGAAGGTTGACTTTTTTGTATTAAAAACACTTTTCTTTTACTGGTCGGATGAAATATGCTAATTTTTTGAGAAATTAGAAATACATTTTTGAATTTGGGGTTCATGAGCTGTATGCCAAAATCATCAGTATTAAAACAATAAAAGACCTGAAATATTTCAGTTGGTGTGCAATGAATCTAAAATATATGAAAGTTTAATTTTTATCATTAGATTATGGAAAATAATGAACTTTTATCACAATATGCTAATTTTTTTAGAAGGATCTGTATAAATGTTAAAATACTCTGTAAAAATGTTAACAGTATAGACACATGACTATATATGTCTTTATGTATCTCAAACCCGGGATATGTCTCTAGTTGCAATGTAACAGAAGGGCCAACAGATCTTGTCTCTAGTATTGTGGTGTACATCTGAGTGAAACAGTTTTTCAAAAAAGAAAAAAATTTAGGGCAGAGCTTGGTTGAAATATATATAAGCATTAAATGTTAATTTTAAGATCAATAACATGCATTTAGAAAATAGATGGGTGAAACTCCATTTCATTCCCTTTTTAAAGGCCTATTGACACTGCATCAACATATGCCGACCAACACGGACAGTCATCAGATTACAATACATCATGACTCAGACATTCCATAACTGACAAATGCCAATTAGACATGTTTAACCTGTGAAAGCAAGCACTGACCAACACCAACAGATGGCGAATGGGGTAACACTGATCCAACAAAACCTGATGAATGTCTGTTGCCATTGGTCGGCGTCTGACAGTGCAATGTGAATTGGCCTTAAGATGATATAATAGAGAAGCACTGGCCGATACATCATGTAATGAAAACCTATTTGCTATTAGGTCCGTCTGCAAGCCGCGTGTTTGTGGGTGAAGAGAGATACACTCATATTTGGCATGCTGTGTGCGAGTACAGCGGTGATGGGGTGAAACCCAACATCTCCTGGGTCCTTCCTGATAAAGACACCATAATTCCGGCAACTACTGAGTCCAAGTGCGATGGAATTAAAGTAGAAGTCAATTCAACTTTTGAATTTCAACTCAGTCAGTATGAGGGGAAGGAGTTGATATGTCTTATCCAGAACAAGCTTGACAGGGATGAGAGACGGACGATACGTGTTCCAAAATACTGTAAGCATTTCTCAACTTTAAACAAAAATGGTGATTGGCATGATTTCTGGCTGTTCATTCAGTTAACGTATTTTATTTGCTGAATGCAATCTGCTGTTTCTTTCAATCAGCTATCTCATCTATTGAGGTTGTAAACAAAACCACATTTGATCGTAGAAGTCATGGCCCGCGATTAGAATTGCAAGAAAACCTCTCTAATCAGAAGATACTTCTCAGAGCCCATGGCAATGCACCATCATACAAGACAACATGTTACAGGTATGAATCATGCATGCTTAAATAAAGTTCAATATACTTAAGAATGCAAAGTAAGAGCCCATCAACAAACAGGAAAAAACATCATGAGTGTCACGGCCTAAGGTGCTGTTCCATAGCACTCTCTCTTAAAACCTAAATGTGGCACGTTGATTGTTTTTATGTCAGACACCCAGAAAGATCAATAGAGAAGAGAATGGCTATAAAATTTTAACAATAATGTTTTACTGCATCAGACTGTGAAGTTCTAGAGTATTCATTTAGCTTGACATAGATAATAAATGTGGGGCCTTTACTACTCTTATTACAGAGCAATGTTCCCTTAAGAGGGTTAGTTCACCCAAAAATGAAAATTCTGTCATTAATTACTTACCCTCATGTCGTTCGACATCCGTAAGACCTTTGTTCAACTTTGGAACACAAATGAAGATATTTTTGTTGAAATCCAATAGCTCAGAAAGGCCTCCTTTGACAGTAATGACATTTCCTCTCTCAAGACCCTTAAAAGGTACTAAAGACATCGTTACAAAGTCCGTCTCAATACAGTGGTTCTACAATCATTTTATGAAGCGACGAGAATAGTTTTTGTGTGCAAAAAAACAACTAAATAACGACTTATATAGTGATGGGCCTATTTCAGAACACTGCTTCAGAAGCTTCGGAGCGTTATGAATCAGCGAATCGAATCAGCGGTTCGGATCGCCATAGTCACGTGATTTCAGCAGTTTGGCGGTTTGACCATAGACTGTATAAAAATACACGCAATCTGAATCATGAATCGATACACTGATTCATAACGCTCCAAAGCTTTGTGAAGCCGTGTTTTGAAATCGGCCCATAACTATATAAACCGTTATTTAGTTTTCGTTGCTCCATAAAATGATTGTAGAACCACTGTAGTGAGATGGACTTTGTAACAACGTCTTTAGCACCTTTTATGGGTCTTGAGAGAGGAAATGACATTACTGTCAATGGAGGCCTTTCTGAGCCATCGGATTTCAACAGAAATATCTTCATTTGTGTTCCGAAGATGAACGGAGGTCTTACAGGTGTCGAACGGCATGAGTGTGAGGAATTAATGACAGAATTGTCCTTTTTGGGTAAACTTACCCTTTAAGTTGTCATTATTTACTCACCCTTATCTCATCCCAAACTAAGATTTTCTATGAAACCCAAAAGGAGATATTCAGCAGAAATTTCATGCTGCTCTTTTCCATACAATAAAAGTGAATGCTGACAAGCCACTACAGCGTCAATGTTAACTATAACCAAAACTACATGTACTACAAATAGTTTTTACTAGTTGAAATAAAGCTGAAATGTAATAAAATGTAAAAAATTTGAAAAAAGGTAAATTAGACATTTGACTGAAAACAGTGAATTACTAATATTGTAATAACAATAAAGTTAAATAAAAAAAGGTTGGAGCTTGACATCATGTGTCACATTCACTATCATTCTGTTCAGAAGAGCAATGCGAAGTCGTGAACGTTCCAAGAATGAAAGAAAGTCAAAGAAGTTTAAAATACTATGAGGGTGAATAAATGATTACAAAATTGTCCTTTAACTTTTTTGTATGTGCTAATGTCAGATATATTAACCAAAACTCTTCTCTATGTTCCATCTATCAGTTTCTATGGAAAAAAGTATTTTTTTGCACACACACACCAGTGGGTTTTTTTTTTTTTGAGCCATGCCTCTGAATTGTTTTTATCCCAGGGAGGACGGGTCAGCAGCACACACTGTTGGAATGGCATTAGTTTTTACACAACCAGTGTCTGAACTGGATGCAGGACTGTACATATGCAAAGTCTCGTACCACCACCACATGGCTAAAATTTTCATTCACGTGGATGTAACTAGTGAGGAGACTCAACACAGTGAGTTTTGCACATATCAGTCCTAGTCTAGATGATCAATATTGGTATTATATAGATATACTATTGCTTAGAACAATAGTGAGTGCTGTGAATTAACTCAGAATTCTGTTTAATTTCCCGCAGTGATATTCATCACCACCTGCTTCGCTACAGCCGCTGCATTCACACTCATCTTGATCATTATTTTGTGTGTCCTCTGGTGAGTAGATTCTCTTTCTAACAACCTTGACTACAATTAAGTTTTTTGGAGGATATAACCATACAGGTGAGATCAGTGGAGGCAAACAGGAAGCAAGGTAACTTACCTAGACCAATAACATGCGTAGTGTTCATAAACAGGATACATGGTGGCTTGTGCAAGCTGGCAGAAGAGAACCACATCTACCGCTACTCTGCTATTTACAAGACATAAACAGATTGTTCATGCCTCAGTGGTAGACTGATGATGTCAATTCAAATTGTGATGGCTTTTTTTGTTGTACAAAGAAACTGACCTATATAAATTAACATGTCTTATCCAATTATTTCTTTCTAGTAAAAGTGGGAAAAGTCACTCATCACAAAAGGTACTAAGAAGTATTATATGATTTGTTTGTCCAATAAGATATCAATGGCTCGTTTAAATCAAGTATTTATTTTATTTATTTTGAAAGAAAAACAGGAAAGAGCGTGAGTCTCTATCAGCTCTAATGCAGGACCCTCGCTGCCCAGAGAGGACGGTGCTTTCAGGCGAGGCTGGGCCGCACTATGCTGAGCTTGTGCACTATTCTATTGTTTTTGATGTTAAAAGCACTGTGTGACTCAACGGTTGGGTTTTATGGAGTTAATATATCAGTTTTTGCACATACTTGTGGAGTTTAGGCCAGCTTGAATGCATGCTTTCAAAAAGGGGGACAAACATAGAAAATCATGAATTTCCATATAAAATAAAATAATTGGTAATGAAAAGAGAAATTATATGGAAACTAAACAGGCTTTTGGACACCACTGTATTTTTACATTGCAATTGGCTTACATCAGTGTTCTTGGTATAATTGTTCTTACTCCTCAATTACGAATACCGATTAGGGATAAGTCACAGATTTAAGTAGCTTGTATTACGTTCAGCATTATGATTTACTATGATAATTAAGTAGCATTGTTTTCATGAGTATATTTGTAATAAATGTTTACTAACTTTTTAGATTGTTATTTTGATCTGATTTACGCATATACTTAAAATGTCTGGCTAGTGTCTTCTATCTGTTTTAATTCCAATTGGACTTGTATTGCACACAAACTGACTGAATCTGTAACGCTGTAGCACCCTCTGGTGATCGTGAGGTATATGGTGGGGGAATCAATACATCTGTAAAGGATCTTCTCATGAGCAACTGTCCAGTCTGATTTTTTACTAATATTTTACTCCCTTTTCCTGAATGACTGGTCTTCCTATGTGTTGTTGATGTTCTACTGTAAGGCTTTAGGTGAAATAATGTCACTGTGATACTTGTAAAAATAATAAAATACTTGACAAGTTTAAAAACATATTGAGTCTGTTTTTCAGGTAAATGCTTAATCCAATCATAAGCAAATATATAACCAATACAGTTTTCACAATGGACAATATTTTTTGAATAACACATTAAATCATTTTTTTAATGTATGTTCCTGTTACATTGATTTACAAAACTTACAAATACAAATGAAGAGATCTGACCCTTGAGTTCAATTGAATTATTGCTGTTAAAACTTTTCAAACCATATAGAAGCAAAAGATTTACTTTAAGTACATTTATCGTTTCTTGTATAGGCAAGGTTTCAGTTGAAGTCCGGCTTTCTTCGCATTCTCTGGTGCTTTTCCTGTCTTAGTGAATTCAAAAGAGTAGAAGTGGCTGTTTTCTGTGTCCTAAAGAAAAATAAGTGGAAATAACATTCATTATATAATAAATTAAAGCGACATTTTGACTATTACATTATGATTTGTTGCCATCTCCATTATTTTACTGAAAAGCTGAGAAAGTAGAACGTTAGTGTGGTTGTAAATATATTTCATTATTGATTTGCATACTTGCAGAACAGCACAATCATAATCTGCAACACTGCAAAGTTGGTCTGACTTTCCATCCCTAATAGACCTGCAACTAACAATCATTTAAGATAATTAAGGAGGAGATTATTCTAATGATTGGATAGATTTGAGACAGCAGCAAGTCTGCAGAAAGTGTTTTAATGAGTAGTTGGCGATGTAACTGTGTAAAGAAACACTACGTGCCTCAATGTTTTCACAAATTTGAATTTTTGTAGTATCGTTTATTGCACTTTGAAATAAGATTGTGGCACTTTTGGTCAATGCATAAGTAGTTTTCAGTTAAATTGAAAATGGTATGTAAACCACCAACTCCAAAATATCAAGTCTTCCAAATACTATTTGCCTCATGAAAAACATATGAAGCCAAGATTGATAGATCTAAAAACCCATTATTAACTTATCGCTTAAATGAAAGAAGAAAAAAACACACATTGATGCGTTGCTGCTAACAAGCCTTCATCAGGGAATGGGAAAATGAACATGCTACCCTGCATCCCAATGTTCATACTATCCATCCTACATAGTATGAGATTAGAAAAAGTGTGCCAAAGCATAGTATGTTGAAAAGAGTGTCAAAAGTCCAGATGGTCTACTATTTCCAGTGGGTTTTCGAAGTGTGGATCAGTGCACACTATAAAAGGTTAATATTGCCCACAACCCATTGCACTTTGGAGAAGAATTTGGTTCAGTGCTACAAACAGAAGTAAAAATGTACTAAAAAAAACCCACTAAGAATGATAACTATATTAGCTTCCATATCAACACACAAAAAAGTTCTGTTTATTCTAAGTGTGCACAGCAGTTTTGTCGTCTGTCGCTTTAAATGCTTGAGCTCTTTAAAGTAGGGTGGATTCGAATTGGCTGTCAATGTCGTTCCTTCTGCTGTCAATATCACTCCTCTGTTGTTTTAATGACAGTTGTGGTGTGGACTCAGCTATTCTTTTACATTTAGACTTTTAAAACTTTATCGTTATAGTTATCGTCCCTTTTTTGATTGAGCCTTAAGTGGACAAACATATGAGGACCAGGTACATATTTTGTACAAACACTGAAGTATTCTTTGACTGCATTTTCAAATCATATCAAGAGTTATATATACACACACACACACATTACAGTTCAAAATTTAGAATTATTAAGATTTTTTTAAAGACCTTTAATGCTTAACAAGGCTGCATTTATTTGATCAAAAAATATTGTGAAAAATTATAATATAAAATAATTTTCTACTTCAATATATTTTTGGAGAAATTATTCACATATGCTGATGTGCTGCTCAAGAAACATTTCTTATTATTATCAAGGTTGAAATCAGTTGTGCTGCTTAATTTCTTGTTTGTTTGATTTTTTTTGAGGATTTTTGACGAATACAAAGTTCAAAAGAACAGCTTTTATTTGAAACAGAACTCTTTTATAACATTGTAAATGTCGTTACTGTCCCTTTTGATCAATTTAATGCATCCTTGCTGAATAATTAAAAAAATCTTACTGACTCTAAACTTTGAACAGCGCTGGAATAAACAACACATTACCTTATTGACTATCTTGAAGCCCAGACTTGACAGTGAACCAATGAATGAACGCACGTTTTCAAATCTACTGGCCACTTCAGCAATTTTAAGAACACCCCTGTGTTGGAAAAGAGGAAAAGTCAAGACAATGGTTTTGGATTTTCAAAACAACATTTTAAAGGAATTTTTAATATAAATTATATGAGACGGTTACCCCATCACAAGGACTCGGTTTGCTTCTGCCAAAAAATCTCCCAGATTTGTCCCCATCAGAGAAAGACAGAAAACAGCAATATCTACTGTAGAATCACGCAGAGGGACCTGTGAAAAAGTAACAAACAGTGCTGCCTTTAGTATTTTGGCTGCATTACAAATCAAAGCTTTATTACTATAATAACTTACTTTTGCCATGTCACATGCAGTGGCAAGATCACAAACCGGAGCCAAATCGAAAGAGTGTACTTTATTCTTTACACTCCGTGCAATTTTGCAGTCTCCACAACCGAAGTCTGCGACAACTAAAGAAGCTGGCCTGGGGAAAAAAAGAAAAAAAAAGAAATTCATTGACATTTAGTGACATCCAAAAAGAAAAATGTTGTACTTTTGTAATCATGGAAGATCATTCTATGTATGACCACTGTGATGTAATTAAGTTTGCTCTGATGTTCTTATAACAATTCACTAATTAAACTGTAGTACAGAAAACTATAGTAGCTATGACAAAAATCATATAAATCTAAATAAGTAAATAAAATAAAGACCATGCAACATCCATGTGCTACAAATGTCTTGTGTGTTTAATGTGTATGTATATTTTCTATTCTTGGTTTAAATATTGTATAAATAATATTACTATTAAAAACTGTGTGTGTGTGTGTGTGTGTGTGTGTGTAATACATATATATATACACACAATACTACATAAAAGAATCAAAAAAAGGTATATTCTCTCACTTTAGACAAATATAAGAAATGATCGCATCAACAGGGTTTGTGGGCCAGTGCTGGACCTGAGTGGTGTAGCCCTTGTGGTAAACCGCGATGGCCTCTGGGTCCTGCTGAAACATGCGCTTTGCCTCACCACTGGTCGACGTGTAAAGCAGCTCATTGAGGTAGCGGAATCGAGCGGCTTCTAACTGCTTCACCATCTTCGTCCTTAAAGCAGTTGAGGGATCAGGAGCGATTTGCTCTTCATCACTCTTCAACTTCACTCTTGTACCTTTTGGTTCTTCTGGTTCCTCTGTGGCTTTATTACTGTCGTCAGTAAGACCCGACTTTAAAATACGACGCAATTTCTCTGCCTGTAACTGTGATTTCTTGTTCATTTTAGAAGGTTTCCCTTTTCCGCCCACTTCATGCGAGATGTGTCCGTTGCTAAGAGAGTGATCTATTCTAGAAGTTTTATCTGTTTTAAAGTCTTTGCCCTTTTCAACATTGTCGGTGGAAAAAGAAATTGCATTCTTTTCACAGGGCTTTTTCGTTTTTTTGGACTTTTGATTATGCACTTTCCTGGATCCGTTGATGTCCTGTGTTTTAACTAAGGGTTCTTTCTTTGCATTGCCATTATCGACAACTGTCATTTTTTTGGACTTTTGTTTCTGCACTTTTTTGGATCCGTTGATGTCCTGAGTTTGAACTAAGGGCTCCTTCTTTGCATTAGCATCATCGTCACCTGACGTTTTCGTAAGATATTTGTTCTTACACCGTCTTTTGTTCTTCATCTTGTTCTTCCACTGCTTTCTGCTTAGCTTTGTCTCTGCTTGACTTTCGTTTTCCTCCAACTGAGGTCCAACTCCTTTGTCATTCTTATCTTTTCCGGACTCTTGTGACACCTTAGAACCTGCAAACACAAATTAATGTGAAAAAGTAAGTAATCTTCAAGAGGGTGGTCGACAAATAAAATAGCTAGCACATGCTCTCTCACTTGTTCCTTTTACGGCCTTCTTCATTAGCTTCTGCTTCTTCTTCATAGGTGTTTCAGATGAATCTACTTCATCGTGCTTCTTTCCTTCATTATCAGCATTAGACTTTCTTTTACGCTTTTTGCACCTTTTCTTTTTTGTTGTCTGGACTGCAGGAGAGGTGTGTTTCTCCTCGTCACTATCCTCAAAAGATTTCTCAATTTCCCAGTTTGGAACTGACCCCAATGTTTGTAAGGTTCTCAAAAGACTTTTTTTACCCACAACCTTATCCTGTTGGGGTAAAAGTGCCAGGTGAAAATTTTAATTAAAGTGACATAACTCTATTAAATAAGGGACAGAAATCATAATACCTTGCAGGGGGCAGGAGACATTTTAACAGTGTGAGAAGATCCATCTGCTGATGGAGAATCAGTCCATTCCTCTTCAGCAAACATGATTGCAAATGCTGTTAATGTTGGATAAACAATGTAAACCGTGATAATAAGTTAAGCCCACTGTTGGAATAAATACGTTTTCACACCGCCCAAAACATTCAACCTATTCCACAACACAGTTCAGATTAATTTACGTTAACGCCATACTTACATCTCACTCCCTCTCTTACACGCGTAAAGCACCGACACGTGTTTTTGTGTACATCCGGGTTACCGTGACAACTTCCTTTCTAAACTGGGATGCTGCTCATGTGTTTAAATGCGCTCAATCTTTCACTAGTAAATTACACATGGTCCATTATATAGGCAAAGAATGAAATAATTCGGAAGCTGATAACTTCTAACATGAACTGATAAAGTTATTACCGTGTTTTTAACAGTTTCGTGCAATCTTTGGTTGCAGCGATGGAGACGTCCTAGTCTTTTCCACGAGTCGGTTCTTTTGAACAGTTCGTTTTAATGAACCAAAATAATAGCAGTGAACATCATTCTTTTCAAACTTAACGCGGCTGTTAATGTTAATGCTGTCGTGTTCCCCCATCATATTTTAAGCAGATTGTGTGTAGTCTCGAATCACGATCCTCAAAAAAATTGAGGTCTCCATGAAGTTATGATAAATTCACATTTGTTGCAGATTTTCCTCTAGATGGCGCCATTTGTTTTTATTTCACCCACGTTGATTCCATCGTGGTTTGGTTTATAACCTGCGGTTTCACAGACTAGGCTTAAAGGGATAACGTTAGTTCACCCAAAAATGAAAATTCTCATAATTTACTCACCCTATAATTGTTTCAAACCTGTATGAATTTCTTTCTTCTGATGAACACAAACAATATTTTGAAGAATGTTGGTAACCAAACAGTTGATGGGTTCATTGTATTAAAATACATAAAATATGTCTGCCATTGTATTGTCTCAAGCACACTGGTAATGTTTTTTCTAAGGCATTATAAATATACAAATGTCCTTATTGAACTAAGGGCTCCTCCTGCCTTAATCTAAGACTTTTCTGTGAAACCAGAGGCCTGTTGCATGAAGCTAGCTGAACAAACTCTGAGTTTCAGAGTAGGTTTAGAGTTGACAAATCCAGATAAATCCAACCTGGTTTAGATCAAGTTCAATGGTTTCTCAAAGCTTGGTATAAACTTTCTCTGTCAACTCAGGTTCAATCCGGAGTTTGCAATTAACACTGAAGCGCGTGCACCTGAAAGCGTGATGCGGCAAACAGCCAATCACAGTGTCTGTTCGATTCACTTCTCTTCTGAAGATTGAGAGATCGTTCTGAAAATGATCATGAAATTAAATGTGTTTAAAGCAGGAATAAACACTTCTGCTGCAGCGTCAATTTAAGAAGGCAGCTGAAAGAATGTGACTATATCAATGCATGATGTTAATCAAAGAAATATGCCTAATAATTATAGGTTCAAAAAGAGCTCAAATAAATACACGTTGTTTAAAAGAATTTTGAATGCATGTTTTATATTAATATTAATATTTGGCTACTTGTCAATATAATATAATTATATGAATATATTATGTGAATTAAAAGTAATTATAATTCATATATTATAAATATAATAAATAATTTGCACCAAAAGATGAGCAATTTTGTCTCTAAAGTTTTTTCACTATAAACTACTTTAATTTGAGAGATACAGGTGGTGTGAGTTTTACTTGCAGCTGATTGGTCCAGTTTGAGTTTGTGATCTCTAACCCAGAATAAAAGCGGCTCCAGAGCAGGTTAGCTGTGTAGTGTAAGTTACCATGGTGATTAACACTGCTAAAAACCAATCCACCTTCTTAAGCCCGAAAACAGAGTTTGCTCAAACTAATCTCAAACTTACCTGGGTAGCAACTGAAACCAGCTTTGTGCAACATAATCTGCTGTGTTTATTAGATTGTGACTACATCGACAATTTATTGTGAAACAAAATCTAAATCTGACAACATGCAGTGTCCCGAACCCAAACAAGTCGGTTCATTTTAGTAAATCAAAAACACAAGCGGTAACTAAATTAATCATATTTAAAATTTAAAATATTTTAATCATGTCTGAGTCTGACTCGAAAATAACCATCGTTGAAGTAAAAACTGGTTGTTCAAATGACAACAACGTGTGAGTTATAAATTTATGAGATTTTATGTAATTGATAATTAAGCCTTTTTTCATATGCAAATATTAAACCCCGGTTTCATAGACAAGAATTAAGTCTAGTCCAAGACTAAAATTTGAGCTGTTTTAACTGAAAGCAATTTGCACTTACAAAGTTGATATGTCATTAAGATATGTCATTTTTGTCTCAAGACAAAATGTTTTTATAATGTTTATAAAAGCTACAAATGCCATACTTGAACTAAGGCCTAATTCTGGTTTAGTCTAAGCCCTGTCTGTGCAACTTTCAGCCCTTGACAACGAATCGGCAATCAACTGGACTACTTTTAATACTTAGTCAAATAAAAAGGTATCATATACACAGCACTATCACGTGGTTCCTGTTACTTTTCTCATCGCTGGTCAGAATGAGCCAATCATTTGCAGATAGTGCAGGAGGATTTTTACAAATCATTCTCAAACGGGTTATTTGATGTAAAGATCATTTCGATTATTAATATGAACGATTAACGTTACACGTTTTAGTGTTATTTGAATCTTCTTGCGGCACCTGTAAGTAGACACGTTTTTTATTGTCTCTAAGACGACGTTTGCCGGTTGATATGTTCACATCCGTTGCGGTAGCTTCAAGCGGAAGTGCTCGAGTTTATTATCAACAATGGCGTCGCAGCAGATGAACACCAACAATGCCCAGATGGGTGTTCAGCAACCGGCTGTTTTACAGCAACCGCAAGCTCAACAGCTCAGCCAACAACAAGATTTTGACCCCGTTCACAGATTCAAAATGCTAATTCCACTGCTCAAAGATAGTTTACAGGTTTGTTTGGTGTATTTCATTGAGCATGCGAGCTAAAAGTTCTTGTTTGAGACAGAAACTAACTTTAATTTACTGTGTTATGTTTTCAGAATGTCATGACCATTGCTTCATTACATTTTGGCCATAACACTGCTATTGACAACGGCTTAAAAACAACAGAGTAAGGTCCCTTTTTAACTCATTGTCTTTCTGTAGCCTATGATTATTGTCCATTGATTGAAAAACCTGTGTATGGAAAATATTATGGGTGCATAATACATTTATTTATATATATATTTCATCTCTCAAAATGTAGGAAAGGTAATGATGCAGCAGTTCAGCGGTTTGACAAAAGTTTAGAAGAGTTTTATGCTCTCTGTGATCAACTGGAACTCTGCCTGGTAAGGAACTGTTGTGTTTCTGTTGAATATAATTCAGTTACATTTGTAAAATGATGATTTTGAGTTAAGTCATGGTTTAACTTGTTAACGTGAACACCTTTATTTTTCTGTAGCGGCTGGCCCACGAGTGCCTCTCACAGAGCATTGACAGCACAAAACATTCTCCAAATCTCGTACCTACAGCCACCAAGCCAGACACGGTGCAAACCGAGTCTCTGTCGTACTCTCAGTATCTCAGTATGATAAAATCACAGATTTCATGTGCTAAAGACATTCATAATGCTCTTTTGGAGTGTTCAAAAAAGATTGCTGGGAAAGGCCAGGGAGCTTGTAATTAGTACTGCCAATTCTATTTAGCTTCCTTTTTTTGTTTGTGTTTTGCATAACTTTGCAGATTGAAGAATATATGTTTAAGGTGTTTTCAGTTCTGTTTGTCTTTACTACTGTGACAAATGTACAATTAAAATTATAATATTTTTGAAAGGTTATGTGTGTGTCTTATCTATTTTCTTCTAACAAGCTACCTATATAGTATGGGTCATAGTTTCTAAAAGATATATAAAAACGTTAACTGTAATCTTGTCAGTGTTATTTTAGTATTGTTTACTGTTGTAGTATTTATTCATATTTTATAGCTTTTGTTTTCATATTTTAGTTTTAATTAAATTTTTAGTAGTTTATGTAGTTAGCTTTTTTTATATGTATTTATATTTTGCTTTAACTTTTTAAATTTTAGTATTTAAACTTTTGTTTCTGTTAGTTGACAAGTGAACATTTAATTTTTGTTTGAGTGTTTAATAATTTAATTTTCATTTCAATTAATGAGTTTTTTTAAAGCAATAACTCTTTTGTGGGTTAGAACTTTTACTGTACTCCAGTCATGCCTGTTTCAGTTTTTTTTTTTGCAACAAATTGACTCATTGTGAAGAAACATAACTCCTGAGTTGTTGACTGTGTATTTTGTTACTCAGCTAAATTTTTACAAATGCAAACATACCAATGAGCAACAACACAGCCAGTGCGGTGAAGTGCACTATAATACCGGGATTCATCAACCACGTCAAATGATAAGGTTTTAATATTTTTTTACAATATATATATATATATATATATATATATATATATATATATATATATATATATATATATATATATGCATACATACACTATATAAACTGCTCAATTCAATTGGTTTCATAATCTCCTTGTGAACTTTTTTAAGCGTCCAAGTGGCATAGCTGTCAGTGGAGGGACAGAAAGCTCTTAAGATAATTAAAAATCTTCAGTTGTGTTCTGAAAATGAATGAAAGTCTTATGGGGATGACATGAGGGTGAGTAATTAATGACAGAATTTTCATTTTGGCTAAACTAACCATCTAAGCATACCTTATTAACTTTTCATAATATTATAAACAAAATTCCCTTAAATGTTTCATGAGAGTATTATTATTACTGTTTACAGTTGGAGTGTCAGATTTAATGCCTGTCTAATTAACTTAGCATAATATGAACAAAATTACCCTGAAAGTTCCTATTTGATTGTTGCATGAAATCATATTATTTACAGTGTCAGTTAATGCCTTCCCTATGCATTAGGCTAAAAGCAACATTTCCTTGAATGTTCCTTTTGAATATTATTTATTATTCTAGTTAATGTAAGTGTAGCCTACATATAATTATGAACTATATAAGTGTAATTAGCAATCTTTGGATTACGATTACTTTATTTTAACATTTTGGTTAACCAATTTGTTATTGGTATCAGTTTTTGTTCCTTTGTAATTACACATAATTCCTTTAGCGGCGCTAGAAAATCCTGCAACTGATCGTCCCATCGTCAAAGCGAAGAGAAGAAGTTGTTCTGGGATCTGATTGGTCGTGCCGTTGCTCAGCGGTATTATGTTTGTTAACTCAACTGTCAACAAAGTGTGAGTTTTGATTCATTAGTAATATTATTTAGTACACCCTCGATGTGAGGAATGAAGAACAAAAAGGTGAAGCCCTCAAAGGGTGTGAGCAACAGAAAAAGAGGTGAGTTACTTTAGTGCTAATGCTAATCCAACAGCCTTTTAAAGAGATTTAAAATCTCGTAACAGTTAACCCTAGTGAGGACAAAAGCTGTGTCTCAAAATACATAGGGAGCTGCCTACTTAGACAGCATGTTTAGGGCAGCGTTGGCGGGACAGTCCGTTTTGAGACAGACTGTTGCTTATTTTCTGTTAGTTGCGCCATGTAATGCTTGTTGAAAAAAATAGTAACGTTAGTTCGCTTGAAATGTCTTTTTGTCCTGTATGAACTTCATATCTTTCTTCATATATTTTCTATCTTCTCCACACTCTGCAGTGCTCAGTGATGTGTCTCCATCCACCAGTATTCCTCCTCTGGTAGAAGGCCAGCTGAGATGTTTTCTGAGAGTGACAGTGAGTAAAGTGCTGTGGACCATCATCAGACCTCCTCCTGTGACTCTGATCAGGCTCAGATGGTGGGGAGAGTCTTCCAATGGCACCTTCTTCAGGCCTAGAGATGGACACGTTGAACAGAAAGGGGTTAAATCGACAGCCCGCTTTCCAATTCGATGTGGACCGAAACAGCTGACGTCTTATTTGACAGGTTAGACTTGGTTGCTATACAGGACAGGTCCATATATGATATTACAATTTAATGGTGGATTGTTGGCAGTCCCTTTTTCGAGAGACCTATTTAAAGGGAGAGTTCACCCAAAAATTTAAATTTTCTCATCATTTACTCACCCTCATGCCATCCCACACATATATCACTTTCTTTCTTCAGATAATCACACAAGATTTTTAGGGAAATAATCAATCTCTTGGTCCATATAATGCAAGTGAATTGGTGTAAATTGATTGTGACAGTCATCCGTATGACCCCAGTGGATGAACCAGAATGTCTTCTGAAGCAAAACAATAGGTGTGTGTGTGTAAGAAAAATCTAATATGCTTATCTTTTTTATAAGCCATTGCTTCTGGTGAACTGTCAATTGAGCGTTCATGGAAGGTATGTTGTGAAACGTGACGTTAGTGCGTTGTGAAGTTTGCGTGAGAAGTAATGTGGAAGCACAGAGGACCGGCGTTTCTCATGCGAACATCACAACATGGTTTTTCAAGCGTCAACCAAGTGCCACCCATTCACTTGCTTTATATAAACTCCTATTTTTTTCCAATTATCTGATTATTTTCCATTAAGTAAATTTGTGTTTTTTTGGGTGAACCATCCCTTTAACTTTACATTGTTACATTGTGTAGATTTATTCATCATATGAATCATAACTTTAAATAATATTTGTTCACAGATATGGGCTCATTGGTGTTGGATGTGCTTACAAAGGTTGATCATTTGCCTATAGCTCGAGCTCAAATCCCTGGGATTGCCCGGCTCTCTTTGTCTCACTCCATAAACGGATATTTCACACTTGTTTCGCCGACATCAGAAAAACTTGGCGAGCTTCAGGTTGGTGAGATGCTCAGCTGTAAGATTTTTTTGAGCTGATCAAATCCACGTTTTTTTTTCACTCTTTAGGTTCTCAGTTTAATCGTGTGTTATTGTTTCACGTGTTCTGTAGGTCACACTTGCACTGGAAGCATTAACAGAAGGATATGACAGCAGTAGTTCAGTACCCACGACCGATATAAGCCTCGACGCAGCGGCCCCTGGAGGAAAGAGTGACCAGAACATGCCTGTATTGCCATCTCTGGATCAGGCTGTCCCGAGTGTGAAGGAGACAGCAGGCAGCAGCTCCGGTCACATGCCCAGGTTTGCTTTTATGTTTTGGAACAGTGTGGAACAAACTAGATCACTCAGTTGACATTCTGTTCTGCTACAACAACATTCATCCTTATGACTGATTTTGATAATTAATTTTATTAAAATAATTTTTTTAAGTGAATTTTTTTTTAAAAAGTTGGAAATAGATTATCCCAAGTGTTAATTAAATAATACTTATATTAGAATTATTTACTATTTATTAATAATAGTTATTCATATTTGAATGAGATTTTTTTTGTATATTTTCAGATTAGTATATTCAAGAATATTTAATTTTTTTATATTTTAATATTAGTACATAAACTTATTTTATTTCAGTTAGTGACCAAGTAAAAATTTTTAAACTAATATTTATATATTATTCTATTTCAGTTTTATTTCAATTCATGAAAATTATTTTTAACAGATTTGGTTTTAGTTAACGACAAAACATTGTTTGTTTGTTTTTTCCTCAATATTCTTGTTTTAGAGGGAAAGATTACTTGTATTTTCAAGAAAGTGGTAATGTCATGCCAGCTTCTTCAACTGGAAAACCTAAACCTGCTTCTGCCTATAATCTCCCAGCAAATAACCATACACCTGTTGACCTTTTGTCAGGTAAAACACATTTACTTGATTCACTGAATTTAAAACATCATATTGACATTATTGTTGAACACAGCAAAGGTTTGGCTGAAATACTGAATTCACAAGTAACTTTTATCTTTATTTTAATCTGCCAATAATTTAATTAATATTGCCAAATTATGCTGATTGACCCTGAGTTGTTCTTTTAAAAGTGTTCAAAATAATTATCATTACCAGTTAGAAATGATTCTTTTGAGATGTTTGCAGCCTTTGTGAAATCTGTTGACAAAAATACCAGACAGGTCTCATATTTATATTCATGTGACAGTAATTAGTTAATTAGTTTTTATTTATTTAAGTAGTTTACCTATTTGTGAGAGATTTTACTTTTATTTGTTTATTTTTCAGTTCTTCTGGAGCGTGGTTGCAAACTCAGAAATGCCATGGTGGTTTCAGCCTTAAAGTCTGACGTAGAGTCAGATGTTCCTCTGAAGGACGTTCCCCCGACCATCTTTAAAGACAACACTGATACTTTGTATGAAACCTTTCATTTCATTTACATACCAATGAGGAGTCAAAATTGACAGAACGTTAAAATAATGTAAAACATCATCTTCCTCCAAAAGGCCGGATAGGCCCTCGTCAGGACAGTTTCTGGAGAACATCCTTCAATCGGACCTCCAGCATCCTGCTCAGGACCTCGAAGAACCAAGTCATAATAGAGTCAACACAGAGGACATGGCAGTGGATCTGCTGCTGGGAAGGTAGTCAAAGCTAATGTTACCTTTAGACGCACGAAAAAATTTACATGAAGGAAATCTGGAAATCTTTTAGAGTCTGTGTCTGTGTTTGCAAAATATACTTTTTAATATTTGTAATGGCTCTGTTCCTCAGTGTTAATGGATCTGTGCTGCAGTTCTGGGACGGCGAGGGTTCTCTCCCAGATTCTGTTTCTGATCACAGTAGTGTGATCATGGACAGTGAGCTCAATGACCCTCAATATGATCAGAGTCTTCTGGAGAACCTCTTCTACAAATCTCCTGTAAGCCATGCAGTGCAACACACAAAACACTATTATATGTAGTTTCCTTTAAAGTGCCCCTATTAGTTTTTTTCTTTTCTTTGGATATTACCTTTCTTGTAGTGTGTAATATAGCTGTTTGTGAATGTACAGTAAACGTTTTGTAGAGTTTCAAAGATCAAAGTGCATAATAAATTATTGTCTCCCAAAAGAAAGAAGCGATTCTGGGTTGCCTGATACGAGTTGTCAGTAATTTTACTTCCTGCTCGTACCTACATAGGTTCTACTCAGGCTTAAATTGATATAGGAAAACCGACTCTGTCGTAACTGTTCATATCACATATATACTTTTTAAGTGCTGAGGAAGAGCTGAAATCCAGATATGGTAATGGCCCTTTAGTTTCTGATACGCACTGTAAGCTGTAGACCAATCACTGTAGACTGGGCCATCTGACAAATCAGAGAGAAGTGTAGGCTCTCTGAGGAGGGGTTTAGAGAGAGGGTGTGTTCACACTTGTTGTTCGGTTCTCTTTTGTTCTGAACCAAAAAAACAAACATTTATTCTTGGTTCGCTAAGCGTTCACGGTGTCATTTTTGTAAGAATGAACCTACAGATACAAAAAACAACACTTTTATGATGTATATTTTGTGACGGAACATCCAAAACAATGTGTGCTAGGCTAATCGCGATCAAACATGCCAAGTGTGAACACACCCTGAATCCTTTATCAAATTTGTCGATGCTGCTATGAGAAAATTATTTATTTTTAACTGCATGTAAAATTATTGTAGGAGACCTCTGAAAACAAAATTAGGAGCCTTTGATAATAGGGGCACTTTAATCATAAATCTTTGTAATCCTTAATTTTTTTCCTATTTCAGGTATCAAATGAATGTATAGAAGAGGACCATCCAAGAAAGGCCCAGCAGGGAAGCCAGAACACACAAGCTCTGCTAAAAATGCCTGGTCAGTTGCACTAATGCACAAAGCAATGTTCAACACTCAATATGCTGAAGATTAAAGAAAACTACATTTAAAAAGTATGATAATAAACACATATGTAAATGTTTTCACATCGGTGTAAAGGTACAAAATATAATACATTTTAAAATAATTTGTTCATATCTGTTGTTGTGTAAATTACCTATATTTTTTGAAGGCTTGATTCTGATGATGTGCAGCATTCAGAAGCAAGAGATGATCTCTCTGGACTCAGCATGGATAAAATATCTTTGCTTGAGGATATTCGTTTTGCCAGACTTACCATCATTGAGTTAAAAGTTCCCACTGACAGAACTTCAAGAAGTCTCTCTAGAAAAGGAAGACCACCTCGCCCCCTCACTACAAAGAAATGGTACAACATTTAGGACAACCCATATCAGATAATATATAATATATAATACATAAATATGGCAGAGATTTGTTTCAGTGTTTAAAAACTAACCTGACTTGTCCTGTCTGTCTAGCTTTTATATTGTAGAGTACCTCTTTCCATTGGTCTCTGCTGGGAATGAGGATGTTAAACAAGTACCTTCAGAGATTACAAAAGTTGTCTCTAGTAAAGTAATAGAGGGTGGTGAGTTCATTCGTTTTTTAATAAAAGAGAGTTTAACCAAGAAGTAGCATAACAATCTGGTGATTAATTCTTTCTTTTAGTGGTGGCGTTTCAGCACCAAAGTTTGTTTCCAGTGAGGTTCAGTAGGTCATCTATTAAACAGTGGTGTGATATGAACGTCATATTCAAGATCTACTCCAGAAATAGCCTTCAAAAGACGGTAAAGTGCAGAGTGTGCCTACCACAAAATATACACACATCAAACAAACCTAAAAAACCCTGATGGTTTTATTTGTCTTGTTTATTGTTTAGCACATTCTCATTGGGTCAGCAATGTTTCCTCTGAGATCCATGATTCAGAGTGAATCGCTGAGCATTTCTGCTGCCCTGCCTGTTCAAAGACCGGATGGAAACACTGATAAACAGGCAGTTGGTCCTCTGAAGGTAATGCATCATTAGTAAGAACAAAATCTAGGAGATTTTATTGAACCCAGCAATTTGTTCTGTACTTCAGCTTGTTCTTTGTTTTTAAAGGTTTCATTCGAGTTAGCCGCATACAAGAATGATTTCTCCACCAAAAAGAGACCTGCAAAGCACATGCTGAATCCTCAAAGACCTCTCTCTTCCCATCTGACTGAGGAGCATGGTGAGCAGAAGGGTTTATATGTAAGCGACCACAGGAGAGACCCGTCTCCTTGTGCAGGTGCTCATCAAGTGCAGAGTATCCTGATACCGCCAACCAGATCTCGATCCACATCACCACATGTCAGATACCCGAGCTCTCCTCATAAGCCTCTGCGGCAGGAAGTGGAAGACACTGAGATTTTGCTTCATATGTTGCTCATGGTGCCTGATGGGAAAGATTTTAACTGTGCACCCATGCAGCCCAATATCTACTTGAACTGTAAGCTCCTCGAATCCGATGAAACCACTCGATCTGCAGTGAGCTGGGGTCATAAACATCCAACATTCAGCTTTATTCAGGTTTGTGCACAATGGAGAATTGAGGAAAGTTTACAGGCTTTAGCCATATTAGTTAGAAAATTAGTGGAAATCATCAGGAATCATATAATACAATATTATTTAGAAAATGTGAAAATCTGGTGTATGGTATTTGTTTTTAACCTAATTATTACATGATATAGGTGGCTCCAGTCGCACTGACCAGCAAACTGTTGGAGAGAATGAAGAACAACATGATGGTCATTGAAGTTTGGTTGAGGGCCAGCAGCTCAGATCATGATAAACTTCTTGGTTTAGTAAAACTACCTCTCCACCAGTTCTACATGTCCTTTAGGTAGATCTATCTATCTATCTATCTATCTATCTATCTATCTATCTATCTATCTATCTATCTATCTATCTATCTATCTATCTATCTATCTATCTATCTATCTATCTATCTATCTATCTATCTATCTATCTATCTATCTATCTATCTATCATGTTAAATATGTAATAAAATATTGATGACAATAAAAATATATATATATATTAATATTAAACATGTCAAACAGTGTTGTTACCATTAAATAAGGCTAAATCAATTTTAAAATAATTTTCTTTAATTGAAATAAATAAAATACAAATATTAGATGAAAAAAGAGTAAGTTGAACTACTAAAATTACTGTATCTAAATAAGCTAAATAGAAAAATGTAAAATAATAATTACAAATGCACATAACCAATTACTAAACCATAAACTAGAATGAAAATATAAGCTAATTCTTAATATTATAAATATGGAACATAATTTGTCTTTTACTTTGTCTTCAGAGACCCTAAGATCTCTGAGCTGCTCTTGCAGTCTCAGTATCCAGTGGTTGGAGTGGAGAGTTATATGCCTGTGGTTGACGTATTCACCGGCAGCACTCGTGGAAGCCTAAGGGTGTGTCTAGCAATGGGTCTAGCACAGCAGATCACGGCGCTGCAGCGAATGAAGGATGACGAGCTGGCCCACGTGTCGCCAATGCCTCGACCTGCTCACATGTTAGACCACCGGCCACATGTAGAAACCAAGGCTAGTTCACTTTAAAACTCCAGAAAGCAGCACTGATTCTTAAAAATGAAGCTTAAATTGTTTCTAAATCAATGTTCTTTTAGGCCAGTACCATTGCAGATGTTCTGCGTGAGCATGTCTTCATGGTCCGAATAGAGAGGGTGAAGGGTCTGACGCCTCTGCAGTCCACAGTTTGGGGAGAGGCTGACTGTTACATACAGTACTCCTTCCCTGCACAAAATGAGTCGAAAGAGGACATAGACCCACATGTTGTTGAGAGCAGTAAGCCATTTTCTTTCTGACTGTATCAGACGGCTTAAAGTCTTTTTTCATTTAGCGTAAACCAACTTTCTTTTCCACAGATGTGGACCTCAAGGCATACCGCACTGAGACCACTCTCTGTGTGCCTGACCCTGTGTTTGGACATAATGAGACTCATGTCCTACTGGCTCCTCCTGACTTCCCAGTGCAAAGAATACTGCTAAGCTCACTGGCCAATCAGGGACTGAGGAATGGTGGAGGAGTGCAGTTTGAGGTTTGGTGCAGGTATAGTAAATGTAGAAATTATAGCTTATTCCTCACTTTTAATTAATGTATTCTTGAACACTTTTATTTACATTTTTACTTCTTAGCATTTAAAAGTATGTGTTAAAACTACTCTTTTGTTTGTCAATATTTATTCATTTTGAAACGTTTCTTATTTGGCAATATTTTAATTATATTTATTTATGCATTTGTTTTTACATTTTAGCATTTACAAATGCATGTATTTTATTTGGCAATTTTATTATGTTTTATATATATTTTACATTTAGTTTTTATTTGGTAATATTTTTTTACATTGTAGTTATTTGGTCATATTTTTATTAAATTTGATACATTTTTCACATTGTAGCCTTTAAAAACATGTCTCCCTTTATTTGGCAATTATTTGGTTGTTTGTTTAAAAAATATGACTTAGTCATAAAAATATTTTTTCAGGTATTATTATCCAAATGTGAGAGATCAGCTAGTAGCCAGAGGACTGCTACCCATGTCCAAACTGTGTGCAATGGTAACCATGCAGAAACAGGGTCAAACCGATGTGCAACTTTTCTCCCTCCCTCTGGTACCAAGAACCGACCGACCTGTTGACACGCAGCCTCAGTCCTCTGGTAGTTGAACGCCTAATGCATACAGATACTATATAGAGTATAATATGAATTTGAAGCAAATGTTACAAAAAAAATCTATTTTTTTCTGTACTTGCCTGTAGGACTGCTTGAAGTGAGCGTTCAGTACAAGTCTCGACCAATGAGGAGTGTCGGAGTGAAGAGTGGGGTTGTGCCCTCCCGCAGAGTGATACTTGTTGTGCAGGTGCACAGAGCAGCCGGGCTGCAAGCTGCAGCCAAGTGAGTCAATCTATTTCAAATTACCCCAAATGCTTTCCACACATCAATCTAGCTTGAGTAAATTGTTTTAAAGGGGTCATGACATGAGAACTAAAATTTGCCTTGATCTTTGACATATAAGAGATCTTTGTATCATTCAAATATCCTGCAAGTTTCATAGCTTAAAATGTCCTACTCATTATAAACAAAGCCTTTATTAATACAGTGGTGCCCAAAATTATTAGAACACCTCCAGACATCTCCAAAACATGATTAAATTTTTATAATGTTCATGGAACATGCAGATGGTTGCTCTGACCATCAAATATCAGATGAATTGAGTCATAATATTTGGTATGTCCACTTTTTGCAGCAGTTACAGCAGCACATCTCTCTGGCGTAGTGTCAATATATCTCCTCTGAGAACTTCAACACTAATGTTATCCCATGCCTTCTGCAACTGAAGCCAAAGGCTTTCCTTTAAATGTACAGTAGATCTGTCTAGTTTATTTTCCAGCTCGCCCCAAATGTGCTCGATGGGGTTGTTAGTAAATGGGGTCGATGGGGTTTGTAAACCGTTAATAAATTATTTCAGAATAAAGTTTAATAAACACTTACTCACGTATTTAGCGAGTAGGTGTTGATACTTTTCCAATGCAATGACATTAGACTATCATAACAGTGGCCATTTACTGATAAGCCTTAAAGGAGTTGCCGCTTAAAAATGGATCATTTCAGACATGATGGTTGAATGAAGATTGAAGGTTGAAATTCGGTTTTCCACATTTATGTTTTTTGTGCAAAAAACTTCATTAACATTATAATTGAGCCTCAATGAACATATTACAATATTTAAGGCAGCGTCTATTTGTGCAGTGCAAATAGCAATAGATGCTGTTTACAATGTGCGAATAGAAATTTCCAAGAATTTTCTTAGAAATAGAATATATCACTATTTACACTAAGTGCAAATAGTGATAAATTCCATTTAGGGCTGGACGATATGACCAAAATCTCATATCACAATAACGATATATATCATGATATACACATACATTCAATAACATCAGTATGGAAAACATGGCACAAGTGGTCGTGAGCTGTTTTCTGTGACACAGAGAGCCGAGTTGCATCTCTAACAACACACTAAAATCAGATCACTTTCACTTGCGTCAAATTTGTAGGTCGATCGCATCGCAACCAAGTCCCGTGAGCCTTACGCTCTACTAACTACACCACTAAAGATGTTGAAACATGCTTTTTTAATCTTGTGTGGCCCAACCAGGCATTGTTGGGCGAAGCTAGTGTAAATAATGCTTGCCATCAAAAGGTGCTATTTGCAATATTAAATCCATGTCATGACCCCTTTAATATTACATGAAGTACAGTTTATGCCTTTAATGTATGTTTTATTTAGCATCTTTCTATTGCTTCTCAGAGTTCTTGCAGACACAGACAGCTCACTGCAGTATTACTCAGAAGTGGGGCTCAACTCCTTCATCACCATGCAGTTGTCCTTCCTTCCGGAGAGTGAGGTTCGAAGCACACGTGTGGCAGCCAAAAGTTTCTGTCCAGAGTTTGAACATCACGCAGAGTTCTGCTGTAACCTGCTGGTGCAGAGAGACAGCGGGGAGAGTGTCAGTCTTGCTGAACTCCTGCAGGAGGCAGTGGCCGTCTTCACCATTTATAACAGAGACACGCGCAAAAGTGAGTTACCCAACTTGAAAAGGTAGACTGATATGTGGAGATGTCATTTTGTCACTTCTGTCAAGGATGTTTTGATGTTTAGGTTACAAATGACATGCAGCCATTCCTTATATAATCTATCTTGTAAAAGATGTGTGTGGGTGAAGTTCTGTGTTGTAAGGAATCAAAAAAAAAATTATGAGCAGGCAGGTTTTGTATGCCGGTTCAACATATCACTGTATATTACATTAGTGATTCAGATTTTTTTTTCTTTCTGTTGGCTATTCATATTTTCATATATACATTTACGTCTTTACACTTACCGTCGATTATTATTTTAAAGGTGCCCTAGAATGATTTAAAACAATATTTTAAATTGTTCTGTGATATCTACATAGAGTGTGTGTGGCTTATTTAAGATTGTCCAGATACTGTTTTACAGGTCCATTTACAACCCTAGAAATTGTGCCTAGGATGTAATGCTCTGTTTTTGTCTTATTTGGAAGGGTCATGAATATTAATGATGAGCTCTGCTCTGATTGGCTTATTTCAGCAGCTCACACAAGTGCAGTTGTTCAACTAGCTAACACAATCACAAACAGCAGAACCAGCTCATGATCCTGACTCCTGACAGAACACAGACCGACTGAATGACACTTTAACCAGAACATCTCAAATGGAGATCGCTCAAATGCAGCTTACTTGTTTATTGGTGTTGTCAGATCACCACACGCGCGCAAGATAGTGTTTGCGTGCATATAGTTGCCAGATTGCACGTGTTTAGGTAAAACACCGGATAGAATACGTGTTCTTTTCACAGAAAAGCTCTGATTGGGGGATTAAATTACTGAACTATGGCAACCGCAAGCACGAAGACTCGAAAGCTCCTCTTTTTCCCCCGACACAACCAAAACCAGTGCTTTAGTGCAAAACCAACTACAATTTAGACTAGTCTTTTTTCGTAAAAGCGATATTGCATGTTTATATAGTCACTATGTACGCAGTGACTAGTTATGTATCTACTTGGAGTTTCCTTTTGTTACTGTACTAGCATCTTGCATTATCTAGACAATGCTGTCTCTCTATGAAACTTTCAATTTAATCAGAAATTGTTTAGATAGTCAATAAGTGGATAAATAACACTACTCACTGCTTGCAGCAATACAGTTGGAATTGCCCCTTTCTTCAGTATCAGACGCTGAGCTTAGCCTGCTTGATATTGTCCCAGGTTAGAAAAACTGTCCGTGGTGAAATGGGCCGGGCAAATAAATTTTTGAATTAAATTGTTGCAGTATACGATAATAAATAAACATCAACCATGCCTGTTGTCATTTTTTATCTGTGGGAATGATATGAAAAGTCCTCACATCCCCTGCACAGCCTGGAACATAACATTTGTGTCCATGATCTGCCATTTTCGCCTGTCCTCACGTGACGCTTGTTTACCTGCAGAACTCCCGATGATTCGGCTGCAGTTCCACCTGATATTGAACATGGGCTGGCATATGCAAATGTTGGGGGCGTACATATTAATGACCCCATCAATTGCGTCATCGATGGCTATATGTTGAGATTTGCCTATTTTTCTGTGTCGTTTTTCACAAACAAGATTTACATATGAAGGAGGAGGCAATGGTGTTTGAAACTCACTGTAGGTGATTTCCATGTGCTGAACACTTGTTATTTCAATATGGCAATTCAAATTTTCATTCTAGGGCACCTTTAATGTTTACTTTTTAATTACTTATATGATCACTCCATTTCAGCAGTGTAAATACTATGTACAGTAAGTTTCTTTCATCTCATTGTAGTGGTCGAGACAAGAAGATCGAAGGATGCCGTCTTGGGCTTTGTGAAAATTAAGCTTGCAGATCTGATTCATAAAAGAAGTGGTATGAAAATATTTTATATTAATAGGATTTTATATATGTAATTTTATTTATTTATTTGCATTTTAGCATTTAGAAATGTCACTTTTATTTGGCAATATTTATATTTATTTATAGTATGGAATATAGTATTTAAATGTTTGGTTGATTTTTATATTATATTGTTAATTTATACATAGAGTAACGTTTATTTACTTTTTACATTTTAGCATTTAAAAATGTATCTATTTTACTTGGCCATATTTTTGTTATTTCATTGTATTTATTTATCTATGATATTAAGGTATTGAATATTAATATTAACCTAATAATTAATATTTAAAAAAAATATACATATATATTTTACAGGTATATCTGGCTGGTACAGTCTCTCTCTACCTCAAAGTACAACATCACCTCACAGTCTGACTTCAGCAGGAGGGCTTGAAATCTCCATCAGTTTTTCCCATCATGCAGATAGAGAGCGAGTCGTCAGTTCGGCCCGTGGACTCGGATGGGACGTGAAGCAAGACAGTGAGGAAGAGGCTGATATAGAGGACGAAGATACTTTGGAAGAAAGCACAAAGTCTCTGGCATTATCACTTTCCATGCCTAGAGCATGGCTGCCCATCCATTGCTTGCTGCTGCCAGGACATGAAGACTTACAGCGTTCCACCTACTGCTACTACAGATACAAACTGTACAACCAGCAGACCTTCTGCTCAGAACTTAGACATCCTGTACCAGAAGAGGGTGACAGAGATGAGGGTTTAGCCACTGTGGCATTTCAGGGGAGCAGAAGCATGGTGTTGAGAAGGACTCAACCCCTGCGCTGGTACCTGAGGGAGGAGAAGCTGGAGGTGCAGTTGTGGGTGGCCTTTGGGAAGGAGAAGAGAGTCCGGCCTCATAACGCTGACCGTCTGGTGGGCTCTGCCTTTGTGGATCTCTCTGCTCTTGTTGGGACCTTGAAGCACCATCAAACAATCAGCGGTAGAGTTATTTGATCTTTTGATCAATTTTCTTTTTCCCCTTGTTCACTATAATATTAGTATAATATTAAAACAATTGTAATTTAGTTTTACATGACCATTTATATTTTATATTATGTTACAGCAATAAAGGCACATATTCTTTAGAGAGAGGGCTACTGAAGGCCTTCTGAGGCCTGGCTCGCTTTCCTCGTTATAGTTCATCCCAAAGGTGGTGTTGATGTCAGGGCTTTTTGCAGGCCAGTCAAGTTCTTCCGCACCAGACTTGTCCGACCATGTTTTTATGAACCTTGCTTTGTGCACTTGGGCATAGTCATGCTGGAATAGAAATCGGCCCAAACTCTTCCTACAAAGTTGGAAGCATTGCATTGTCCAAAATGTATTTTTCATTTATTTATTTTGATTTTAGATTTTTTTGGTAGGTGCCTATCTGAAGGAAAATCCTGGTTTCAATAATATGTCCTTTGCTCACATCTAATAAAATAAGGTTTGAAACATGCAATCTGTATTTCATCTCCTCTGGCTAATGCCTGTTTCTTTCTCGTGGCAGGTGTGTTTCCTCTGTTCAAGCGCTCTGCTGTAAACCTGGGTGGTGCTGCTGTCAGAGTCCATATCACTGTGACCACAGACTCTGTACCTCAAGCCATTGAGGAGCTCAACAGTTCAGGAGAAGATGAGGGGGAAGAAGTCCTCCCCACCACAGTGCTGTCTAGACAGTCTCAATCCCCCAGCAAACAGATCATCAAATCAGCCGTGAGCTCTGATTCTCCACCGTCCACAGAACTCAACAATGAGGACACCTTCATAGCCAACGTTACTGTGGACAGAGCCATGCATCTGAGTCTGAAGGGTAGAATAACCTCAATGATATTGGATTCTCATTTGTAAGTACCTGACTTGATGATGTTTAAATGCTGTTGTCATCCTCAGGTTGTCCTCTGGCTGAGCGGGGTGGAGGGTTGCCTAGTTGCTGTGTTTCTTATGCCACCACTGATGCCCCGGGCACAGTGACCACAGAATTGATCAAAGACAGTGACTGCCCTGTGTGGGACCACCAGCAAGAATGCCGGTATACCCATTTAAACCCATTTGACATTCCTCATGCAACTCTCATGGACCTTTTTCACAAACTGTGATTATGCGTTTCATATTATATTACAATGTACTAGCTAGTTGAGGAGTATTTCTAATACAATGGCTATGTGATGTAACCAATATAATCAATCTCATATAAATGCTATTGTGGATTTTTTTTTTGCTATTGGAGCAAATGGAAACGCAACAGTCGTCTCCCGTTCACCACTATAGAAGTTTACCCAACTATGATGACTTGCGCTTCCGAGAACCCTGGAAAAGTGAAAAGGGTCCATGGTAAACACGTTACTGTTTCTTGTTTTCAGACTGTCGAAGAAACTACTTTTGGATTCCCAGCAGTCCTTGGTTTTTAAAGTTTGGCATAAAGGAGGTAATGACACACAGCAATCATCCACAACAAACTAGCGTTGGAACAGCAAGTTTTACACAGACAGGCACCTCTCATATTTTCGTCATTTTCCTTTGTAGAGGTCGAGCGGGTGATTGGATTTGTGTCTGTTGACCTGTCGCCGCTTTTGTCAGGATTTCAGTCAGTTTGTGGCTGGTATAACATCACTGATTTCAGCGGGCAGTGTCAGGGACAGCTAAAGGTGTCTGTGTCTCCTCTGAGGGCAGTACATGACCTCCGGGCACAGAGACAGACGGCCCATGAGACCGTTGCCCCAGACTCAAGTGTAAGCCATTAATGGATTTTGTTTTCTTGCTGAAAACATTTGTTATCAATATTGAAAACAGTTTTGTGCTACATAATATTTTTGTGGAAACTCTGATACACTACAATTCAAACGTTTGGGTTTAGTGAGATAAAAAAAAGAAGAAATAAATACTTTTAAAGGGCACCTATTATGCCCCTTTTTACAAGATGTTATATAAGTCTCAGGTGTCCCCAGAGTGTGCCTGTGAAGTTTCAGATCAAAATTCCTAACAGATCATTTAATATACCATTTTGGTGAGGATAAAATACTTTTTAAATGATTCCAGACTTTTGACCGGTAGTGTATACAAATAAATAACCTGTTGTTTTTTTCACCTGAAAAAGTCAATACTGTTGTCACACATGATTATGATGATGATGATTATGTCTTTTGCAGACCCTCTTTAGTGCACTTCCACTTTGCTATCAAACAACAGCTACATACAGCAGCTTCCCCAGCCACATTAGTCGATTCTCAGAGCAGAGGATTAACACTCCTCCTGATCAGTTAGAAAGACTGCTCTCTGACAGGTATTTATTTAGGGAAAATGGTATAGAATCTGCCTTATCATATTTACTATCTGAAGCAATACCTATGGGGATGTTTTGTCAGATCCAGTGTGACAGATCGCCACGACGAGCACATGGACAACATAAGAATATTCCATCAGACTTTGCATGAGGGTGAGAAAGCGTCTCGTTCCTCCTTGGCTGGAGATTCCCACCCATCCAGTTCAACACTCTTCTCTGCCCTCAGGTAGCCACACTGTCCTCCGCTTCCTGGCTGAAAGGTTAAGATGTCACATCCGATAATTATCAGAGTCCACATGTTTATCACATGCAATCCAAATAACATTAAAAGACTGAGATTTAATGTCAGTAATAGTAAAGACATGCACAACAAATGATTTCATGCAAAAAAATCCTACTGACGCAAAACTTTTGAACAGTAGTATTTTTCAGATTCAAAGGTTTACTTTTACTATGCTTTTACTATTTATTTAACACATTTTCACTAAGATTTTATCAATATATATATGGATATAATATCTAACATGATCAGATTTTTTTTTCAGGTTTTTATTTGGACTGGCACTTCATTCCAATTTGGCTGTCATTTTGATTACTAATGGAATTTGTGTTGCATTTTAAGGAAAAACCTCAGCGAGCTAGATGATATTCAAAGATATTTCAGCCGGAAGTTGTCCACTCCCACATTCCCAAAGTTGAGCCAGCTGAGAGGAACCTCCAGGCAGGAAGAGCACAGGGACTCCGAGACGGACACGACACAACTCCTACTGAAGTCCAGTCAGCTGGTGGGAGAGGTCAATAACATCATAAAAGGTGGGTTGTTACCTTTTTGTGTGATTTCCTGATTATTTAAAGGGGCAGTGTGTAAGTTTTAGTGGCATTTAGTGGTGAGGTTGCAAATTGCAACGTTCAGACCTCCAGAGGATACATCCTGTGAAGGATGCGGTATACGGAGTGTCCTTAATCAGAATGAAACGAGACGTCCTTTGTAGGACACACAGGAAGGAAGTATCATGTTGCTATGCCAACAGGTTCAGCGTCATTGCGCTCTCACGCCAGTTATATGATTGAAAATTATTTATAACTTGAAAATGACTATGAAATGTTCCTTGCCTTGACAGCAATGTACTGTTCTAAACGTTCAAAAATCACCAAACACTTGTAATCCTGTTTACCACACCTGTCTGTTTGAGGTAATACAGCTTAAAAAACAAAAATAAGCTTGAAACTACTTACATTTAAACACCACATGTACGCTTGCATGTATATCTGACGGCGGTGCCATGTTTTCAAATAATATTAAAAAAATTGGACAGTTGTTAAAGGGTTACTTCAGCGATTAGCATTAAGTAGAAACCCGGGAGTATTTTAAAATGATCGTACTTTCCCCCCCTCATATGACCCTGAGACAAGAGAATTATGTATTTTATTTCGGGAAAAATTCCTCTGATGACCCAAATATCGTAATTTTGCGTCATCGGAGGATTTTTTGGCCAGAGCCTGAAGACTACAGCCAGCAGGGGGCGCTGTTTCCACATGTTTTAAACATCGCACTCACAGCACTCGGCTCGGGCAGCTGCGGAGATTCATATAAACGTAGCGGTGGAGAGCAAAGTGAGTGTTTCAACTTTTCAAATTAATTCCTATGAAAGTTAAGCTTCCAAAGACATGATCTGAAAATGCGCCAGACTGATCACGCGTTGTGAATGCAGTCGCAGCCGCGAATCCCACGCTTACCTCAGCTCGTGATGAATGTAATGCGATCCTGCTGCGTTTGTGCCGTGACGGCCGTGACACTCAATCGACTCCCTCATATTGAACAGACACGTTCAGTTTTTAATTGTAGCATCTCTAACTGAACTGATTTTATGAAAATGAACGCGGTGGGCAAGTAAACCAGTAAGCCGTGCCTAGAGTTGCCTCGGGCAGCGAAGTGCATTCTGGGAATTGTTGTCTTTCATCCCCATGAGACAAAAATACATTTTCTGTGTTTTCTCAGTCTAGAAGGCACCAAATTAAAAAATAATTTCATATATTTCTACTACATTAATGACCGAGTTTGAATACAGATTCATCTTCCCAGCACTGAAGTACCCCATTAACGGCGATGCAAAGAATTGTGGATAATCTGCAGCAGCGAAGGATACACCTCATGCACACTCTGAATTCCTGTGAAAGAAGGGCGCATTCGAAGGTCGTATTCGGAGTGTCCTACTAACTTTTTTGAAATGAGACAGCCTTATGACGTATGCAGCCTTCGAATGCGATCTCCGGAGGATGCAGCCTTCCGAAATGAGACGCTATAGAGAAGCTACGGTGGCCAACACAGGACAAAGATGCCATCGTCTGAGACAGCAAAGAGTAACTTGAGCTCTGTACAGTAGTTTGTCCATTTAGGGCTACTGTAGAAACATGGCGGCAAAATGGTGACTTCACTGTAAGGGGAACCGCGGTGTATGTAGATAGAAATGGCTCATTCTAAGGTAATAAAAACATAACGGTTCATTATGTAAGGTCTTTATACACCAATGAAAACATAGTTATGTATATTATATTGCATTTCTGTCGATAGATCCTAATAAATATTACACATTGCACCTTTGATTAATGATGGGCAGCGTATATCTTCTGCAAATGCGACTGTGTTCTCCTCTTTCCCAAACACACATAACATGCTGTATAAAGGTAGTTTACGTGATAAAAGTACTCTTAATGTTAATATAAGCCTCTAGTTTTAATCATTTAAACAGGCATTTGAAGTTTGAGCAAAACTGGCAGTGTGTTTTCCAGTATTTTATTTTTTTTAAATCACAGCGCCGGATGTCATATGGTGTTTGTGAAACACACAGAACACTTCACTACATGATTTCAAGGTGAAATTAGTTATTTTGCATGTTAATCAGGTCAGTTTTGATCAGAACAATGCATAGTTGCTTTAATTCAGCGTGAGCAGCGGCGTCAAAAATAGACCCGGCGCGAAGCGATCGCGGCACTGACGCTTCTGCTCTGCTCCTGCTACGCGCGCCGCGCTGCCTCTGCTGCCGGTGTGAATGCACTCATCTGTTAACATGAGCGTTGGTAAAAATATGCGCTGCTTACGCCCTGCTTACTGCGTGTGACATCCAGTGAACATGCTTAAGCTTGTGGCTCATTCTAAGGTAATAAAAACATAACGGTTCATTATGTAAGGTCTTTATACACCAATGAAAACATAGTTATGTATATTATATTGCATTTCTGTCGATAGATCCTAATAAATATTACACATTGCACCTTTAAGGGCATTTTTTAATTGTGTATTTATTTTAAATCAGGCTTAAGTGAACAGCAGACGGAAGGATCACCAACTACCCATAAAAGGTCCACCTCTCCTCATGCGGTTGATGAGCGTTTAACTTATGGAGTTGATCAGCTGATATTATCGGAGTCTGACAACTGTGAGATAGAGCCACGCTTTCATAAAGACTCAGAAATGATGTTGGAGGATGAAGATGGCATCTCGTCTATAAGCTTTCCTGCTCCTGCAGAGATCAGACAGTCACCAGCTGCTCTCGAAGATGAAAAGCTCCATCACAGCTCCAGCGATCACTCATCTGATGAACATGAGGATAAAGACGAGGATGAGCATGAAGACTTTGAGGAAACTTTAATACAGCCCCGAACACTCAATGAGGTCACTTCAGTCACAGACAGAACCAGTCCCTGGACCAGCCTACTGTCTGACCCAGATATGGGATCTCTGGAGAGTCTGGAGTTACTGCAGCATCATGTTCATGACGACAACATCCACACTCAGGGAGAGGAAAGAAACAGCAGAGAACTTGTTCCAGATGTTAACCCGCCGTTTCTGAATGCGGAATCACAAGGCATTGTTTCTGAATCTGATATCTGTGAAGGATCTGAAACTGATCAGGATACATTTAGGAGTGAAAGCGCTATTGCCACAGATCATCGGGAACAGCAGCCTTCTCCAGATGGTCTGGATGGAGACGGTCCTCTTTCTAGCATTAGTGAGGTTGAAGATTATGACCTAAGTAACAGTGGGCCTGAAGAAAGGGATGAGAAACCAAACTGGCCTCCCTCTACAGAGTCTGGTTTAGAAACAGATGATAAAAGTGTTGAGAGAAGAACAAAACCGTATCCTTCTAAGCTTTATATGACACGAGACAGAATATGTTTTTGACAGCATATGTGGCATGCTGTTGATTTCCTCAGAAAAAATTCATGCTGTGCCTCAGTTTGTAAAAACCAACAAAAAGCGTTGGACCCATAGACTTACATTATAATTGAATTTACAATGGAAGTCTATGGGCAGTGTTCAAAAAATCTGACATTGACAGGGGATATCCTTGCTGCTTTTATTACCTTATATGATATCTGGGTTATTTTTGGCTGAACCCCTCCTTGCAGTTCGGAATCTGTAGAGATTCCAAATTTCTTCTTGTCGGCGCACCATCTGGAGGCGTCCATGAGGGCTTTGAGGATGGCACCTGTCTTTCCATCAGCAACAACTGAATCTGTGAGTACTCTCCGTTTTTATTTTTATTTAATTTTTTCAATTATTGATACCGTTTGGTAAAATACATATATTATACCGGTATATTATAATATAGATAATATATTATAGATAAAATATATTTTCAGATTTAATTAATGCAATGAAGATACTTAAGTTAAATAATTTTCTTCTTTATTATTATTTTTGTTCTGAATCTGTCAAGAGAATATAAGCATTGAGATGGTCCAAGGACAGTTATTTTATATATTATAGTTTTATTGATATTTTGAATGACCTTTTAAAAAGATTTAAAATATTTAAAAAGCTACCTAATTTTTTGCGCTCTAGCGGTTAATAACCAGAACTGCATGCGTCTTGCGGAAGAACATTGCAGCCGGATCTCCTTCTCTCTGTTTATGTCTATGGCAAGTCACGCAGGGACTGTGCTCCTCCGCAGCGGTTCCTACCATACTGGTCTAAAATAGTCCCAATATAAATACTTATTATAAGTGTACCATAATGATTCTGGGTAAGACAAAAACACGGTTTGTAAAATGGATTCATGTTGAACATTATCATTTATATAATTTTTGTAAATCTTGAACACAAAAAAGTTACGGACAGCAGCTTTAAGTTTTATTTCCAGTTAATAATTTTAGTGCTTCAACTTAAAATAAAAGCGTTGCATTGAGAATAACTAATATTTATTTTATTTTAGCTTTATTTTAATTAACAGACATGTGTTTTAGGTTTAGTTTATGATAATAATCCTGTGACCTGTCCCAGGATGGTACTTTTTTTTATCCTTGTTTTTTTTTGTTGTTACTCTCTGTTCGCCCAGCCATCCATCCATCCAATCTGTTGGTAATATACAATCCATTTACCGCGATTTAAGAACAATAAAAATAAACCCATCATCCCTGTCTATCAGTCAAATCATTTAGAGAGTGAATACATTTTCAAATGTGGTCCATAATGACTAACCTTTATATTGTGAACACAATATCCAAAGTTCATGAATCTTGGTATGCTTTTTTATTTGTAAAATTTAGTTAAAATGTTTTTTTTTTTAACGCTTTCATGATTTGGTTATTCTATACAATTCTTTCTTTAAGGAGACTGTAAATCCTGTAAACCTATATCGAAGAATGCCTCGATCAAGACCCAGCATCCCTCCATCACAGAGGAGTGAAGAGACCAAAAGAATTGCAAAAATATTTGCTTCAAAGTTTACAGAAGAAAGTTAGTACATTCTTCGAATTTATGTGCACGTGCTTGTTTTAAGTTTGTATTTAAAGTATTGATGCTTATTTATTTCTTACATAATGCAATATGGCTTTCTAATGGGAATTTTGGATAATGTAAGCATTAAAAAAGTTGTTTATTTACAGTAATAAACTATTTTTGTAATAAATAATTTGTGTTTTTCCAAATACAGGTTATTGTTTTTAAAGGTCTCGTTCTCTAGTTTTACATTGGCAGTAGTCTCTGGCAGGTAAAGGCTGTCAGACTGAGCTGCTCAAAGGCTTTAAGCATTTAGCTGACAGATGAGAAAATTGCCCAATTTGAGCTGCTGCAGACAAAAGCACACACTGACAGTGATGTAACCAAAGTATTATCCAGAGACAAAAGAAGCCAACGGTCAGACAAAAGCCTCTCTTTACCCTCTCAGCCTGTTTAATGAGCTCTAATTAGAGAGATGAGTCTGATCAAGGAACTGGACCTCATGCTGACCTTCTTTTAAACCAGATGAATCAATTGCCATAAAGAATGGCAGCAAATTGGGCTGAATATAATAGATGAAATACCAGTTATTAACGATTTTACTACCTAGAGTGGGACCTGAATTTATAAATACTTTATAAAAACCAAGTTTATTTAAACTCTGAAAATACACTTTAATGATAGAACTGCAATATTTATTTATTTGGCTAATAAGTAGTAATGTACTGTTTATTTATAGACCAGGCCAGTCAGTGACTAATATACAGTATATACATTAATGATGACAAATGGGACTCAAAACATAAAATAATTTTACTCCTAATTCACAAAACTAAAAAACAATTTGGTGCTGGGTTCTCAGATCACCAGCACAGCTTTATTAGGGAGTCTGGTGAATGTTAGATTGATTCTTGTCAAGTGGCAGTAAAGCAGCATGTCTTTGCGGCCGTCGACAAGTCTCAGTACATTTACAAAAAAATAGTTTACGGCTTGATTCATCTTTGGATATCAAAGTTGAGCATATATCGACGCAGCCGTGATGCTTTAGAGGAGGAAGATATGATGTCGGAGCTAAATGAGGATACTGGAATCCAGGCAGTAGGAGAACCGGATAGATGCCACTGAAGACATTGATCATGGTCAGTGAGTGCCCGAAGTCTGGATGATGCCCGAGATCTACATCTTGATTGTATGTTTGTGCTTGTCGGATGAGGTTCTGGATCTTCTCAGCTTGAATAAGATGTCGATGGCATAACATCTGAGAGCTTTGAAGTGATTCCAAAATCTGTCACCAGAAGTTTTCCTTCTGTGAACTTTAGCCAGAGATTCTGAAGAGTGGAAGACAGATATCTCAATCAAGTCTTTTCAAATCTGAATTTCATGAATCATATCTCAGATGTACCTCAGATTGACTCAAGGAATGATTGGTCTTCTTCTTAAGAAGCTTATGAATCGCTCTAAGGCTGAGTTTCTGTTGTAAAGTTTCTGGATGTGGCACAAGAAGCATTACATCAGTTATACAGTAGAAAAAAAGCATATTACAAGCATAATCTCCTCACGCAGAGAATTTACCCAGCTTTCTCTGCTTGCGTCCCATCGAAGACACCATTTGACCCAGAACCTGGTACTTTTCAGCTAAGAGAATTTTAGAGTTGTTCAGATGTGGCTGATGTGCCAAATTCTGCTCTGCGAGCCAACAGTTGGAGGCCATCAAGATCGCTTTACATCTCTGAAGATGCTGTAACTGCAGGCAAGTCCTTCAGATCAAGTAAGTGATGTACAATGCATACCCACCACACACAAACACATATCTGGACATTTAAGTCACACTTTGAAATGTCCATAATTGCATTAGATAAAAATGATTAAACCAAGTGGCATCTGCAAACAAATGCTACCTGATAAATTTTTGCAATAATTTTAAATCCACTAATTTCAAGGCATTTGAAATTAGCATTTGAGAAACAGATGCAGATGTCCATATACTATTTGTCTCCATTTTGAAATGAATAGACTTTTTGTTGAGTGTTTTGCTTGAAACAGGTGCGCTATATTTATAAAAGTAAGTACCAGTTTTTATTTCATTTATATAGTATAAATAAATGACTATATATAATTTTTTATAATAAAATCAACAAAAAAACCAAACAGATTCAGCATTCTTGACCGTGCACTGGTACCTTTGAATTGACCCTGACAGTTTCTTGCATCCTTTCCTCATCTTCCAAAAGCTCCAGAAGCTGAGCAGTGTTCAAACACTTGAGATAGTCCAAATTCAGCATTGAATCCCCTTCATGAGGCATTGCAGCCCATTTATAAAGATACTACCTCTCACCCAGGACTTGAGCTACTGATGCTTTGAGGTCACGGTGCATTTGTACATCTTGTAATATGATCACAAGCTCCAGAGAGGTTGGTTACTAGGGATTTCTGAGCATACACAGGAGCCAACACATACCAGCACAGAACTACATATTTTCTTACACCCTTTATAAATGTAGTTGAGGTCACGCACAAAAACAGCGGGCCTTCTGTAGATCTTCAGCACCTTGGACAGCTCTAGAATATTTAGAATAACCTAAGAAAAACTAGAAAATATCACTTGTATTATTTGTCCTTGACTGTTTAGATATCAGTAATTTTGTTTTATTCTGTGCAATTTGTAAATAATTATAAACACCCACATTTACTGGATTGATGGATGAATTGAACGAACATTTGTATAAGAATGGGTCACTCTCAGGAGCTCCGTGAATTCAAGAGTGGCACTGTGACTAAATATTTCACGGTCAACTGTTATGGGTATTATAACAAAGTGGAAGCAATTGGGAACAACAGCAACTCAGCTACGAAGTGGTAGGCCACGTTAAATCACAGAGTGGGGTCAGCGCATGCTGAGGCGCATGCTGAGGCGCACACTGCGCAAAAATCTTTCTTTTAATAGCTACAGACCTCAAAACTTTGTGTGTTCTTCAGATTAGCTCAAGAACGGTGCGTAGAGAGCTTCATGGAATGGGTTTCCATGGCCGAGCAGCTGCATCATAGCCTTACATCACCAAGTGCAATGCAAAGTATCAGATGCAGTGGTGTAAAGCACGCCGCAGTGGAGACGTGTTCGCTGGAGTGACCAATCACACTTCTCTATCTGGCAATCCGATGGATGTGACTGGGTTTGGCGATTGACAGGAGAACGGTACTTGCCTGACTACATTGTGCCATGTGTAAAGTTTGGTGGAGGGGGGATTATGGTGTGGGGTTGTTTTTCAGGGGTTGGGCTTGGCCTCTTAGTTCCAGTGAAATGAACTCTTATTGCTTTAGCATACCAAGACAATTTGGACAATTTCATGCTCCTAACTTTGTGGGAACAGTTTGAGGATGGCCCCTTCCCACCAGTGCACAAAGCAAGGTCCATAAAGACATTGATGAGTAAGTTTGGTGTGGAGGAACTTGACTGGCCCGCACAGAGTCCTGACCTCAACTGAGAGAGTGGAGTAGAGTGGAGACTGCGAGCCAGGCCTTCTTGTCCAACATCAATACCTGACCTCACAAATACGCTTCTAGAAGAATGGTCAAAAATTCCTCCTAAACCTTGTGGTAAGCCTTCCCAGAAGAGTTGAAGCTTCATATTAAACCCTATGGATTAAGAATGAGATGTCATTAAAGTTCATGTGCAGGCATCCCAAAACTTGAATGGATGGGTAGGTGGGTGGGACATAAATAAAAATTTGTTCTCTTGCAATGTATTATTAAAAGACTAGTCAACCCTGTTTCCATTTTTTTGTTTTCCTCTAATTTATAAATAAACAAAACTCACACTGTTATGAACAAAACACAATTCTTTCAAGAAGTAAATGCTGCAAGAACACTTAAGTGTTTCGTCTTTTTTGTATTTTATATTTCATTTGGCAATAAATTGTCAACCCTTATTACTGAGATTTTCTTTTGTAAACAATATTATTTAAAAGTTATTTTAAATATCGCAAAACAGACAATGCTCTTGTTATAAAGAGCTTGACTTGCTCAATAGTCTAAGTGTCTTTGTTCTATAAGTGTCTTTGCTCTATAAGTGTCTTTGTTTTGGATTAAATCCATTCTTACTGTCCAGTAGCACGTCCTTATTGATGTTATGTAACACTTGATCTTCTTTTCCACCTAATAAACTGTCACAAGTTTATATACTTTAACCTTAAAGTGTTATCCTGTTATACTTTAACTTCTGGAGGTTCAAGCACTTAGCCACTTAGCCGTTCATTTTCCATCCACCCTGCAACAGGAACAACTTGTCATACTTCGGGTGTTCACAGTCATACCGTAGGTATTTACCCAGGCATTACCACACACTCCCCAGAATGACGTAGCTTTGCTCATTGATTACTGTTGTTTATGTCCTTTCACTGACTGCAGCCAGTTACCGTAAACAGTCTTGGAACAGATATAGCCACAGAAGACTATATGTGACCATGTTAGCTAATCCTCTTTGCTTCTGTGATCCCAAAGAGTCTGGAGTCCTCCGGTCTTCAGTGACTCGAAGGTGTTTTCTGCCTGATGAGCGGAAGAGCATTCAACACTATGACTGGCGATACAAATTGTTGCTCTATGTAAGTAATTACTACACCTATACATACTGTAAGAAAAACCTGTACATCATGCTGTCTTGATTTCAAATGCTTTGTAGTTGCATATTTTGAATACAAGATCATATAATTGACTACATTTGTTGATTAGTCCTGTATCAATATAATGTAGACTGATTTTGAATGTTTTATGTTTTCTATGTTTTTGTTTTTAGGATCTTATAGTGAAAATCAGTTAATGAGGCATAACTGAAATGCTATAGTTAATAGATTTTATTTGTTTTCATTTTAATTTGAGTAAGTCTTTTTTTTATTGTTGTTTTGGTCAATATGTTATGTCTTCGTTTTGTTAATACTTCAACTTAAACTTCATGAAAATGGCAAATGTTAAAATAGGGTTAAGGTGTTTTTTTTTTTTTTTTAAGTTATACTTTTTTTTATATATATAATGATTTAGTTTTAGTATAATAACCATGAAACAGACAGGACTACAAATTTCATTCTTGTTTTGGACCGTTTTAGCTTTTATTTTTGTGCCTCCCCATTAATGATGCCATTATTCTGATTATTTTACAATATATTTTCTCTGTTTATGCATGTTTTTAGAAGAAAAACAGTTGGTTTTATGAGTTATTCTCTTTAGCAGTGTTTCATATTTGTGTCCTTCCATATTATCAGTACAGAAGAGCACATTCAAAGGGGTTACATGTAAGAATATTTGAATGCTTTTTATTGCCAATGTGTGAAGTTGTGAGCTTGTAACAAAACTTAACTTAAAAAAGAGACCTTCCCCGACTTCTTAGGTTGCCTATGAAAGCCTGTAGATGATGATTTACTCACCCTCGAATACAATCAGAGTTATATTTTTAAAAAAAAGTCCTGCTCTTCCAAGCTTTATAATGGCAGTGAATGGCCATTTCTGTCCATAAAAGTGCATCTATCCATCTTAAAATATTTCCACACGGCTCCGGAGGGTTAATAAAGTCCTTCTGAATCGATGCGTCCATATTTCAAACTTTTACAAACTGTCGCATGCGTGTTTAGGAGAGACTGGCGTTCCAGTGTATGACATAGGATGCTCCGGTGAGAATATGCTAGTTCTGGCGAGAACCAATTTTTTTTTTGCTCTATCCTCTGTGCTTACACGTTCATCGCCGGAACTTACGCTACACCTGCGTCCTACGTCATACACTGGACAGCAGTCTCTCCTGAACACGCATGTGACAGTTTGTAAAAGTTTTAAATATGGACATTTTTCATACACAAACACATTGATTTCACGGTCAACTGTTATGGGTATTATAACAAAGTGGAAGCAATTGGGAACAACAGCAACTCAGCTACGAAGTGGTAGGCCACGTTAAATCACAGAGTGGGGTCAGCGCATGCCTTTATTGACCCCCTGGAGCCATGTGGAGCACTTTTATGATGGATGGATGCACTTTTACAAAATAGAAACGGCCATTTACTGCCATTATAAAGCTTGGAAGAGCCAGGACATTTTTTTATATAACTCCGATTGTATTCGTCTGAAGGAAGAATTTTACGTACACCTAGGATGGCTTGAGGGTATCATTTTTATGGGATAATTTTCATTTTCGGGTGAACTATCCCTTTAATAATCAAACTATCATAAGCAGTGTTATTTGAATCACCTCATCTACATGATGCCGGTGAACATCCACATCATCACTACGATCAGATGCTTACCGCTGTCATTTTTATTATGTGTTTATTTTGTTGTTGAGAGGAAAGCCAGCACATATTTACATATTCATCTAAACGTCACTCTCAGCAGCATCTGGATGTTCCTTAACAGTTTGTCGCTGCAAATGTATTTCCAACTTCTAAGCAAAGAACAAAAAATAACTATGCCGTGAGTATATCAGGGCCTTGAATCAAGTCTACATTAAATGTTCACGAGTGCGAGCAATAAGTTGCTGGGTGCAGTTCACTTAACAGCCACTGGTGTTACTAATAACAAGGGTTTCTGAATTCTACATATAGCCCCTTTAACCCTGAGATGTGGCTCAAAATGTGTTAACAACGCATGCACTTTTGTATAAAGAAAACAGTTCACCACTGAAATGTGTAAAATGCCATGTGCTTGTTATTGCTGTCTAACTCAACTATCCTGTTCTGCTGTAACAGTTTGACGTTGTTGTGGATTCTTTGAAGAACATTGGACTCTGTGATGTCCGTTGAGATGTGTACTTTGTCATAAGCAGCTCAGACTGAGGCAGGACAGTCATGAGTGCTGACACAGCCAACAGGGTGGATCTGGACCCTGATTACCATGCTGAACTGGCTGACATGGTAGCGGCCATGAATGTGGCTGCCAGCAGAATGACCCCTCCAAATGGATGCAGGACCACCCCACATCGCCTCAATCTCTCGGATCGCAAGCTGTCACTGCAGGAGCGATCAAGCTACCACAATAACTTCACCCCACGAATAGCCAGAAGACCCACTATTGAATCGAAGCGGGTGTCTATCTCTGATGGTGATGTGAGTTTGGCAGACCTCAGATTGTTGACCATCAATGAGGATATTCAGCAATATATGGCATTCTTACTGAAATTCATCATTCAAGGGCTGTCACAATATCAGATTTTCACCTGCATGATTGTGGCTAAATAATTCAGGATATAGCAATTTATACACTTGTAGGATTTACTTTTGAAACCATTATTTCAATATACAATATATTAGTACATTTCACAACTAAATGCAAAGAAATGGCAAGTAATATATTGAATTAATATATATTTTATTTTTTAAATACCCTTTTCTACCTACAGGATTGTGTCCAGCTAAACCAGTACAAGTTAAAGAGTGAGATCGGAAAGGTTGGTGATTTCTATTTCAAATCCTAAATTGTTTTAAATATTTATGATTTGTTGGCAAAATCACACATGCATAAATATAAACATAATGTTATCTTGTAACCTTCCCAGGGATCATATGGGGTGGTCAGATTAGCACATAATGAAGATGATGACCAGTTTTATGTGAGTAAATATGTGTTATAAAGTTGTTGTTTTTTAAATAGTCAGCATTTAATCATAGCATGATCATATAGTAATTATATATATATATATATATATATATATATATATATATATATATATATATATATATAATATATATATATGTATATGTATATGTATATGTATGTATGTAATAAAGCAATAAAATTGTATTATTTTGATATAATTTATTGCAGGCTATGAAGTTGGTATCCAAAAAGAGGTTAATAAAGCAGTTTGGATTCCCACGTAAGCAATACACATTTACATTTTACACTTGTGACTTTTTTCCTTGAAGTTTTGTCTTATGTCTGCAGAACATTAATGTTAACTTGTGATGGTTTTGTAGGGCGACCTCCCTCCAGAGAATCCAATGGATCACAAGAGAATCTTTTAAAGCATTCTGGCCTGTTGGACCAAGTATATAAAGAAGTCGCCATTCTGAAGAAACTTGACCATCTTAATGTTGTTAAATTAGTTGAGGTGAGTTAGATCGGTACTGTTTCTTAGAGAATTTTTCACTGTACAAGTTAACTAACCAAAACATTGTCTCTATCTGTCCTGTGATATTTAACTGAAGGTTCTTGATGACCCAGCTGAGGATAACTTGCACATGGGTGAGTGATTCTGTCAGTCAGCATTCTGCGATATAGAAGACTTTGCTTTTTAGTCTCTGATCTCTTTTTCTATTTACTTTGTCTCAGTCTTTGAGTTGGTACCTAAAGGGTGAGTATTAGTACCTATAGTTCTTAGCCATACATATGCAAATGAAATGTTTCCCTTGTTAGATTTTTCTCTCATAATTTGTTTCACCTGACCCTAGTCCAGTGATGGAGGTCCCTACAGACAGTCCGCTAACAGAAGAAATGGCCCATTTCTACTTCAGAGATGTCATCCTAGGAATTGAATACTGTAAGTTACCCTAGTCTCAGTTTAGGGTATTTTATATAGTCTTGTATTTGCCAAATGGCATCTATAAACTTTGTTTCATGATTTATTTTTTAGTGCACTATCAGAAAATCATACATAGAGACATCAAACCCTCAAATCTGTTGCTGGGAGATGATGGGCACGTCAAGATAGCAGATTTCGGTGTCAGTAATGAGTTTGAGGGGAATGATGCTCTCCTGTCAAACAGTGCAGGAACGCCAGCTTTCATGGCACCTGAATCTCTGACTGATCGGGACCTGAGATTCAGTGGAAAGGTTAGAAGACTTCTAGAACATTCTGGTTTACATAGAGTGAAGACATTGATTCTTTATCATTTACAATTGACTGTCATTGGCTTCAGGCTCTAGACATATGGGCAATGGGAGTGACGCTGTTTTGTTTAGTCTTTGGAAGGGTAAGTCATTCATCTTTGTTTGTATCAAATACAATATTATTTGTCAAATATTATTATTCAAATACAAAATGTTAATATTTTGTTGTGCAGTGTCCTTTTCATGATGAATACATATTAGGCCTGCATGATAAGATAAGGACTATGACAGTGGAGTTCCCAGACAAGTGAGTCACAAACCATTTTACATCACGTATTTTGCAGACTCTGTTATCCAAAGCGACTTACGAGCTAAAGAAATCTTGGGAATCAATCTCACGAGTTTGAAGTTATTAGCTCTGCTGTTTGAGCTACTGGATGGCTTTTCTAAGCCATGATAAGAAAACAACATGCATTTAAACATAACGCCTTAACACAAATTTATGGAAGCTTGTTTCCACATTTTTTTTTCACAATTACAAGATTAGAAACTCCCAATTGCTAGATAACTCAATTCTGGAAAAAAAGATAAGTTGCAATTACCTCAAAAGCCACTTTCATGGTGGCAACAAACTTCCATACTAATTTAATAGGAAATAGTCTTTGTATTAAAGGCACAATATGCAAGTTTTTGGGATTAAAATATCCAAAAGCCACTAGAGCAATGTTATATATTTTGTTGACTTGAGTACTTACATTATCCCAAATGTTTCCATGAATGTTTAAATCCAGAGAAATAAGCTATTTTAACCAGGGATGCATTCCAGTTGGTTTTTATTATGCCCTTCACTCGCTAACTTCCCTCAGTCTCGTTCACTCAGAAGTGAGTCATTGCTTACGCTGCACGAGTGCCCATTACTGGCGGAACCTTTGCTATGGACTGAACTGGAACATCCTAAGCCCTTGATCACTTGGAATCCACTATGGAGTTGATTTTATTATTTATTTTTTCCCCTTACAAAATTGTTAAAAATCATTAATATATCAGAGATATATATATCTACTCTAATATATATTTTTTGTGGTGTGGTAAATTAAACGCAATATGCGGTGACATCTCAATCGTGTTACACTGTGGTATATGAAGCTGCCTGAAGTGTACATATGAAGTAGACTGTCCACTGTCCAGGGTCTGTCCATATAAACTTCCCCCGTCCACTTCACGAAGTTGAACGCACTAAAATTGAAGTGGAACGCATCCCAGGACACGGACTATGTCCATGCGTTGCCTGTCAATGACACATGCATGAGCGGAAGAAGCGGAAGCGGTCGTCTGTGGCATAATAAAAGCTCCACGAAATCCAGGCATCATCAAACTACAAATAAGCGACCTCTAGTGGTGAAAATTTACATATTATGGCTTTAACTACAGTTACAGTGTAATTGAACTAAGATTTAATCTTTTGGGTTTTTTTAATCAAATGGATATTTTCAGTGCTGGATGCCAGTTAAATCCAATTATTCCATGTTTACATGTATCTTCTAGTGGGCGAGTGGCATGAATATGTTCATTACTCCAGTCTTCAGTGTCATGTTTCTTCAGAAATCATTCTAATATGATGTTTTTGCTGCTCAAGAAATATTTGTTTATGTCAATGTTGAAAACAGTTGTGCTTCATGACCGTTTTGTGAAAACAGTGACTGTTTTTTTTTTTCTTTGATGAATTGAGATTTCTGAAGACCAGCATTTATTTGAAATAGGAATGTTCTCTAACAATGTAAATCTTAGACCCTCCCAGGTTATTGTAAGGTTAAGTCCCCCTTATTTACTCATAGTATTTCAAACCGCCCATGTAATTCTTTTTGTATTGTTTGCACAGGCCTGTGATCAGTGAGGGGCTGAAGGAGCTCATTACCAGAATGCTGGACAAAGTCCCTGAAACTAGAATCACATTACCAGAAATAAAGGTGAAATCAAAATAAAAGATTGCTGATCTGAAAAGCATTTTCAAATATAAACTTCAGTGTTACTCTAACTGTGTGTAATCTGGTCTCTGTGGGCAGCTGCACCCATGGGTGACGCTGGATGGCACGGATCTCCTGCCTCTGGAGGAGGAACACTGCACAGTGGTGGAGGTCACTGAGGAGGAGGTGCAGAACTCTGTTAAACTAGTTCCCAGCCTATCTGCTGTGGTGAGTACATCTGAGAGAGAAAAAAGCAACAACAACAAAAAGTTACACTTATACACACACATGTGGTACATTATCTTTATGGGGACTCTCCATAGACGTAATGCTTTTTATACTGTGCAAACTGTATGTTCTGTCCTCTTCCACTAACCCAACCCCTAAACCTACCCATCATAGAAAACTTTCAGATTTTTGCATTTTCAAAAAAACTCACTCTGTATGATTTATAATGGGGACCTCAATTTAGATCCCCATTGTGACACGAGTCAGTGTGCCTTCAGTCCCACCGTTATAGAAAAAAACGAACATACACACACAAAAAAGATTACAATTATTTTATCCATAAGTCAAGAAACAGTAAACTAATGATGCAATAAATTAAAATAAGATTTATTCATGCTGCATGCTTTTGAAAGAAGTCTCCTATGCTAAAAAAGGCTGCATTTATTTAAAGACGCAGTGTGTACATTTTAGCGGCATCTAGCAGTGAGGTTGTGAATTACAAAAGCCCCCCGCACACCCTTCACTTTCGAAGCACATAGAGAAGCTACGGTGGCCAACACAGGACAACAATGTTGTCGTTGGAGAGAGCGGAGAGTAGCTAGCGCTCTGTAGAGAAGTTTGTCCGTTTAGGGCTACTGTAGAAACATGGCGACGCAAAATGGTGACTTCACTGTAAAAGGACCCGTGGTGTATGTAGGATAGAAATGGCTCATTCTAAGGTAATAAAAACATAACGGTTCATTATGTAAGGTCTTTATACACAAATTAAAATATAATTATGTAGGCTATATTATATTGGGTTATAGATTCAAATAGATTCTCATAAATATTACACACTGCACCTTTAAACAAAAATACATTAAAAGCAGAAAATACAGTCCAGTGGTGAGGCGAGGCAAGGCACATCATACGACGTCCTGTGGAAAAAGACGGAATACAGGGAGAATAAATATGGAAGCAAACAAGGATAACAAGGTAGCAAGGTAAAGAGGGGTATGGAGTCATGACACTAGACAGGAAAGCACATTGAAACCCATGTTTTACAGTGCATGTCTAAAATTTGCTTTGCACTTACTTTAAGATCCTGGTGAAATCCATGCTGCGGAAGCGCTCCTTCAGTAACCCCTTTGAGTGTCCAAGCCGCAGGCAGGGCAGGTCCATGTCTGCCCCTGGAGGCCTGCTGGTGTAAGTCAACCCCTGCATGTCATTGCATCCTTCTGTATGCTGATACTCAGAATACTGTGACACTGATATGTTGCTCTTATTTCTCTCAATATTTTCTGCAGGGATATGTCACTGTTTCGCCCTTTAAGGTATCACACAATAGACCTCACTGCCATGACAATAAGCTCATTTTAGTATTTCAAATGTAATGCTCATGTTTGAGTGTGTTTGTACGACATTAATTTTTTTGATGGTCTGTGTCTCCAACAGCAGAGGGAGTAACAGTAACGGGAGCAAAGAGGGGGAGCTGGAAAACCTTATTGAGGATGAAACTTTTTCATGAATTCGTCAAATTATTTTTCAGAATGGCCCAGTTGTGTGATTAGACTATTATGTTCCAAACTTCATTGGAATTTTTTGATGTACAGGACAGCAACGATAGTTTAAGAATAGGTTTTGAGGTACCCCTAAAATATAATGTTAAATCTGGTAATAAGTATTTTATATTAGAGTAATGTTTGCATTTAAGTGCCAAATTTAAAGAAGTTTTGATTTAAATGCATATTTAACAAAATATCAATGCATTTGTCTTTAGCATATAATATGGCAGCAGCAGTAGTGATGATTTTGCTGTGCAGTGGAAATCGGCAAAACTTTGCATGAGAAGTTTAGAAGTCTATGTGCAATATACAATGTATTTATGCTGTTTTATTGTTTTTTTAGGTTTTGCAGTTGTAACATGTATCTGGTCTGTGGTATCACAGAATGGTCTGTAGTTTGTGTAATGGAGCTCCTGAACATTTTTATTTTATTGTGAGTTGTTTGTTGATTCCTTGACAAAATTGTGTATATATTTATTTACATGTTTTATGTATTTATATATATATTTATATATATTTATATATAAAAATGTATATATGTATGTATATACATACGTGTGTGTGTGTGTGTGTGTGTGTGTGTGTGTGTGTGTGTGTGTGTGTGTGTGTGTGTGTGTGTGTGTGTGTGTGTGTGTGTGTGTGTGTGTGTGTGTGTGTGTGTGTGTGTGTGTGCAAATATTGTGAAAAAGTAAAACAAAACAAACATCAGCAAAACATCTTTTGCAATGAAATATAGTATGTAAATTATGAAATATTAAAATGTAAAACAAACTATTAGTAATCCCTACAAAAGTACTCTTGTGCCTCCGTGAGATTGTTCTCTGATTAGCAACACAAACCCCAGGGACTCTGTATGCCACTCTTTTTTTTAAATAACTGTAAGGGAGATTGTATATCAGTATAAGAGCTCCATTATGGCCCAAACAGATGTGTCAACATATAGTGAAGTTTGCTTTTGATTCTCTTTAAAGTTATGATGACCCCACTTCAACAGTCCACAAATGAGCAGTGATCCTTATTTCATTACAAATGCACTTACAGGATTTATTACAGAACTTAATTATATCAAACATAGGCTAAGTGTTTTTATCTGTCGAAGAGCATTCGTTTTAACTAGATTTTCTGAAGAAAATTCTAATGGTTGTTGGCTAGTGTGCTTTGCTATACGGTCGTTAGGGTGTTCTGGGCATTTCTGGGATGTCGGCGGTTTCTAGTGCACTTCGATTTAAATTAAAGTCTATAGGATTTTATCCAGACCACACCATTTGAGTTTCAGCCCATTAGAAGAATAATATGGCATTTAGTATAATAACACCACTAATTAACTTTATTGTTCAGCTGACATTTTAGACTGACATTAAATACCTGGTCTGATATATTGCCCATTACTGTAATAAAACAATTTCATTTGAACATACTCTTGTGGCTAAACAAACTGTAGGTTGATGCATGTGAGCGTTGCTCAGGGTATACATTTAGACTGATGATCTGGAATCATTTATTGGCTTCAGTTCTTATCTTTATACACAGTTCTTATCTTTACTGCCAATACTGTGTCAGTCCATTACACTGAAGAGAAAACTCAAATTTAAGGAACTGAAAAGAATACATCGCTTTGTCTTTCTACAATTGGCCCATTATACTACAATTTGCCCTGACTGGCACAATGAACTGCTATAGGCCTATATGCTGAAAGAATAGGGGGGAAATGGGCCACTATAATTTACAATGTGGCAATCAGAGCATCAGCCTCATGGGTAATTCAGGACACAGGATGTGAGCATAATCATTTGCTTCGTATTTAGACACACACTTTGTGGTGTCTCTCCAAAATATTCCACACACACAAAAAAAAGTGTAATTATCATAGACAAGCAAAGAACAGATAATCCCAATGTGTTCAATTGCTGATTTTTTTGGAGAAGGTTTTATTTATTTGTTTGCCTTTGTACTCTAGGGTGAATCTCACTAAAATACGTCCACCACACATTTCATTTATAAAGAAAAATAATTCCTTTCTTCAGATTTTAAACTTGAGCCATAATTTTGTGTGATTCTTCTATCTAAGACTTGATTGGGAAAATCTTTCTGGAGGGGAAAAATATTGTTTAAAGCAGAGATCATAATGCTTGGCATCTAAATCTTTTAAAAGCACTTTATATCATGAAACCTTCAGGTTCAATTTTTAAATGGACATTTTATTTGTTGTCAATCGAGCTATTTAGAACAGTGAACATGATCACTTACAAAACTCACATTCTCAATCCCTTGAGGGTGATCTGACTGCATTTAAAATTGATTCAATCATTTCTTTCTGAGTGATGCTTGACAGCAGTCCGTTGACTCATTTCACTTTGTCAATATTCAGATTACAAGTTTACTCACCCAACATATGGTAAGCATTCATGTGATAACCTGCTGTCATATTTTCCTGGGTGTGCACCATATATATTTTCAAATTGCAAATAATTTCGTGTAGTAACCTAAAGTTACTGTACTCTATATAGAGCAAATATTTCCAGAGTATACAACAGACCCGGTTCTAGGACTTCAACTTCAACTTGGAGAGGCACCAATATTGCCCAGTTTAAAAGTTTACATATATTTGATTCTTAATACTGAGTCGTTACCTGAATGATCAAAAGCTTCTTGAGCATCACTGGATGTTTGCACCTTTTGTAATAGTTTGATTTTACTATCATACTGTACAATCACTGTTGGATTAGTGAAGGACATTCCTGAAGAACAGTTTGGGTCCTTTTTTAACGATCTAAGCGCATGGTCTAAAGAGCACAGTGCAAGTGCACCTATAGGAGTGTCCGAATCCACTTTTGCTAGTTTGATGGAAAAAAACGGTTGCACGGTCTAAGAGGGATGTCCCTAGTCTCTTAATGAGTAATGTGTGTGTTTTTGGGCGTAACGTGCAATAAACCAATCAGAGTCTCCCAGTTGCGCGCCGTGGCGGATTCGCTATTTACATGGTGGAATTTGAAAGCAGAAAAACGGAAAGCTTCTTTAGCACGGAAACCGGTCTGCTCATCGTAGGTAGGCTAATTCTGATACATTCAATGACTATCCATTATAACATGTAGGCATTTTATGACATGTAGGCGCAGTCGTTTTCAGTTGCCTCAAAATAGCAATGTGCCAACAATACGCCTGAACACACCTTGTTTTCAGACCAGCACGCCCATGGGTGAACAAATGGGCGCAAATGCATTTGCTTGTAAATGGACGTGAAAATGATAACTGTGTCAGCCTGAAATTTTAGCATAAAACACCTTTTTTCAAACGGCTGTTGCCATATTGCACCGGGTGTATGATAGGTCTGTATAACTGTCATAAAACATATAAGCCGTTGTTGATTATAACAACACAATGCCCCAGCAACAATGTCCCCACTGCCCTTAGACCCAGGCCTTGCATAGAATTCGGTCTATTGGCGGTGTTGTGCCAAATTTTGACTGCGTGACAAATTATTACCAGTGAGGTTACACTCTAAAAATGCTGGGTTGTTTTAACCCAATTTTGGGTCAAATATGGACTAACCCAGCAATTGGGTACCCAATCGCTGGGTTAAAACAACCCAGTTGCTGGGTTAGTCCATATTTGACCCAACATTGGGTTGTTTTTTACCAAGCATTTTTTAGAGTGTAGGGTTTATGTGTCGGGTCGGGTGAAGGTCATCATTTTCATTGCATGATTTATAAACGTCCACCAGTTTGAAAACACCCAAAAATGTAAAAACGTCCACTGTTGTTCTGCAGAGACCTCATACTAGAATTTTCTGGCTTTCTGTGTTTTCATTGTTATACGGTAGGGGGCGCTGAAAGAGTACAGAATCTCTGGATCAAAACAAAAGCGAAGAAACAAGCAGAAACAAGTGATAAAGGCATTGCTTATTTAAGTTTTAGTCTTTTCAAAATGTTGCTTTTTTATGAAACACCCATATTCAAGAATAAAGCAGAGACTCTGTTCTTTCTCTGATAAATTGCATGTTCAGATATTCAAACAAAGAAATATTCTGAGGGCCATGAATGTTTTGTGAAAACATCAAAAATGCTGGCGGTGGCTGGCAACTTTTTTTTTAATCGCTGGCAGGAAAAGAGTTAAAAACAATTCCTCATTCAGAAAACATGTTCAAATCACCAGTGTGTCATTAAACTAATTACAGGTTATTGTTTTATTTTTGTTACAAACTGTAGATGTTATAATATACAGTGAGGAAAATAAGTATTTGAACACCCTGCTATTTTGAAATTTCTCCCACTTGGAAATCATGGAGGGGTCTGAAATTGTCATCGTAGGTGCATGTCCACTGTGAGAGACATAAAAATCCAGAAATCACAATATATGATTTTTTAACTATTTATTTGTATGATACAGCTGCAAATTAGTATTTGAACACCTGTCTATCAGTTAGAATTCTGACCCTCAAAGACCTGTTATTCTGCCTTTAAAATGTCCACCTCCACTCCATTTATTATCCTAAATTAGATGCACCTGTTTGAGGTCGTTAGCTGCATAAAGACACCTGTCCACCTCAAACAACCAGTAAGAATCCAACTACTAACATGGCCAAGACCAAAGAGCTGTCCAAAGACACTAGAGACAAAATTGTACACCTCCACACAGGCGCGCTGGAAGCCGTTTCATTCGAGGGGGCTGAGAGTTGGGTCAGAAAATGAGTGACGTCATTATGTTGTCGCTGGCGACCAGACAGGTGTTGTAGTAGTAGTATATCTGGTTTGCGTGTGTGATTTCCTTTCAATTTTTGTTATTTTATAGGAAAAAGACAGTATGGATGCTTTACAGTATGGATGCTAAATCCGTGTATCATTTCAGTCGTTTTTTTTTTTTTATATTGAAAGCAGAAAAATGAGAAAACGGTTCCTTTTTCTTTTTTTAATATGAAAACCAAGAATTCAGCTTGATTTTTTTTGTTTTTCATTCTGAGGTAGAAAAAGCTGGAATCCAGCTGTTTCTGTTTATTAATTTTTCTACCTCAGAACGAAAATCCTAGCTGAATTCTTGTTTTACGTATTTTCGAAAAAACAATGAAAAATGAACCATTTTCAAATTTTTCTGCTTTCAATGTTAAATTAAATAAAAAACGACTGAACGAATGATACACGGATTATGCTAGTAGAGATGGCCTGTAGCTTCATATAAAATGTTAAATATAACACATTTCAAAATCTTTTGTTGACTTAAAACCATTTTATACCGCGACCGGAATATAAATACTCGATGGTGTTGATGGCAACCATCCGATCATGTGTCCCGACCTCAGCAGACCGGTGAGAGGCCATGGTAACGTCCAGCTCACAAACCTCGCTGCTCATGGATGTCTGAACAGAGTTTATGTCGTTGTCAAGGTCAGCATTTGGCGTGAATTCAGTCGCCTTTTCGTTGCCGTTGTTGTTTACATCCTTTATATGAGAAGAATTATCAATTTTACTTTTCTTAACCGTGTTAGTAGTAACTATTTAAAAAAAAAAGTCTGAAATGCGTTTGTGCTGCTTATCGCTAGCCATGACCAAACGAGTGTGAGCGAGGTGACGTGGCGGTGATGAAAGCACTTCCTGAGGAATTATTAAAATAATGAATCATTAGTTTATATCTTATCAACTGCCCATTATTTTTAATCCCATATCAAACACAGTATGTTATGTCAGTCTATTTCCGCTACTGCCTCCACAAGGCTGGAAAGGGCTACGGGGAAATTGCCAAGCAGCTTGGTGAAAAAAGGTCCACTGTTGGAGCAATCATTAGAAAATAGAAGAAGCTAAACATGACTGTCAATCTCCCTCGGACTGGGGCTCCATGCAAGATCTCACCTCGTGGGGTCTCAATGATCCTAAGAAAGGTGAGAAATCAGCCCAGAACTACACGGGAGGAGCTGGTCAATGACCTGAAAAGAGCTGAGACCACCGTTACCAAGGTTACTGTTGGTAATACACTAAGATGTCATGGTTTGAAATCATGCATGGCACGGAAGGTTCCCCTGCTTAAACCAGCACATGTCCAGGCCTGTCTTAAGTTTGCCAATGATCATTTGGATGATCCAGAGAGGTCATGGGAGAAAGTCATGTGGTCAGATGAGACCAAAATATAACTTTTTGGTCATAATTCCACTAAACGTGTTTGCAGGATGAAGAATGATGAGTACCATCCCAAGAACACCATCCCTACTGTGAAGCATGGGGGTGGTAGCATCATGCTTTGGGGGTGTTTTTCTGCACATGGGACAGGGCGACTGCACTGTATTAAAGAGAGCATGACCGGGGCCTTGTATTGCGGAACAACCTCCTTCCCTCAGTTAGAGCATTGAAGATGGGTCGAGGCTAGGTCTTCCAACATGACAATGACCCGAAGCACTCAGCCAGGATAACCAAGGAGTGGCTCTGTAAGAAGCATATCAAGGTTCTGGCGTGCCCTACCAGTCTCCAGACCTAAACCCAATAGGGAATCTTTGGAGGGAGCTCTGTGTTTCTCAGCGACAGGCCAGAAATCTGACTGATCTAGAGAAGATCTGTGTGGAGGAGTGGGCCAAAATCCCTCCTGCAGTGTGTGCAAACCTTGTGAAAAACTACAGGAAACGTTTGACCTCTATAATTGCAAACAAAGGCTACTGTACCAAATATTAACATTGATTTTGTCAGGTGTTCAAATACTTATTTGCAGCTGTATCATACAAATAAATAGTAAAAAAAATCATACATTGTGATTTCTTAATTTTTTTTATTTTATTTAGATAATGTCTCACGCAGTGAACATGCACCTACGATAAAAATTTCTGACCCCTCCATGATTTCTAAGTGGGAGAACTTGCAAAATAGCAGGTCAAATTCTTATTTTCTTAATACTCTCACTGTATAGGCTGAATAACCTTTCTAGGCAGTTTGTAAAAACCGTGGATGGAGAGGTCAAAACCATTGGTAAGTGCTCTTTATAGTCTTGTTACATAATGAAAGTGGAAGAGTTGTGGCCCCTCTTCTCTGGGGGCCAGAGATACTCATTCAGAGATACTTCTGTTTGTATAAGGCCTACCACTGCACTTTATTTCAATGCTTCAGTATAAAGGCTCTTAAAAAAAAACATAAACCTAAAAGGCCTCTTTTTTTTTTTGAATTCAGTTTATGAGCTCAAACCTTTTTTTATTATTTTTTTAATTATTTTTATTATTTGCTCAACAAGGCTCTTTTGCATTCAAAAACATGCTGTAAAACTGCTCTCATATCTGATCATATTTGCTGCATTAGTAAAAAATTAAGATCATTATCTCATCTGAAGTGTGAAATAATATTCAAATGCTAATTGTGGCCTACAGTGAAAATGATGAAGTTGGCTATGTGTACATGCAAGTTACACACAACACAGGCAGCCGGTTATCAAGAAAGCCTATTTAAAGTATAATCAGGTTTTGAGTTCAGAATAAAGGATCATTTGGGCGAAAGCAGAAAACATGATTTGAATCGAAATAGTGAAAAGTGTCAGTGCTGTTCAACTTTCTAAGAATGCCATTTGGCCAATCAAATTCAGGACTGGAACTACAGTAACTGTTGCATAATGCTCCTGTGACAACTAGACATTATGTCAATATATATAAATAGGTATACAGTATATATATTAAATAGGTATGTATTAAATAGGTAAGTTGGTAAAGCAGGTAAGTTGGTTTCAGTCTTTTAGATGCCACAGACCCCAAATATGAGAGGGACCCCCATTCTAAAATTTAAAATGCAGCTCTGTATTTTCATGTATTGATACCCACACTGAAAAAAAGTGTGTTGGATTTACATGATTTAATTGAGTACATCGGTCCCACATGAATCAATTAAGTTAAACAAACGTAATTTGTTCATGTAACTTCAACAGCATGTAATGAGTATGTTTTAAGTGACCCAATTAAGAAGTCTCAAAGTTAATTTTATATGGCTCCCTGACATGACTCTGTATTCAATTTTATATATTCATTCATCCTCTTCAATTTCATATATTTTAATATTACACAACTGAATTATAATATGGCACTAGCTAGTCGACAAACTCTTAGCTAGCAATAGCATACATTATCATCCTAAATGCTAAGATAATAAATAAATGCTAATAATTCCAACATAATTGAATAATTCAATATAAAATGCAACAGAAATCATTAATGTAATCTCAACACAAATGGATTAAGTATACTTCAATTTGACTTCTATTTAAGTGGATTGAACACAATCAAATTAAGTTGTGTGTAAAATGTATAGCAATTGTGTTGCTTTAGCTCATTTTGATTAAGCAATATGAACAAGCAGTAAAAATATTTTTTCAGTGCAGAACTAATTTATTATGTGAAAAATTAATGTTATAAATATGCATAAAATAGTTTCCCCCCAAAAAATGTATTTATTTAAGTCAAGGTTTATTTAAGTCAAATTATTTAGTTTAAGTATTTATACTTCTTTTTATGAAGATGTTTTGAGAAATGTTGCAGTTTTGTTTTTGTTTTTCTCCATACAATGGAACTTAATGGACACCATAACAGTTTGATAACCAGCATTCTTCAAAATATCTTCTTTTCCGTTCTTCCTTTTACTCCATGAGGGTAAATTATGACAATTTTCATTTTGGGGTGAACTATCCCTTTAAATGTCTTTAAGTTGTTTAAGTGAGTTTCATCTTTAACCATAAGGGCCACAATTAATTTACCAATGCGTTTTATTGAAATATTTATCTCTGCATCTTCTGTTATTGATTTGGAACTCATTTCTAAAATAGGCAGATGGGATCTTAGGCCGAGGCACATCCCAAATCCTTGGCATTCGGCTTTATGCAGATGGTACAGTGTGTTATTGAATGTTCTTCTCTTTTCTTTCTCCATATTCAACTTTATATGTGAATGCCCTTGAGGGGCAGAAACGATCCTATTCCAAGTGTACTTTAGACAGAATGTCTGATCAGATTAAATCAATTAAGCATTGATAGAATAGAAATAAGTAATTCTTCAAATATATTCTGCTGGGTAGCCTTATCTGAACAATTTAACCAGGGCAAACATATACAAATATTACACGCTTTCTATCTTGCATCCGATCATAATGCAGCAGAAAATGGTGGCTTGCTCCTTTTGTCTACATGACAGAGTCCCGATGTGAATGAGGGGAGACAGGTTTCCCTTGAATTTTAATGGTGTCTCTGATGTTCTGATGTTTATCTCTTTGCAGGTTGTTCTAGATGTCTGAACAGTGCCAATGGGAAAGGGGATGTTTTTTCTCCAGCCCTAGCAACATGCACCGGATTGGTGGATATGGCAGCTCAGGCTGCCCACGATTGGCTGTTATTGTGGAGCATTTTGAGCAGAGAAATTCATCTCTTGCTCTACTGGGTGTGGGTTGCTGTAGGAGGCTGCAGCAGAACGCTGAAAGAGCCAGCAATTCAGGGTGTAAGTTTGTTTTACCTCCGCAATGTGAAAAAGAAATCGAATGAAAGCGTCATTTCAGATGGTACTCGTGCAATTTATGTGGCAGTCACACGTCAGAAGAAGAGATCCGAGTTTAGCATCAGTGAGATTTATTTTTATTTTTAATAATTAGTCATGCTGATAATGAATTCAAATGGAAATGTCTAAAGGCATGCAGGTTTGTCATGTGACCTTCAAAGGAGGGAAGTCAGCCATATCTTTGCCGTTTCTGCCCTCATCAAACTATTTTTAATGCATGCATACTCAAAAGCCAATAATATGGCACATTCGTATTGTATGTCAAGCACATTATTATAGTTTGGAGAGGTGAGCTCTGCAATGCAGTGCTGAACACTAATCATGGATAGTAGGTGCAATGCAGGGAAAAACATCTGGTCTTCTTAAACTCATTTGAGGAGGATTCACCACGGTGTTTGAACCTGTTGTGCATTAAATCATTTACAATGCTGCTTAACTTCAGATGGGTTGACAAGATGCGACGAATGCAAAAAACAGGGCTTGGATTTAAGCACACATTGCAAATATTAAGTTGACTTTGGTGCAATTCAGTATTTTGAGTAATTTTTAGATGAGTAAATAATAGATAGAGGAACAATACACACAACCAGCATTGACATGATGCATCTACGACTACTTGAGTTCTTTTTTTACTGTCTTTTTATTGTTATAATTATTTTGGCTCTTGTGCAACTGCTACATAGTTATTCACATTCAAGATATTGTCAATCAGGATACAGCTAAAAGTAAAAAATATATATATATTGAAAGGAACAAAAGGCAAATAAATGAATTTAAAAATACTGCCAAAGACAATTTATGGTCCATGTTCTGAATCGGTCACGGAAACACTGATTCGGTAACGTCACTTGTTTAAACCACACGTTCAATGTGCATAATATTACAAGAAGAGCACTCATATATTGTTCAGAGAGCAAAACATTGCTTAACGATGTCATTGTTACAGTTTACCATGAAAAACACCGGTACATTTAAGTGATCAGTAGTGTTTTTCAAAAGTCAGCCTAGCTAAAGAAAAAACATTCCATGTCACAACGGCAACGCCCATAACAGATCGATTTATTGTTAACAACCACAACTTTGGAATAGCAAATCAAAACGAAAACTGATCAATTATAAATAAACAATAAGAAGCCAGTTTACTCTTCAATTATAGGAATACATAACATCCAAGATATAAGTTAATAAAGTCAAGCTATTGTATAAATACATCACCAGCATGCACAATATTGAATCATTGATAGTATCGTTGTAATTATCTTACACTGACAAAACAGTATACTTGGCAAGTGCAAAAATAAATTAAACACAGAAGTAAACCACAAACTTTGAAGCTGCAATATTTTTCCTATATTTTTTTTCTTTTTTAATCCAGATCAGTCTCTGCCTTTTCCCTAAACTGTCCTTCAAAAACGTGAATGGTTCCAGTAGTATCAGTCCGCTTTATGATGATTATATGACTGAACTTTATCGGTTTTGGTGCATTCAATGAACACAATTTCATTCGCTGCACTTCCGTCAAATAGCTAATTGAATTTCCAGATCAACTCGTGACTAATACTGGAACCATTTAATACTATTTCTATCCTTCGAACACCACTTAACCCTCTTTTGAAATGCATTTCTACTACCCAAAACATAAATAAGCAGCATCCCTTTGAAATACATCAGTCCATATGCCAGTGTCAGGCTGCCATTCCCAACCAACAACGACCGCTTCCGGCTGATTGACTGACATTTCAGTGGTTTTGGCAAATGTCAAAGAGAACCAAGAAGAGGGAGGCCCATTCAACTATATATATTTCTGTATATATTCAAACTAGGACTTCAGCCCCCCCTTTACCACCCTTGGTATATTTTTTTCTTTTAACTCGTGGAAAAATAAAGAACTGCTGCTGCAGAGGAAACCATGGCAAAAGCTGCTGCCAAAGTCCACCAGCCATTTTTATGTATCTAGATAGAGAGGTTGTCTACTTTTAATTGTTGCCCTCCCCACCCTCATCGTCTTGCTGGTCACTCGTCCACAGTGTTAAGTTGTCTCGGAGGAGCTGCATGATGAGAGTTGAGTCTTTGTAGGAGTCCTCATTGAGGGTGTCGAGCTCGGCGATGGCGTCGTCGAAGGCCGTCTTGGCCAGATGACAGGCCTGCTCCGGAGCATTCTGGATCTCGTAGTAGAAGACGGAGTAGTTGAGGGCCAATCCCAGCCGAATGGGGTGAGTGGGCTGCATGTGCTCTTTGCTGATCTCGTGAGCCTCGTTGTAGGCCTTCTCAGAGGATTCCACCACGGTGGAGCGCTTCTCGCCTGTGGCCACCTCGGCCAAGTAGCGGTAATAGTCTCCCTTCATCTTCAGGTAGAAGACCTTGCTCTCGTGCTGGGTCTCGCTGCAGTTCTTGATCAGGAAGTTATCCAACAGGTTGAGCACGTCCTGGCACACGGCCTCCAGTTCCTTCTCAATCTTCTCACGGTAGGCCCTCACCATCTCGATCTTCTTCTCGTTGCCGTCTGCAGAGGTCTTCTGTTCGATGCTGGAGATGACCCTCCAGGACGAGCGACGAGCACCTACCACGTTCTTGTAGGCGACCGACAACAGGTTCCTCTCTTCGTTGGACAAGGCCTCGTTCAGCTCGGTTACCTACAAAGGAGGCAAATAGAACGCGGTTTGAGGAAAGAAATGTATAACATCCAACAAGGTGATTACTTTTTAAGAGCAAATTTACATTAAATCAAAACGGACAATTCTTGTTTTTTTAACGGAATATAGCGTTTATTATTAATGATATATCCATGCAATCCATTTTTTTAAATTAATGTGCCCTCGTAAATCTGTCCACCAATAGCAAACCACAACCATTCAATCAATTATCCACGGACAAAATCCAAAGTCCTGCCCTACATTTTTCTCAAGACTATCGCAACTATCGCCACCTTTAAAGGGTTAGTTCACCCCAAAAATGTCATTTTGTCATCATTTACTCACCCTCATGTTGTTCCAAACCTGAATAAGTTTCTTCTTCTGTTGAACTCCAAAGATATTTCAAAGAACATTGGTAACCAGACAGAAGACGGCACCCACCGACTTCCATAGTAGGGAAAAAAACTCTATGGAAGTCAGTGTGAAGTCAACTGTCTGGTTATCAACATTCTTTAAAATATCTTCTTTTGTGCTCAACGGAAGAAAGAAACTCATACAGGTTTGGAACAACGGTAATGCTTTATTTTTGGGTTCAATTCTCGCTATTAACTAGTTGCCTATTAGCATTCATATTACTAGGATATTGGCTTTGTATTAGTACTTATAAAGCACATATTAATGGCTTATTCTGCATGACATTATTCTACATCCCTTAATCCTACCCAATACCTAAACTTAAACGCTAAAAAACTACCATACTAACTATTAATAAGGTTCATTAGGAGTTTATTGAGGAAAAATCGTAGTTAATAGTGAATATGTGTTTCCCCATACAACATGAGGGTGATTTTAAATGATCACAAACATTTCATTTTTGGGTGAACTATCCCTTTAATATTAAAATGAATGTACAACGCTTCATTTTTCAGTTGCATAATGATAATATCCACACAGCTTCATCAGCTGGCTGAATGCATTGTGCAGCCATGAGCTCAAGCTATATGCCAAGTGCAGTTTCCATGGCAATAGTCTCATTTTGTACAGTAGTCCAACTCTATCTAGTGATATGACGGAGCGCTAGCGCTACACAATGCTCTAGAGGTGAAATCACTTCAGCTGGGAGTGGGGGCAGGGTGAGGATAGGGGGCAGGGGCGGAGGGCGAAATGTTCCCTCATACCCCTCTGGGCAGCTGCAGTGTAAGTTAACACGATCGCTGTGTGGCAGTTCATGTGTTACGGTGGCCTTCTCTCTGACCTTTTCTCTTGCCAAACTGGAACGAACATACTACGTACGTATGTAAAACGAGTTTGATTCCATATTTTCACAAAAATCACTCATTTCAACGACAGATCTCCATCTAGTCACAATGTCAAAACCTCTTTGTGGTGCACTTACATAATATCACATCAATGTGTTTTCTGTAATGATGAAGGACCCATGTTCAATTAAACAAATGCCAAAACTTTTCAAATGCCATGTGCCTCACATCAAGGTTTCTGATTTTAGATTTCAGCTAAAATTATTTCCTCGGAGTACAAAGAGAATCGAGTACAAAGACAGCTTCAATAAAGATCAGAAAACAGGAACACTGGTAGGACAGGAAGACGAGACTCATAACGAAACACAGACAGGAGGAAATGAAAGGGTTTTATTTAAAAAGGAAACAACAAACTTATAGCTATTTATGTGTGGGTACACAAGTTCTGCGCGACACAGATTTGGCATTCCTCTCGAAGACAGATAGTAACGGATAGTTGTGGTGGGTGACGGGGTAACCTTGTTACCTTGCTAGCCGTGTTGAAATCGGATGCAAATATTTACACATTAGGAGGAGGTCGTTCACAAATTTGAAGTAAAAAGCCGGATGATCTTACTGAAATGTGAAGTTTTAAGCTTGGCCTATTGCTGCTCATCTATTTGGCTGAATGCATCAAGATAATGGAGGCCTGTGGGCACTTTCCCATCAGGTCTGTGGTGGCTAAATGGGCTTTTATCCATGGGACCGAAGTAACTTTAGAGTCAAACTGCTTTTAAATCTCCCCCACAGATCCATGAAGCTAAAATTGCTTGTCCGGCGTACAAAACAATCTTTACAAGGATGGGAACCTTCCCTTTTAACAGTCATTTGGGATTTAGATCTAGGTAATATGGCAGTATAAAAAAAAAACATTTTAGCAAAATTGATCTGGCAAATCTTTTCAATCAATACACTTATTGTATATTTTGGTATTCAATTAAGGCTTTATTTTTTATGTAAAACACTGCTATTGAGTACTAACACATCTGGTCAGATTTTGCACTGTAGTCTATTTAACATGCAAATCTTTCTTTTGAGGTCGTAGAGTAAAGAGTATTGAGTATGTCAATTAAGTCAAAAACACACTGCCATGTGTAAAACACCTTCAATCACTCAAGAAATAAGAGAAGAGATGCCAGATGAAACCCCTTCATAAAAAAAGCATGATGTCAACACTTGACAAAGCAAAAACGAAGGGGTCCTCCTTAATCTCCATAAGCCTATGTAAGACTAGAGTCTGCTGAATGCCCTCACTCGGATGGGAATAGTCAGGATGCTGACGTGAAGAAGCGTTAGAGCTTAAGATGCAGATGTTCCCCCCTCCACCCACCCTTCCTCGAGAAGCCCTAAGGCCCTGACTGATTTCATTATGGTGCCCTGTATGCTCACCCCTCAAACACTGTTGTTTAAAATATTTAACAGAAATAATATTCACTAAAAATAAACATTACTGAAGAGATACAATTCCTTTAATAATACATAAATCTGTGGGTTTAAAACCAGAAGGAATCATGGACCTTACTGAATCATGGACCTTACTGCAATATGACAAGGATGGAAGATTCTGGAAGGAATGCTGCTGCCTCTAACGTTGGTTTAGAGGAAATATCTTAACAACTCCCATAGAGAATGAATATGGGAAGACATAACTAAATTATGAGGATGCGTGAGAAAAAAACTACGGCATTTGGAATTTATAAATGCTGATGATGGAAAATGAATATCTAATGTATTTATGACAATACACTATGCTTAAGTAATAAACAACAATGACAAAATGCCTATTTCTAGAGTTAATTCAAACACTATCCGGTTTATGACCCCGAATATGCAGTATGTTAGGAAAAGCAACGACATAAAAAAAACAAATTGCAAAATAGTAAAAAAACATTAACCCTGAAAGCTATGTTGAAACAGATCTTTATACATTTGTCATGTGTCGTCTCATTCATTTGAGTGTGGGCTCGGGTAAGACAGGAGGCACCGCCCAAGATCCAGACAGTCTACACCCGACCCACTGCACTCTCAATAATAAAGCACTGATTTATCATAGATCAACGACCCAAAAATTATTATACGACAACATATTAAAGCATTTCGTTACATGCAATATTTTACTGTAACTTCACCCATGTGATCATTTAATATTGTACCCATTTTTCCTCCAAATGCATCAGTAGGCTATGTATAACACAACAGCTATATCACCATATTATATGATATATATTATAGAAATAAATTGAAAGAATGACTTACCGATTTCATGGCTGCTGCCATATCATCATATCTCTCTGCCTGTTCAGCCAGCCTGGCTTTTTGAACCAGCTGCTCGCGGTCAACCATGTTGGATGGTTATGGTTTGGACGATATTATTTGTTTTTGGGGAAGAAATAGTTATATTGTATGAGCTGAGCGGTGTAATTCAATGAACGAGAGCTTCTCTGCAGCTGTTCCTTGCTGTCTGCGCTCGTGCCGACGGGCCACCCTCGCCCCTCCTCACGCGCTGGAGGGCTACGTCAGGGTTCTATAAACGTGGGTGCTATGGCAAGCTGTACGCAATTAATAACGCTACTTTTGTTAAGTTACATGCACATTTTTTATTATTTATAAGCATATATTACACATTACGGATTCCAATTTTGGCTGGTAGTAACTGAGGCCTATGATCAGTTTTCTGATTATAAAAACACTGGATAAATATAGGACAGAACACATATCCAAGCAAATTGGGTTGTTTATTTAACCCAGCATAATTGATTAATTTAACCTAGAATAGTTGATTAATTTTTACTAATATATATATATATATATATATTTTTTTTTATTTTTATTTTTTTATTTTTTTTTTTTTTTACTTCATACATGAATTAATGTCTACTGAATCCTCTAAACTTTAAAAAAAAATACTTGATACAACCACTGGCTTGCATGATAATTCCTTTATTTTCGATCATATTTTACAGTATAGTATATTTTATATCGGCTAGTTTTTAATACATATTTCCAACATTTAAGCTCGTTTAACAAATATTAGAAGTAAAAAATAAACATATAGAAGTAATTCAAGTGTGATCGACCAGTCTCTGTTGTCTCGTTTCCACCGTAACAGCGCTGGATCTCATGCTGGATGTTCAGAGGGGGAACTTCTAACTTTAGTTAGAATCCTGCGTTTCTCCCGAAGCCAAAATATGTTGTGAATAGCTCCACAGCCTGTCCATAAACAATCAGTGTACGAGAACATATTTTAAGATCATAAGTATTTATATTCTGTATCTTTTTAATAAAATTGTATGCAATGCATCAGGCATTTCAATCACGTGAAAAGACTGATGCGACACTCGTTTAGGTGACTCACATCGCACCACTGCATGTTGCTTTGCATAAAATTAAACGATATACTGTACAAACCTGTATTTTACCGAAGGCATTCACCAATTTGGTGGAGCTGCACTGCTCTCTCCTGAGCGCATGATAAATAACTCAACCCCTGGGTTGTTATGTCTGACCCAGGATCTTGGTAACACAAAAACTACCAAAACACTGGGTTGTTACGTCGACCCAGGATCTGGATTACACAAAATCTACCCCAAAACTGGGTTGTTATGTCCGACCCAGGATCTGGATTACACAAAATCTACCCCAAAAACTGGGTTGTTATGTCCGACCCAGGATCTGGCCTACACAAAAACTACCCAAACACTGGATTGTTACGTCTGACCCAGGAGCAGAGTGTACAGTAACTGTTTTATTGTAACTACTAAGAAAAATTATTCAAATTGATATGATGGCATTAAACACATTTAATTAATCTCACTCATTAACTTCAATAGCCAAAAATATAAAGTTTCAAAGGTTTGTGAACATACCTAAACATTGATCACCGGATTTATCTCAGACTTTTTTTAGTTACTAGTAAATTAGGTAATAGTACTTGTGTTAGTTAATTGTAACTGTTTAAAGTTTTATTAGTATTTATATCTTGTACTATTTTGATAGACACTATATATTGCCTATAAATTGGACACGTGCATTTCCAGTTGTTACTGATGACATTTTAAATCTTACTAGAAGATAGCAATACAAACTAGTAACAAATTAACCATTTTTATTATATGCCATATGTCTTGCATATGACAAGTAAAGCAACTAGAGAAATGTTACATATAAAACGTATGTACATTAGAAGAAATGCTACTAATAATAGTTGGTATATAAACTAGTGTTCATAAATAGGTATTCGTCCAATAAATATGTACTAATAAAACAGCCAGTAGATACTACTAACTACTAACATAAAATAGCAAATGTTAAGTTAGAAAGAATAAATGTTAAAATGGCTTGCCATATAGGTGCTTCACTCATGATGTAATAGTCCTTATATGGGAGTCAAGAGGCCACATATCAGCAGTGATGATGATGGCACATTAGAGGTCTTCTAAGAACAAATGCAGTATGGGAGAATGAGTCATCCCCTATCACCATTTCTAGCACCCCTCCTGTATGGAGTGGAGGATTTTGGGGATGACACAATTATGGTAACATTTAGGATAGTGTGTCTCATGTTTTGTCCATTCTCAGAAAGGTTATAGATATATTAGATATTAGACCGATGGAACAGACAAACAACTTGGTTCTTCATGTGAGTCATTTTACAAGACTGGTGCAATCCCTTAGAGACGGGGCTAGTTGTCAAATGGGGAATTTGGTTTAACTCATCTTTAATATTCTCTTTATGAAGTCATTTCTTTTTCGTTGTTCTCTATAAGTAGGTCATTTAAAAAGCATCATAGATAAATCTGGCCAAAATATGGAACAACCATACATGGTCACTTAAATAAGTGTCAGAATATGGAAGTGTGAGGATTATGGTACTTACATATGGGAAATTCTAGAATAGAATAGAATAGAATAGAATAGAATAGAATAGAATAGAATAGAATAGAATAGAATAGAATAGAATAGAATAGAATGGTACGTACATATGGGAAATTCTAGAATAGAATAGAATAGAATAGAATAGAATAGAATAGAATAGAATAGAATAGAATAGAATAGAATAGAATAGAATAGAATAGAATAGAATGGTACGTACATATGGGAAATTCTAGAATAGAATAGAATATGGTAGTGTCAGTGAAATGATAATTACAAATAGGACATTCAAGAATAGAATAGAATAGAATAAAAGTATCAGGGATATGGTCATTTCAAATAGGGCATTCTACAATAGAATAGAATAGATTAAATTCCAGAACAGAACAGAATAGGGATGTGTGAGGAATATGGTCATGTCAAATAGGAAATTCCAGAATAGAATAGAATAGAATATATAGGGTACATGAACATGGCCATTACAAAAATGAAATTCCAGAATAGAATAAAATAGAATAAATTACAGAACAGAACAGAATAGAATGTGTGAGGAATATGGTAATCTTAAATAGGGAATTCCAGAATTGAATAGAATAGAATAGAAAATGGAAGTTTCAATATCATGGTCATTACAAATAGATAATTCCAGAACATAGAATAGAATAGAATAGAATAGAATAGAATAGAATAGAATAGAATAGAATAGAATAGAATAGAATAGAATAGAATATGGAAGTGTCAGTGAAATTGAAATTTCAAATAGGAAATTCCGGAATAAAATAGAACAGAATATGTAGGGTTCATGAACATGGCAATTACATATATGAAATTCCAGAATAGAATAGAATAGAATATGGAAGTTTCAAGATCATGGTAATTACAAATAGGTAATTCTAGAATAGAATAGAACAGAATAGAATATGGAAGTGTCAGTAATATGGTAATTACACATGGGAAAATCCAGAAAAGAATATGGAAGTGTCAGTAATATGGTAATTACACATGGGAAAATCCAGAATAGAATAGAATAGAATATGGAAGTGTCAGTGAAATGGTAATTAAAAATAGGACACTCAAGAATAGATTAGAACAAAATAATGGAATAGAAGTGTCAGGAATATGGTAATTACACATGGGAAATTCCAGAATAGAATAGAATAGAATAGAATAGAATAGAATAGAATAGAATAGAATAGAATAGATGCTGTTTTACCTCACCAGTCAACAGCAGAACCACGAGTCAAGTTTTTTTCACATGACCATAGCATCTGGTTCTCCTTAGGCCCATGCAAACCTTTTTTGTTCACAAAGAATTGTCCTGAAAGGGTGAAAAGGACATGCTGGGTTACTTCCTTGGTGATAATGCGGTTAACAGCTAGCTCTACTTGGCACAGTTCAGAACGGATGGCTCAGCTAATCGGCAGGGCTGTGCGCAGCAGGATTGGGCCAAATCCACTGGCAGAGTGTTATTCCATTTCCTCAGTGTTTCAAGTCCGTCCTTTTTCACCGTGATGTGAAATTTTTTCATTCACTAATGAATTCTGTAAAATATATTTTAAAAAATAGACTTTGACATGTCAGATTTGCAGTTGGGGATGTTTCAGGTAAAACTGATCCATTTCCTCCAAGAGGATTAGTCTCAGGCAGATTATCTTAGCTATAGGGAGCATATGGGTGTTTGCTAACCACCTGTCTGCCTACTCAGGACATCAGACGGACAGTCACAGGCGCAGAGGAAGAAGACAGGAATGATTGGGCTGGATGTCTATCTATATCCAGATGGTCTTAGGGTTGCTACACCAGAAAATATAGAGAAGTGGGAATCAGAGAGGGAAATGTATGAGCCGAATGTGCGACTCTTTGTGGCTCTGTTCTCATACAACCCTGCGCTGATGTCACCGAACCCTGAAACAATGGAGGAGGAACTGCCTTTTGAACAAGGACAGATCATTAAAGTAAAAAAGATTTTCTTCTTTTATCTTAATTCACAATCAGTCACAATGCATCATCTTCAGATCATTTCTGTCCTGCTTAGCTCATGCTGTGTTGGGAAGCCTCAGAGTCAGCGGGATATGTTTTCTTGTAGGTATATGGAGATAAAGATGCTGACGGCTTCTATAGTGGGGAGACTGGTGGTCGCTTTGGTTTTGTGCCAAGCAACATGGTATCTGAGATTCCTGTGGAAGACGGAGAGCTTAAACTTCATCTGTTCCATCAGGGGTTTTTACCAGAGGAGACGCCTTCTATAGGCAAGTATTTTTTGTCTTTCTTTTTTATTTGATAAAACTATCCACTTAATTAATACATTATTAATTTATTAATTGATTCATATTAGCACCCAGTGATACTTCTAGTGCGCTGGATGATGTGAAGGTCCACAGGATGCTGGCCATTTTTGATTATGACCCTTGGGAAAGTTCTCCAAACACGGATATTGAGGTAATTGCATTTTCCTGTTGTTTGATCCACGGAAGTCCGATAAATATTGTAAAAATATAATAATAATTAGCTCCATGAATATTTATTTGACAGGTATTTTGTGTGTGTGTGTGTGTGTGTGTGTGTGTGTGTGTGTGTGTGTGTGTGTGTGTGTGTGTGTGTGTGTGTGTGTGTGTGTGTGTGTGTGTGTGTGTGTGTGTGTGTGTGTGTGTGTGTGTGTGTGTGTGTGTGTGTGTGTGTGTGGTTCAGGTAAACCCTACATTATGAGTACAAAATGTCCCCACAAAGATGGCAATATCAGAAATCCTTGTCCATGAGGAAAACAGCCTATAAATTTGAAATTGAAATTTGAAAATGTAAAAATGCAGAACATTTTGTGTGATGGTAGGGGTAGGGTTAGTGTAAGGGAGAGTTTGTACAGTATAAACATTATTACGTCTATGGAAAGTCCCCATAAAACATGAAAACCCAACATGTGTGTATGCTTTATTAAAAAAATAATTACATTTATGATATATAAAATATTCAATTTAATAGTTATTATTAATAAACTAGAAAACATATTGTTTTAATATTAAAATTAAACTATTACCAAATAATAATCATATAATTTTGTGATTTTTATTTTGATGAAAATATGATATCATCGATATACCAAGTCTGGAATATTATTTATGTTACCACTTTAGTTTAGAGTCCATTTCTCACTACTTACTAGTTTATTGCTTATTACCAGTATTTATACTTATAAAGCACATATCTTATGTCTTATTCTGCATGACAATATTCTACAAAAATAAGTAATTAGTTTATTGATGCAAAAGTCACACTTAATAATTAGTTAATAATGAGAAGTGCAACCTTATTTATTTCTCAAATAATATATTAAAAATCCTAGCAACATCCTAGCTATTTATCGATAACTTACTAAATGAAATTTCTCTTGAATGAATCTTAAAATATCAAATATGATTTTACATTTGTGTATTTTGGTCGTTTTCTTCTTTAGGATGAGCTTCCCTTTCGTGCAGGAGACATTATATATGTTTTTGGGGAAATGGACAGTGATGGATTTTATTATGTGAGTATTATAACTATACCATCTATACCATGCATGCATTTTTTTTAAAGATCATGAGTTAAAGAAGGAATGTTTTATTGATCGTGCAGGGGGATCTACATGGTTATCGAGGTCTTGTGCCATCAAACTTCTTGCAACCGCTGCCTTGGGATTAAATGAAATGAACAATCATAAATCAAGAACAGAAGAGTGACTTCACATTGTGAGCTTTAACCCACTTTACTGAATTCAGCTCCAACTTTTTCTGTTCATTTTTTACCATATAAAGTGTCTTTTTCCCTGTAATGTACTGCACTGTAAAAAAAATATTGCCGATTTAACTCAAAAAAGCAAGTTACCTGGTTGCCTTAAAATTTTTAGTTAATTTAAATTGAAAATTTTTAGTTAATACAATGAAGGAAATTGGTTTAATAAATAGAAACTCAAAATATTATTGTATCTCAACCTCATAAATTAAAAAAATGTTGTGATAAATCATAAAAATAGCATATTTTGGCATGTTTAACTGCATTCACTGCAAATAAAACACACTATTACACAATATGTTAACAAAATCTTTTAATAATATTTGAATAAAGCGTGATGTCGATTCTGAAAAATGTTAATCTCAATGAACTCAAAATTTTAAGGCAACCTGGTAACTTACTTTTAAAATATTTTTTTACAGTGTGTACATGTATACTGTACATATGCGCCAACTTAATGCATCCAACCTTCCCTTTGCATATCCTACCTTTAGCTCAAGTACATTCAAGATAATTTATTTCTGTATAATACAAGAGCTTTTAGAAGTGTATTATAGCCTTAAATGACATTTAATAATTATATTTTTTTACTTTATAAGTAAGTGTGTCTTCTTTTCACTACTGATGATTTAAGCTATTTTTGTAATATCATTCGTCTATATGTTATTTCAACAACTCCACACACATATATGCCAGTGCTTAATTTCACATTTCATAATTTATTCAATATTCAAGTTAATGTACATACATTCAGATCAACACTTTCAAGAAACATCGCATTACAAGCAGGCATGAAACACATTATTTATTAATATTTCATAAATGGGACTTTCATATTTGGTCATCTTTGTTGCTCCATCGCAGCCAACAGTACACTCATCCATAAAGTAGGAAACACTACACCGTGTAGAGACCTTTAGTAGTGCTGTCTACTTTATGAGTGACTGCACTGTACCTCTGAAGTTCCCGCCTCTTCTCTTCGTGGTCCAATTGTTACATTGCATGCTTCCTCTTATCTCCATGTGCTCCGAATGTTCATTTTACAGCTATTTGTTAAACCTGTAACACAATTCAATCAAATTGATGTAATTAAATAAGTCAGATATTGTTAAAACATGGTTGGATGTTCAGCTGCATCAACTTCATAGTTCATAGTGAGTCACTGCAAACCATAAAGGATTATAGAATCATTTTTTATGGCCTATATGTTGTGGTATAGCATGTATAAAAGCAATATTACATGTGTAATGAACTCATCTAAAATAGTATAATGTATAATACATCCAGTTTTGCTGCTTTCTATGTATAAAAAAGTGAAGTCTGAACCTTTGAAACTGACATTTAAATGTATTGGTATTGATATTTCAAACTATTTGTAAAAAAAAAAAAGTAAAATAAACGTGTACAAATATAAAAAATGAGTGTGTATTTCTTTATTTTTAAATTATTTTTAAGTTGTAGCAAATCCGCCTAATTATATTCACACTCACATCAAGCTACCATCTCATATAATTTAACCCAAGTTAATAAAAACAAATAAACTGTAATATTTAACCAATATTTTAGATTAAACCGAAGAGCAGCGACTTACCAGTCCTCTGCCTACTTGATCCCGGAAACAACAGAGAAAAGAGAAAGAAGTTGTCGCCTTTTAACACTTTTTAGGCCACATGGTGCAAACCACAGGAAGAGGCCCTGCAGTCGCTGTCTTAAAGAAGCACAAATCCGCACGCCTATTGGACTACGGCGAGTTTCGTTCGAAGACAGACTCGAATCAATTCCTTTTAAGGGCATTTTAACCGATAAAAGTCAGATCAGAAATGACAGAATAAAGCCTGTGGTCTTTAGCATACATAAAAATCACACAAAGAAATAAAGAGGAAGTCTAGTAAACATGTGATCAGATTGCATCAGGCTTCCACATAGTCTGACATTGTCTCTTTAAAGATACAATATTCAATCTTCAGCTCAAATAACAGCTGTGTTGGTCTATGAGAAAGTATCATCAATAGAAGATGTACGTGTTTTGTGTGAGTTATTATCAATAGCTTCACAATGACTTAAAAATATGAAGCATAAGCTTGCTTGCAACTCTTTCCTGAGGGGGAGGGGGTGGTTGCTATGTTGTGCAAAACCACAGTTTCATCAGCATATTACATATACTTTCAGTGGAAAATGAGGGTGTGATTTGTCATATAAATGTCATGAGTGTAATTTAAAATCATGGCTTGCTAATTTTACATTGCTTTATGGTAAGATGCTGATAAAAGTGAAATATTGTGCACGTTGTTAATCGAGCAGATATGAGACTGTCGCATCGTGTGTAAATCAAAATGTAACATCAGACGCTCTTTCATCTGTGTCATTTTCCTCAGATTCTTAAATTGAAAGACTTTTTGTCCCAGACTCCCCTGAGTATGTACTTTAATAAACAGGAGGCCGCTCTACAATTTCCCTGAACATGAGGTAATCATGTACATGAGATGGACTTGGTTGTCTAGACAACCCAAACCTCAAACTCTAGTTTGACACGCACAGAAGGAAGTGGGGGATGTGCAGACACTTCTCTATGATGTTCAATGATAAACTACCTGGTGTTTTTTACAGACGTCCCATGAAATGTAACCGGGTGATCCTTCAAATATGCAGTTTTGGCTCTGTGGGCTTTTACAAAGTAAACACTCTGAAAACATACTTTTCACATTTGTACTACAGTCTATTTAATTAACTTAAAGTGTTTATTCACCCAAAAATGAAAATTCTGTCATTTACTCACCCTCATGTCACTCCAACCCCATAAGACTTTTGTTCATCTTTAAAACACGAATTAAGTTTTTCATCTTTTTGATGAAATCTGAGAGCTTTCTAGACAGCTGTGCAACTACCACTTTGACGCTTCAAAAAGTTAATAAAGAGATCGAACGAATTGAGAGGTTTAGTCAAAATTTTCTGAAGAGATTCAATCTTGTGTTACGCAGCACGTTTGAGCTTCCTCATGAACCAATGAGATTCAATCTCGTGTTACGCAGCACGTTTGAGCTTCCTCATGAACCAATGAGATTCAATCTCGTGTTACGCAGCACGTTTGAGCTTCCTCATGAACCAATGAGATTCAATCTTGTGTTACGCAGCACGTTTGAGCTTCCTCATGAACCAATGAGATTCAATCTTGTGTTACGCAGCACGTTTGAGCTTCCTCATGAACCAATGAGATTCAATCTCGTGTTACGCAGCACGTTTGAGCTTCCTCATGAACCAATGAGATTCAATCTCGTGTTACGCAGCATGTTTGAGCTTCCTCATGAACCAATGAGATTCAATCTCGTGTTACGCAGCACGCTTGAGCTTCCTCAAGAACCAATGAGATTCAATCTCGTGTTACGCAGCACGTTTGAGCTTCCTCATGAACCAATGAGATTCAATCTCGTGTTACGCAGCATGTTTGAGCTTCCTCATGAACCAATGAGATTCAATCTCGTGTTACGCAGCACGTTTGAGCTTCCTCATGAACCAATGAGATTCAATCTTGTGTTACGCAGCACGTTTGAGCTTCCTCATGAACCAATGAGATTCAATCTCGTGTTACGCAGCACGTTTGAGCTTCCTCATGAACCAATGAGATTCAATCTCGTGTTACGCAGCACGTTTGAGCTTCCTCATGAACCAATGAGATTCAATCTCGTGTTACGCAGCACGTTTGAGCTTCCTCATGAACCAATGAGATTCAATCTCGTGTTACGCAGCACGTTTGAGCTTCCTCAAGAACCAATGAGATTCAATCGTGTTACGCAGCACGCGTTTGAGCTTCCTCAAGAACCAATGAGATTCAATCTCGTGTTACGCAGCACGTTTGAGCTTCTGCAAGAACCAATGAGGTTCATTCTCGTGTTATAAATATAAACATACAAAAATTATTTAACTTCTTGTTTTTGTTAAAATATAACAATTGATCTTTTTACAATTTACTTTTATTAAATTTTATGATTTTACATCTGTGTCTGGGACAAGGGTAAAACAATAAACTTTACACATAAAACCTGTTCAAACGTAGTAAAATAAATGATGGAGGCATGATTAAAAGTTTCTAAGACATTTTCTAAGAAGTGTGACCTTCATACAACAAAAAGAAAAGAGCTATAATATGAAGATCTGTTAGTAAGAAAAATCAATACCTGAGACATGAAAGTGCCCCGAAGATAAAAAAAAAAAAAACAGCCTACTATAAACAGTAATTACACTATTTCAGAACATTTGCAGCAGTTTGCATATCCAGCGCGCGCGGTGTGTGTGTGTGTGTGTGTGTGTGTGTGTGTGTGTGTGTGTGTGTGTGTGTGTGTGGTGTCATACGAAAGCATCAGAGCTTATGAAAGCTGAAGGTTGAACCTAAAGGTCAAACCTAGAGAACGTTGTTTGCCTCCCTTTTATCAGACACACAAATCACTCATTGAGCAATCCACTGAGACGAATGGATCCGCTATCAACTTCACCATGAACTTTATAGTGTTTTACAACTGCTTGCCCTGTAAACTGTATTCTCACTGTTCAAGCAGGAGGGGTTGAGCCTGGACTTGATTTATACACCTATTTCTGTACAATACAGGATTAACTCCTGAAATAAACACCACGGTATAGATAGCGTCTTTAAAACTACTGCGTGAAAAGATGGGTATTATCCATGAAGACAGGTTTAGATTAGGGTTAATTCAACTATCTTCTTTGCCTTAATATGTAAGATGAGCTAAATGCCTTCACTGTGGCTTCAACACATTTTAGAGACATAAAGATAGATTATCTTTTAAAGATAAAAATGATCTACATTAAAGATTTCCCCCTTTTTTTAGTTTATAAAGATCAACCAATGATTTCAGACAATCAATGTATTAATCAAGAAATTGTCATTAAAGTTCATTAAACATTTGAACAGAAAACGTTTATGTCACTGTTAGCCTACTTTTTTGTAGACCTTTTTAAGTACAGCTACGAGTCAGAAAAAAAGTCCAAATGTTGCATGACCGCAGATATTATATCTCAAAATCACCACTAGATGGCGCCATTTTTTAAATATGAACCGATCAGAGTCCATATTCTATTTAAAATGCAACAAAACTTTTAACAAACTCTCAGAAAAATGGTCACTGTAAAAAGTTTCTAATATGTAACTTTGAGGTATAATATGCACTCTTTCAGTGCAAAGATATGACCCAGTGACAGCTTTTGTACCTTTTTTCTGAGAGTGTACAACTTAATAAATGCCTTTTTTATTACGTTTTTATTCATTTTTATTTTACTGTTGTCATGTTTGCTTACTGCTCCAGGATTATGCAACATTATAGATTAGTTAGTGATCACTGATAATAACTGACAATAATTATTATTATTATTATTATTTATTTATTTTTTCATGTAGTAGGCCTACACAGTAAAAAAGTCAGGCCTCTCCAATTAAACATTTTCTAGTGACCGGTCACATCTAAATTTTCAGTTGGCCAAATTTAATTTCTGTGAATTGATACAATTTAATTCTCAGAAATTCAATTTGGCCAACTGAAAATTTAGATGTGACCAGTCACTAGAAAATTTTAAATTGGAGACCTGAAATTTTACAGTGTAGTTGAAAACAAGTGAAAGTTTGTTATGGGTGGAGAACATCTTTTATCAGATTAGATACACTCATTTACTCTTTATGATTCATTCTAATACAAATGAATTTTATGGTCACCAGGTTTTGTGCTGTAAAACGTGAAAGGAGGGGACATCGAGATAGAGCTGTTATAAAATGCTCTACCGATGAATCCCATAAAATTCACTCTCTCCTCTCTAGCTGGATTGATCTTTCAGGTGGATTTTTAGATCCAAATATTAAGGATGAATGTGCTCTATCTTTCCATACTTACTATTTTATGCAGGTTTGCTTCAAGTGCAGGTAGGTGGGTTAAATGGTTTGTGTAGCTATATGTCATATTATTTATCATAAAAACAGATTTAGTGACTGCTGAATTTAGGGAGCTTTGAGTTCATCAAGCCATCATTTTGAATTGTAGTTTTATTGGCTTTTAGTGAACATTTGTACTGTATGTGTCGGAAGGCCTGCGTGTCAGCAGCATTAGTGTATTAATAGTGTAGGCCTATAGTCTTGATGCGCATTATACTGAATGTGATAGAATACAAATTTATTAACTGAATGACTAAACGTAGACACTGATCTGTTGACACTGTATTCATACTGTATGTGCATAATACATAATAAAATCGTATGAATTAATTTAGAATGACTGAACTTTAATTTCTTTCAGAATGGTGTTATCAGTCCCAGGTAACTTGCAACAACACATGTGCAGGTGAGAACTGAGCCTTGTTCAGTCTCATTTATTAAATTATAAAGAAAAGAAAATACACTACCGTTCATATCAGATTCAGTGCTTTTTACTGCATCTTTGATAAGTGCAGCCTTGGTGAGCATAAGAGACTTCTTTCAAAAACATATTTGAAAAAATCCAAACTTGAGAACATTAATTAATATTATTTATATACTAACATAGCATTGTCTTTTTTTGTATAGGACCAGAAGAATGGGCAACCGTTGCCGCAAACTGTGGAAATAGAAAACAGTCTCCCATTAACATTGTAACAAAGAATACTTCCATAGATAGTCGTCTGACCCAAGTGCAGTTTACAGGCTATCAAGAGATGGTCAGTAGTGTCATTATAAACAATGGACACACAGGTAAGTTACTTAAAGGGATAGTTGACCCAAAAATGAAAATTCTGTCATTATACTCACCCTCAAGTTGTTCCAAGTATAAGTTTCTTTCTTCTGCTGAACAGAAAATAAGATATTTTAAAGAATACGCACTCTTAAAAATATCTGTAAAAATAGGGAGCACTGTACTCAGTGTACTGTATTCATTTAACAGAATTTTTTGTATTTATTTTTTTTACAGGTGTTTTACCTGTATTTTAGGGTTGTGTCTGTGGTTAAAGGGTTACTTCAGCGATTAGCATTAAGCTTTGTATCAGTAGAAACCCAGGAGTATATTCAAATTATCGTACTTTCCCCCCTCATATGACCCTGAGACGAGAATTATGTATTTTATTTCTGGAAAAATTCCTCCGATGACGCAAATATCGTCATTTTGCGTCATCGGAGGAGTTTTGGGCCAGAGGTTAAAGACTACAGCCAGCAGAGGGCGCTATTTCCACATGTTTTAAACATCACACTCACAGCACTCGGCTCGGGCAGCTGCGGAGATTCATGTAAACGTAGCGGTGGAGAGCAAAGTGAGTGTTTTAACTTTTAAAATGAACTTCCTATGACAGTTAAGCTTCCAAAGACATGAACTGAACACGCGCCAGACTGATCACGCGCTGTGATGCAGCAACCAGCAATTACCTCAGTTTATGTGATGAATGTAATCCGATCCTGCTGCGTTTGTGCCGTGACGCTCAATCGGCTCACTCGCATTATATCGAACAGACACGTTCAGTTTTTAATTGTAGTGTCTCTAACTGAACTGATTTTCTGAAAATGAACGTGGTAGGCAAGTGATCCAGTAATCCAGCAGCCGACTAGCCGTGGCTAGAGTAGGGCAGTGAAGCAGTGCGTTCTGGGAATTGTTGTCTTTCATCCCCATGAGACAAAAATACATTTTCTGTGTTTTCTCAGTCTAGAAGGCACCAAATTAAAAAATAATTTCACATTTCTACTACATTAATGACCCAGTTTAAATACAGATTCATCTTCCCAGCGCTGAACCCTTTAACGGAAATGTTCGTAAAATTACTGGATAATGTCCCTTTTTCTGTTGTTTTACATAGTTATTTTATACAGTGTATGTAACCAAACAGTTGATGGTCCCCATTTACTTAAAGTATTTTTCCATACTATGAAAGTCAATGGGGCCCATCAACTGTTTGTTTACCAACCAATTCTTCAAATTATCTTTTTTTGTGTTCAGCTGAAGAAATTCATTCAAATTCCCTTTAAGTATACTTTTTATAGTGTATTAAAAATATAACAAATATTATTTCACTTTATAAACACTTTTTTGTCATATACTTTGCCATCTTTAGTGCAAGTGAATCTGCCTAATAGAGCAACAATTCATGGGGCCAATTTAGGAGCCACTTACAAAGCTCAGCAGCTTCACCTGCACTGGGGCAAGAACGGTGGACCCGGATCAGAACATACTATAGATGGAGAGAAATACCCTATGGAGGTATTAAGCTTTTCTTAAACCTATTTGTGAATCGATAAAGAACTACAGTATAAGCATGCGTTATGTCTTTAACAGCTGCACATTGTACATATAAAAGAAAACTACAACTCTGTGGAGCAAGCCATTGGTGACCCTTCTGGAGTGGCTGTTCTTGGATTTTTTTATGAGGTAAAACCACAGATGCATTCGTCCCGCTTTAAATTAAGTGTGCACTAACATTTAAATTAAGCAAGTGATACAATTCACTTAATTTTACGTTGTACTTCTATTTAAAAAATACCTGCATTTAATTTGTTGTAATTAACTTGTGTCTTGTGCAGCAAAATGTTTTGCAATAGAACATGAACACAATAAGTTCATAATATTTTTATATATGTGCATAGCTAAAGACAATACAGTGTGACTGCTGCGGCCATAAATGTTTGTTATTTACTGCTAATAAAACTGTATCTTGTTGTATCTATCTTTAAGGAAACAAAAGATGCCAATAAAAAATATGAAGTAATCATAAATTCTCTGAAAAACATCACACACCCTGGTAAGACTTTTTTTTTTTAATCTAGATTAATAAATATGCTGTTTTATCGCTTCTTGATCTGTATTATAGCAGTGCTAAGTCACTCAATGACACGACATAATATGGAAGGAACCTGTATAATGTATTATTGTTCAGGCACGCTATATTTATAGAGAAGAACAGGAACTTCGTGACAGTTTATAAACATCTTTTTTCTAGGCACCAATGTAACGCTTGGAGATGTATCATTAGACATGCTTATTCTCTCCCGTGATAAATTGGAGAAGTATTATCGCTACCAGGGCTCTCTCACCACACCCGGCTGCTCTGAAGCTGTGGTCTGGACAATATTTGAGGAAACCATACCACTCAGCAAAGAACAGGTAGTTTATTACCTATATTTCCACCTATTTTTAATTTTGCTTATGTGAATGTGTGAGACTTCCGATTCATTAGCAGCTATAACAAGATAGAAGTTATCTTCTTATACCTAGAAGAATAACAAAGTGCCATAAACAGTCAAACTATTTGCGCTACAAACCAGTGTGTTAATTATTACAATACATAACAATATGATCTGAATACCAGTTGGCAATATCAAGCGCATAACGAGCTTGTACAGCTAGAAAAAACTATAAGAGTGTGACACCGGAAGCCAGACACATTCAATAGAGGGTATGCATGAGACGTCACCGTCGTGACTGCGGTTACGCCCCCTGAGTGGCAACAAGCCTGAGTGGCAGCAATTATTTTATTTTATTTTTTCAGTGCAAAAACACACAAAACTCATCTAAAATAGGAAAGAGCTTTGAGATTGACTGTACAAAAAGATTTGACAAGAAATCTGAGGTATATTTTTATGGACTGCCGAAAGCTACAGAAAAGAGAAGCAAACGGAACACTGCATATTCACAGAAACAACTGAACTCCTGGCAGCGAAATGTGGATTTGCAGTTATCATTTTGTCTCAATAGTTTGAATTTTGGGGTAAAATCCAATCGGCAACCTCCCCCAGTTTCTTCAGTCTTGAAGCCAATACGGAAGTGACTTAAAATGCAGTTTATCGACTGGCCGCTAGAGACAGGCTTCAAAAGAGAGCCGAATCTCACTGAGCGCCATGATAAAATGCCTAACTTTACAGAAGAGGTACAAATTGTGGTTTTGGTCTATGTCGCTAATTTTTCCCTTCATGAAAAACGAGAGGGCGATGAATTTTTTATAACTCATTCGTTTACATTATATAAAGCCTTTAAGTTCTGCATAATTAAGGGCGTGGCCACTCTGAGTGGATTGCCATTTGTCTGCTGTCATTACCTTACCTCAGCACAGCCCCAGCCACATCCTGACTCTTTGCCCATTTGAGTGACGCGCAATGACATGCTGCCAAGATGGCAACGGCTGACTTTGAGCGTATGGGGTCTCTGTGGAACAAATGTGGGAGTTTCTAAATGTGTGGGTGTTTTCAAACTAATGGGTGTTTATAAACCATGCAATGAAAATGATCCCCTTCACCCGACCCCACCCCTACCCACACTGTGATTTATGCAAATAGGAACATCTACTATTCTGCAGAGACCTACTTGGACTTTGAGGCTTCAAAACTGAGTTGGGTAAGTTGTAAGGAACACTACATTGTGTCAAAACTTTAGTTTACACTAATAATCGTTTGTTTGCTCGGGTTTTCGCAGTTTCCCCTATTAAATCCAGTCATTGCAGCTCTTTTGCCACTCAGTCCGGCTGAGGGGGCGTGTTCCGGCGGGAAAGTGACGTCAATGCATCCTCTATTTACAAATGCCAGCTGCCATGAGAGTGCACTCTCACGTTAAAAATAAGATGGATAAATTAGTGAAACTTTAACACCGAATGAAAGAATAGCCGTCTTATTTTTGTCTTGCAGCTTTCTGCATTTTCAAACTTGACGTTTTCTGATGGGACTGCCATGGTGAACACATACCGGCCTGTTCAGCTGCGGTATGGACGTGAGGTGTATTATTCTAGGAGTTTCGTTTTTTGTGTCAGCACTGCTTTGTTGATCAGCTCTGTTTTCACATCAATCTATGTCCTCACGGTCTGATTCATGGCTATTAATTCAAGAAGACAAATCAAACTGTATTGTTGTTCAGCCATGTGTGGCTTCAGTAGTGTTGTAATAGTTAGTATTATCCAACATAAAATTAACCTGAAGCACATCCCACGTCAGAGATCTTCTCGAATGTCTATCTGTAATGAAAATTATTAATACAAAAGTTTTATAATTTAACTGATAATGGTGTTAAAACATTATTTACGCAGATATGTTATAAGTGTAAAAATATATATATATAGCTATATTTTGAATCCTATTTGTGGAAAGTATAAATTGAGCATAATAAAAAATAAAAACTGAGCGTTCATCGAAGTGGTCAAAGACCCTAGGACTTTTGACATACTTGAATCATGAATACACAGGGGAAAAAAATATATTGGCTTTGAGTTTTGTGGATGACATTTTAAAAAGTAACAAATTCTTCCCTCTCGAGTCAATTTGACGCCCTTCGGAATGAATGGAATGCGAGGAATGCTCCAGTACACAGTACAAAATACCAACTTAAAATGCTTAAAAAAGTTACCAAAAAATTTATATTTTATGTCTACATGTGTATCTGAATAGCCGAATTTTGCCCCGCCCACAACATTTTTTGCTCTGGGAATTCGGTCTGGACTCGATCCATAGAGGAGTTATTAAGATCGTTTACACTCATCTTTTTCTTCTAACGTTACTTAATCCAGCGTGCTTGCAAGTTTTTTAGCAATGTTGCGCAATTGCTACTTAAACCTATAGCCCAAAACAATAGCTTTCCGGGGGGGTTCTCCGGAAAAAAATGGCGTTTGGTTGGCAAAATATGTTATTTTGGCAAGGTTGCCTGCTAGAATTCGCATTCCTGGATCTATATATCAAATAATTCGGGTCGCTTCAACCAGGGGACATGGAGAACAACCAGGGGAAAAACACGGACTTGGCAACACAGTGCAGTTGAGTTCTGTTGACATTTGATAACCAACATCTCTCGCCACTCCGTTGCTCTGATTGGTTGAAGGTTTATCCAATTGAGGTCTTTCCTGGTTCGGTTGAGACACGCCCCATAATCAAAGCCCAATGGAGCGGTATCAGACTCATATTCTGACTAGAATTGAGTATGACCATGTCAGGTTAGTATCTGAATGCATTTATTTTAAAAAACTGACTTTAGGACCCAGCGGAACAGCTCATTTGCTCAATATAGAGCTATACGGCCATCTGGTGGCAAGAGTCATGAAATATTATGTTACATTTTTTTTCTCCACAAGAGGTCAGCAAAGACACCAAATGTAAGATATTTAGTTATTGTATTGAAAATGAAAGAATGTGAAGAATGTGCTTAAATTATTTATTTATTGATAAAATCTAGAAATGTAAAGGTAAATAAAAAAATAACAAAACAATCCCCACAAAAATTGTGTTAAAATAAAATGAGATATGTTTTCTGGACAAAAAAAAAAGTATAATTTTAGGGTTTCGGGTCATTTTGACCCAAGAGGGAAGGATTTGTTACAAAATACGAGGGAGGGATGAGGGTTAAATATACAGAGGACATGAGTAACACAGTTGCACATGAGACTACTTTAAAAAATGATGATTGTGTTTTATGATTGTAATTACTGTATTGTATTCTTGGAAAATTCCTAATTGTGAAACAATAAAAAACTGACAAACAAAAACAAACAAATAAATGGTCTTACTTATTGATAATTGTTTATTTCAGTGTATAATGAATAATTAACCCTGTGAAGATTTTACAGCCTGAACTTTTTCTACCTAGATTTTATTGCTCCTGTTATATTTGTATGGGATAAAAAGGAAGTAAGTTTTCATTGGCCAGACTCTCTGAAGGCAGATTATTGATTGACACGCAAGTGACAATCAAGTTGGATGTGATGTTGGTGTTTTATCTGGCAACCCAAAAGAGATGGGGGCATGGAGGGGCGTAAAATGTAGACTATCAACAACAACAAAAACTGGGGGAAATTAAAAGGTTGTTATCAGCTATGCTAAACGTGTAGCCTACTGTGAGTGTGAGATAGTGGATGGAAATTGTCTGAAGGTTTTAAAACAACTTATTTGGGCTAGAAAGCTTTGCTGGACCTGGCAACCCCCTGATCAACACCACAACCCCACACTTGAAGAAGTGTGACCGCACAGTCAGCTGTCTATCACTTGATCTTCCTGAGAGTAACTTGTAACATGGATCGCTGGAAAGGCAGGGTTGCGCTTGTCACTGGAGCTTCCGTCGGGATCGGAGCTGCGATCGTCAAGTCTCTTGTGCAGCATGGCATGAAGGTGGTCGGGTGTGCCAGAAACCTGGAGCAAATAGAGGTAATCTACCGTTAACGAGCAAACAGCTTACTGTTCCCTGCATACACTTGCGAGAGAAGTAAAAACTGCCCGAAGAATTGCGTGTTATTTTTGTCTTGCAGACATTGGCAGCAGAATGTGTCAGTAATGGATTCAGTGGCACTCTGTTCCCGTATAAATGTGATCTGTCTGTAGAAGATGAAGTGTTATCCATGTTCTCCTGGATCAAAGTTCAACATCAGGGCATTGACGTGTGCATTAATAATGCTGGTCTGGCTCTTCCAGGGCCTCTGTTGAGTGGCAAAACCAGTGGCTGGAGGACCATGATGGATGTAAGTAGCCCTACAACGACTTGACGCGACAAATGATTCATTTCTGCGCGAATTGGTTCTCTCAGTGAACTGATTTGACCGAGTCAGTGATTCATTTACGCCATTACGTGCTCGTTCAAAACAATGCGTATATTATTTTATTTATTATTAAAGGGTTTGTTGTTGTTATTTGTATTCTAATATTACTTGTTATTACATTACATGTGCATTGTTTTGAGCATCAATAAAAATAAACAATAAAAAAATATTATTAAAGGGATAGTTCACCCAAAAATGAAAATGACCGCATGATTTACTCACCCTCAAGCCATCCTAGGTGTATATGACATTCTTCTTTCTGATGAATACAATCAGAGTTTGAAACAAATGTCATGGCTAATAGAAGCATTATAATGCCAGCCCAAAATAGTGCATCCATCCATTATAAAAGTAATCCAGAGATTAATAAAGGCCTTCTAAAGCGAATCGATGGGTTTGTGTACGAAAAATATCCATATTTAAAACTTTATAAAGTAAAATATCTAGCTTCTGGCGGACCGCCTTCCGTATTTAATAAATAGTGCAGCAGTCGCAAAAGGCAGCGGTTTAAAGCACTAGAGCTGCACACGATTAATCGTTAAAAGCACTCAAGCACAGACGTGAACTTACGAACAAATTGTAACGGCTCTCGCAGTTAAAAGTGCTTACGCTACGTCCGACATCATCATTACGACAGTTACATTCTCCCCCCACAGCATGGATTACTTTTATAATGGATGGATACACTTTTTTAGGCTTAACATTTTCAAATTCACATGCCATTATAATGCTGGGAAGAGTCAGGACATTTTTTAATATAACTCTTATTGTATTCGTCTGAAAGAAAAAAATGTCATATACACCTGAGTAAATCGTAATTTTCATTTTTGTCTGAACTATCCCTTTTAGGGTGTTCATTGTAAATGCATGTGTCCACGAACAAACAAGAACAAACCAAACTAAAAATGTGCATTTAATTTTACAATTAAAAACGTGCATGTTGTTCGAATACAATGCCATTAAAACTTTTTCTGTGTATGTTGAAAAAACTGTTCAAAAACAGCGTATATTTGTTGGGATATTAAAGTAACATTTTGCTTTATCAGTCAAGGACTTGGTTTACTCCAAAATGTCTAACTGATTGGTTTAAAAAATTGGTTTAAAAAAAAAAATGGATACCGGTTTACGGAGTCAGTGAGCTGTTGAACTCCTCAGACTAAACCAATTCATGAAATCAAGAATTCATCCTTTTTTTTTCAGGTGAATGTCATCGGCCTGTCAGTGTGCACCCGTGAGGCGTACCAGTCCATGAAAGAAAGAAAAGTTGATGATGCCCATATCATTAATATTAACAGGTACAAGAATGTTTTTTTAGACTTTTTTTGCCTATATTCAAATTCCAGCCTGTGCCAAAGCAAACACCATTCAATATCCTTAAATCTCTTGGTGTGTTTTAGCATGAGTGGACACCGGGTTGTTAACAACGCTGATACACACTTCTACACTGCCAGCAAATACGCCGTGACTGCTCTCACTGAAGGTCTCCGGCAAGAGTTACGCGAAGCCAAAACTCACATACGTGCCACAGTAAGAGCTTCTTCAGATCAACACTTCATTTATGTAAATGATTAACACTGGTTGGCACTAAGATTGCTCTTTCTTTAACAGTGTATATCTCCTGGTTTAGTGGAGACTGAATTTGCCTATCGGCTCTTTAGTGAAAACCCAGAAAAGGCTACTGCTACCTACAAAAGTATAAAGGTATAGACAAATCCTGATTCTTGTTTATACAATATTTTGTACGTTATTGTTTACACTTTTAAATGCTATTCACAGTGCCTGCAAGCAGATGACATAGCAAACGCAGTGGTGTATGTCCTGAGTGCGCCTCCTCATGTTCAAGTAAGCGTCATCCAACACTGGAGAAAACTCATTCATATATGCAAACACACATTCAGCTTGCTGCAGTGGGTATTTCTAGGAAGATTTCATGTAATTGCTTTTCTCTAGATTGGTGACATTCAGATGAGGCCTGTGGAACAGTTGGCTTAACTGGAAAAGATAAACAGGATCAGTCATCGCTGACATCTTAATCATCTTAAAGGCTCATGTTTCAAATATGAAATGTTGGGAAAACCTCAAGAATGTCCCTATAAACTCTCTGTACTCCAGATCTTTTGAAATGCTCAAATCAAGAACACAGAACTCTGATCGTGAAGTTTACATTTAAGAATTATTAATAAAATCTATGTTACATAAAAAAATACTAAAATTACTATTGGAGAAATTATGCAAAGTATGCTTGGTGCTTTTGTGCTCAAATATTGAGTTATGCCTTGCAAAATGCAAAATATGTGTCATGTCTTGCCTTAAATGATAGTATATATAATTTTATATATATATAAAATTATATTCAGTTCTGAGTTCTAACCTGCTGTATATTTGTATTGATGCACTAATAAAAATGAGGGCTTTATATCATGCTTTTCTTTTTTTGTGATGTTTGTGATGAAACTATTAAATAGCCTTTTTTTTTCTTTGAACTGTTGAACAGAGAACTGACAACATTAATAAAGTCAAGGAGGAAAATAAATTAATACAAAATCCATTTTTTCAGTCAAAATGATGCAATAGCCTATTTATTTATCTAAAGGCCTACTGTATTGAATATTGATATTTAAAAGGATTTAATAAATGAAAATTACCCCACAATTTACTCAATGATTTACTTTATGTATTCAACTTATGAAGAAAGTGTAACGCCGTTCGCGGTTCAAAAACGTCGTCTGACATAATACATCACACAAGTTAGTTTTTAATGTTGAATACGGTAGGTAGTATATTTTACTTTATAACGTGTTAAATATGTATACTTTTCTTACACGCAGGCATCGATTTGCTTCAGAAGGCCTTTATTAACCCACTGGAGCTGTGTAGTACGTTTATGAAGGATGGATGCACTTTTTGGGATCCCATTATAATGCTTGGGTTAGCCAGGACATTTTTAAATATATAAATCCGATTGTATCCGTCTGAAAGAATAATGTCATATATACTTAGGTCCTAGGATGGCTTGAGGGTGAGTAAATCGTGGGGTTATTTTCATTTCATTTTGGGGTGAACTGTCCCTTTAAGGGCGAATTTTGAATGGCGCTTCCAAACGACGAGGCTGACTCCAGTTCCTTTTTCGCCAGCTCCTTATTCGCCAAACTATCCGTTCCACCTTAAAAATGTTGAATGGTTGTTAACCCCGCCCCCATTGCGTTTGGCTCTGTTTTTTTAAAGGAACAGTAGTACCAGAAATATGAGTTTGACATTAGAGGTTGTCTTTTTTGGATAGGGCAGCATTTTCATTAAACAGTAAAATTCTAATTCTAGTTCAATGTACTTTTGTATTTAATCTCTATTTCTTACTAAATGTCTTGTCTTTTTAAATGTATAGATGAACATAATGTCTTAAACTGAGATTTAATGTTATGTCATAATGTACTTCATTCTAACAGGTTTATATATATATTATGTTATGGGGGTCATATATACATATATATATGTTATATGTTCTGGGGTCATATTTCAACAACTACACATCAGAAAATGTTGTGATGCAGAATATCTCTATAAAAACACTTATCTATACCTCTACGCCGTGTTTTCTTGAGAATTTGTATAATAATTAAATAATGACACCTCTATTATGCTTTGTCGACTCATATAGTTGCATGGAGATACATGTTCTGGGGTTCATATTTCAACAACTACACATCAGAAAATGTTGTGATGCAGAATATCTTTAGATAATACATTTATACCTCTACGTGCTCAATTTTTTGAGAACTTGTATGATAATTAAATAATGACACCTCTATTATGCTTTGTCGACTCATATAGTTGCATGGAGATGAATGTTCTGGAGGTCATATTTCAACAACTACACATCAGAAAATGCTGTAATGTGGATTTCTTTTGAGAATTAATTTACCTCTATGTGCTCGATTTTGTTTAGAACTTGTGAAAAATAAAGTAATGCCACCTATATAAATGTTTGTGTGTGTGTATATATATGTATGTATGTATGTATGTATATGTATATATATATATATATATATATATATATATATATATATATATATATATATATATATATATATATATATATAAACATAAACCTGTTAGAATGAAGTACATTATGACATAACATTAAATCTCAGTTTAAGACATTATGTTCCTCTATACTTTTAAAAAGACAAGACATTTAGTAAGAAATAGAGATTAAATACAAAAGTACATTGAACTAGAATGAGAATTTTACTGTTTAATGAAAATGCTGCCCTATCCAAAAAGACTACCTCTAATGTCAAACTCATATTTCTGGTACTACTGTTCCTTTAAAAAAACAGAGCCCAACGCAATGGGGCGGGGTTAACAACCATTCAACATTATTAAGGTGGAACGGATAGTTTGGCGAATAAGGAGCTGGCGAAAAAGGAACTGGAACTGTTTCCAAACGAAAGAACAGGCACATATGGGACGCAGAATTTGAAGAAACAATCCTAAAGGTTATATAAACTATACTGAACTGAATTTTACTGCAACACTGGAAAATGCGGAACACACAATAGCAAGCTATTTCCCCCCAAAAAATGCGAGTAGGTCTATTGTTTGAGTTGCGACCGCAAAATAATCACGGAGGAACTGACAGGAGTGATAAGGTGTTACACAGTTGCAGAATCGGTCGTGCGTTGTTATTGGCTACATTCTCAGTGCATAGCACTATTCATTAACAGGGCATACATGGGAAGTAGCTAAAGTTCCTGCTGACTATCAGCAGCAGCTCTTGTAACATGGATCGCTGGAAAGGCAGGGTTGCGCTTGTCACTGGAGCTTCCGTCGGGATCGGAGCTGCGATCGTCAAGTCTCTTGTGCAGCATGGCATGAAGGTGGTCGGGTGTGCCAGAAACCTGGAGCAAATAGAGGTAATTTACATCGTGCACGTGTAGCAGGGGATTAAATGTTTGCCTATGATGATAAAAGGACATTTGTATACGAATGATTAACGCGTGGCTCAATACACAAGCTGACGAATAACTGAAAATGCATTGATTATCTTTCTGTTTACTTTTTTAATTTATTTTTAAGTTTTGCACTGGTCAGTAGTGGAGAAAAAAGAAGCGTGAGCAATAGGCTATTCAAAATTTCTCACTTGCTGTTTCACACAATAAAAGTCATAGGTACAAGTAGGTTTAGAAGAACGTGAAGTTGAGAAAATTGTGTCAGAATCATCAGACCAACAATGACATTTCTGTCATAATTTAAACACCCATGTCTTGTGTTGATCATTTTTAAACGTTTGAAATGCTTTACATAACAACAATTTCTTCCCAAATTAACCTTTAACATCCATGGAAACTTTCCACTGCACGAAAGGTCCTTTATAGAGGAAAACGGTTCTTTTATAGAATAAAAAAGTTTTTAAGAACTCTTCGCTGAAAGGTTCTTTGGGGAACTGAAAATGGTTCTTCTATTGCATTGCTGTGGAAACCCCTTATGGAACTTTTATTTTTAAGAGTGTACTTCAGGGAACATATGTTCACAAGGATGATGTTATATAATTAACCTCATGCACAATTTGCTTGCTCTGCCAATGGTTTTGAGCTTTGACCCTTCACAGTATGTAAATGTCAAAGTGTTTTTCCTTTCACAGAACTTGGCAGCAGAATGTGTCAGTAATGGATTCAGTGGCACTCTGTTCCCGTATAAATGTGATCTGTCTGTAGAAGATGAAGTGCTATCCATGTTCTCCTGGATCAAAGTTCAACATCAGGGCATTGACATGTGCATTAATAATGCTGGTCTGGCTCTCCGGAGCCTCTGTTGAGTGGCAAAACCAGTGGCTGGAGGACCATGATGGATGTAAGTAAATCACATAATAAAAAGTATTTCTGTTCTGACAACATGCAGCAAGAGTATGTGATTTTAGTCAAAAAAACTTTTTTTACATTTCAGGTGAATGTCATCGGCCTGTCAGTGTGCACCCGTGAGGCGTACCAATCCATGAAAGAAAGAAAAGTTGATGATGGCCATATCATTAATATTAATGGGTACTATATTGTTTTACTGGACATATGTCATGCATTTATATTCCTATACCTGTGCCATGCTCCAAAGCATCCAGTCTAAATATCTTACTATGTTTTAGTATGTGTGGACATCGTGTCCTCCACAATGCCGATTTACACTTCTACACTGCCAGCAAATACGCCATGACTGCTCTCACTGAAGGTCTTCGGCAAGAGTTACGCGAGGCCAAAACTCACATACGTGCCACAGTAAGAGCTTGTCTTTATTTATGGAAATGATTATTGTATGCCCAATGTTCAAAGATGTGCTGCTTTTTCTTTAACAGTCTATATCTCCTGGTTTAGTGGAGACAGAGTTAACCTACAGGCTCTTTAGTCAAAACCCAGAAAAGGCTGCTGCTGCCTATAAAAGCATAAAGGTATAGACAAATCCTGAATCTTGTCTGCAGAGCATTTTGTCATTGTTTACCTATAATTACCTATAATTTTTTAATATCATATTTACAGTGCCTGCAAGCAGATGACATAGCAAACGCAGTGGTGTATGTCCTAAGTGCTCCTCCTCATGTTCAAGTAAGTGTCATCCATCACTGGAGAAAACTATTTCACTAAAGTGTTCATTAATGATTTAGAATTGAATTGTAATTTAGAGTTTTTCCTTTGCTCTCTGTAGATTGGTGACATTCAGATGAGACCAGTGGAGCAGTTAACATAAGATAAACAGGATCAAGTGCCAATATCAGGGATCAACGTTCACAGACAATCAAAGATCACAGGCGTGCTCAATATAATTGAATACTATTAAATAAATCATTTTCAAGACTCAAGACTTACATTTTGTAAAAACACAAAGCACTTGGGTCCGTTCTTTATATGTCACTTAACTCCGTTAGCTGGATTTGATTGTTGGTGATTTGGCAAGATCTTGGATTGTTTGGTTCTTCGACGCTCATCCTGGACTTGCTGTCATAGCAACAGGTCCGTAAGCTTAAAAGAACACTCCACCGTTTTTAGAAATAGGGCTTATTCAACATCTTTCCTACATTTAGATATGTGGGCAAATGCATTTTTGTCTCAGTGCATGCATTACTTTAGTTTGGCAGGGTCACCGCTAGCTTAGCTTAGCATAATGAATGGAATCCTATGTTGCCAGCTAGCATTTCCCGAGCAAATCTGCTTCAAATTGAATACAAAATTTAATTAATTGCTAATTACAACATTGAAATTAAAATGTAAAGGGTGTACAAAAACTAGAAATCCTGAATATAAACAATTGGGAATCATAACTTTGATGTTGTTTTGGTCGCTTTTTCTTATAAAGGTCCAGGTTTTTTTATTTGCCAGGTGTCGTTTTTAATTATATGATGACATTACGTTGCTGTCTTGCCTCCAGCCAATCGCTGTATTACTGATCGTGGTTTTGAATATTGAAGCATCTGCCCTCTTCAGGGAACACAGGAACGCGCAGTAATCTTAGCGTGCCTCTCAATCAGCTCCTAGTTCAGTAGTCAGGGCACTGATCAGGGAGTCAGCCCATTGACTTATGTTTTGATCAGTGCCCTGACTACTGAACTAGGGATCTGTTGAGATGCACACTTAGACAACTTAATCCAGATATTTTAATCCAATCGCAAATTTGTTTGAAGAACCAAATTAGCCAGAGATTATCACGATTAGAAGATCTGGGATCTGTCAAATCATCTCATATGTATTGAGCGGGGTACGAAGAACCCCTGTTCTGTCTCATCAGGTTTACATTTTTATTGTATTCAGTATCTGAAATTATTTGAGAGAAAAATGCTGGTGTAGTACCATTTTGATTTCATACAATGTGATAAATACTTTAGGTGATTTTCTAATAGCTCTTTCTGGTTTTCTTGTAAAATCAAAATAAAAAAGTCCCAATATTCAACATTGAAAAAAAAAATCAATTTTATTAAATTTCTAAAAATTCCTCACAAATGTGGTTTTATCTTATGTATTGACACCTACATGTTTCCACATTTTCATTTTAGAGTTCTTAAAGATTTTTCTGGATTAAAATATGCAAAAGCCACTAGAGCGAAGTTATATATTTTGTTGACTTTTGTACTTGCATTATCCCAAATGTTTCCAAGAATGTTTAAATCCAGAGAAATAAGCAATTTTAACCAGGATATGGACCTTGCCCGTGCATCGCATGTCAATGGCATACCCGCGTAACCCTCGATGTCCTTGAGTTTTATTTTGTAGAATGGAAGCAAAGATGCTTTATTATATTATTTGTTTTATTAGACAGGTGAGCAACTGTTTTGAGACATTCAAGGACAGAAAACTAATGATCGTTATACAGCTCAACACAGTTAGTCTTATTGTTTAGATCTGGTTTTCTTGATTTACCGCGAGTACCATGTTTTACCATGCCTAATATTGATCTATCTTCCTGCAGTGTGCAGCAAGTGTCTCATAGTAGCCACCGAGTGAGCACACAGAGTAGCATTATAACATAACTTTCAACACACTCAAATGTATCTAACGTAATAAAACAGCGCTGCGTTACCTGACACATGCATGAGCGGAAGAAGTGGAAACGGTTATCTGAAGCATAATAAAAGCTCTGTGAAATCCAGGCATCATCAAGCTATGCCTTTGTTTTTAATAAGCACGTTTCTCAGTGGTGAAAAATTACATATTGTGGCTTTATAGGGATTGTTCACCCAAAAATTAAAATTTTGTCATTAATTACTCACCCTCATGACATCCTTAACCCGTAAGACTGATGAACAGATTTAATTTAGGCTTTTATTCGCATTTAAACATTGATCTGCGGACATAAACAGAAGCTCAACCATACCTGTGTAACACACGAGAATAAACCTCACTGGTTGAGCTTCCGTTTACCACAACTGATGTGTGTGAGTTGATGAATGCGTATGAGTGAATTAAAGCCTGTTCATTATAAAGTGATCGAGTCACTTCAGAAATTTTGGAATAGAATAGAAATTTCTACTATTCTGCAGAGACCTACTTGGACTTTGAGGCTTCAAAACTGAGTTGGGTAAGTTGTAAGGAACACTACAATGTGTCAAAACTTTAGTTTACACTAATAATCGTTTGTTTGCTCGGGTTTTCGCAGTTTCCGTATTAAATCCAGTCATTGCAGCTCTTTTGCCACTCAGTCCGGCTGAGGGGGCGTGTTCCGGCGGGAAAGTGACGTCAATGCATCCTCTATTTACAAATGCCAGCTGCCATGAGAGTGCACTCACGTTAAAAATAAGATGGATAAATTAGTGAAACTTTAACACCGAATGAAAGAATAGCCGTCTTATTTTTGTCTTGCAGCTTTCTGCATTTTCAAACTTGACGTTTTCTGATGGGACTGCCATGGTGAACACATACCGGCCTGTTCAGCTGCGGTATGGACGTGAGGTGTATTATTCTAGGAGTTTCGTTTTTTGTGTCAGCACTGCTTTGTTGATCAGCTCTGTTTTCACATCAATCTATGTCCTCACGGTCTGATTCATGGCTATTAATTCAAGAAGACAAATCAAACTGTATTGTTGTTCAGCCATGTGTGGCTTCAGTAGTGTTGTAATAGTTAGTATTATCCAACATAAAATTAACCTGAAGCACATCCCACGTCAGAGATCTTCTCGAATGTCTATCTGTAATGAAAATTATTAATACAAAAGTTTTATAATTTAACTGATAATGGTGTTAAAACATTATTTACGCAGATATGTTATAAGTGTAAAAAAATATATATATAGCTATATTTTGAATCCTATTTGTGGAAAGTATAAATTGAGCATAATAAAAAATTAAAACTGAGCGTTCATCGAAGTGGTCAAAGACCCTAGGACTTTTGACGACTTGAATCATGAATACACAGGGGAAAAAAATATATTGGCTTTGAGTTTTGTGGATGACATTTTAAAAAGTAACAAATTCTTCCCTCTCGAGTCAATTTGACGCCCTTCGGAATGAATGGAATGCGAGGAATGCTCCAGTACACAGTACAAAATACCAACTTAAAATGCTTAAAAAAGTTACCAAAAAATTTATATTTTATGTCTACATGTGTATCTGAATAGCCGAATTTTGCCCCGCCCACAACATTTTTTGCTCTGGGAATTCGGTCTGGACTCGATCCATAGAGGAGTTATTAAGATCGTTTACACTCATCTTTTTCTTCTAACGTTACTTAATCCAGCGTGCTTGCAAGTTTTTTAGCAATGTTGCGCAATTGCTACTTAAACCTATAGCCCAAAACAATAGCTTTCCGGGGGGGTTCTCCGGAAAAAAATGGCGTTTGGTTGGCAAAATATGTTATTTTGGCAAGGTTGCCTGCAAAATTCGCCTTCCTGGATCTATATATCAAATAATTCGGGTCGCTTCAACCAGGGGACATGGAGAACAACCAGCGGGAAAAACACGGACTTGGCAACACAGTGCAGTTGAGTTCTGTTGACATTTGATAACCAACATCTCTCGCCACTCCGTTGCTCTGATTGGTTGAAGGTTTATCCAATTGAGGTCTTTCCTGGTTCGGTTGAGACACGCCCCATAATCAAAGCCCAATGGAGCGGTATCAGACTCATATTCTGACTAGAATTGAGTATGACCATGTCAGGTTAGTATCTGAATGCATTTATTTAAAAAAACTGACTTTAGGACCCAGCGGAACAGCTCATTTGCTCAATATAGAGCTATACGGCCATCTGGTGGCAAGAGTCATGAAATATTATGTTACATTTTTTTTCTCCACAAGAGGTCAGCAAAGACACCAAATGTAAGATATTTAGTTATTGTATTGAAAATGAAAGAATGTGAAGAATGTGCTTAAATTATTTATTTATTGATAAAATCTAGAAATGTAAAGGTAAATAAAAATAACAAAACAATCCCCACAAAAATTGTGTTAAAATAAAATGAGATATGTTTTCTGGACAAAAAAAGTATAATTTTAGGGTTTCGGGTCATTTTGACCCAAGAGGGAAGGATTTGTTACAAAATACGAGGGAGGGATGAGGGTTAAATATACAGAGGACATGAGTAACACAGTTGCACATGAGACTACTTTAAAAAATGATGATTGTGTTTTATGATTGTAATTACTGTATTGTATTCTTGGAAAATTCCTAATTGTGAAACAATAAAAAACTGACAAACAAAAACAAACAAATAAATGGTCTTACTTATTGATAATTGTTTATTTCAGTGTATAATGAATAATTAACCCTGTGAAGATTTTACAGCCTGAACTTTTTCTACCTAGATTTTATTGCTCCTGTTATATTTGTATGGGATAAAAAGGAAGTAAGTTTTCATTGGCCAGACTCTCTGAAGGCAGATTATTGATTGACACGCAAGTGACAATCAAGTTGGATGACGTGATGTTGGTGTTTTATCTGGCAACCCAAAAGAGATGGGGGCATGGAGGGGCGTAAAATGTAGACTATCAACAACAACAAAAACTGGGGGAAATTAAAAGGTTGTTATCAGCTATGCTAAACGTGTAGCCTACTGTGAGTGTGAGATAGTGGATGGAAATTGTCTGAAGGTTTTAAAACAACTTATTTGGGCTAGAAAGCTTTGCTGGACCTGGCAACCCCCTGATCAACACCACAACCCCACACTTGAAGAAGTGTGACCGCACAGTCAGCTGTCTATCACTTGATCTTCCTGAGAGTAACTTGTAACATGGATCGCTGGAAAGGCAGGGTTGCGCTTGTCACTGGAGCTTGAAACCTGGAGCAAATAGAGGTAATCTACCGTTAACGAGCAAACAGCCCTGCATACACTTGCGAGAGAAGTAAAACTGCCCGAAGAATTGCGTGTTATTTTTGTCTTGCAGACATTGGCAGCAGAATGTGTCAGTAATGGATTCAGTGGCACTCTGTTCCCGTATAAATGTGATCTGTCTGTAGAAGATGAAGTGTTATCCATGTTCTCCTGGATCAAAGTTCAACATCAGGGCATTGACGTGTGCATTAATAATGCTGGTCTGGCTCTTCCAGGGCCTCTGTTGAGTGGCAAAACCAGTGGCTGGAGGACCATGATGGATGTAAGTAGCCCTACAACGACTTGACGCGACAAATGATTCATTTCTGCGCGAATTGGTTCTCTCAGTGAACTGATTTGACCGAGTCAGTGATTCATTTACGCCATTACGTGCTCGTTCAAAACAATGCGTATATTATTTTATTTATTATTAAAGGGTTTGTTGTTGTTATTTGTATTCTAATATTACTTGTTATTACATTACATGTGCATTGTTTTGAGCATCAAAAAAAATAAACAATAAAAATATTATTAAAGGATAGTTCACCCAAAAATGAAAATGACCGCATGATTTACTCACCTCAAGCCATCCTAGGTGTATATGACATTCTTCTTTCTGATGAATACAATCAGAGTTTGAAACAAATGTCATGGCTAATAGAAGCATTATAATGCCAGCCCAAAATAGTGCATCCATCCATTATAAAAGTAATCCAGAGATTAATAAAGGCCTTCTAAAGCGAATCGATGGGTTTGTGTACGAAAAATATCCATATTTAAAACTTTATAAAGTAAAATATCTAGCTTCTGGCGGACCGCCTTCCGTATTTAATAAATAGTGCAGCAGTCGCAAAAGGCAGCGGTTTAAAGCACTAGAGCTGCACGATTAATCGTTAAAAGCACTCAAGCACAGACGTGAACTTACGAACAAATTGTAACGGCTCTCGCAGTTAAAAGTGCTTACGCTACGTCCGACATCATCATTACGACAGTTACATTCTCCCCCCACAGCATGGATTACTTTTATAATGGATGGATACACTTTTTTAGGCTTAACATTTTCAAATTCACATGCCATTATAATGCTGGGAAGAGTCAGGACATTTTTTAATATAACTCTTATTGTATTCGTCTGAAAGAAAAATGTCATATACACCTGAGTAAATCGTAATTTTCATTTTTGTCTGAACTATCCCTTTTAGGGTGTTCATTGTAAATGCATGTGTCCACGAACAAACAAGAACAAACCAAACTAAAAATGTGCATTTAATTTTACAATTAAAAACGTGCATGTTGTTCGAATACAATGCCATTAAAACTTTTTCTGTGTATGTTGAAAAAACTGTTCAAAAACAGCGTATATTTGTTGGGATATTAAAGTAACATTTTGCTTTATCAGTCAAGGACTTGGTTTACTCCAAAATGTCTAACTGATTGGTTTAAAAAAAAAAATGGATACCGGTTTACGGAGTCAGTGAGCTGTTGAACTCCTCAGACTAAACCAATTCATGAAATCAAGAATTCATCCTTTTTTTTTCAGGTGAATGTCATCGGCCTGTCAGTGTGCACCCGTGAGGCGTCAGTCCATGAAAGAAAGAAATATTGATGATGCCCATATCATTAATATTAACAGGTACAAGAATGTTTTTAGACTTTTTGCCTATATTCAAATTCCAGCCTGTGCCAAAGCAAACACCATTCAATATCCTTAAATCTCTTGGTGTGTTTTAGCATGAGTGGACACCGGGTTGTTAACAACGCTGATACACACTTCTACACTGCCAGCAAATACGCCGTGACTGCTCTCACTGAAGGTCTCCGGCAAGAGTTACGCGAAGCCAAAACTCACATACGTGCCACAGTAAGAGCTTCTTCAGATCAACACTTCATTTATGTAAATGATTAACACTGGTTGGCACTAAGATTGCTCTTTCTTTAACAGTGTATATCTCCTGGTTTAGTGGAGACTGAATTTGCCTATCGGCTCTTTAGTGAAAACCCAGAAAAGGCTACTGCTACCTACAAAAGTATAAAGGTATAGACAAATCCTGATTCTTGTTTATACAATATTTTGTACGTTATTGTTTACACTTTTAAATGCTATTCACAGTGCCTGCAAGCAGATGACATAGCAAACGCAGTGGTGTATGTCCTGAGTGCGCCTCCTCATGTTCAAGTAAGCGTCATCCAACACTGGAGAAAACTCATTCATATATGCAAACACACATTCAGCTTGCTGCAGTGGGTATTTCTAGGAAGATTTCATGTAATTGCTTTTTCTCTAGATTGGTGACATTCAGATGAGGCCTGTGGAACAGTTGGCTTAACTGGAAAAGATAAACAGGATCAGTCATCGCTGACATCTTAATCATCTTAAAGGCTCATGTTTCAAATATGAAATGTTGGGAAAACCTCAAGAATGTCCCTATAAACTCTCTGTACTCCAGATCTTTTGAAATGCTCAAATCAAGAACACAGAACTCTGATCGTGAAGTTTACATTTAAGAATTATTAATAAAATCTATGTTACATAAAAAAATACTAAAATTACTATTGGAGAAATTATGCAAAGTATGCTTGGTGCTTTTGTGCTCAAATATTGAGTTATGCCTTGCAAAATGCAAAATATGTGTCATGTCTTGCCTTAAATGATAGTGATGAACATCCACAAATGAACATAATGGTTTTGAAGATTGTTGAGGAATTCTAAACCTTTATATATATATATATATAAAATTATATTCAGTTCTGAGTTCTAACCTGCTGTATATTTGTATTGATGCACTAATAAAAATGAGGGCTTTATATCATGCTTTTCTTTTTTTGTGATGTTTGTGATGAAACTATTAAATAGCCTTTTTTTTTCTTTGAACTGTTGAACAGAGAACTGACAACATTAATAAAGTCAAGGAGGAAAATAAATTAATACAAAATCCATTTTTTCAGTCAAAATGATGCAATAGCCTATTTATTTATCTAAAGGCCTACTGTATTGAATATTGATATTTAAAAGGATAGTTCACCCATAAATGAAAATTACCCACGATTTACTCAATGATTTACTTTATGTATTCAACTTATGAAGAAAGTGTAACGCCGTCATGGCAGTTCAAAATGCTTACGCCACGTCGCCTGACATAATACATCACACAAGTTAGTTTTTAATGTTGAATACGGTAGGTAGTATATTTTACTTTATAACGTGTTAAATATGTATACTTTTCTTACACGCAGGCATCGATTTGCTTCAGTAGGCCTTTATTAACCCACTGGAGCTGTGTGGAGTACGTTTATGAAGGATGGATGCACTTTTTGGGATCCCATTATAATGCTTGGGTTAGCCAGGACATTTTTAAATATATAAATCCGATTGTATCCGTCTGAAAGAATAATGTCATATATACTTAGGTCCTAGGATGGCTTGAGGGTGAGTAAATCGTGGGGTAATTTTCATTTCATTTTTGGGGTAAACTGTCCCTTTAAGGGCGATTTTTGAATGGCGCTTCCAAACGACGAGGCTGACTCCAGTTCCTTTTTCGCCAGCTCCTTATTCGCCAAACTATCCGTTCCACCTTAAAAATGTTGAATGGTTGTTAACCCCGCCCCATTGCGTTTGGCTCTGTTTTTTTAAAGGAACAGTAGTACCAGAAATATGAGTTTGACATTAGAGGTAGTCTTTTTGGATAGGGCAGCATTTTCATTAAACAGTAAAATTCTAATTCTAGTTCAATGAACTTTTGTATTTAATCTCTATTTCTTACTAAATGTCTTGTCTTTTAAAAGTATAGAGGAACATAATGTCTTAAACTGAGATTTAATGTTATGTCATAATGTACTTCATTCTAACAGGTTTATATATATATTATGTTATGGGGGTCATATATACATATATATATGTTATATGTTCTGGGGTCATATTTCAACAACTACACATCAGAAAATGTTGTGATGCAGAATATCTCTATAAAAACACTTATCTATACCTCTACGCTGTTTTTCTTGAGAATTTGTATAATAATTAAATAATGACACCTCTATTATGCTTTGTCGACTCATATAGTTGCATGGAGATACATGTTCTGGGGTTCATATTTCAACAACTACACATCAGAAAATGTTGTGATGCAGAATATCTTTAGATAATACATTTATACCTCTACGTGCTCAATTTTTTGAGAACTTGTATGATAATTAAATAATGACACCTCTATTATGCTTTGTCGACTCATATAGTTGCATGGAGATGAATGTTCTGGAGGTCATATTTCAACAACTACACATCAGAAAATGCTGTAATGTGGATTTCTTTTGAGAATTAATTTACCTCTATGTGCTCGATTTTGTTTAGAACTTGTGAAAAATAAAGTAATGCCACCTATATAAATGTTTGTGTGTGTGTATATATATGTATGTATGTATGTATGTATATGTATATATATATATATATATATATATATATATATATATATATATATATATATATATATATAAACATAAACCTGTTAGAATGAAGTACATTATGACATAACATTAAATCTCAGTTTAAGACATTATGTTCCTCTATACTTTTAAAAAGACAAGACATTTAGTAAGAAATAGAGATTAAATACAAAAGTACATTGAACTAGAATGAGAATTTTACTGTTTAATGAAAATGCTGCCCTATCCAAAAAGACTACCTCTAATGTCAAACTCATATTTCTGGTACTACTGTTCCTTTAAAAAAACAGAGCCCAACGCAATGGGGGCGGGGTTAACAACCATTCAACATTATTAAGGTGGAACGGATAGTTTGGCGAATAAGGAGCTGGCGAAAAGGAACTGGAACTGTTTCCAAACGAAAGAACAGGCACATATGGGACGCAGAATTTGAAGAAACAATCCTAAAGGTTATATAAACTATACTGAACTGAATTTTACTGCAACACTGGAAAATGCGGAACACACAATAGCAAGCTATTTCCCCCCAAAAAATGCGAGTAGGTCTATTGTTTGAGTTGCGACCGCAAAATAATCACGGAGGAACTGACAGGAGTGATAAGGTGTTACACAGTTGCAGAATCGGTCGTGCGTTGTTATTGGCTACATTCTCAGTGCATAGCACTATTCATTAACAGGGCATACATGGGAAGTAGCTAAAGTTCCCTGCTAACTGTCAGCAGCAGCTCTTGTAACATGGATCGCTGGAAAGGCAGGGTTGCGCTTGTCACTGGAGCTTCCGTCGGGATCGGAGCTGCGATCGTCAAGTCTCTTGTGCAGCATGGCATGAAGGTGGTCGGGTGTGCCAGAAACCTGGAGCAAATAGAGGTAATTTACATCGTGCACGTGTAGCAGGGGATTAAATGTTTGCCTATGATGATAAAAGGACATTTGTATACGAATGATTAACGCGTGGCTCAATACACAAGCTGACGAATAACTGAAAATGCATTGATTATCTTTCTGTTTACTTTTTTTTATATATATATTTTTTTAAATTTTTTTAAGTTTTGCACTGGTCAGTAGTGGAGAAAAAAGAAGCGTGAGCAATAGGCTATTCAAAATTTCTCACTTGCTGTTTCACACAATAAAAAGTCATAGGTACAAGTAGGTTTAGAAGAACGTGAAGTTGAGAAAATTGTGTCAGAATCATCAGACCAACAATGACATTTCTGTCATAATTTAAACACCCATGTCTTGTGTTGATAATTTTTTAAACGTTTGAAATGCTTTACATAACAACAATTTCTTCCCAAATTAACCTTTAACATCCATGGAAACTTTCCACTGCACGAAAGGTCCTTTATAGAGGAAAACGGTTCTTTTATAGAATAAAAAAAAAAAGTTTTTTTTTAAGAACTCTTCGCTGAAAGGTTCTTTGGGGAACCGAAAATGGTTCTTCTATTGCATTGCTGTGGAAACCCCCTTATGGAACTTTTATTTTTAAGAGTGTACTTCAGGGAACATATGTTCACAAGGATGATGTTATATAATTAACCTCATGCACAATTTGCTTGCTCTGCCAATGGTTTTGAGCTTTGACCCTTCACAGTATGTAAATGTCAAAGTGTTTTTCCTTTCACAGAACTTGGCAGCAGAATGTGTCAGTAATGGATTCAGTGGCACTCTGTTCCCGTATAAATGTGATCTGTCTGTAGAAGATGAAGTGCTATCCATGTTCTCCTGGATCAAAGTTCAACATCAGGGCATTGACATGTGCATTAATAATGCTGGTCTGGCTCTCCCGGAGCCTCTGTTGAGTGGCAAAACCAGTGGCTGGAGGACCATGATGGATGTAAGTAAATCACATAATAAAAAGTATTTCTGTTCTGACAACATGCAGCAAGAGTATGTGATTTTAGTCAAAAAAACTTTTTTTACATTTCAGGTGAATGTCATCGGCCTGTCAGTGTGCACCCGTGAGGCGTACCAATCCATGAAAGAAAGAAAAGTTGATGATGGCCATATCATTAATATTAATGGGTACTATATTGTTTTACTGGACATATGTCATGCATTTATATTCCTATACCTGTGCCATGCTCCAAAGCATCCAGTCTAAATATCTTACTATGTTTTAGTATGTGTGGACATCGTGTCCTCCACAATGCCGATTTACACTTCTACACTGCCAGCAAATACGCCATGACTGCTCTCACTGAAGGTCTTCGGCAAGAGTTACGCGAGGCCAAAACTCACATACGTGCCACAGTAAGAGCTTGTCTTTATTTATGGAAATGATTATTGTATGCCCAATGTTCAAAGATGTGCTGCTTTTTCTTTAACAGTCTATATCTCCTGGTTTAGTGGAGACAGAGTTAACCTACAGGCTCTTTAGTCAAAACCAGAAAAGGCTGCTGCCTATAAAAGCATAAAGGTATAGACAAATCCTGAATCTTGTCTGCAGAGCATTTTGTCATTGTTTACCTATAATTACCTATAATTTTTTAATATCATATTTACAGTGCCTGCAAGCAGATGACATAGCAAACGCAGTGGTGTATGTCCTAAGTGCTCCTCCTCATGTTCAAGTAAGTGTCATCCATCACTGGAGAAAACTATTTCACTAAAGTGTTCATTAATGATTTAGAATTGAATTGTAATTTAGAGTTTTTCCTTTGCTCTCTGTAGATTGGTGACATTCAGATGAGACCAGTGGAGCAGTTAACATAAGATAAACAGGATCAAGTGCCAATATCAGGGATCAACGTTCACAGACAATCAAAGATCACAGGCGTGCTCAATATAATTGAATACTATTAAATAAATCATTTTCAAGACTCAAGACTTACATTTTGTAAAAACACAAAGCACTTGGGTCCGTTCTTTATATGTCACTTAACTCCGTTAGCTGGATTTGATTGTTGGTGATTTGGCAAGATCTTGGATTGTTTGGTTCTTCGACGCTCATCCTGGACTTGCTGTCATAGCAACAGGTCCGTAAGCTTAAAAGAACACTCCACCGTTTTTAGAAATAGGGCTTATTCAACATCTTTCCTACATTTAGATATGTGGGCAAATGCATTTTGTCTCAGTGCATGCATTGTTTTAGTTTGGCAGGGTCACCGCTAGCTTAGCTTAGCATAATGAATGGAATCCTATGTTGCCAGCTAGCATTTCCCGAGCAAATCTGCTTCAAATTGAATACAAAATTTAATTAATTGCTAATTACAACATTGAAATTAAAATGTAAAGGGTGTACAAAAACTAGAAATCCTGAATATAAACAATTGGGAATCATAACTTTGATGTTGTTTTGGTCGCTTTTTCTTATAAAGGTCCAGGTTTTTTTATTTGCCAGGTGTCGTTTTTAATTATATGATGACATTACGTTGCTGTCTTGCCTCCAGCCAATCGCTGTATTACTGATCGTGGTTTTGAATATTGAAGCATCTGCCCTCTTCAGGGAACACAGGAACGCGCAGTAATCTTAGCGTGCCTCTCAATCAGCTCCCTAGTTCAGTAGTCAGGGCACTGATCAGGGAGTCAGCCCATTGACTTATGTTTTGATCAGTGCCCTGACTACTGAACTAGGGATCTGTTGAGATGCACACTTAGACAACTTAATCCAGATATTTTAATCCAATCGCAAATTTGTTTGAAGAACCAAATTAGCCAGAGATTATCACGATTAGAAGATCTGGGATCTGTCAAATCATCTCATATGTATTGAGCGGGGTACGAAGAACCCCTGTTCTGTCTCATCAGGTTTACATTTTTATTGTATTCAGTATCTGAAATTATTTGAGAGAAAAATGCTGGTGTAGTACCATTTTGATTTCATACAATGTGATAAATACTTGATTTTCTAATAGCTCTTTCTGGTTTTCTTGTAAAATCAAAATAAAAAAGTCAACATTGAAAAAAAAAATCAATTTTATTAAATTTCTAAAAATTCCTCACAAATGTGGTTTTATCTTATGTATTGACACCTACATGTTTCCACATTTTCATTTTAGAGTTCTTAAAGATTTTCCTGGATTAAAATATGCAAAAGCCACTAGAGCGTTATATATTTTGTTGACTTTTGTACTTGCATTATCCCAAATGTTTCCAAGAATGTTTAAATCCAGAGAAATAAGCAATTTTAACCAGGATATGGACCTTGCCCGTGCATCGCATGTCAATGGCATACCCGCGTAACCCTCGATGTCCTTGAGTTTTATTTTGTAGAATGGAAGCAAAGATGCTTTATTATATTATTTGTTTTATTAGACAGGTGAGCAACTGTTTTGAGACATTCAAGGACAGAAAACTAATGATCGTTATACAGCTCAACACAGTTAGTCTTATTGTTTAGATCTGGTTTTCTTGATTTACCAGTACCATGTTTTACCATGCCTAATATTGATCTATCTTCCTGCAGTGTGCAGCAAGTGTCTCATAGTAGCCACCGAGTGAGCACACAGAGTAGCATTATAACATAACTTTCAACACACTCAAATGTATCTAACGTAATAAAACAGCGCTGCGTTACCTGACACATGCATGAGCGGAAGAAGTGGAAACGGTTATCTGAAGCATAATAAAAGCTCTGTGAAATCCAGGCATCATCAAGCTATGCCTTTGTTTTTAATAAGCACGTTTCTCAGTGGTGAAAAATTACATATTGTGGCTTTATAGGGATTGTTCACCCAAAAATTAAAATTTTGTCATTAATTACTCACCCTCATGACATCCTTAACCCGTAAGACTGATGAACAGATTTAATTTAGGCTTTTATTCGCATTTAAACATTGATCTGCGGACATAAACAGAAGCTCAACCATACCTGTGTAACACACGAGAATAAACCTCACTGGTTGAGCTTCCGTTTACCACAACTGATGTGTGTGAGTTGATGAATGCGTATGAGTGAATTAAAGCCTGTTCATTATAAAGTGATCGAGTCACTTCAGAAATTTTGGACCAAACCATTTGATTCATATGGATTAGTTTTACGATCTCTTTATGAACTTTTTGAAGCATCAAAGTGGTAGTTGTATAGCTGTCAATGGAGGGACAGAAAGCACAGATTTCATCAAAAGATCTTCATTTGTTTTTCGAAGATGAGCGAAAGTCTTAAAGGTTTGGAACGACATGAGGGTAAGTAATTAAAGGGATTGTTCACCCAGAAATGTAAGTGATCCCATGATTTACTCACCCTCAAGCCATCCTAGGTGTATATATTATTTCAGACAAACACAATCGGAGTTGTATTTGCTCTTCCTATCTTTATAATGGTAGTGAATGGCGGTCCAAAAAAGTGCATCCATCCATCATAAAAGTAGTCGATACGACTCCAGGGGGTCGATAGATAACAAATTGGTAGGTTTTTGTAAGAAAAATATCCATATTTAAAACTTTATAAACTAAAATAACTAGCTTCTGGCAGACCGCCTATGCAAGTCGACTTGCGCTAAAAGAGCAACCCAAGACGAGATGAGTATCGCAAGCTTTGACGCCTCTCATGGTTCAAACAAATAGAGCTGGGCAACAAACTCAAGCTCCTCATAAATCAAAATCCTCCAACATTTCTCTTTAAAAAAAAAAATCATTTTAGACTTCTAATTCATGACTGATGTTTTGTTTTGCTCTATCCTCTGCGCTTCCGTGTTCATCAGTACCTTGTGCGTCAGGTCAGGGGTCACTCTTTAGCTCGTAAATTGATTTGTACGGCCATCTGCTGGAAGTTATTATAGTTTATAAAGTTTTAAATATGGATATTTTTCTCACACAAATGCATCGCTTAGCTTAGAAGGCCTTTATTAACCCCGAGCCATATGGATTACTTTTATGATGGATGTGGGGTTTTTTGGCCTTCAAAATCTCATTCTCCATTCACTGCCATTATAAAGCTTGGAAGAGCCAGGACATTTTTAATATAACTCAGATTGTATTTGTCTGACAGAAGAAAATCAGGATGGCTTGAGGTTGAATATTTTCATTTTAGGTTGAACTATCCCTTTAAGTTGTTTGCAGCAAAATGAATTTTGCCTTCATGTTTCATGAATATTTCCTTCTGAGTGTAACTTACAATTGAATTAATTGCAAGACAGCAGCAGCACATTTGACCAGTGTCGATCACTTTGATATAGCCTTGTATTTGCTAGTGTTAGTTTTTCCTTTTGCTGTTTCAGTTGCAATATCGTGGGGTTGTTTGCATTAGCCTATTCTATTCGAAATTATTGTAGAATCGGAAGTGCATTGCCATTGGCTAGATTCTCAGGGAGTGTTCGTTTACATAAGGGATTGCGGTGAGGATCTGCAAGCAACTCTTCTGAAAGAGTTTTGTGGACTTGTAACATGGATCGCTGGAAAGGCAGGGTTGCGCTTGTCACTGGAGCTTCCGTCGGGATCGGAGCTGCGATCGTCAAGTCTCTTGTGCAGCATGGCATGAAGGTGGTCGGGTGTGCCAGAAACGTTAAGCAAATTGAGGTAATTATACTGCTATAAGGAATAAAAGTTTGCCTATGATCGCATACTGATTTGCTGACGGAAAAAAATCGACATCGTGTGAAAATTGAAGGTAGTGAAGATACACGCACAGATATAGCCTGCGTTTATTATTAGTCTAAATTTATGTAATTTCTATCAGCATTTAGGCAACTCACTCTCGTGTAATTTAATCTGTTTAAAAAGTGCCCACCCTCACTTAACATGTCCAAGATTGTTCAATACAATGCTGTGTATGTTGCATTCTGTCAAAATAGTATGGTAGAACACAGTAATGATGGTTTTGAGCTTTAAAACCTAAAAAGAAAAAAAAGAAAAAACGTTTCCTTTTGCAGACATTGGCAGCAGAATGTGTCAGTAATGGATTCAGTGGCACTCTGTTCCCGTATAAATGTGATCTGTCTGTAGAAGATGAAGTGCTATCCATGTTCTCCTGGATCAAAGTTCAACATCAGGGCATTGACATGTGCATTAATAATGCTGGTCTGGCTCTCCCGGAGCCTCTGTTGAGTGGCAAAACCAGTGGCTGGAGGACCATGATGGATGTAAGTAATTCGGCAGGAACACAAATAAGTAGGTATTCTTGATTTGTCATTGTGAACGGGTTAGTTCACCCAAAAATAATTACTCACCCTCATGTCATTCCAAACCTGCAAGACCTTTGTTCATCTTCAGAGCACAAATGAAGATGTTTTGATGAAATCCGAGAGCACTCCCCTCCATAAATAGCTATTTAATTAACACGTTCATGGTCCAGAAAGGTAGGAAAGACTTTGTTAAAATAATCCAGCGGTTCAAGCTTAATTTTATTAAGCGATGAGAATACATTTTGTGCTAAAAAAACAAACAAACAAAAATAATGACTTTATTTAACAATTTCTTCTTGTCTGTGTCAGACTCTTACGCTGTTGATATAGTGTAAACAGTGCAGTGTTTCCTAGTTCTATGGCAGAACGGTGGCTCACCATTGGTCAGCTCCTGCATCAGCATCACACGCATGCGTATGGTGCTCATGTGAACAGCGTCGGCCAATGGTAAGCTGCCGTTCTGACGTAGAACTCGGAAGCATTGCATTGTTCACACTATATCAACAGCGTAAGAGTCTGACACAGACGAGAAGAAATTGTTGAATAAAGTCATTATTTTTGTTTGTTTTTTGTGCACAAAAAGTATTCTTGTTGCTTGATAAAATTAAGGTCGTACACTGGAGTCACATAGAGTATTTTAACAATGTCTTTACTGCCTTTCAGGGCATTGAGAGTGGCCATTAAATTGCTATCCAGTTTCATCAAAAATATTGTGTTGCGAAGATGAACAAACATTAGGGTGAGTAATTAATGAAATGTGCATGTGAATGTGCATGTGATGTTAGTCATCGCAACACAAATTTTTCAGGTGAATGTCATCGGCCTGTCAGTGTGCACCCGTGAGGCGTACCAATCCATGAAAGAAAGAAAAGTTGATGATGGCCATATCATTAATATTAACAGGTACAGTGCAATTGTATTCCACCTTTTTATGCATTTTCATGTTTATGTCTAGGCACCGTGTAATTCAGTATCTTAAAATATGTGTTTTAGTATTTGTGGACACCGGGTTATCAACAACGCGGATGCACACTTCTACACTGCCAGCAAATACGCCGTGACTGCTCTCACTGAAGGTCTCCGGCAAGAGTTACGCGAGGCCAAAACTCACATACGTGCCACAGTAAGAGCTTCTTCAGATCAACACTTCATTTATGTAAATGATTAACACTGGTTGGCACTAAGATTGCTCTTTCTTTAACAGTGTATATCTCCTGGTTTAGTGGAGACTGAATTTGCCTATCGGCTCTTTAGTGAAAACCCAGAAAAGGCTGCTGCTACCTACAAAAGTATAAAGGTATAGACACATTCTCATTCCTTTCTTCACATGTTGTAGTTCATCATTTACATGTTTAAATACTTAAATATTATATTTACAGTGCTTGCAAACAGCTGATATAACCAACGCAGTGGTGTATGTCCTAAGTGCTCCTCCTCACGTCCAAGTAAGAATCATCCATCACTATTTTGCAGTTAATGATTATGAGATTAATAAGATATTTTGGTGATGAAATGAGCCTCGAGATGAATTAAATCTGTTCTTTATGCTGGTACAGAATCAAGTAGCAACAGTAGGACATTTCCCAGGTAAAATCTTTATTTAATTGCTGATTTATTTTTTAATATTTTTTTTTCTCTCTCTGTGTAGATTGGTGACATAGAGATAATGCCCGTTGAGCAGTTGATGTAATATGAACAGATGAACTGGATCAAGCGTCTCTGACACCTTGTTGCAATAATCAAGTACAAACACTGATCTTCCTCACATTAAAGTAAAATGTTGTATAATTATAGTTTATTTTACTATTTTATTTACTAATACATGTGCATTTACTATTGAAAATGTTGCTAGGAAGACTACAATTTTAGAAACCAAATACAGTAGGTTCTGTTTTAATTAAATATTAAAACAATTATCAGTCTTGCAAATTGCAGAATGTGTCTTTTTTTGCTTGACATATTGATGAACATTTACAGACAGAGAACCAGTGCTGGAATAAGAATAGAAGTTTAAGAATAGAAATTCTTGCGAAACATTCACAAGTGAACAAATTAATGAATTAATGAAGAAAAACAAATCTTTAAAACATTTGCATTCACTTCTGAAGACTTGTGCAGTCTTTTATGATAGTTTTTTTTTTTTTTTGGGAGCTTGATTTATTTTTAGAGCATCCCGAGCCCTTCTTCATACTATGGAAAAGAACAGCAAAGATATTTTTCAAACATTTACCTCTGTTTTATGGGTAAAGAAAATCATATGAGTTTTCAGTATTGACAGTGCTATTATATATCCATGACTAGACCTGGTTTTCACTTTACAGTGAATTGTATTTTGATTCTTAAAGAGTTTGTGTGTGTGTGTGTGTGTGTGTGTGTGTGTGTGTGTGGGGCTGGTAATCCCTACGGTATGGGGACAAAATGTCCCCACAAAGATGGCAATATCCAAAATCCTTGTCCTTGTGGGGACATTTTTTGGAAAACAGGTCATAAATCACATAAGTGATGTTTTTTGAAAATGTAAAAATGCAGAATGTTTCCTGTGATGGGTAGGTTTAGGGGCAGGGGCAGTGTAGGGGGATAGAAAATACGGTTTGTACGGTATAAAATGCATTACGCCTATGTAATGTGCCCATAAAACATGGAAACACAACGTGTGTGTGTGTGTGTGTGTGTGTGTGTGTGTGTGTGTGTGTGTGTGTGTGTGTGGGCATGTTTTTGTGAAATATCAGGACACAAATGTGTATAATGACATGGGTATGACATAGGTATTACAAAAGAGGGTGAAATATGAGGACGTTCCCCATGTCCTCACTTTTCAAAATGCTTATAAATCACACAGGATGAGGTTTTTTCACAAAAAGTAAACTGTGCAGTCTCCTGTGATGGGTAGGTTTAGGGGCAGGGGCAGTGTAGGGGATAGAAAATACGGTTTGTACAGTAAAAATGCATTACGCCTATGGAATGTCCCACATTTCACAAAAACAAACATGTGTGTGTGTGTGTGTGTGTGTGTGTGTGTGTGTGTGTGTGTGTGTGTGTGTGTTGCTCTTTTGCTCTTTACTCTTTCTTGGTTTGTCTGCTTTTCTCTGAAATCAAGCGTGACAACTGTTAGTACTGCCAGCGTGTATCGTGCCAAGAGCAAAAAAAAAAAACGAAATAAATTATTTAACTTGTTGAATATAGTTGAGGTTAGTGAAAGCCTGACACCTTGTTTTCTTTCAAAAACAGTTGTGTAGTATAGTAAAGAAAGCTATTAAAACAAATGTTGCTTTCCATTGTCCTTATGATGATAATTACAATCGTTCAACTGATGGTTGCTCGATTTTAAGACTCTGTTGCTGCTCTTGATCCAATGTCTCCTCATGCATTATTGGCATCTCAAGGAAAATTACCTAGCAACCAGAAATGTTCAGTCCAGAGTATGTGTGTGTTAAGGCTGTAAGGGAAGCATAAAGTGCTCATTGTTTCGCCATTAAAGTATAAAAAACGTAAAGCACATTACAATGATCTTGCTTTAAACCAAAAAGCTACATTTCATACTGAGCCCATCACATTCATTCTAGTTTTGACTTTAGATGACCTGTCTCGTCTCAGCATGTGGACAGAACGTGCAGTTACTCAGCAAAAGCCTCTTGTTCTCATGGGAACACGGTCCCGCCCTCTTAACCCCATTTCCATGACTGTAACAGCACGAAACGCTGTGGAATCAATCATGAATTGTCTTTTATGCTGTGTAAGTGATACTATTGTACTGTTTTTGGAATGTATATTATTTCATAATGCCTACACCCTCTGAATGCGGGATTATTTATCCATGTCTGGGAACCAGGGAGCTGGTATGAGACTCCACATTGTTTTCATGTGCTCGTTCTGAAACTGCTGAGTACAGCAAGGTCACGGAGGAGGAAGTTGGTGTGATGCAAAATGGTGTGATGTTCTGCTCATGCCATAATATGAATAAATTTGGGTGGTCCCTCATTTGAATCATGGAAATCCCACATTTGACTCTCTTTAACCATGTAAAAATGTAGTATTTTCATTTATATATATATATATATATATATATATATATATATATATAATGCACATTGACCAACTTTTGTGCTTACCCTGTTGAGATATATATATATATATATATATATATATAGATAGATAGATAGATAGATAGATAGATAGATAGATAGATAGATAGATAGATAGATAGATAGATAGATAGATAGATAGATAGAGAGAGAGAGAGAGAGAGAGAGAGAGAGCATCAACCTTAATAGTTCAAGTCTTAATTAGGAGGTCAGATCCCCCAAACCCCTTAATTGACACCCTGATTGAACATAATCCTCTATGTTAAATAATCCAGAATATTTAAAACCAGCTCTTCATATGCATTATTGTAACACTGTCTTAAATCACGTACATCTTCCCCTGCATACTTCCGACTGCGATTCTGCAAAGGCCACACTTTCCAACAAGAGCATGTGAGGGTCAGCTGATGGGAGATTTGAGTCCAGTGTTACAATACTCATTTCAAGTTGAAGGGTGGGTGAGGCACCTAAACCAGATTATCCGTTGAGAAGAATGTGACCCTTTCTGCTTAAGTCCACTGGCAAAGGCCTAGGGAGGACAAAGTCTGTGCTAGAACAAAAACCATCACAAATGCACTGCAGGTACATGGCTTGGTTTTTTTGGTACAGGAGGGCAAATACTGTAAATAATCAGGTTACCTAGAACACTGTTTATTAAAAACAAAACCCATAGTGTGTAGCAGAGGAATGTTTTCTTAAACAACGATATATGAGAACCACCAGTGCTCTTATTTACTTTATTCAGCAATCATGTCAAGAAACACATGCTTTATAAAATTGATCTGATCTCAGTCTACCATCAGTGGAGCTATAAAAACAGAGTAGGTAAAAACATGCTGCTTATTAAAACACATTTGCTGCACATCATGTGGCAGCCTAGAAGATAAGGTCACACCATGTGGAGCTTATTGAATTTCACTCCCTCTTAAATTTTCCACGCTTTTCTCGGTTTCCTCTCTCCCTGCTTCTCTTCATTTTGGTGTTCCTAGGTCTGCGGGTTGCCATGGCTGGAGTGTTAGTCTGTAGAAGGGGAAACACTGACGCTGTATTTATCTCAGGATCCTTCAGCTGAAACGCAGTGTCCTTTTCGACCAGAGAGGGGAGGGGTGTTGTGTCTGTAACGTCAGGCAAAACGGCTTCATAGCAGATTTTGATTACACGCCTACCTTTGTTCCTTCTTTCTTTGGTGTCTTTCAAACTTTGTTGTCTGTTTTCCGTTGACGATGATGTGAAGCTTTCCGTTGGGTTTTCAAGTCGGTCCAACCCCAGTCTCTCTGGCACGACAGTTGAAGAACTTGTGAACAATAAAGGACCCTGAGAGCTGATGACATGAGGGGATACTTCTGTAGAGGAAGCAATGATTTTCCTTATTCTTTTTCTTCCTTCTCTCTGCCTCGAACTTGGCCTTCTGGTTCTAACAATGGCTGTTTTTTGTGTAGTGACTACAGGTCCCTTTTCTTCCGTGTACTGTGTACTTTGCATCACGTCCTCTCTTACTGTGGGACTTCCGGTTGTTGGCGTTGCCAGGCTGACGCCTTCGGTCGGACTTGTTGAGAACGTTTCTTTCTTGAAATGAGGTTGGGTGACTTCTGTGGAAGGATTGTTTTTTCTTCGCTTTTTCTTCCCGCCTCTTTGTCTGAGCTTCGCTCTGGTCTTATCACGGACAGCTAGAGTAATGTGAGCTGTAGGCGAGGAAGAGGCTAAGTCTGTGTCGTTTGCTTGTCTGTGCTCTAGAATCTCTTTATCTGTGTCTATTGAAGTGGTAATGCTAACAACATCCTGATTATCATTCATTGTCCTCTGAGGATCATCTCTCATCATCTTATTAGAAAGCGGCCCGTTTCCTACAGAGTCTAGCTCAGTGTTCATGAAATTGTTTTCTTTAATGCTAAACCGATTCATCTTCACTGATTCCTCCGCAAAGCTGTTCTTTCCCATGACCTCCTCTGTTTGACCGGTCGGCGGCACGCCTTCATCGACCTTTAACACCGCGTCAAGTTTTTTATTCTTCTTCCTGCCTTTACCCTTCCCTCTTTTCTTCTTGTTCTCTTTTTTCTTCTTGCCAGAGTTTTTCTTCCTCTTCTTCTCTGACGTCTGAGTTTCTCCTTTACCCGTGTCTGTGGACGAGCTTTGCGAGGTGGAGACCGTGGCGAGGACTTTGATGAAATCCTCTGCGGCGGTCACCACATTTGTAAGCGAGGGCTCCTCAGGAGCGGCTGTCTTTGATTCAGAGAATGTCGACTGTGTTGTACTTTCAGTCTTGTTCTGCTTTTCTTTGTCTGACTGATTCTCCTTAGGAGGAGCGATAGTCAATACGTCAATGACATCAATCCCCCCGAAATCATAAGGGATTGAATCTTTAATCACTGCAACGGGGACTCTGTCATACTTTTTACACCTTTTATGATGGAGAAAAGAGCAAAAATTGCATTAATTAGGCTACTGTAGAGTACACCGGGGAATAAATAAGAATTTCGAAAATTCCATAGATTTTGGTACTTACACCCCATACCAATGCCGCTCAACACACTGTTCTTCAAATGAAAACTCAAAGCAAGGCACTTCGATCACATTAAAGAAGGCCTGTCCGACCACTCGGGATGAAGTGTCATTTACAAGTCTCAGACATTCCTTTAAGCTGTAAGAAGCACATTTAAATATGGAGATGATTTCAAACTGTTTGAGCATTTTCACATAAAGATAATGCCACAATCTCTTATCAGTTTAAACAAAATTTTAATTCAAAAATATGCACAAAAAAGTGGTAATCTGGTTTCTACCTGATCTACACCTAAAAGGTTTGCTAGTGTAACCTACAGTAATGTATAATATATATATTTTAACGCTGAAGGGATAGTTCACCTAAAAATTTAAATTTTGTCATCACAACTCACCCAAAAGTTGTTCCAAACCAGTATGAATTTCTTTCTTCTGCTAAACACAAAAGGTATTTTGAAAAAAGTTGGTAGCCAAACAGTTGATGGACCCCACTGACTTCCATAGTATGGGAAAAAATACCGCAGAAGTCATCAACTGTTTGGTTACACATAGTCTTTAATATAACTTATTTTGTGTTCAGCGGAAGAAAGGAATTCATACAACTTTAGAACAACTTGAGGGTGAGGAAATGACAGAATTTTAATTTTTGAGTGAACATTCCCTTTAAGTTAATTTAACTTGCATGTGGTTTAAACTGTTTTAACATATCCACATTAAGCACATTCTAGCTTAACATTGATTTCACTGAAGGTAGGTAGTAACATCATCAAGATTTTAGTGTTAGTTTTTATTCTAAAAACATTTTATTCGCCGTTTTGCCTTACCATTAAACAGTGTCTAAATTATTATAACGTCATAAAAACAATATGTAGGCAACAGTAATACTTTTTTAAATTATTATTATTAAAGTAGTTTTTAAAAAAGTATAGCACTGCAAGACAGTGCTGTCGGCTATCAAACTTTTATATCTGGACCAGAGTAGCCAACACTTACGCATTGTCGCAGTCGCAGTGGCTGAGGGAGTGCCATTTAAAGTTGGTGTATCCATAGTTGGAGGAGAATGCATGGATGATGTATGGGCAGTGATCGTGAACGCGGCAACATTTATCCGTCTCTTCGAATTCGCCTGGGGTGGGAAATCACATGCACTATTACAAAAACACCTGCTACACTCCGACATGTAAAATGAATACTCAAGTAAATGAATAAAAATCAACTCACCTAACTGATCATAATGATCTGCGATGTTTCCTGCACCGCACCAAAGTGTCCCGGGATAAGTGAAGCCTCGCTTGGTTCGCGTCTTTTTATTGTTCGCTGCATCAGAGTTCGGCTCTTGTTTTGCTTTCGCGATCACGTTTCTGTCACCTTTTGATTTCAACTTGTTACAGTTCGCCTTCGCCTCGGACACCCCTGTCAAACTCATCTTCAAGCCAGAGCTCATTTGGTTTCTTAGACCGAGTCTGCAAACATGCATGAAGGATTTGACTTGCATTTCGTTTCGGATCACAGAGCAGTCGACCAGGCGGCCCTCAGAGTCATGCACAGAGCGAACCTCTTCAGCTCCATCGGTAACCTGATGGAGGTGATACTCTCCTACAACTGAACTTTTGGCGCAAAGAGTGTTGTTGAGCATGTAAAAGAGCTCTTTGCTCTCTTTTTCGGCATCTAAAGCTTGGCTTAAGAACTCGCCTTTAACAAAGTTCCTGTCTAGATAAGACAGAAACACGAAAAACACGGACCACATCGCGGCGGGCGGCACTTTCAGCACCACGGAGTCTCAGACAGCACCGCAGCCTCTTCTGTTCAGCGAGTACCGGCTTCTTTCACAGTCTGTCGTGGGTATTAATATATTGCCCGTCAATAATGGGAGGGGTCTGTCATTTAATTAACCCTTTCCTCCTCCAATGAACTTGAATAGCCTACGTTATGTGCATCTGTTTCCTCCTCCTTTCCTCTCTGTGGGAAGTGAACGATGTTCGATGATTGCCCACTTGTTTATGCAAAAACCTTTTATATTTGCAAAAGGCAAATCCGCATTTCTCTTATTTGTTAGAGGGAAATGTTGCAAAGCAAAAAGGAAGAATCAAAAAGGGTTTCTTTTTAAGAAAGTCGATGCTTTGTTAAAACCTCGTTTTGTATTATCTTATTATTCGTTTAATTAGCCTACAGGACAACAGCAAGCAAACGTTTCAATTGCAAGCATAAAACAATACACAAAACATAAGAATTGCAAGTATTTAAAGGAAATGTAGGCTTGAACTCCAAACAAGACTTAGGATGTTGTGCTTACAGGCTAAATATTTACAGTTTATATACACTATGTTGTGCTAACAGTGCATATATAGGCTATATATATATATATACACACACACACATTACTATATTAATAGCCTACTTTACAGTAGGCTATACACTACACTTTACAGTAGCCTACATAAATACACACAAACGTTTTTTTTTTTAAGATAATTGAGTGTACTAGTCGCGGAAACATTCAAACATACTGAGAGAATGCTATAGCCTATAGCCAATTTAAATCATTTTTGACCTCCTGAAACTCACTGAATACATCACAGAGGTACCAACTTCACATAACATTTACATATACGATAGTGCATTATTTTTAAATTAAATGGAAAATATTTTTAATGCAGATTCTTTTTTAATTAACCCGTTTTTGTTGTGTGCACGAGCATCGTAATATGTAATCCCAATGAATGTAGGGTGTAATGGATATCTGTGTTCTGACCGCAAGTAACCCCATCTCTCTCCACACCTCGAGCTTTACTTTGGTGACGCAGCAAGGAGGAGGTTCCTTTGGCGCTTTCCATAGTAACAAGAGATGGGGTGATTCTTCCGACCCAACGAGATTGGGCATTCTAGTTTCACAAAAGGAATGGGTAGTGACCTAATTTGGAACAGTGGGTTTTTTCAGTGCAGACCAATGAAGATCTCCATGCAGTAACTGAACATCAGTCAGTCTTTTCCTATGGTTACATGGATCTTAACTTTGGGACTTTAACAGTCGCAGGCGCCAGCAAAGTGAAAGAAATGCACGTTTTTCCATGCAGGCTAAATATATTTGCAGTTATACACGGCTGCTGCGATCAAGCAATTAAATATTTAGTTTTCCAGAGCTGTCTTTGTTTAGCCTATTTAAAAAATAAATAAATAAATTTAATAAAGGAAAAGAAAAGAACAAACAAAGATAAGAATACAATTATCTGAGATTGAATTTTATATAGCTAATTAGTGGAACATTGCTGAAAGAGATTCAAATAACGAACTAAGAAAATAATTGGGGGAAAAAATGAGGAATTTGGTATGGTAAGTCCAAATGCAAAATATTTATGGTCGGCTTTCAAATAACCCCCACTGAGCCCAACAGTGGGCTTTGGCAAGGAAATCGGATTGGTGGGGGTGGAAACAAATGATGGGAAATCACCAGAGGCAACATGCGACGTCGTTGGGAAATCCGCACGATGTATTATTAATTAAATTCTCATTAAAACATTTGCCAGGATATTAATCTGCGTGTTTCACGTATAGCCAACCTGACGAATTGCTATTTCATCAAAACTCACTGTGCAATTTAGAAACGCCACCTTTTCTTTAAAATGTTTATGTTAGGCTACAGTAGAACATTTCTCTCAGTTCTTGGAGCATAGGCTACATCTAAAAATATGTGAAAACACTATAGGCTAGGCATATATGGAATCAATTCGACCACTGCTCAATCAGAGGACATGAGGAATCTCTGCAGACAATCCTTAATGTCCATAAGAATCAATTGCATACAATAGTCCATAAGCATCACAATTTCGATCTTTTGTGGATTGTGTGGATGTCTAGCCTAATGTAGGCTATAAACTAGTCCTGCAAAATTAGGTTCAATTCATTGGAATCAAGCAGCTCCTGGCCCCTTTCACAAGATGCTGTCTGATTATAGGCTATTGCTTATGGGTTTAACTGTTTTTAAACAACCCACCAATATCGAAACCGTTAAATCTTGTAATAAGTTCATTGCACTTTTTAAAAAACTTTAAATTGACACAAGAGAACTTAGACGAGCCGAGATTCTTATGTAGATCTCGTATATTAGAAATCATAAAATATTTAATTCGATCTGAAAAAAAAACGTGATGTTTTAGCTTTCCCCACGTACAAAAATGCACATTATGACAACAATAGCGACACTACTGTTACATCGGTATTAGCAGTCAATAAAATAAGGGGAAACATAGGAAGCCTGTGACAATACATCAACGCTATTGTTACAGAAATGTCCGATTAAATAGGCCTGCTTTTGTGAATAGTTCATTGATTATTTGTAAGCCAATCTATCCCACAGTCAGAAAGACTGGCTATTTCGTGCTTATCTTCACTACAACGGACTTTCCACTGTTGAAGAACTACTTCACGTCTTTGTTTTGCAAGAAGAATACTGTCTGAGGAGATGCCTTGTGTTGTTAAGGGCTTATTTCGGGCTATCCTCAATCTTTCTAGATGTTATATTTTTGCTTTGAGGTTTTCTCATCACCTTATTATAGGCTACTAAAATGGTGAATGTCTATATAATCTATGTAGGTCTATTAAAAGGAGTAAATACAAGCACTGCCTAGTGCCTAAATAAATGGATTACTATGTAAGAGACATGATGCAAACGCCCCCTTTAGACTAGTTGAACATGACACCATAGGCTACATGCTGTTACCAGGGTGAGTTTTCAGAAGTGTAGTGGTCTTTCCAGAATGGATGTTTTAGCAGTTCCCCAAAAGAGAGAAGGCGGCTGGTACTTGTCTCTTATGGCACCAAACAAAAAGGGGCCAACATTTGCATGGCTTGATCCATCAAGACTCTATTGCAATTCACAGGTAAACAATTGCTACTGTTACATGCAAAACCTATAGTGTGCAATTTAGCCAACTTTATTGAATAACCTAGCTTTGGAACTGTATCTTGAAGTCTGGAAGGTAAAGCATTGCCAGAATGTGATTGACAACCATGGGCTGTATAGTTTAAAGTCTCTAATCTCTGTTTTCTGTTTCTTCTGGCTGATCCAGGCACTGTCAGATTGTGTAAAAGATCTTCTCAAACCATTCCAGAATGAGACTATTGACCTGGTGGCGGGAATAGATGCCATGGGCTTCATCCTCGGTATAAAACTTTCTCTTTTGTAGCTTGTGTGAGGTATATTTTTAGCTGCGTTCACATGTTGTAGGAAAAGTAAATATAACTCCTGGGCAAATAGGTTAAATATAGATGGCCCATCTGTAAAGCCTGGCTTAGTGAAATATACTAGCCAATCACTAGTTAGAGATCAATTAATATAACTGAAACATAATTCATAAGTTTTATTTTCTCCTACAATTTCAGGTTCAGCTGTGGCCATGACTTTAGGAAAAGGATTTTTGGCCATTCGAAAAGCAGGACACTTATGTGTTGAAACTCGCACTCAGGACTACAGCGACTACTCTGGGCGAGAGAAACTCATGGAAGTGCGTGTTGATGTGTTAAAGCCAGGTACTGTACGTCAACTTATTGTCATTATAATGCCACTCTTAAAAAATAAAGATCCCAAATGGGGGGGGTTTCCAGAGGTGGAAAGTAACGAATACATGTATCCTACTCGCGTTACTGTAGGCTAATTGTTTTTCTGTGTACTTATACTTTAAGTAGCTTTACAAATCTGTAATTTTGCTTTTACTTTATAGCCTGTTTTATTTGAAGTATTGGACTTAGCTACATTTTAAACCACATCCGTTACTGAGTAAAATAGCTAGCCTACAAAGGGAAAGGTGGGGAGGGCGGGGTTGGGATAAAGAGACGGACACGACAGACGTCAGTGAAGCAGATCCAGGTCACTATATAACTTACTCAAGTAGCCTTCGCGTAAATAATTCTCGTGGTGTTTTAACGTCTCACAAACCATGGCTGAATCCGAAATCGCCCCCTAAATCCTCATTCACTATTCCCTACGTTAGTCCACTATTACAGTTCACTTGAAGGCGTGAATGAAAACGAGTGCGTGAAGCCGGACGGCCGGACGGCCGATGTGTGTACATATGCTGTACACTATTGCGGAGCAATACCAATATTATCTGTCTGCAATACCAGAGGCTGCACTTTCAGGACCGCATTTCTAGGACCCTAAGAACCGAGAACAAATGGCACCAAGGATATATATATATATATATATATATATATATATATTTTTTATTATTATTATTAATAAAATGATAATAAAAAAATATATATTTATTATTATTATTATTATTTAAGGTTTATTACACCCAAATATTGCTTTCTATATTGCAGTTAAATATTGCAACTGTTGAATTTGAGCACAAACAAAAACAAATTTGTTCATGACGTGAACCAACATAGGAAGAACTTCATGGACAATGTCTTCACTGACTCCTAAGACAGAGAAAGATAGAGAAGTAAATGAAAAAAAGAACATTGAGTTGAACTTGTTCAACTCTCTTATTTTTTATTTTAAATGTTAAATATCTTAGTCCCCACAGAGCACACACATTTACAATACTAAATTATATAAATCCTCATACCAAATAAGGTTCATATTACTGTTACTGCATAAGACTTGGGTGAAAAGGGTCTTGAAACATTCATGTCAATAAAGCGCATCTGAACCGAGAAAAAATAATAATAATAATAGAGATCGATGCAAGAAATCTGATTAGAAATAACATGTTATTTCTACAATAACATGACTTTTCTTGTCCTTTAAATATTTAAAGCACACATTGTGATGTATGCAGCAGCACTACCTACCAACTGGATGCTCTCCCCTCTTTTCTCAATTGTTTCTCTATCATTCTATTAAATTCCTCCACTTCACTGAAATAGTAAGTAAAGAACATAATCACTGCTGGGTTAACAGAAATGCTGTTTAAAAAACAAAAAAACAAAAACAAAAGATACATTGGACATTGTGTAAAAACAATTCAATTTTCTACTCTTACTTGTTTGTTTGTTTGTTTTTTGTTTATTAAGATCCCCATTAGCTCCTGACATACCAGTTGCTATTCTTCCTGGGGTCTCCTCAAATTCATCACATACAGTATATAAGTATATATATATTTTATACACACATATCTATATACAACATACATACACACACACACACACACACACACACACACACACACACACACACACACACACACACACACACACACACACACACACACACTTATAAGACATAAAACCTCTATGTAATCTCAAATACATATGAAGAAGAAAAAATTCAAACAGCAAATTAAAAAACAACAACCCAACCAAACAAAACAAAACAAACTTAACCGTAACATTATTATTATTAACATTACCACTCTTCTTATTATTATCACCATTACTATCATTATTAACAATAACAACAATAATCATCATCACAACAATCAAATCTTGACACAATCCCTAAAGCTCCTCATTGCGTATAAAGGACAAGCTTTAACTTTTTTTTATATAGCTTTTTGTTATTTTCGAACAACAACAAAAAACGGGCAATGCATTCCATGCAGCCATGGCTCGATAAACAACAGTATGCTTAAAATGAAGAAAACGAAAAAACGAGCAACTAACAAGCTTTCACAACGAACGTTCAGTTGTCCTGCCACTAAGTAGTCAACACAAGCTTTCATGCAAGTTTAGTTAAACGAATGTACTAACAATTCAATTACAGCACTATCCTGTACGATAGCTATGTATTCAAGTCTATGATCACTTTCCAATGAAATACATCACGATTGTTTTAATAAATAAAAACAATGAAATATAAATGATGTGATACTTAGACTCTGATCGTCATCCATCTTTGCTGGTCCTCTAATTCGCTAGGTTGCGGTGTCAATAAAAACCTGGGGTCCTAGAAATGCGGTCCTAGGACTGCGGTCCTGAAAATGAATGAGTGCTCATGGTTTCAGACAGCACTTCAAATCGCTGTCCCCTCAAATAGTGGTATAGGGTGCGATTTCGGATTCAGTCCATATTTGGACATGAACACATGACCATTTCCGAAACTGATCGGAGAGAACCCCTAATAAGCATTTTATAATTGTATTTGAATCAAAAACACTCTGAAACAGGTCTTCACTACAACCCGTCAAAATAAATGTTTGGTTTAACCAGAAGAAACTATGACAGGAATACATTAGGCTACTACTGTAGGCCTACAATAGAATGTACTTATATCAATAATAATAATAATAATAATATCAATAATAAAAATACATAATTTAAACATTAAATAATATATTTTTGAGTCCATGGTTTAATTTAGTAAATCTCTGTTTTGTAGCACTTTGCCAATAAATAAAAGGATTACATTTTATTTGATTACCACCGTTTTTGATCATATATTTGTATTAAATCATAAAAAGAAAATTTCATAGGACTTTATTATTCTTAAACATTTGAATAAATTACGAAAATAAGTTGTTATTCTAATTCATTAAAATCTATTGAATTTAGTTTATCAGACATGTTTTATTGAAATTTTAATTAAAAAAACAAACACATGGTTTCAAGTTTGTTATAATAAAGCATTTGTTCAACAACAACAACAAAAAACAGTTTTAAATTAATTTAACAGTAATTTTACCTGGTGATACTAATAGCAACCATAATTTGATACAGTTTATTTATTAAATAATTGTTTAATACCATGATGCTGTGAAACTCTGATGGTGAAAATCTCATATCACAACCCTACACAGGAGAGTCCACACCCCTGCTACTAAAAAAAGTAACTAACTTTTACTCTGAGTACATTTTAAATGAACTACTTTTTACTTTTCTTGAGTAGATTTTTAGACCGGTAATTTTACTTGTACTTAAGTAAAATTTTGTTGAAGTAATAGTACTTTTACTTGAGTAAAATATTGTGTTACTCTTTCCACCTCTGGGGTTTCGAGGAATGCCAAGGAAAAAAAAAATGTTTTAGTTCCCAAAAACCCTTTAAGTGAATTTTTCTTCTTAAAAGAACCATTTTCTTAATTTGAAGAACATTTCATAATTTAAAGAACCTTTTTTCACTACAAAGAACCTTAAGTGGTTCCATGGATGTTAAAGGTTCTTCAAAGAACCATCAATGCCAATAAAGAACCTTTACTTTCAAGACTAGTTGATAATGTTGAAGGCCACATGGAAACGGAAAACTTTTTTACTATTAACAAAAAGTTGCTGCATTCAATTTAAAAGGGTTATTTCACCCAAAAATGAAAATTCTGTCATTAATTACTTGCCCTCATGCCATTCCAGACCTGTAAGACCTCCGTTCATCTTCTGAACACAAATGAAGATATTTCTGTTGAAATCTGATGGATCAGAAAGGCCTCCATTGACAGCAATGACATTTCCTCTCTCAAGACCCATAAAAGGTACTAAAGACGTCATTACAAAGTCCATCTCACTACAGTGGTTCTACAATCATTTTATGAAGTGAAGAGAATAATTTTTGTGCGAAAAAAAAAAGAAAAAAAAAAGACTTCTATAGTGATGGGTCGATTTCAAAACACGGCTTAATGAAGGAGTGTTCGGAGTGTTGCGAATCAGTGTATCGATTCATGATTCGAATCACGTGTCAAACTGCCAAACTGCTGAAATCATGTAATCGCTTTGAGGATCCGAACCGCTGATTCGATAAACTGATTCATAATACTCCGAAGCTTCAGGAAGCAGTGTTTTGAAATCGGCCCATCACTATATTAGTGTTTATTTAGTTTTTTTTGCACACAAAAACTATTCTCGTCGCTTCATTAAATGATTGTAGAACCACTGTAGTGAGATGGACTTTGTTACGACGTCTTTAGTACCTTTTATGGGTCTTGAGAGAGGAAATGGAGGCCTTTCTGAGCCATCGGATTTCAACAAAAATATCTTCATTTGTGTTCCGAAGATGAACGGAGGTCTTACTGGTGTCGAACGACATGAGGGTATGTAATTAATGACAGAATTTAAACTTTTGGGTGAACTAACCCTTTAAGTACAATCAATTTGGATGGAAGTCAATACAACTTAAAGGGCACCTATTATGCAAAATTCACTTTTATAAGGTGTTTGAACATAAATGTGTGTTGGCAGTGTGTGTACACAACCACCCCTATAATGGTAAAAATCCACCTACTCCTTTTTTTTTAAATCCCCATAAATCATAAGCAGTGTCTCAGAACAAGCTGTTTCCAGATTCCTGCAGTGTGACGTTGCACTGCAGAGGCCCCGCCCACACATGTTGATGGACACTGACATACTAGCACAGACCCCTCCCTCAGAGAGCTGTAGCTGAGCTGTTCACAGTCCACCATGTTTATCTCCTCGCCAGAGTGTTCTTATTAAAGCTACTAAAGTTCAGTCAGTCTAGAGCAGTGAGTAAATTTCTGTTTATCTTCTGTTGTTTGATTCATATTAACAGCAGATAGAGCAGCAATGTCAAAATGCCTGAAGTCCAGTGTCAAGCACCCACAGCCAGTGATGGTCTGGTGTGCCATGTCAGCTGCTGGTGTTGGTCCACTGTGTTTTATCAAGGGCAGGGTCAATGCAGCTAGCTATCAGGAGATTTTGGAGCACTTCATGCTTCCATTTGCTGAAAAGCTTTATGGAGATGAAGATTTCGTTTTTCAGCACGACCTCGCACCTGCTCACAGTGCCAAAATTACTGGTAAATGGTTTACTGACCATGGTATTACTGTGCTCAATTGACCTGCCAACTCTCCTGACCTGAACCCCATAGAGAATCTGTGGGATATTGTAAAGAGAAAGTTGAGAGACGCAAGACCCAACACTCTGGATGAGCTTAAGGCTGCTATCGAATCATCCTGGGCCTCCATAACACCTCAGCAGTGCCACAGGCTGATTGCCTCCATGCCACGCCGCATTGAAGCAGTCATTTCTGCAAAAGGATTCCCGACCAAGTATTGAGTGCATAACTGAACATAATTATTTGAAGGTTGACTTTTTTTGTATTAAAAACACTTTTCTTTTATTGGTCAGATGAAATATGCTAATGAGAAATATGCTAATGAGATAGGAATTTTGGGTTTTCATGAGCTGTATGCCAAAATCATCAGTATTAAAACAATAAAAGACCTGAAATATTTCAGTTGGTGTGCAATGAATCTAAAATATATGAAAGTTTAATTTTTATCATTACATTATGGAAAATAATGAACTTTTATCACAATATGCTATTTTTTTTAGAAGGACCTGTAAAATCCCATTGTACTAACTACATGATGACTACAGAACTGTGTTTTTCCATTAATGACATCAAGTAACAAAGCAAAATGGAAATTCTGATCTATGTTATGATGTACTTCAGGTTTACGGGTTCTTATAGTAGACCAGTGGATTGAGACTGGAGGAACTATGAGAGCAGCTATCAAACTGCTGGAGAATCAAGGAGCTACTGTTATAGGTAAGCATAAAACACCTAATGCAATAAAAGAAAAGAAATGTTTTGAGACATGACGAACAGATCCACTGCCCCTCTCCACCCAAAACCTTTCTATCTTTGATATTGACTCTCCCTTTTAGGACACCATCAAAATAAATAATGTAACTGAAGTTCGACTGGTGAGAGTTTATTGACATTCTTGTTATTAGTTGCTGCATGCAAGATACAACACAAAGGATTTGGACAGCTGCTTTGTGTGAGAGGTTGTAAAGGCTCCCGCTGTCGAATGAATAGCTGGGATCACTTGTCAGTACTCTTGATTAACTTGCTAAAATGAGTGCAATTATTTATCTGTTCTTTGTAGGCATTGCTGCTGTGGCCATTGAAAACAGTGAGGGAGGAAAATGGCTTAAGGAAAACTACAAATATTCCCACTGCATTCCAAATGAGCTGCAATCTCAGATAGACAGTCAATACCTGGAGTCTTTTAAATACTTAAATACAGGAAAATAGATATTCTCAAAAACAATTCAGAGGTTGTGACATGCAGTTTTGTTTGTGGAGATGTATGTGAGGACTGATCTATCTATGCTTAAAGGGATAGTTACCAAACCTGTATTAGAAGAATTTTGGAAGAATTTTGGTAACCAGACAGTTGACGGTGACTTCCATACTATGAAAGTCAATGGCTATTGTCTACTGTATGGTTACAAACATTCTTTAAAATATCTTTTGTGTTAAACAGACGAAAGAAACTCATGAGGGTGAGTAAATAATGACAGAACTATTCCTTTAAATGGATTTGATGCATTACACATTTATTGATCATCATAAACATTCTGTCATTGTTACACAAAATGACCAAGAGAGGTCACTCTCAGATTGTAACTCAGATTTGTAAGTTTATTACCAACTTAAAAAATTAAAAAAATCAAGTGATAATTTTAATGTAAATTAAAGATTAATCAAACAGTATTAATATAGGATTTTATGAAGTAAATGTAAGACATTTTGATGTCCTTTTTAAAACCAATTAAAAAAATGTAAGGAATAAATTGAATTGATAAGTCTATATGTTAACTAAATGTAAATTTCAAAGGAGAAACACGAGTTGTATTAACAAAAGCATAACATTTTGTTTAATTTTGTAAGACTTTTATATTTGTATCTTTGCAAATGTATCTTGATTTAAAGATGTTTAGATATTTGTATTGGAAACAGGGCAGACATACAGAGGAAGTAGTGAATATGCTACACCTTATGACAAAATGTTTAATGGCTTTAAGCTTTTGTGCGGTTGAACTTCCGGGGTTAGGGTTAGTCTTATACAGGTATTATCTATGCACAATATAATTCAAGAGGTAAATTTACGAAAGTACCATTTTATAATCAATTCAGGAAAAAAAACATTCACAAGCACTTGTGAAAGTTTGTCATTTTGGATTTGTAAATAATGATTTTTACTACTCCACTGGATTGTCATCAGATTTAGATGATTTTAAATGTGACCAAACTCTTCTTTTGACCAACCAACAGTTCAAATTAATTAACGAATCGTTTCTTTCACCACCCTACTTGACATTAAAGATTGAGACATTTTGTCAACTATTATCGACATCTGACCCTAACGTATACACATCACTTGTTATAAACAAGATGTGCTAAAAAAATTCTGTCAGATTTGTTAGAGGGGATGTACCACATCAACATAACCTGTCCCTTATTTTAGGTTGGTTAATCTTTTGCAACAATTACTATGCATGCTCAATGTAGTACAAATGTGTACTGCGGATAAGAAAAGAGACAATTAGCTATAAAGAAAACATAAAACAGAAATTCTCTCTTCTGATCTATTGTAAAAGTTTATGTTGATTGTAAATGATTTCCCCCGCGAGTAGATTTAGATAGTTTTACATTTTGCGTCTTTGTACAGTTTTTAGATGAAGACTACAATTTGAACACAGTCAAACAGGCATAATACAGCATAAGAAAATTAAACTGTTCTTTTAACATAATGTTTTTTTACACTTATTAAACAAGTCCATCTATTACACTTATTTACAACATGTAACATTTGAGAATGGTGTGGTAACACTATTTATTTTTTTGTACATGTACTTTAAACACGACTCTGATAAAAAAGTAAGTGATTTTACTAGTTATTTTAAGTGAGATGTTAGTTGATTCAGGCAGTTTTATTTTGTCTGTGCGAGTACTGTCTTTTAGACGTCTGCCTTTTAGTTTGAATCCATGAAACAATGTGTCGTCATGGTTGTCTCAATAATTTGATCTTGGCAACTTTTAGGAAGCGGTTTTTGTCCTTCATCAGAAAAACACCAAAATTGTTTAACATCCCTTAATTTATTTATTTTTTACAATTTGAAATATTTGTTCAACTTAAATATTAGTCATTTACAAAGCTGTCAGGCAGGATATTTGATTAATCATTTTGATTAATTATAAAATGACTAAACCTGTAAGCATAACAGTAAACATGAGACGTGATTAGGTCGCTCAAGTGGACCTCTGGTTGTCTGTTAATAAAACATTTCAGCACAAACTCAGTAACGGTATTCATAAATACGGTAAAACAGATGTAACCATGCAAAACTTTATTATGGGAATAGGTAAATAAAAAAAAGCCTAATATCATTTACACATAAAAATTCCTTGTTCTGACTCTTTCACACACCCATGTAAGTAAACCTCAAATACCTAAATCACAAAATAGTTATCTTGACTTTAACGGCACTACCGTTCTTGTCCTCCTGCACACATAAACCTGCAAATTTTTCATTGCGGTAGACTGACCAAACCAATTTTATGTTACACACACACACCCACACACACACACATGGTGAGATGATGCTTTAAGAGACATTCAGGAAATATAATGTATGGATGGCTATATGTTAGGAACTTTAATTTATTTTGAAAAGATGTGGAAAGTTAGATGCAGACTCTCTCAACATGTAAGATGATTTTTGTGAACCCGTTTCATACATCGCATTGCTTCATAAGCAGTATGTTTTTTCTTCAACTCTAAAAACATTTAACTCGATTTTATTTAAACTGAAATGGTTGGTTCAGTGGATTCTTTTATTAAGCTATTTTATAAACATTCAACTTTGTGAGGCAGATTTTCGTTTATATTATTTTAAAAGAATATATTGTTTGAGTGAGATACACTTCACAGTTTTCACAGTACAGCCGGATAAGCTCTGGAATGAGGAGGGGGATCCTGATAACAGCAACTTCAAAAGACAAAACTTTCTGTCAAAAACATGAAGTATTATTATTGCAGTGTCTTCAAAAGACAAAACTTTCTGTCAAAAACATGAAGTATTAATATTGCAGTGTCTTCAAAGGATAAAACTTTCTGTCAAGACATGATATATTATACCAGAACCCCCCACGACCCTAACCACGGAAGTTCAACCGGTCAAAAGGTTAAAGCCATTAATAATTTTGTCAGAAGGTGTAGCATATTCACTACTCGAGGAAGAAATGTGCATGTTCCATGACTATAAATTTAAAGGGTTGTATTGAGAAACCAAATTTCCCTTGTTCATCATGATATAAGAATATTTTGTAAGCTGAAAACGTCCTTGTTAGTCAAAGAAAAGCTTTTATAGACACCTGGCCCAGAAAACGAGAGCTGGAATCCAATGACGTCATGGAAAACGAAACACAACTCAACTGATGAATATGTATGCTGAAGCACTGCCTACAGAGTCGAGACGCCACAGGTTTACAGAGCAGTGACCATGGCGAGAAAAGTAATATATTGCTCTGTGCCAGGTTGCGGAAGAACACAGTCGCTGCATAAGCTTCCTTCGGATGCTATTAGGAATGAGTGGTTGAACTTTATTTTTAATGAAGTTCCAGCTCACATGGGGAAGACATGTACGTGTGTTCGCTACTGCGGAATCGTTTGTAAACAAGTCTCAGGTGCTGGATTTGCAGACACAGTGTTGTTCCTTCTACATTGGATTCGACAGGAATGGTGCAACAAACTTATGTGAGTAAAACATATTTTTTATATGTAATAGTGGTCCCGGGGCTACGGGCTACCGAAACGTAAGCCAATCGGCAGGCCTGAATCTCAAATAGTGAAATAATATTCCTTTCTCGATTTTGGCGCGCGCGCACGTGTGTGTCTGTGTGTGTGCGTGTGGCTCGTGCTTATCGACCGATCAGTCGGGCCATGTAATACAGAAATAATATTCCAATCAATCTCGGGTGGATGAGAAATAAATCTTTGTGTTTGTTTGATAAAGACATTTACGAATCATGTGATCGAGAGAATCATTCAAAACGATCCCTCCCTAATGTGAACTGAACTGACAGGGGAGCTGAAGCTCATTAAATATGCAAATCTTATCCAATCCCAGCCGTGGGCGTTTACTTCCAAGTCTCCAGTGTGGCATGCCCATCGAAACCCAGCGTTCAGGAGAAAGCCTCAAAACCAGTCTAGAAAATAGCCTATTACTTATTCATTATGATGTTTTTGAATGTAAAAACCACACGAACTTCATTAGTTGACCTCAGACAACAGTATAAAAATAAAAAAAGCCGGTTCATGACCCCTTTAAGACTTTCTGCTCTGATTTAAGACCTAAAGGCTTTTATTTTTGTAAGGGTGAATTAAGACCCGCAGAAACCCTGTAAAATGACAATAATGTTAATATTAGGACTTTTGGGGAGAAAAAAAACATATTTCATTTATTGTGATTTTTTTTACATAAATAAACAGCTCATTTAAGAAAAAGCACTTTATTTAGAATAAAAATGTCAATCACAAAACACTATGTATACATGTCCTAATACTTAAAAGTCTTTACAGCAAAATTCACTTTGAAGCTATATGAAGGAATTCCTATATAACTTCAAGACCAATGACCCTTTTAATAAACAGGATTTGTCATATAAAAAATACAATTATCACTGTTTATTGCTTTGTGTGCAACTCATGCATGATCCTCTTGTGTACCCTTTAAAATCACTGCTGACTGTAAACTATGCAAAAATGTAATAAAATGAAATAAAAAATGTATTTGTAATTAACACAATATAATAATCACTGATAACTATTATGCATAAATTGTGCATAGAAGTCTTGGGAATACTGAATACCGCTTTGCCACAAAAAATGCAAACCTCAAGGAATGTTTTCTTTTATCCAGCGGATATTCAGTTACACCCTATGAATAATAAACCACTGCTCTCTGGACAGACCTTTGGTTGAAATATTGTCCAGCCCACTTTTTATACTCTCCCTGTGTACATACATGTACATTTTCATGTTTTTATTGCTTTGGTACCATCATATGTTGGTGCAAACGTTTGCATTTTTACAATGCCAGTCTTTACTGACAACAGTTAGACTGTTTCTTCTTGGACGTTGCATACAGGTTATTTGAGTTGCTGTTGATTTCTGTGTGGACAAAAAAAAGTTTACATGTTTAATTTAAATGCAAAGTCAATATCGATTATATGTACTATTCATCAGTCCAAGTTGTTCAACAGAAAATCATTGTTTCATAGACTTTTATAGAAATGTAATAAAAGTTTATTTCACCGAAATGACAACTTTTCATGATGCAATCAATTTCCATGGATATAATAATGTCCTTAATGTACTTACGGACAACTTCCCCAATACGTCTGGATCCACTTTTCTCCAGTTCTGCCAGTACATTGGCCTCAAATGTTAAAGATGCCACTCTGAAGAAAAACTCTCTCACATTCTCTCCTACAGTCACAAAAACAGTAATTAAAAACCAAATACTTCATATGACTTTGTAATACATACAGTAAAAACTGCAAAATTGAACTAGTAATGTCTCTAGTTAAGAACTCACCAGACAAAGCGGACAAAGCCCAGTACTCTGCTTTCATCTGATCTGCCAGTTTAATGGCATCCTGCTCTATTAGTGTATACTGTGCGGGAGACTGCAGGAAAGACACATTGGTTTGACATAAATATACACATATTGTATTATCCATGGGCTTAAACTTAATTTATTTTTTTAAAGTTACATATTTGGCTCCCTAAATACAGTGTCCTCCACTAATATGAGCAAAAAAGGCTGTGAAAATAAATCTAAAAAACCTTAAAATTCTAATCTTTCATTGAAGTATAACAATTGAAAGTGGAGGGAAACTCACATTATGAAATAAATGTTTTTCTCTAATGTATGTTGGCCACAATTGTAGAATTCTTAGAAATTCTTATGAGCAAAATATCTCTTAAGTATATTCCCATTCATATTTACGTTTTAACACACCAGGGTGACTGGGAGCATGAATTGTCAAGCCATGACTTCCTGTTCCACAGGAGTATAAATATGAGAAGTATGTAGATGGTGTTTCACAGACACAACTGGAACTTCAAAGGGGACCTGGTTCTGTTCTAAGACCCACTAGATGGGTTTGGTGCAAACAGGGATCAAAAGTACCCCATGCCCACGGTTAAATACACTGCTGGATCTTTAATGTTGTGGGCCTATTTTTTTGCTGGAGGTCCTGGACATCTTGTTCAGATGCATGGTATCATGGATTCTAGCAAACACCAACAGATAAAAAATCTAAACCTAGCGGCCTCTGCTAGAAATCTTATAATGGGCCGTGGTTGGATCTTCCATAAGGACAATGATCCAAAACAAACATCAAAATCAACAGAAAAATATGTCACTGAGCACAAAATGAAGCTTCTGGCATGGCCATCCCAGTCCCCTGACCTGAACCCTATAGAAAATGAGTGGCTGAACTGAAGAGAAGAGCAGGGAATCTGAAGGATCTGGGGAGATTCTGAATGAAGGAATGGTCTCTGATATCATGTTCTCCAAATTCATCAGGCATTATAGAAGAAGACTGACCTGTTATCTTGGGAAAAGGATGAGGCAATAAATGGGTACTAATAATTGTGGCCAACGTGTTTTTGAGGGAAAAAAAATCATAATGTGAGTTTCCCTCCACTTTCAATTGTTTTACTTGAAAGGTTATAATTTTGTGAATTTTTTTAATGAAAGATGAAAAGGATCAAAGATGCAGATTTATTTTCACAGCTCATATTTACTAAGGGTTCCAGTATTAGTGGAGGGCACTGTATGTTTGTTATATTAATGAATTATAAAATAATATAATGTTGATATAAAATAGAAATGGTCACTCACACTCAGATCTTTCTTTGTGCCAACCAAGAAAAGTAATACATTTGTAGGATCATTCTCTTTCATTGCGTCCTCCAGCCATTGCCTTTAGAAGAAGATGATACATTTCAATGTGTGAAGCATGCAGTGTATTTAAGTCTCCATGAGACGGAAATTGCAATCTTCTTTACTTCTCTATTGTGATGTATATCCAAGTGATACGGCATCTTGAACTAGAAAAATGTAAGGCGGGACTTGATTTTGTCCTTTGGGCATTGACTGGATCATGTCATTTGCTAATTGCTGTGATCTCATGTGAGTGACAGATTGCTGGAGGTGAGGGATTCATCGCTGAACTTACTTAAGATGGACAACGACTTTCTTAAACAATCTTTGTTGCATTATTTTCCTGTTATCACTGTAAAGCTGCTTTGAAACAATCTGTACTGTGAAAGCCCTATATAAATAAAGGTGACGACGGATTATTGCTCAGCAAATATTGGTGCGAGGGGGATATGTTGAAACTGCATTTTTGCAACAAACAAAAAAATTACCTTGTATGTTCCAGTGAAGCCACATCAGTCAAATCAAAGACAATGATCACAGCTGGAAACAGGAAGAAAGAAGATGATGTATTGTATCTCAGAATTTGGGAATGGGGAAAAAAACATTCATTATTATTAACTTTGTTACATTAAATAATATATTAAATATATATATATATATATGTTATTTAAATGTATTTTTTAATGTTATTTTCTGGTGAAGATTTCCTTACCCTGAGCTCCTCTGTAGTATGTAGAGGCAATGCATTTAAATCTCTCCTGTCCTGCAGTGTCCCACCTGAACAAAAATATATTTAATATAGCAGATGTTCAGTAAAAAATGTTCAGAAATAGTTAGACTGTCCTAAAAATTGGGTCACACTCACAGTTGTAGACTGAAGGGGACCCCAAGAACTTCAAACCTCTCCATCTCAAAGTCCACACCAATAGTGGCCTTGTAATTCTTGTCAAAGACATCCTTACAAAATCTAAGGGAAAAAAGTTTTAAAAGATTAAATGAGGTAACACTTTGCAATAAGGTTTCATTATCTACTTAATTTAATGAACTAAGAATGAACAATACTTCTGCAGTATGTATTAATCTTAGCTAATGTTAATTTCAACATTTACTAATACATTAACTAATGTGAACAAATAAAACGTTTGTTTATAATGCGCTGTGAACTCACATGAACAAACAATGAACAAATGTATTTGTATTCATTTAAAGGGTAACTAAACCCCTGTCCACAGCCTAACTCCACCCACTGGCAATATTTGAAAAATGCTGGAAAAGTGGGCAGAGCCCAGCGAGACAGAGGGGGCGAACCGAGGGCGGGGCTGAGCGAGGGCGTGCACCTAAAACCCCGCAGTGACGGATTGATTAACAGCTGTCAGACTCGTAAAGATGGAGAATGACTGGAGTGACACCAGTAGTTTTGCAACAGAGCGGTCATTTGAAGTAGAGGAGGGTGAATTGTCTGTAAACCAGAGCTGAGCCAAGGGCGTGGTGAGCTCGTGCCAGGGGCGTGGTAGTGAGCGTTGGAGGAACCATCCTATGTCACGATGTACCACAACATCCAATAGGAAAATTCAACTGCAGTAGCCACCGTCGACCTTAAGAGGGCAGCACTTTGGCGGTTTTACACCATATTTTATAGAATTAAAACACTTTATACTCAAATGTCAAAACTCTTACTTGAATCAATGAACAGCACTAATAAAGCCCCAGTCTTGCAGATCATCAACTAAAAAAGTTGTTCTAGGGTTTAGTTACCCTTTAACATTAACAACTAACAAATACAGTAATAAATGTATTGCTCATTATTAACTAATGTTAACAAATGAGACCATTATGTAAAGTTCTACCATTATGTTCAGCCAAACACTAACTAATAGCAAGCAGACTTCTTTAATATAATCGGATAATTCGGCAACTTTGCTCACCTATTAATCAAACAGGTTTTCCCCACTGCCAGATCACCCACTACAATGACCTTGGAGATTTTGAACCTACTGGACAAAAAGCACAGGATAAAAAATTCTGCATAAACCAGTGATTCAACAAAACAAAAGATAACATCTTACCCCACGGTTCCTGTCCTCTGCTGCTGACAGGCCGTCTTCACCTTGCTGTGGAATTCATTTTCTGTGTTCAAAGCAGCACCTTTGTTGAAGCACTACAACAGGAGTGAATATTAACACTTATTACTTCAGGAAGTACTTGAGGAAATGGGCCAATTGATGAATTTCATTGTGTGTCAAGCATGTACCTTAGGAAGCTGGCCGATTATGCGGTCTTTTCTTACTGGAGGCAATACACTCATGGTGATGTTCCTGCAGGAGAACCACAAAGTTATGAATCACAGCTTGGCATTTTGTAACATGCACACCATTAAGGAAGGAATGAGTAATGGATGTTCAGAATGAGGCTCTAGAGAGGGAGACTTGCAAGAATAAGAATAAGTGTGTAAATTTGACAGTCATGTAGGAACTGGTTTTATAGTTGCATACTTGGTCACTATATAGGGGCGATGACTCACTAATCTGTATTTCGTTAATCCCAAAGTAAATCTGAGAACAAAGAAAAACACCTAATTTGTGACAAACACGTGTCTGACCTTATTTGCGGGATCTACTTTTGGTGCAAATGTATACTTGGGCTAGTCATATTACTAAGAACATATAATATGACTTATTAAATACAGTATACTACCTAATAACGAGTTTTATGACTCATTTCAAACAAAACATTTCAAACGTCACATTTTAAGAACAAACGACACATTCTTCATTCTATCCTTATCTTCATTTCATCCTTCCAAAATAAATCTGTGCACCGTAACACTGTTGCTACAAAATAACGTGTGCTTCTTACCTCAGGACGTTGTTTCTGTGACTGTAAAGCGCTCGCTTTCTGAGACAATTACGTTTGGGACGTTTTGTAAAAGTACACGGAAAGAAAAATGAAAACGAAAAGAAACGGAAAGGAGAGAAACATTCATCTGTCGCGCATAGTTTCCAAGTTTCTAAAGAAAACGGAAGGATACTCCGTCTCTGACCGACGGAAGCGCTGGGAACTGCATACAGATGGATTCGCCTCCTCCAATCCCCTGGTCTCTCCCCTCCAAAACCAGGAAAGAGGGATAGCAAACGCCCCCAACATCCCCAGGGTGTATTATACGGCAGATACAATACGGTTGTTACCTTGCATCACTTTTAATACTGTGTGTGTTTAACATGCTATTATAGCCTACATGTTATGACCGGGTTTGATCATCCATGTTTTTATGTAGGCCTTAAACTCGCAAACGCTGCAAAGTAGCATGAATATAGAATTTTAAGACATATTGTCATATAATACATAATATTATATGTGTCATATAATATATAATATTATGTATCATACAATATATAATATTATGTATCATATAATATATAATATTATGTGTCATATAATATATAATATTATGTTAAAGGCACAATATGTAAGATTTTTGGATTAAATTATCCAAAAAAACGCTAGAACAATGTTATGTTATATTTTGTTGACTTATAGCCTACTACTTACATTATCCTAAATGTTTCCAAGAATGTTTAAATCCAGAGAAATAAGCGATTTTAACCAGGACACGGAACGTTTTCCGCCAAAGACACTTTAAAGGTGTATTAAGTGATTTCTGAGAATTTGAAATCTCCAAAATAAACACCCCCCAAAATGATCACACCCCTATCCTAATAGCTCTGCCCCCAAATTCCAAGTATATGTCTCTGCAGGTTAGTAATAGGTGTTACCTCATCAGTGGGTGTGGCCATAAACAGAGGGACGGTTTCAACTGTGTTACCTGATTTGCCAACGTCACAGTGTGGGTAGGGTTTAGGGGTGGGGTCGGGTGAAGGGGATCATTTTCATTGCGTGATTTATAAACACCCATCAGTTTGAAAACACCCACTAATTTAGAAACGCCCACTCTTGTTCCGCAAAGACCTCACACACCCAAATTCACTAACACACTATGCAACACTGGCACCTCCCTTTTATTAGTGGACATGAAGTGTGTTTTGGTGCTTGGACCGATTCACTTTTAACTGCGTTTCTCATAAAACAAAGCGTTACATAGCTCAACATAGTTAGTCTTATTGTTTAAATATTTTTTTCTTGATTTACAGTGATTAGCATGTTTTTTAATGCCTCATATTGATCTAGCTTACTGTAGTGTGCATCAAGTGTCTCATAGTAGCCACCGAGTGAACACACATAGTAGCATTATAACATAACTTTCAACGCACTCAAATGTATCTAATATTATAAAATAGCAATGTGTTAGCCCACATACACGTGAGCGGAAGAAGTGGTCGTCTGAGGCATAATTAAAGCTACACTGTTCTCGATCTGTGTGTCGCGCTCGTCTCTCATTAGCAATCACTCCAGCGGCCTCGTTCAGCTCCAACGCTTCATACTACAATAACGTTATTTAAATCTTTAATACTGTTATGGTTAGCACCTTTAGCAACCTTTTTAAATTTCAGTTCTGCTGACGGACAATTATGGACAGTGATTCCGGTAAGAGAATCAGGTACAGGAGAATGATATCCTCTTCGAACTTCTCTTTAATAACATTTGTCAGGCAGTCAGTGACATCCATTTACAATGTGAGGATGGTAGAAACATATGGAATGTTATGTTGTGGTCTGTAAACAAATAATAAAGGAAACCAATATGAATACAATATGTCTGTACATATTCACTACAAAATACCTCACAAAGAAATAATAAATGGGTAAACAGTCATCACAATGAATACTCGAATGTTAGCTATTGTTAAACATTATATAGCAATATAAACATCAATATACGGCATGATGCAGCATATAACAAACTGCATGATCATCCTAACGCGGCTAATCGGATTAGCGTCAATCCGCGATCACGCCCGCGATCGTCATTTGCATAATCACAATAATTCGCTAAACATCTGACATTCATAATAACAGCTACAAAGTGTATACTAAACATTCTTTCACATGATTACTCACATTGGTTGCATGAACGCACAACAAAGAACAATGTCAGGAGCAAACAGGTGGAGCTGTCGTCACATCAGTCTACAGGAAGTGGCAACTCTGATATCAGTCCGTCAGAACGCGCTACAGATTTTCTGTTCCGGGACGGGCTCTCTCACACAGCCGCCCCCAATTATCAGTCAAGATAATTGTATTTCTTAAGAAAGGCCGTTCTAAGGATCTGTATCATCCGTCATTTGGGGAAGTGGTATTAGTTTCACGACAGGGCGTGTGTACATCTTGTCTCTTACTTGGACTTTGGCTGTCCGAATTCTCCCATCAGCTCCTGCATAGGTCTCTGTTACAGTACCCACAGGCCACAAAGCTCGTGGGAGTTGATGATCGATTAGCAGTACCACTTGTCCCACTGCTATCTCTTTGCCATCCGTTCTCCATTTCTGTCTACCTTGTAGTTCTGGTAAGTAGAAGCGGGTGAAAGCACTCCAGAACTGATCGGCCAATACCTGGCTATGTCGCCACCTGCGTTTCCCCAAGAGTTCGTTGGGATCATAAAGGACTTGCGGCAATGAAGCATCATGGCGTCCCATGAGTAACAGGTTGGGAGTCACAGGATCCAGGTCTGCAATATCCGATGAGACATAGCCAAGTGGCTTGGAATTGAGTATGCCTTCAACCTCCACTAGCAATGTTTGCATGACAGGTTCAGGCACAGATTGTTCCCGAAGAATGACTCGCAAGGCTGTTTTAATGGATTTCACTTCTCGCTCCCATGTTCCGCCGAAGTGCGGGGCACTAGGTGGGTTAAAACGAAACTGGATCTGCTGTTTGGCCAGCTGTACCTGAAGTTCAGGAGCCATTCGACTAAAGGTGTCCTTCAACTCGTGTTCACCTCCAGTAAAGTTAGTGCCATTGTCACAGAGTATCTCAAAAGGCTTTCCTCGTCGGGCTATGAAACGTCGCAAAGAAAGGAGAAAGGCATCTGTGTCCAGGTGTTCAAGGAGATCGAGATGTAAACATCTGGTTGTTAAGCACTTGTATAAGATCCCCCATCTCTTTTCCTGACGACGTCCTATTTTTACATGAAATGGACCGAAGCAGTCTGTGCCGGTGGAGTAGAATGGTGGCTTGAAGAGACGTAGCCGACAGGGAGGAAGATCCGCCATCTGTGGGGTCTGTGGCTTAGCACGCCAAAACTGGCAGTCCTGACATGAATGTTGGTGTTTGCGTACAGCCAGCGCCTCTAAGCACCCAGTATCTACGGCGTAGCTCAGCCAGAACTCGCTCTGCACCAGGATGATGGAGCTGTTGATCCACATCTTGGATGAGTAGCTTTGTGACATGATGTTGGGGATCTAAGACAATTGGGTGAATGATCTCTGAGTCCAGGGTTTCAGCACGGCGAAGTCGCCCACCTACCCGGATAAGCTCAGTGTCTTTATCGTACTCTGGGGCAAGAGAACTCAGGCGGCTGTCTGGTGGAATGGACTGTCCAGCCTTCAATGCTCTGAATTCGTCCGGGAATGAATCAAGCTGTGACTGTGCTAAGAGGAGCTTCTCTGCCTGTATATACTTTGAGGCTTCGCAAGAGGTGTCAGTGTTGGCCGCCCCTTCGGCGGAATCGACAGTAGCTTGAACTAGCTCCTTCCAAGTTCTGAATTGACTGAGGTCTGAAGGTACTGAACGGGGAATGACAGTAATTGCTCCCATGAAGGATGCTCTTTTCATCTCACACAGGTCAGGTTCAATATCTGTGTTGGGTGTCAGCGGCCACATATCCTGTGATTCGGTTAGGAAGGATGGCCCAGATCTCCACTGGTGTGGTCCTGCTAACGTTGCCAATGTGAGACCTCGGGTGATATGATCGGCTGGATTTCGAGCAGAGTCAACATACCTCCACCTGGTAACATCTGTTAAAGTCTGAATCTCGGCTACTCTAGACCCCACAAAGACCTTGTATCTGCATGACTCTGATATCAACCAATGCAACACAGTAGTGGAATCTGTCCAATATGTGACTTGATGGATGGGAATGGTAAGTTCAGTCTGTATCACTTTGGCCATCTGAGCTCCAGAAAGTGCAGCGCACAACCCAGGCGGGCATAGATAGACATTTACGGGGAGCCACTCTGGATCGAGCCAGGACAAAGGCAATATGGACCTTCTCATTCTCATCTGTGCTGCGAAGGTAGGCCACGGACCCATATACCCTCTCTGAAGCGTCACAAAAGACATGTAACTCCCTAACCGTGGAAGGAGTGTCCTCACCGCCAAACGCATAATGCCGAGGGAATTGTAGTTCGGTGATACTGGAAAGCTCTGCAACCCACATTGACCATTTCTCACGCAGATATAGGGGTTCGATAGGGTCATCCCAGCTGAGGTTTTGTTTCCAGAGATCCTGGATAAGAGTCTTAGCCCTGGTGGTGAATGGGATGATAAATCCCAGTGGGTCGATTGGCTTGCCAACGCCTTATAAAGGTTTCTCATAGTGGGCTGAACAGGCTCTGCTAAGCGGTTCTTATACCCAAGGGTGTCGTCAAGGCAATTCCATTGTAGGCCAAGGGTAGGTTCCTGCATGTCTGTGCTACTCTGAGACAACCAGCACTCGCTACTAGCTGACCTGGCTTCTGATGGAAGGTGCCTGAGAACTGATGGGATATTGCATGCCCATTGCCTGATCTCGAAGCCTCCCTTGAGCAAAGACTGACGCAGTCCATCTATTATGGCTTTGGCCTCATCCTGGTCTGTAGTACTGTGAAGGCAGTTGTCTACATAAAACGAGTTCTCCACAATGTCAACTAAACCAGCCATGGTGTCTTTGTGTTCCTGGGCATGAAACTGAAGAGCATAAATGGCGCAACATGGGCTGCAGGTCGTACCAAAGGGAAGTACCTGCCACTCGTAGATGTCTGGGTCAGTTTCCCTATCCATGTTCCTCCATATGAATCGCAGTACTGACTTGTCACCGCCTAACAGACGTACCTGGTGGAACATGCCTTTGATGTCCCCACTCACTGCAATGGCATGTTGTCTGAACCTCAGTATGACGCCTAGCAAAGATGGCCCCAGGGTCGGCCCAGGAAGGAGTTGTTCATTCAAACTTTGACCATGGTACTGGAAGGAACAGTTGAATACTATTCGATCTTTCCCGTTATGATGCACCATATGGTGCGGAATAAACCAGGACTCTGTTGACCTGTCTGCCTCTTCTGAAGATATTTTCGCAATGTACCCTGCAGATTCAAGCTTTTGAATTTCAGAGCAGTAGGTCTGAGCTTGCTCAGGGTTCTTGGCCAGCTTCCTCTCAATGTTTCTGAGACTGGGGAGCACAGCCTCTTTGCCTGTACGGAGCAAGGTGATAGGAGTACGCCTTAGCAATGGGGTAGCATACCGCTGAACACTGTCCACGTTCACTCTGACCGTAGCCGACTGTAAGAGGTTGTAACAATGTTGGTCCTGCTTTGATCTTGTGATCAGCTTTTCGTTGTATGGCAAGGTGTCAATCTGCCATAAGCGCTCCACATGCTGATATAGCTCATCACGTTGCGGTGCTGTCATAATGTGCAGGCATTGTTGTTGACCTCTAGGGGGCTGAATCGGACACATTGGGCCTTGCAGTACCCAACCAAGCCTTGTACATATGGCAACAGGACCACCCAATGTTCCTCTGCGCACTGGCTGAGTAGGAGTCAGGAGGTGTGGCATATCAGACCCTATGAGTAGCAAGGGTTTAACTCTGTCTACGGGTTGTAGTGGCAGACCTTTCAGGTGGCGATATGCTTTCTGCAGTGCTGCCACTGGGTAATTGTGTTCAGCAAGACATAGACCAGAGGCTGTAAAGGCATTGCGGATGATATACCTCTCTGTCGGTTTAGTGATGGGAGAAACCTCTAAGGTTACTGTGGACCCCTCAAGTTTGGTATGACTCTGTTGAATTGTCTGTAGAGGGAGAACCTCTGCATCTCCACATAGCCCAAGTTGCTGAATTACAGAAGGAAGGATGATGGTTCTTTCAGAGCCGTCATCAAGAACAGCATGTGCTTCCATTGTTTGCCCACCACTGTGCAAGAGAACTTTGACAACTTTAAGCATAACCTTCTGCGAGCGGTTAGGTCTGTCGAGATAGATTTGTGTGGATGGCAAACTCACCATAAGCACAGCTCTTGAAGCATCTTTAACAGAGTCATGTAGGACCGTAAGGTGCAGTTCTTTGCAGACTTTACATGGCCGCTTGAGGTTACAGGAGTCCACTGAATGATTGCGACCACATTTCCAACAGCGTTTACCTTCTGTGATCCATGTGACGATCTGGGTGGTGGTCAACCTCTTGAATTTATCACAGGAATTGAGATAATGATCTCTGTTGTCGCAATGAGGACAATAAGGCTTGTGAATGGCTTTAACCTGGACTGTTTCTGAGGGCTTGACAGATCTCTCGGAGGTCAGAAGTACTGGTGTTGAACGCTCTCGATGATATGGAGTGGCTTTACTTTTCCCTGATGACTTTGCTGTGTCGGACTGAAACACTGCAGCAGCTCGGCTAGAAATGCGCTTCGCTTGTGACTTTGTTTGTAACCAAGACGCTAAGTCGGGGAGAGTGTAGGTTCTATCTGTGCCAGTTTGAAGGATACCATGACTTAGACAGTACTCTACAAAGCTGTCTCTGTAAGCGGGTGGCATCTTGCCCAGAAGGCGATCCACGTGAGAACCACACATAAGCTCATATCCATTTTGTCCCTCCAGCGTCCTCAGCATGCCCACCAAGGATTGGACAGATAAGGCGAATGAGTCGAAAGCATTGGTATCACCCATTCTGAGTGGTAGAGTGTTCATGATGGCACCTAGCTCTGATTGCACAAGCTGTCTGGGCTGGCCATATTTCTCCTGCAACGCTTGCAAAGCAGCGGTGTATGGTTGTGGGTGGTGCATATATGCTTTAGCCAACTGCTGAGCACTAGCAAACTTAAGGTGACTCAATAGCACTTGGTATTTGTACTGCTCACTGATGTGGGTATGGTAGCTTAATAGATTGTCTAAAGCCAATTTCAACAATGCAAAGTCAATGCGATCGTCATTTGCATAATCACAATAATTCGCTAAACAAAGTGTATACTAAACATTCTTTCACATGATTACTCACATTGGTTGCATGAACGCACAACAAAGAACAATGTCATGAGCAAACAGGTGGAGCTGTCGCCACATCAGTCTACAGGAAGTGGCAACTCTGATATCAGTCCGTCAGAACGCGCTACAGATTTTCTGTTCCGGGACGGGCTCTCTCACAAATACAATAGTCCCATCGGATTCTTTTCCACCGGCTGTAGAAGTGAAGACAACAACTCCCATGATTCCGCGAAATAAAGGTGCCATCAAGCTACGCCTTTGTTTTGAATAAGTGACCTTAAGCTGCGGAAATGATATATTGTGCCTTTATGCAATCGTTGTTCAGCTTTGCAAAGAAAGGTTTTTTGTAGATTTATGAAAGGAACTATAACATTTAAGAACTATAAGAATTCTATAACCTCTTATAGAATAGAGGTAACATGTAACCTGTGTGATTAGAATGAATGTTAAGTATAAGCTGCAGTTTATGTTGTTTTTGTTAGAGAAATGTATTTGTTAGCTAAATGGGGGAGTAGGTACAATACTGTCCCCAGACCTTGTGGGTCTCCCACCAAAACCTCCAGCTTTTCATCAGGTAAAATATGTAGGCCACTTTTAATCTCCTGATAACTTTGTATTAAAAATAACTTTGCTTATATATGTTTGTCAGTGTTGCTTTTCAAATCAAGATCTGGTCCAGCTCATGCGCATGTGTAGAGTGAACAAAAAGTCGATGCAATAAAAAAGGTGATTGGATCTTTTAAAGGGATAGTCAACCCAAAAATGAAACATTGTTTCATTTACGTCATACGCTGGAACACCAGTCTCTCCTGGACGCACATACAACAGTTAGCGGAAGTTAGAGATTACAGTTTGTAAAGTTTTAATATTGGTATTTTTCAGACACAAACGCATTTCTTCGCTTCAGAAGGCCTTTATTAACCCTATGGAGCACTTTCATGATGGATAGATGCACTTTTATGGACTTCAAAACAGAAACAACCATTCACTGCCATTATAAAGCTTGGAAGCGCCAGGACATTTTTTAATATAACTCTGATTGTATTCGTCTGAAAGAAGAATGTCATATATACACCTATACACGATGACTTGAGGGTGAGTAAATCATGGGGTAATTTTCATTTTTGGGTGAACTAACCCTTTAACTGCCTTACTGATGGTTGTGATTTCTCCCATTGTATACGAGTGGGCCATTTTTCTCTCCTGTAATGTCCCTGTTCAAGTACCTCTATTCAATCGTTGTTCAGCTTTGCAAATAATTATTTTTTGTAAATACTCTCGAGCGCTCTAGTCACCTTCTCAAGGTTTTGAGGAGGTCCCCTCTTATAGCGCGTGTATGGATCGTTGTTGCATCGACTGTTTTTGCATCGACCTTTTGTTCACTCTACACATGCGCATGAGCTGGACCAGATCTTGATTTGAAAAGCAACACTGACAAACATATAAGCAAAGTTATTTTTAATACAAAGTTATAAGGAGATTAAAGGTGGGCTACATATTTTACCTGATGAAAAGCTAAAGGTTTTGGCGGGAGACCCACAAGGTCTGGGGACAATATTGTAGCCTACCTACTCCCCCATTTAGCTAACAAATACATATCTCTAACAAAAACAACATAAACTGCAGCTTATACTTACAACATTCATTCTAATCACACAGGTTACATCTATTCTATAAGTTCATTGGCTTAATTGGTTAAAGCGCCTGTCTAGTAAACAGGTGATCCTGGTTTCGAAACCCAGTTTTTCAAAGAACGAACAGTAAGCGCGAAACAAAAGCCACGTGTTGCAGTCCATTACAGCCGAAAAGTTCTCCTGGGGATACCGTGTTCCCTGCCCCAGACTGCGCGATGTCTGCAGCTTCCGTTGTTCAGGGAAGGCTGCAGGGAGGCTGCATTTTCAGGACCGCAGTTAGGACCCTAGCAATGATTTAGTTGTTTAATAGATTAAGTTTAATATATGGACCAACCCATAGTAATGTTGAAATATTTAAACTAATTTAAGTTTAAAATGGGCGTGCCTGCTATGTTAAAAATAAGGTGGAACATTTTTTGAATTAGGTCTCTTCTGTTGGATTACAGTTGGCTAACGTTATATGTCGCAGTCACAAAAAAACTAGGGTCCTAGAAATGCAGTCATGAAACTGTGGCGGACCTAAAAGTGCAGCCTCCGGTATTGAAGGCAGATAATATTGTTGTCCAGAGACCCGAGGACCTGTCATTCCTGCCCACAGAGCATGCAAACTCGGAGCCCCGAGAAAAACCATCACGTGGCCCGAGCTAGTAAGCCGTCCGGCTCTGTGGCGCAATGGATAGCGCATTGGACTTCTAGATTGAATGAGGCCATTCAAAGGTTGTGGGTTCGAGTCCCACCAGAGTCGCTTCTTTTGAAATTATGTTAACCCCTATACTGCACAGTGCTGTCCTCAGGCAACATAAACTTTAAGCCGTTGTGTTGTCAACATATTCATTTACCCAATTTCAAAATGCAATTACGTGCAAGAACAGTCCAATGAGTTTAAGTGAAAAGCAAAAACCAACACAACTTTTTAATGAAAAAGTATAAACATTCATTTAAATTAAACAATCAATATCATCCTGTAATCTTGTGTAGAGTCAACACGCTGAAATTAATTGATTCCACTTGTAAGAGAAAAAAAACCTTTTGCCATCAGCCACAAGAGGGCAGCACATACACAGACAAAATACCATGGTATGGCCACTCTCCTCGTTATCGAGATATCTTACAACGTGGTAAAAGAATATAACATATTACGTTCTCTTTGTTGTACCGATGTATGGACAATCAGATCCTTTCCATGTAATTCTTCGGTTCTTTGTCAATGTATAGAGCAGTCAGTATGCGTAGGTGTTCCAAACCCTAGTCTTTTAACAAATCTCAAGGTTAGTTTGAGCTGAATAAAGGATGTTGAGTAATCATACTTCAGAACATGAAGTGAACTTGAGGAAATACCAGCCATCTGTTCTCACACCTGCTATGATGAGACTCAGTTATCGAAAAATCTGTTTGAAATATTCTCAGTAAGCTAGTTCTTTCTTCAGCCTATGAGATTTGACGTCTGTTATAAAATAGCAGGTCAGAGTTTGTTGCAATAGGCTATTAATCATGACTCGGCAATAATGGATCTTTTCAGTGAACTTTCAGGTTAATTTTTTAGGTTTCTTCCATAACTGTTTCATTATTCAGTCACTATGTGCAGTTTTTACTGTTGTTCAGTTTTTAATGCTGAATGTGGGGGAAGCTGAGATATTTAAATAATAATTGAATATTTAAATGTCAAGACATCCCGCATATAAAAATACACTTCCAGTGTCATGCCTCAGCGAATTTGAAAATGTCATTGTGTGACTTTTCACCTTTCAAACCACAGTCTGCTCTGTTTAGTTTTACCACTGCCATGTTTATGTATAAATATGTTTCATCAAAGATGAAAATGCACATTACTTGCTAATTTATTCAGTTGAATTATTAATATGACCAATACTCCCTATAGTTTAAATGTTTATCAAAGATTTTGTATTGTATTCAGAATGACGCTGTTAATTCAGTTTATTCAGCTTAGCATTAAATTACGTATGGTCACTGTTTAAGCAAACTTACATGCTTTGAATTTTGTAATGTTCTCACTAAAGCGTGAGAACTGAGATATTGCTCAGGGCTGATACTGCAGATATTATCAGAGAAACTAACCAGTAATTTACATGACAGGACAGCATAAACCTCCAAGGTTGCTTCACAGTGGTCAGTCAGTGTATTTTCTAGCCCTCCTCCATGCAATCATTCAGGTCAGTTTTCAGGTCAGTTATGCGCAACCTAAGATTATTTGTATGACATGAATATTTTAAGGAGATTTGAGTCATATAATACAGCAAAATTATGAACCTTCTAAACAAAATAACCTTTGGCTGAAACCTATTTTATTGCTGTCCTCACTGTTTTGAAACTATGCTTTTACTTTTCCAGAACCAGCTTGGTTGCATATTTGGTTCATCCCATAAAGCACAATATAATCCAAGTTTGAAATGTTTCATGTCTCAGAATGTGACAGTCAGTGGTCAGGAATGTTCAGCGTTCTCACTGGATCTTTTTGTAATTAAAGAGAACAATATGAGGCGAAAGGACACTGCCGAAACTCATTCTCACAGGCATTGTTCGATTCTTTTTAACATATTCATATCTATTATAATTCTTTACAGTATTGAAATGCTTCTGAATCATTTCAAAATTTCCTTTGAAATAAAAGAGTTTAATTTCGGGTTAATATTTGTTTTATATCAGAACTTTGCCAGCACGAACAGACGATGAAGATGATTTATCCTGTTTTGAAATGTGTGGAATCAAACATAAATTTTATATTATATTATTTTTATGTTATTTTGCTATTCTCTTTCAATGTATGAAAAAAGAGCAGCCTAGTATATAAATATCTTTCTTTTCATTGATTACAACGACATTTAGTAACCAGCATTTAAATGTTTGACAGAATTCTCCTCCATAAAAAATGTCAAATAAATTTTACAAAATTAATAAAAAGGTTTCTGCAAAAGAACAATATCATGTTTAATATTTTGAGGAAACAATTTGCGAACAATTGCCCTGTGTGTGCTCCTGAGATTTAAAACCACTCATCTAAACCACTTCCTATGGCCGAAAAGGTCATGAGGTTACCATAAAGATGTTACATCGTCTGTACACTCGTTAGTGCTGTGCAATGTGGGATAGAATGAGTGCACTCAATAATGTCCACTATGGTTTCGGACACCACTACAAATGGCTGTTCCCTCAAATAGTGCCCTATTTGAGGATTTCAGATTCAGCTCTAGAAAACATTTTGTGAGCACGCTATCTCATCTGCAGGCCATCAAATCACCAGTGAGCAATCTTCTTATTGAGAATCAAGTGACACCATAATAGTAAGGCAGTATAAACTTCAGTCCACTGGTCACGTGTCACGGTGACTGGTTTTACCTGAATTATTTGGTGTTGAAAAGAATGATTCAACCCCCTTGGTCAGAGTAGGTCAATAACATAAAGCCTGGTTAATTGTGTAGATGATGAGGGAGGAAGTTACTGATAGAACTTGTCCCGAGGATTTTGCACCGTTCTATATCTGAAATACTCCAAGCACTTGCACTACTTACAGTGTTAGCTTTTTAGGCACAGTCTTAAGAATTGTTTTATTCAGCATCAGAGCCTGATTGTTACCCAGCTAACAGGGATAGAATGTTCTCAGAACTTCCCTAACTTTCTGGCAAGGTTCTCTCAAAGTTATCTCAAAGTAATGTTTACATAACGTTTATTATCTGGTCTTTAATAGACCAGCTGCGCCCCGTGGTACCATCACAGAGGTACAAAATCATTCTCAAGAATGTTTTCGTTCAGTGTACCTTGCTGGTGGAATGGTCTTCACAACCCTATCCGGACAGCCAAATCCCTAACAATTTTCAAGAACCAGCTGAAAACTCATATTTTCGGGAGAACTGCACTGTGAGAACTGCAGCCTGCTAAAAAAAAATCAATTTCACTCTCTACTTAACTATATTCCTTTGTCTCACAATTTCTTTATCATTCCTAGCTTATCCTGGGCTCATCTGGGTCTCCCAAAAGCATCAGAAGCCCAAGTTGATCACTGAAGACTATTGCCACCAGTGTTCTTCACGATCAACTTAGCTCTCAGTGCTTTTAGAAAATGCAGCCCTGAGCGATGGCTGAAACAAGCACTTCTCGTGTTTATTGCCTCTTGAAAGGTATAGTTTACTTATATTCTTTCTTCTGTTGAACACAAATATATTTTGAAGAATGTTAGTAACCAGAGAGTTGACGGTCCAATTATTGTCCTAGGCTACTATGGAAGTCAATTGCAACCGTCAACTGTCTGGTTACTAACATACTTCAAATATCTTCTTTTGTGTTCAACAGAAGAAAGAAACTCATACAGGTTTGGAACAACTTGAGGGTGAGTAGCCTAAGGATTTTCATTTTGGGGTGAACTATCCCTTTAAGAAGTTGTTGTATTCCTCAATTGTAGGCTAATTCGCTCAGGATATAAGTGTCTGCTAATAAATGTAAATGTAATAATGTTATCAAAACACTAGTGCAAAAATGTTAGTTATATACCAGTCATATAACGTTTTTCTGAAACATTTTAGTTGGATGTTAGTTTAAACGCTAGGCTACTTTTTTCAGATCATTCAAATGTTTCCATAAAACCCTACAAGCAAAACCTTTCTTAGACTATTTTTTGTTAGCTGGGTAATAACTGAACACAACTTAACAAATAAGACATTTTCTGCCAGTGTCCACTTTGTCAGCTGTAGAAAAGCAAACTTTAATATGGGTTTTTCAGTAGTTGTTTCGTTAGCCTAAAGATTTGGTCCCATACATCCTTGATTAGCACAACCCTTGACAAAATGATGGAGTCAGTTCATTTCCCCCAGTTCATTTGCTGAATTTTGTCCCCTCTAGAAGTCTGTAGGGGGACAGGAAGTGTTGCCTATAGTGACGGGGCGCGTTCAGAATCCAGAAAACATGGAGAAGTACGAGAAGATTAAAGTGGTCGGCAGAGGAGCATTCGGGTAAATAAAATAACCTACGCTATATTAGTTCGCGAAATGGTTTTAGGGACGTGTACTCGTCTGTCTAGCTGCTTTGTAAAAAATATTGTTTTACGCTGTGAACTCGGTAGAAGTTTTGGTTGAGAAACTCTAAAACTTTAAATCTGCAGTGCTCCTCTCAGAATCAGAGCGCGAGCTAGCGGAATATACAGCGCATCACTTCCTCGCGTTTCCGCATTCCAGTCACAGAATGTACAGTCACAGAGCCACCATCACCCTATTCAACGAGTTACAGGGGCATTAAGAGTTTGAACAAGATTTCGACACTTTCCCTTTCAAAGGGAAAAAGCTGTTGAGCAAGGAGTAGCTCGCCCTACTCGTTTTAAATTTCCATGGAATGTTTACAGCTCTCCTATTGGAATTACTATTGGAATTTGGAAACATAACGGGAATGTCCAGTAGCAAACATGATGTAGCCTACAACGAAGTTGTGTGGAAATTGTAGCCTACTCAAAATTCAGTTTCTAGCGTAAAAAAAATATATATATTGGAGAAGAAACATTTTTAACATTTATCTGTATTTAAGTAAAGCCAGTATAGTAAAGTGTTTTTATTATCTTTTGTAAACAGACCGATCAAACAAACCCTTGTGAAAAAGAAGTGCATACTTGTATTGAATGCATACTTAGTATACTTCAAAATCAAATCTTTAAAAAAAAAACTGTATTTGCAGCTATTATACCTATAATATAAATGAAATAAAATGCATCTTAAGTGTACTTAAAGAGAGTACACATTCATGACTATGTTTCTTAACAAACGTAAGTGCACTTTTGTAATAATGTCATATTTTACTGTTGTACTGTGAAGTACACTTTAAATAATAACATTTTAATAAAATGATTGTATCTTTAACTTGCTTTTTTTCAATAATATATTACATTTCAAGTTAACTAAATTCCTTGATACTTTATTTTAAGGTGACAGTTATTGAAGTTGCATGCACTTACTATAGTAATAACAGTAAATGATGCATAATTACAAGCAACTATACCTAAACCAAACCTTAACCCTTACCGTAACCATGTAGTAAGTACATGCAGTTAATTAATATGACTCAGTACTTATTTGTGTAGTTACACTATAACAAGGTCAACTTAAAATAAAGTGTAATCCTTCATCATTACAAAAGTGTTATTACAAATATATTTAAATACACAAGTTTAAATAGAAATGACATTAAAGTATATTGTAGTTAACCAAAAATGATTGTCAGTGCATTCTTCATTCTTTTATTTATTTTTAATTTGTTTATGGTTTTTGTACTGTGTTTAAAATTGTTCTGTGAATGTAACAAATCCACACATTGACCTGTATCCTGACTTTTTATCTGGTACAGGATAGTGCACCTTTGCCGCAGACGCACTGATGGCGCGCTGGTGATCTTAAAGGAAATCCCTGTTGAGCAGATGACCCGTGATGAACGTCTCGCGGCCCAGAATGAATGCCAAGTCCTCAAGTTACTCAGCCACCCCAACATAATTGAGTATTATGAAAACTTCCTCGAGGACAAGGCGCTAATGATCGCAATGGAATACGCTCCAGGCATACACTTTCTTCATTCACTTTTTGATAGTCACTTAATGTGTTCCTATAGTCAGGGAAAAAATTCATAATATGTATTACTGTAATGCAAAAATAATTACACATTATTTAAAGTATAGGCTATGGTTTCTGTATTCCTTACACAAAAAGTGTAATCATGACAGTAATGTTACAATTTAAAAAAAATATGATGGGCAATAATTTTCTTTATGCAAAATATAATAAAATATGTAATATAATAAGCATTTTGAATTATGGTTCAATAACCTCAGGATCTGTAATCATTTGTCTCTTTATGATTATCCTAGGTGGAACCCTTGCTGATTACATACAGAAACGCTGCAACTCCTTGTTAGATGAGGATACAATATTACATTTCTTTGTTCAGATCTTACTGGCCCTTTATCATGTGCACAATAAACTCATCCTTCACCGGGACCTCAAAACCCAGAACATACTCCTAGACAAGCATCAGATGATAGTCAAAATTGGAGACTTTGGAATCTCGAAAATTCTTGTCAGCAAGAGCAAAGCTTATACTGTAAGTACCTATATTGTCTGTACCTCGGCACTGATTTGAGTGTGACAGCATGCGATTTAGTTACAGTCCAGATTGTCCTTCTCGTGACAGGTTGTGGGGACTCCGTGTTATATCTCTCCAGAACTTTGTGAAGGAAAGCCATACAACCAGAAGAGTGACATTTGGGCCCTGGGCTGTGTGCTTTACGAACTTGCTAGTCTCAAGAGAGCTTTTGAGGCAGCAGTAAGATATATTTTTTTCTTATTTTCTGGTTGTCTTGATTTTGAAGAATCCAATCATCATAAATAATGTTGAATGACAAGCTAAGCAACTTCTCTGTTTCCAGAACCTGCCAGCCTTGGTGCTGAAGATCATGAGCGGCACATTTGCCCCCATTTCAGACCGTTACAGCCCAGAGTTGAGACAACTGATTCTCAACATGCTGAATCTGGACCCATCCAAAAGGCCCCAGCTCAATGAGATAATGGCTCATCCCATCTGCATTAGGCCATTGCTCAATCTTTACACTGACATAGGCAACGTCAAAATGCGCAGGTAGATTTATTTTATTTCACTTTTTTATTTTATTTTTGTTTATTTGTTTATTTTTTTCTATTGTACTGCATTTATTAGTACTGTTTTGAACTTGTGTTAAGTATTGTAAATGCATTTTATTGTCTACAAATTTTATTATTTTTTATTTTTATTTAATTTTATTATTAAATTTTCTTTTATAACTTTTTTCTTTTATTTATTTTCACTTTATTTTATTTACCCCTTTTCTATTGTACTGCATTTAATAGTACTGTTTTGAATTTGTGTTAAGTATTATAAATGCATTTTATTTGTCCACAAATTGTATTATTTTATACATTTGTTTATTTTTTTAAATAACCTTGTATTTAAAATAAACAAATTTAAGCTGTTAATTTGTCTTATTTTTAAAATTTGTGAATTTGTTTATTTTTTAACAAAAATTTAAATTTATTTTCATTTTATTTTTTTATTTTTATGTTACTGTTTTAAACTTGTGTTAAGTATTGTAAATGCATTTTGTTTGTCCACCAATTTTTATTTATTTATTTATTTATATACCGCATTTAATTGTACGTTTTAAGTATTGTAAATGCATTTTGTTTGTCCACTAACTTTATACCGCATTTAACTGTACATGTAAAGTAAATGCACTACCGCACTTTGTTTGGCTACTGATTAGATAAGTTGTACTATATACTTTTATAGGTTTGCTGCACTTTCTTATTTCAATAAATGATTCTCTTTTTAGAATAGAAAAGCCACTTTCTACTGTACACACTCATGGAAGACCCGGTGGACGCGTCAGCACCAGAACCAGAGGTGGGATGTTATTTTCTTTAATATTCTCCTACTTACTAATGTTATGTTTTAAAGCATCATTGGCTTGCTGAACATCAGGAGTTCATAGTAAGCTTTCATTTTGCGCTGTTGGATTGAGGATTTTCTGGTGCCAATTGTTCCATTTCATCTACTAGGAGGACTGTCTAGTCTTTCGTCAACAAAGATGATGCACCCATTGCCTTTATCTTCAGTGTACACCTGGGGCAGTGGCATTTCCTCTCCTCTGCGTCTGCCCATGTTAAACACAGAGGTTATACAAGTGTCCCTGGGCCGCACTCAGAAGATGGGCGTCACCAAATCTGGGAGGCTCATCACATGGGAGGTGAGATTATCGTTTTTCTTCGTCTTAATTGAGAATCATATTTTATTTGCGTTTTCAATTTTTATTTCGGCTTGACTCTATGCCAGGCCCCGTCGGTTGGATCCGGTGAACTCACTCTGCCCGGTGCTGTTGAGCAGATGCAGCCCCAGTTTATCTCCCGCTTCCTGGAGGGACAGTCTGGTGTCACGATCAAATCTGTCTCATGTGGTGATCTCTTCACCACCTGCCTAACAGGTATGCTATTTTCCAAACAGGTTTCAAATAGAGACAACTAAACAAAATAACATATCATTTACTTAAATTGAATTGCTTAATTTAAACGAATTGTTAAAAAAAAAATAGGTTTAAACTAATGATTCAATGACTCACTCATAAACACTTCACTTGTTGTTTCCTTACCGGATGAATCAGAGTATTTGAACTAATCTCTGGCAGTGGCAGTGCCAACAGAGATTTGAATGAATTTTCTCAAAGGTTTAATCGACCTTATTCAGAGCAGCACCATGGCAGTTATGAAACCGGGACTGTGAGGGATGAACTTATTGTGTTTTAAATGGCATCCACTGTATAAAGCTCCTAGATCACTTCCACAACTCAGGTTGCCTGTAGTTTTTTGTCTACTGTGTTGCCTGTAGTTTTTGTTTCCAAAATCCAAAAACACATTAAATAATAGTACAACCCACTGAAGACATCTATGTCTATCCCTCACTGCCTCGCCTTCATTCCCCTTTAAAAATCAAAGATGGCGCTGCTGTGAATAAGGTCTATAGACATAGCCGAATCACTGTCATATAGGAATGACACGTTGGTGTTTGAATCGAAATTGCGATCTTTTAGTGATTAATCATGCAGATCTATGTTGTGGCATCATCAGAATCATCCGCCCCTAACGACACATAACAAACTAAGTTTAGTCACTTTACATGTCCATTCTTGGCTGAAGCTGCAAAGTAGACATGACTTTAAGTCACAAAGTGATTTAAACGTTTACGATAATAAAGAAAGGGGGATTTTATTTAGCCCTTTTACTATCCTTCCTGCAGAGCTCATTAAGCAGCATTTGTTCACACTGCAAAAGCTAATCTCTTGTCCTCTGGCATTGTAGCACAGCAGTGTTTTGTCTGCTCTAGAGTAAAGGATATGCTGTAGCCTAACCATCATTAGCCTAATCATTAGTCCCCAGCAGATATAGAGGATTAAAGGGTCTGACTTCCAGCTCAGATGCTCTTCTTGTGCAGCGGTTTGCACTGACAGAGAAACAATTGTTGTTTAATTCTTTGTTTATCTGCAAGAGCAACTATAATCTGCTCAATGTGCTTTGGGTTTTGCAGACAGAGGTATAATCATGACGTTTGGAAGTGGAAGCAATGGTTGTCTTGGACATGGGAACTTCAACGATGTGACACAGGTGGATTTAGATTATCTGTTTTTTTTTAGTCATTGTTTTATTTTTTGTAATGGTATATTTAGAAATGCTTTCTCAGGCAAGCTAAGGATTTAAACAAAGTAACCGCAGGTAAAACTAAAACTATATACAGTCGTGCTCAAAATTGTTGGCACCCCTGGTAAATATGATCAAATATGGCTGTAGAAAAATAAATCTGCATTGTTTATCCTTTTGATCTTATATTAAAAAATTTCACAAAATCTAACCTTTCCTTGAAGTAAAAGAATTGAAAATGGGGGGCAAATCACATTATGAAATAAATACTTTTCTCCAAAACACGTTGGCCACAATTGTTGGCACCCTTTTATTAAATACGTTTTGCAACCTCATTTTCCCAAGATAACAGCTCTGAGTCTTCTCCTATAATGCCTGATGAGTTTGGAGAAACCTGACAAGAGATCAGAGACCATTCCTCCATACTGAATCTCTCCAGATCCTTCAGATTCATAGATCCATGTTGGTGCTTCTTCTCTTCAGTTCAGCCACTCATTTTCTATAGGGTTCAGGTCAGGGGACTGGGATGGCCATGACAGAAGCTTCATTTTGTGCTCAGTGACACATTTGTGTGTTCATTTTGATGTTTGTTTTGGATCGTTGTCCTGATAGAAGAGACAACCACGGCCCATTATAAGATTTCTAGCAGAGGCCGTCAGCTTTTGATTTTTTATCTGTTGGTATTTGCTAGAATCCATTATACCATGTGTCTGAACAAGATGTCCAGGACCTCAACGTTAAAGTTCCAGCTGTATTTTTAGCCGTGGGCATGGGGCACTTTTTATCCCTGTTTGCACAAAAACTTTCTGGTAGATTTGCTGCCAAAAAGCTCTTTTTACAGTTCATCTGACCACAGAACCAGGTCCCGTCTAAAGTTCCAGTCGTGTCTGACCACTGAATATGCTGGAGTTTGTTTCTGGATGAGCGAGGAGGATTTTTCTTGAATCCCTCCTAAACAACATGTGGTGATGTAGATGTTTGTTTGATTTTTTTTTTAAGGCTTTCTGACCCCAAGACTCAACTAATCTCTGTGATTCTCCATCTGTGATCCTTGGAGAGTCTTTGTCCACTCAAACTCTCCTCCTCACCGTGCATTAGGACGACACACACACACACACACACACACACACACACACACACATGTTGTGTTTCCATGTTTTATGGGGACATTCCATAGGCGTAATGCATTTTATACTGTACAAACCGTATTTTCTATCCCCCTACACTGCCCCTGCCCCTAAACCTACCCATCACAGGAGACATGCTGCATTTTTACTTTTTCAAAAACATCACTTAGTGTGATTTATAAGATGTTTTCCTCATGGGGACCAAAAAATGTCCCCACAAGGACAAAAATTTGGATATTGCCATCTTTGTGGGGACATTTTGTCCCCATACCGTAGGGATTACCAGTCCACACACACACACACACACACACACACTCACGTCCTCTTCCAGGCAGATTCATAACATCTTTAGTTGATTGGATCTTCTTAATTATTTCCCTGATGGTGGAAATGGGGGTTTTCAATGCTTTAGCTATTTTACAGCCACTTTCTATTTTGTGAAGCTCAACTATCTTTTTTCTGCACATCAGATCTATATTCTCTGGTTTTACTCATTGTGATGAATGATTAAGGGAATTTGGCCTTTGTGCTTCCTTATATTTATACTTCTGTGAAACAAGACGTCATAGCTGGACAATTTCATGTTCCTCGTCACCCTGGTGTGCTAAAAAAATTAAATATTAATGGGAATATACTTCAGAGATATTTTACTCATAACATTTTTAAGGGGTGCCAACAATTGTGGCCAACGTGTTTTGGAATAAAGCATTTATTTCATAATGTGATTTACCCCCCCATTTTCAATTCTTTTACTTCAATGAAAGGTTAGATTTTTGTGAATTTTTTAAATAAAAGATCAAAAGGATAAACAATGCAGATTTATTTCTTACAGCCATATTTGATCATATTTATCAGGGGTGCCAACAATTTTGAGCACGAAAAATGTTTTTTTGTTAATTTAAATAAAGCTAAAATAAAAATATGAATTAGATGAAAAACTAAAATTAAAACATTGCATTAGCAACTTATGAAAATAAGTTCAAGCACTAAAATTACTAAAACTGAAAATTTAAGCTAACAAAAATATTTAAAGAAAAACAACAACCAAAAGCACATAATGTACAAAAAATTACTAAAAACCCAAAATGTAATAAAAAACTATAATTTGATGAATTTAATGTTATTTTTTATTATTTATATGTGTAAAAATGTATAATAATAAATAAACAAACAAATTAAATATTAGTATTAAAATCAAAATAAATAATAATGAATGTAAAAAATATACTAAAATAGAAATTCTTTATAATAAATGTAAATATAAAATACATTTATGTGAAAAGTGAAACAATGGCAGAGAACTACTGGTCCAAAACTGCCATCAGAAAGAAATCCTGCCTCGGTTTGTGATAGAGACTTGGGCCAGTAAGCAACCACCTAGCAATACCCAAGCAACCAACCAGAACACACTAACAACTGCATAGCAATGTGCTAAAAAACACCTTAGCAACTGCATAGCAACACCTTGGAAACCACCCACATATACACTATAGCAACATGATGGCGTGCTGCATGCAGAACCTGATTTCACCAAGGGGAACATGCAGCATGTTCCTGGATCAACATCTTTGTTGATCTTGGAACAACATTCCAATCAACTAATCAAATTTGAGGGACAAGTTTACGCTTAGTGTTAAGCTTGAAACCTGGGTTAGGTGCTTCTACATCTGTGTTATTCACCTATAATTTCCCTCTGATTTTAGGGTTAAGATATGGGTAGAGTTAGGTTTAGGGGTATGGAAATGTTTAGGACTACATTTTGTTCCATTGCTGTTCCAGGATCAACAAATAATGTCGACCCAGGACCCGTCTAACAAACGCCTCTTGCATTTTCTTCACAACATGTGAAAATCTAGTGTTAATCATACTCATAGTTCTTCATGTTCCCGTCTTTGTATTCAGCCCAAGATAGTAGAGGCTCTTCTGGGTTATGAGTTGGTCCAAGTGTCTTGTGGAGCATCCCACGTTCTGGCAGTGACCAATGAGCGAGAGGTTTTCTCCTGGGGGCGAGGAGACAACGGTAAATGAGCAACATCACTTGTCACTTGAATACTGTGTTTCATTTGGTTTCTCTTTGTACTCTTGAAGACAGCAGGAGCAGCGCCTCCAGGCTGTCCTAGCATTTTGCGCGCCATCATTCTCTTCTCCCTCTCGTTCTCCCTCTTGTTCTCTCTCTCGTTCTCTCTCTCTGTCGCACTCACTCTGAATTATCCCTCTGTTCGACAGGCCGGCTTGGTTTGGCCACTCAAGACTGCCACAACTCTCCGCAGCAGGTGAGTTTGCCAGCTGATTTTGAAGCGCAGCGTGTGCTGTGTGGGGTGGACTGCTCCATGATCATCAGCACCCAGCACCAGATCCTGGCCTGTGGGAACAACAGGTACTTAATATGTCTTCTTCTCACGGTTCATTGTGTACAAAAAACAGTATAAAAAAAATAGCACATTAGTTGGTTGGACGGTTTGCCTTTATCGGAGTGTCTATTTACACCAAGTGTCTTATCTTTTGTAAGATTATAAATGTCTTTACTATAATTTTTTATCAATTTATTGTGTCTTTTCTGAATAAAACTATTAATTAAACAACAAAAAAATCTTACTGACCCCAAACTTTTGAATGATAATGTGTATATATACTAGTGGTGGGCCGTTATCGGCGTTAGACTCTTATCGGGCGATAAAAAAAATATCGCCGTTAATCTATTCTCAAAGTTGGGTTGGGAGCTGGGTCTATACTACGCAAGCTATGATGATTTTCACCGTGATATTTTAGCGCGGATGTATAGCTACCTGGCCGTATTGCACTGTAGGGAGCGAGAACGAGTCTTCGAACCTGCGTGCATGCTGTGAAATTACCACATCAAGCCTGAAGGCTGGCTTCCGAACTCGGGTGCGCACCCGCGAACCACACTCGAGTCCTGACGAGCGTGACTGACATACTGTAAACAGAGAGCTGTAATTTCTGCTCGTCTTCAGTGTTCTTTAGAGCATTTGCAGTACATTCGCGGCAGATAGACGCAGGTGCCATTACGTAGGCTACTGAAGCTTTGGTAACAATATCAACGGTTCAAAAACAAAAATATAAAAGTTAGGTAAACAACGCTATTCATTTTGCGACCTTCTCTCTCGACGTCGTTACCAAGTAACGGGGTAAACAGCTGCTGCTTTGATGACGCAAACGCACCCCGGTTTCGGACCTAAAAATATAATATGAACACGGTCCAGGGAGCAATCGAAGGTGTAATATATACACCTCTCAGGCTAAACAAGTCGCTGTTTGGATTCAAATAGGCAAATGCGATTGGTGTTAGTGATTATTATGTTTCCAGCATGTTTAATTGATAACCCTAATTGATGGAGTGTGTAGCTTTTCATTTCTTAAACAACCATATATGAAGACACATCATGACCATATTCCAGGATGATAAAATCAAGATTCATCAGCCTCAAATTGTAAAAGAATGGTTAGGAGTGAGAATGAAGAATCATTTTCACACAAGATTATTATTCACGTCGGCACTAATGATGTTCGACCAGTCGGAGATCACCAAAATTAACATTAAAGAGGTGTGTAAACTCGCAAGTACGATGTCACCGGCAGTCTGTTTATCTGGCCCTCCTCCTGTTAAAAGGAGTGATGAAATAGTTAGCAGATTATCATCACTCAATGGCTGGTTGTCTAAGTGGTGTCCAAAAATAACATAGGGTTCATAGACAATTGGAAAAGTTTTTGGGCAGACCCGACCTGTTGAAGATAGACGGCATTCATCCTACCCGGGCTGGTGCTGCTCTTCTCTCTAGTAATTTGGCACATAGTCTTAGAGCTAAACCTTGACTCACTGGGGCCCAGGTCAGGAAGCAGACAAACTGGCTAAACCAACCGCTAGCTGTCTCACGTCACCAGAGTCAGCTAAATCCCAGCACATAGAGACGCTTTCACCTAGATATTATCACATAGAGACTGTGTCTGTTCCCGAATCAGTAAATACAAAAACCATCAAAACCATTCAACAGTAAAAATTTAATTGATGTCCAACAAATAAACAACAGATATAATACGGATGAACAATTGATAAATCTCGGGTTGCTGAATATTCGATCCCTTTCGCCAAAAACGCTTATTGTTAATGATATGATTATAGATCATAACCTAGATGTGCTGTGTTTGACAGAAACCTGGCTAAAACCTGACGACTACATTACTTTAAATGAGTCCACTCCCCAAGATTATTGTTATAAACACGAGCCGCGTCTGAAAGGAAAAGGGGAGGTGTTGCTGTAATTTATAATGATAACTTCAGTATTACTCAGAAGTCTAGTTTCAAATATAATTCCTTTGAAGTTTTGGTGCTTTATGTAACATTGTGTAGTGTAAATGATAAATCCGTTTGACATTTGTGTTGGCTACTGTATACAGACCACCAGGGCACAATACAGACTTTATCAAAGAATTTGCTGGTTTTCTATCAGAGTTAGTACTGGCTGCAGATAAAGTACTAATTGTTGGTGATTTTAATATCCATGTTGACAATGAAAAAGACGCATTGGGATTGGCATTTAAAGACATTATAAACTCTATTGGAGTTAGACAACACGTATCTGGACCCACTCATCGCCTTAATCATACTTTAGATCTAATACTGTCACATGGACTAAATGTTGATACCATTAAAATCCTGCAGAGCGATGACATCTCAGATCATTACCTAATATCATGTATACTTAATATAGCTAAGGCTGCAAAGCCATCCCCTCGCTTCAAATATGGCAGGACTATAACCGCTGCGACTAAAGATTGCTTTATACATAATCTTCCTCATCAGTTCCATCTCCTCAGAATTACAGATAGCCAAGAGGAACTTGATGTTGCAACAGAAACTACTGACTCTCTCTTTACTAGCACTTTAGACATAGTTGCTCCTCGGCGCTTAAAGAAGATTAAAGCAAATAATCCAACGCCGTGGTACAACGAGCACACTCGGGCCCTTAAAACAGCAGCCAGAAAAATGGAGCGCAGCTGGAAGAAAACAAAACTGGAGGTTTTTCGCAATTTGTGGAAAGAGAGCATGATTGCATACAGAAAGGCCATAAAAACTGCTAGATCTGCTTATTTCTCAACTCTTTTAGAAGAAAACAAACACAACCCTAGGTATTTATTCGATACAGTGGCTAAATTAACAAAGGATAAAGCTTCAACTTCTGACGTTTGTAAACAACACAGCAGTAATGACTTTATGAACTTCTTTACTAGTAAGATTGATAACATTAGGAATAAAATTATAACCATGCAGCCGCCTACTACAGTATCACTTCAGACAGAACATTGTAGTCTCACTGAGGAAAAATTACACTCATTCACTGCTATAGGAGGAGAAGAATTGGCTAAACTTGTCAAATCATCAAAATCAACAACATGTATGCTTGACCCTATACCGACTAGGCTATTAAAGAGATGCTTCCAGAGGTCATAGATCCTCTGCTTAATATTATTAATTCATCCTTGACATTAGGATATGTTCCAAAAACTTTTAAGTTGGCTGTAATTAAACCACTTATTAAAAACCGCAACTTGATCCTAAAGAATTAGTCAATTACAGACCAATCTCGAATCTACCGTTTCTATCAAAAATATTAGAAAAGGCAGTGTCTTCACAATTATGTTCCTTTTTAGAAAGAAATTGTATATGTGAGGATTTCCAGTCAGGATTTAGACCGTATCATAGTACTGAGACTGCTCTAATTAGAGTTACAAATGATTTACTCTTATCATCTGATCGTGGTTGTATCTCTCTATTAGTGTTACTCGATCTTAGCGCTGCATTCGATACTATCGATCACAATATTCTTTTAAATAGACTCAAAAATTATGTTGGCATTAGTGGAACTGCATTGGCATGGTTTAAATCTTACTTATCTGACCGTTATCAGTTTGTAGCAGTAAATGAAGAGATGTCACACCGATCACAAGTTCAGTATGGAGTACCGCAAGGCTCAGTGTTAGGACCGTTGCTTTTCACCCTGTATATGCTACCACTGGGAGATATCATTAGGAAGCATGGCGTTAGTTTTCATTGTTATGCTGATGATACTCAGCTCTATATTTCTTCACACCCTGACGAAACTTACCAATTCACAAGATTAACGGAATGCATAGCTGATATTAAAAATTGGATGAATAGTAATTTCCTGCAACTTAATTCAGATAAAACTGAATTTTTAATTATTGGACAGAAAAGCTCCACAAAGAGTGCCCTAGAATACTGTCTAACCCTCGATGGCTGCTCTGTCAAGTCCTCGTCGTCAGTGAGGAACCTGGGTGTGCTCTTTGATACCAATCTTTCATTTGAAAGCCACGTTTCTAGCATCTGTAAAACTGCATTCTACCATCTTAAAAATATATCTAAATTACGTCACATGCTTTCAATGCAAAATGCTGAACAACTAGTACATGCGTTCATGAGCTCAAGGCTAGATTATTGTAATGCTCTACTGGGTGGTTGCCCTGCTCGCCTAATAAATAAACTCCAGCTGGTCCAAAACGCAGCAGCTCGAGTTCTTACTAGAACCAGGAAGTACGATCATATTAGTCCAGTTCTGTCAACACTGCACTGGCTCCTATTAAACATCGCATAAATTTTAAAATCTTGCTTATTACTTATAAAGCAATAAATGGTTTAGCTCCCAGTACTTAAGCGAGAGCTCTTAACGCAATATACTCCATCACGCCAATTGCGGTCTCTAAACTCTGGCCAGTTGAAAATACCTAGAATATCTAAATCAACTGCAGGCGGTCGATCCTTTTCCTATTTAGCACCTAAACTCTGGAACAGTCTTCCTAGCATTGTTCGGGAAGCAGACACACTCTGTCAGTTTAAATCTAGACTAAAAACACATCTCTTTACTATGGCATACACATTGAACATTTTTAACTTTCTTTATTCAAATCAAATGACTGATTATTAGGCTGCATTAACTAGGTCAGCGGAACCGGGAACACTTCCCATAACACCTGATGTACTCGTTACATAAAAAGAGTGGCATCCACACTAATGTTAGTCTCTCTGTTTATCCCGAGGTTTACTGCAGTCGGCCGGATCCAGGCCGTGTCCGGATCGGATGGTGGACCTGCATCTGGACATGACCAGCTCATCCTGGAGTGTCTGCTGAGACCGTGTCCATTAGTGTCTCCTCTGAATTCGCCTCACCGAACGTGATCCTCAATTAACCCGTCTCCGCGCAATAACTCCGATCTTTCAAGTATTCATATTCTTGTGTAATCGCCATCCTAAATGAGCCCGCCTCTGCAAGGCGTCATACCCAAAATTTCGAATATTCCTATCTAATATGATTTAAGACCTGCAAGGTTGCCAGAGTAATAATTATACACTGTTAATAATAGGCCAGAGGAGAACTGGCACCGACTGAGTCTGGTTTCTCCCAAGGTTTATTTTTCTCCATCATGCCCTGATGGAGTTTTGGTTCCTTGCCACTGTCGCCTTTGGCTTGGCTTGCTCAGTTGGGGACACTCAAATTATGATCCAAGTTACTCAACTAAATATACAAATAGAATTTATTAATTTGGTCATATATAATTCTATAAACTATCCAAATTAAACTAGCCAAATCAAATTTTGTTGCAATGTTGTCCTGTTTAACACTGTGAAGCTGCTTTGAAACAATCGTCATTGTAAAAGCGCTATATAAATAAAGTTGATTGATTGATTGATTGATTGATGAATCAGCACCTCTGAGTCCAGACTTTCAATTCATTGAAAGTCTTTGGGATGTGCTCGAGGAGACTTTACAGATTGCATGACTCTTGCGTTGTCAATACAAGATCTGGACCAAAAATGTACGCACCTCTTGTTGATAAAACATCACAACATTTATTTCCATACAGAGGTGCATGCTAGAAACATAATGATCACTGCAAAAATGATCCAATCACAGAATCTCAAGAACTTTGGTATTGACAATTGTTTAATTGTCATTATCTTAGAATAAGAGGATTCACAGAATTTCCCATTAGTAATGATGACATCACATTCGCTCATCTCATAAAGACGGTCATTCCAACATGACAAAAGCTTCAGATGGCATATGGTTGGTAGAGCTGTTGACTGTCACGGGTTCCCAAATGTGTCTACATTTTGACATGTTGCTGGTTAATGAGCCTCAAAATGGATTTTTAAACACCTGGTATGAGTCTAATTTCAAAATTGTAAAAAAAATCTCCATGAATGTCTTGCTTAGCGAGCTCTTTTGCTTATGTTTTTCACAGATTGCAAAACCAGTTTAGGGAGTTAACACTCTCATTCCTGCTTTAACATTTGAAAAGACTGTGAATTATGAAGACATTTCATCACAGGAAATGACCAACACAATGACCATATTTTAAATAACAGTCACACCCTGTCAGCTACACCATCAAACTTAAGTGCTTGAGTGCTAAAAATCATTGTTTATGACCTTTACAGACTTACCAGATTTCAGAATAAACCCGCTGCCCTGTGAGAAAGAAGTAAACTATAGCATACTTTTAACAAAGTACTTAATATACGTTAATAGAAAATGCTTACGTGCCAGATAAATGAAATGCTCCCTTTCAGTCGATCACGTTCCAAAGTACGTCTCCGTTCCCTCTTTCAGGGAACGAGTGTTACATACGTAACCGAGATGTTTTCTGTCACTTCCGTGTTAATGGAAATTAAATAAAAATGTATCATAGTTTAATTTATAATGTACTGAATGCAATTAGCGGAACTTTAGAGTGCTTTTTTGACCCACTTAAGTGGGACTTAAGTACATCTTTTTTGTCATTTCCTTATTATTTTCTTGTATTGTCTTTAAAATATAGTGTACTGACAAATGTACCGAAGGGCATTTTTGGAAAACTAAAATATACTTCAATGTAATTTCTATTGAAACTTGTACTGTAATATATTTGTAACATATTTGCATTATACATTTGTAATGATGAAGTTGCAGTTTATTACATTTAACAACTTTAAATGTAATATCAAATAAGTAGACATGATTACAAAGTGCACTTTTAAATAGTGTACTTAAATCAATGCCTAGTTTCACAGGCTTATACCTAGTCCCATATTAAATTGCATGTTAGAGCTGTCTTAACTGAAAACAATTTGCACTGACGTATCTTAAAATATGTCAGCGCCATTGTTTTGTCTCAAGATGCACACCAGTAATGTTTTTTTTTCTAAGGCACATTTATAAAAGCTACTTAAATGTCCAAATTGAAGGCCTAATCCTGGCTTAATCTAAGCCCTGTCTGTGAAACCAGGCCAAAGTGCACTCTATTCAAGTACTCTTAAATGGCCTTTTATTTGATAAATATTATATAATTTGCAAGTAATTTTTTTATTATACTGAAGTACACTATAAGTCCACATTCAATATAATTAAGTACACTTCTTTTCACAGAGGGCTGCTAAAGTGATATTTAAATTGATTAATAACCATCTTAAATGCAGAATTAACAAGCTGGGTTTGGATAAGGTCTCAGGCGCAGAGGAGCCCTCATCTCACTGTCAGGTGGAGGAGGTCCACACGTTCCAGCCCGTCCAGTCTGCTCCTCTAAATGTTGAGAAGATTGTTTATATAGACATCGGCACAGCACATTCTGTTGCAGTCACAGGTCAGAGCACTTCATTCACATTACAACTCAATGTGCTGTTCTGATTTAGACTGACTGACTCACAGACTATGAGTATGTGCCCTAAACGCAGAGAAAGGTCAGTGTTTCACCTTCGGCAGTAACCAGCATGGGCAGCTTGGCTGCAGTTCCCGCAGAACCAGTCGAGTGCCCTATCAAGTCTCAGGACTTCAGGGAATCATCATGGCCGCGTGTGGCGATGCGTTCACTTTGGCTATTGGAGCAGGTAAACAAGACATATACTAGTGTGATATATATATATATATATATATATATATATATATATATATATATATATATATATATATATATATATATATATATACACACACAAAATATTTCTGCTTACTGTAAAGGATCCAGACATGATGATCCTGATTTTTCACCCATGTTTCATAAGTGTTTATTGTAATTATTGAAATACAGTAATTTTAACTTATTGCAGTGAAAAAAAAGTGCAATAAAATGTTTTTTAAACCTCTAATCTTTAAAAGTTATTTGAAACCATTCAGGTTCAATGTTTAATGGTAAAACATGGTGTTACATCCAAACCAGCATGGGTGATACCGATAATCTCTTTATATGGCTTTGTTTTTTTATTTATAACTGTATAAGTGAAGCAAAACTCTAAAATGTGAAACAGGTACATCTAGGCTATTTAATTTGATCTATTTCAGTATATCTGTTATGATTATGGGGGAAAATGAGATTGGGAATGATTATATTCTTTTTTTAGTTTACTTTAGATGACATTTTAATATCATACTTAAAAGACAATTACATTGAAAATTAGACCAATTTTTGGTTACACTTTATTTCAATGGTCCACTTTAGACATTCTGCTAACTATAAGTAAAATGTAATGGTCCTAAAACAGACTAATATAATATATTATAATATAATATTTAGTTATTGTTGTTGTTTTTTGATACTGGGATAACATTTGACCTGGACAACTACATCAGATCAATATAATGGCAATGCATCCCAGACAAGGCTGCTATCAAGCCATTCATTTCTTCAGTCACAGAATGTGCTCTAGTGGGGGCAGGTAGGTTAATTAATGTGACATGTGGCTAAAGGTCAGCATGTAACCCCGACTGTGTCCCAGAGGCTTAGAAGACTCTGAAGACCTTTATTGTTTCATGTTGTCTTTGTTCATTCATGATTCTCACAGGATCTGACATGCAGAGCAATAGACTGACAAAGATGTTATTCAGACAAATTCTGTTCAGAATTGCGAGTAAATGTTCCACTCCTTCTTTTCGGCAGAGGGGGAAGTGTACACCTGGGGTAAAGGGGCACGTGGTCGACTAGGAAGGAAAGAGGAGGATTCTGGGATACCAAAGACAGTGCAGCTCGATGAGAGCCACCCTTTCACTGTCACGTCAGTGGCTTGTTGCCATGGAAACACACTGTTGGCTGTGAAACGTAATGTGCAGCTATAATTACTTTTACAAATGTTAGCAGAATCTGGATATTTACTGAAATGTATTTGTTGTAATTATCTATTGTCGATTTGGTATTACAAAGGTTGTTGTCATTGTTCTCTCATCAGAGTGACTAATTCTTACTCATCAATTCTCTCCTTTCCTCAGCATTTTTTGAAGAGCCTGTTTCAAAGTGACAGAGCCCAAATCGCTCCACACACTCCGCAGAAGAGGCGTTCAGGTCCTGTGCATAAGGATTGAGGGATTGGACGGTTCATTGAGAATTACAAGCCATGCAGTTCCGTTTATAACGTGACATGATTTCCTGATATGAAAAGGGTTTTTTTGACCAATTGTAAATTACTATTAACTTATAACAACAGATTTGCATCACATATTTTGTGTACATAAATTAGAGGTTAAAAATAATAACGTGTAGCATTGTAAATAATGCCTAATTCCTCATTGAGGCCAGACTGAATGGGATAAAACAAATCTTTTTGTGAAGATAATAACGTGCTGGAAGTGTCATAATACATGTATCACAGTTCTTATGTGGGAGTTCTTATTTGTGGCCAAAAAGAAATTATTTTATAAATAAAAGCTTTAATAATAAATACACATTTGTAATTAAGAATAATATATTCTTTATATTGCTAATAATAATGTAAATATAGCCATTGACAATTATGTTAATTATTAAGTATTAATTTTTTAGCTAGAACAATTCCAATAAATATGAATGCATATTAATGTATATTGCATATTAAAAAGCATGCTCATGTTTTATTCTCAGTTAAATCCCATGGAGAGCTCGTGCGTCCATCATGCTATGATGTAATTCTTCTGCAATATGTGATGCACAGAGCATGTCATTAATGTGGCGCGCGCTTTTCCGTGCAAAACATATTTACCGTTGACGAGAGTTGAATATGTTTAAATGAAACCTATCTATTGAATAGTCGAACTCTAATAAACTGTCTTAACTCTAATTCCCTGATTTCTGCTGTTGTGTTGTTGTTCTGTTGACGTAATGTCTGCACGGATGTCGTGTGCTTCTCGCCGATAGAGGGAGTCGTTTGCCTTACAAATAACTTTCTGCAACCTTTTGTTACCAGAGATTGCCTTTGAATGCACACTTTTGAGACTGTTATTTAATAAATAAATAAGACGTTTTCATCTTTATTCCCGTTTTATATCCGTATATATATTCTAAAACTGCGTGTATAGTTACGTACATTTCATATTTTTCATATGTTATAATGGGCAGGAATACACTGAGTATTCAAGGTGGGAGGGGGATTTTTACATAATTTTAAAAGCGTTTTATACACTCTTAATAAAACAAAAAGGTTATTGGTATCAGTAGTTCTACGAAGAACCTTTAACATCCATGGAACCTTTCCATTCCAAAAAAGGGCTTTTAAAGTGGAAAATAGTTCTTTAGATTTTTAAACTGATCTTGATTTTAAGAAAATATTTCGTCTTCTTCTTCTGATTTTTTTTTTTTTGATTTTTTTTAATGTTTTTTAAATATTCTTTGAGGAACCAAACATTAAACATTATTCTTATGTGCTACATTTTAACCAGCATGGGTGATAATAACCTCTTTATATGGCTTTGGTTTTTATTTATAACTATTGACTATTTATGGCTATTTTTAAATATATATTATTTAATTAAAAGATTATTTAAAGTCTCACGAGAGTCACATCTCTGGCCGAAGGGACGTAACTTGCTTAAAATAGCCTTTTTTTTCTTTCTTTTTGAATAAATGTAACAACAAAGGTTATTAGCCTATTTTGACATAATACATCACAAGCATATCATAAAAAGCGTTTACAGTTTCTAAGATATAGTTATTCTGTAGTGAGAAGGGCCTCAAGAGAAATCCCGAACTTTACTGACATAAATTCAATGAAAATAATCCTATACTTGGCTACATTATAACGCTCACAGACGGTATTACTGTAAATAACTGTAAATAAGCCTGCCCTTCTTATTTCTGCGGGGCTGAGAGGGATTTAAATGTGGCTCCTCCCTCATGAATAGTGGGTGGGGCGTTATATACCTAAACAGATGGGATCCGAGCTTTGTCTCCAGGCTGTCAGTGTTATTCTCGACAGGCGCTGTGAATGTTCCTCGTCGCGCGCATCCTCCCGCTTCATCAAAGAGCACGAGCGCTGCATTGACAGCCTCGTCATACAGACTGATCGTCGGGTTTAAGCTGTCATCCTGATGTTGGATCGAGCCGTGTTGCTCGAAAGAGGAAGCTGAGAAGGAACAATACCGACGGTTTGGGAGCGCGAGCTTGAGTATCGTTGGCAAGTGAATATCAGTTTTCATACGCGCTCTGTCAGCGCCTTTTCCGAGCGTTATTGCAGAGGACAACAAACGACGGTTTCTATAGACGCTTAGTGTAAAAACCAGCAATGCCGGGGTTCGACTACAAGTTCCTGGAGAAGCCCAAGAGACGCTTTCAGTGTCCTCTGTGTAGCAAAGCAATGAGGGAACCCGTCCAAGTTTCCACATGTGGACACAGATTCTGCGATACCTGTCTGCAGGAATTTCTCAGGTAAGGAAACACGTATATTTTACGCTAGTAAGCTATAGGATACACACACACAAACAACATTTTAAGCAGCGGAGTGTATTCCAGTGAGTTTCGTCAATCATCATGTCAACACATGGCAGTCATTCAGTCTTATTTGCGCGACAGTTTACATGTTTATTTCTGCCCGTAGGCCTTGAGTTGATTTGTCAGCCAATAGAAAACTGGGGATGTTCTGTATGCAAATATCTTGCAAATGAAGTTAGTTGTTGTATTGTCACGAGACAAATAATACTGACAGATGGGTGTGTATTGAGGGAAATGCAACATTGAATATAAAGAGAATGCAATCCTAATATCAAAAATACCAAGTAATACCAGTGCCATCATTAGCAGAGCAATTCCTGTAACATTCAGAAAAAAACTACTTGTGGAGAAAATATTTTTCCTTGAGCCTGTCTAGTTGTGCTCATTATTGGGAGAAACATTCACAGACCTGTGTGTGTGTGTGGTGTGTGGTGTGTGTGTGTGTGTGTGTGTGTGTGTGTGTGTGTGTGTGTGTGTGTGTGTGTGTGTGTGTGTGTGTGTGTGTGTGTGTGTGTGTGTGTGTGTGTGTGTGTGTGTGTGTTCAGGCAGTAGAGACCCTCAGCTCTGGCCCTGTCTGTCATTTTGACCCGAGGCACTGCAAGGCTCTTTGAGGGGGGGCGATCTCACATGTGGGATTAGGAAGCGAATCCTTTATTGGAATCTTTATTGGAATCAGAAGACTGGCGGATTGTTCGCTCAGCACAAATTTTTGTTATTTGTAGTTTGTTTGCTAGGTCATGTAGGATGGACATGCATAAAATATACATGCTCAAAATTTAATAACAAGTCAAATTGAAAAATGCAAGCCAACAAAATAACCCTGCAGATGTTTTAATGTTAACATAGTAAGTTAAACATCAGTTTTATAGCTTTCGGTTTCAACTACCAGGAAATTCAAAACGAGAACATTCACTGTTAACAGGCAGTTATGAAGCAGGAGTGCCCTTTAAAGGACTCGTCGCTATTAATTGTATAATGTTATGTGTGTCATCGAGTCATTTATTTGCTCGGGGAATGACATGATAACACTGTAAACATGACACACTGAATGATTGACAGCTGGGATGCTCATTCTTCTCACCTGTGGCATTTTAAATGTCTTTACTGTCACTTTTGATCAATTTAAAGTGTCCTTGCTGAATAAAAGTATTAATTTCTTTAGAAAATTTCAATTTTTGAGCAAGGTGAGTTGTCTGGCAGCCTTACATGGGCCGGATTTGGCCTGTGGGAAGCCAAGCCAGTTGAATAGGATGTTACAGTACACATTGTCATACCTTTTAGTGCAAATAGATCACATTATGCCTTCATAAATGCTGCACACTAAAAGAACATCGCTGTATTTATATTTAGAAAGTTGACAGATCATTGTATCATGCCAACACTGATATCCGGACACAGCAGGGAAACATGAGAGCATGAATTGATTCTGTGAACACACATGATCAATTCAACACTGAACAATTGCAACAAAGGCGCAATGCCAGTCACAAAGATCCAATCTAGTTTTTCCACATATCCAAACAGGTTTTGTTTCTTTCCTGTCTGCATGTTGTGGAGGATAAACATAACTTGTGCTGATGCTGCGGTGAAAGATAAGAGGTTTCGGGTCAAGTTTGCATCTCGTTCAGATTCCAGTGAATGCGAGGTCCACTACACACACCCTTAGAAACACTGAAATGTCATGTACGTTTCTGGATAGAGGGAAGAAGAAGGAAGCACATGATGCATTTTGCCTAAGGCTCTGTGTGTTTATGTTTGTTCTATTCTCAGTAAACCTCTTTGCTCTCACGCCTACATAGGAGAACGATTTTTGAACGTGAAGCTTTGCTCAGTTTTATATTCTTGCTCGAGATAACACAAATAAAAGACGTTTCGTGTAAGACTAACTGAATGCAGTCAATGCTCGTGAGTCATTGGGTCATTAGTGTGTCACCGGGAGGAAATATGATCTACTTTTCTTTATGAGTAACTTTTTTTCTCTTTATCAATGTTTGTCACTAGCCAATGAGTGACTTTTTAACACTAGTTAAAGCTATGATTAAAATGACTTGATTAAGCATTTTTTAAAGGGTCTTCTCTTGATGCACAAAATGCAATTTTTTTAGAATATTCACTATAGAACTTTCGGTAGCACTTTATTTTAGGGTTCAACTCTTGCTATGAACCAGTTGCTTATCATGCATATTACTAGGATATTGGCTGTTTATTAGTATAAAGCACATATTAATGCCTTATTCTGCATGATATTATTCCACATCCCTTAACCCTACCCAATACCTAAACTTAAACGCTACAAAAACTAACTATTAATAAGAAGTACATTAGGAGTTTATTGAGTCAAAGTCTTGTCCTTGACTTTTTAGAATCTGATTCATTGAAAAGATTCAACTCAAAAGAACAGAATGCTACTCATTACTTCATTGTAGGTCTTTTGAGAATTCTGTGCATATGTTTTCATTGTTTTGAATGTGAAAAATTCAATAATTTCAACCTCCACACCACAAAGAATCGGGGGAACGTGTAAATCCTGAACAATTTGAAAAGTCACTGGGCCAGTGGTCAAAAAGGTTAAGAATCACTGATCTAAAGAAAATATTAAATCATTACTAACTTGTTGAATTAGTTTGAAGTGGATGTTTAAATCATGATTCATGAGGATTGTGTGGATCAGGATCACAAGCTCAGTAGTGCGTCCGGATAAGTATGTGCTTTGTTGACATTGCGTGCTATTCTCTTCTTCATTGTTGTGTATAGTACACATTCAAAGTCATTCCATCCGTTATTTCAGTCAGCCTCTGATCAGTTCAGACCTGCCATGACTTTGGGAAATTTTGCCATATGTGCAAGGATTTACATGGGTTATGCTCTTGCACAACAAAGCCCGACTATGATTCACCATCTGCTGCATTTAACCATTATTGGAAAAGGGCCTCCAGCTACTTCAGGTTAAGTCTCACGCTACATGTACACCTATAGACTTGCCCTGTAAGACTTGATTCAGGTTTGAATCTGAAAGCATCTCAAAATCCTTTTTCTTGGAAATGGCTCATTCAAGGCAACATGCTTTGACTGTTGGATATTTACGTTGTAAATGGAGCGTGTTTCCGCTGAAGAAGGAATTTGTAAGGAAGGTGGTTGTCTCAGAAGACCTAATCAGCGCCGGGAGGGTCAGGAGGGGCCGACCCACAGGGTTTATCACTCCGGCAATCAGCTCAAGTCACATGACCATGACGATAATGCAGAGTAGATGAACCTTGAACTGAGGGCATTTGGTTCACCGGCATAACACAAAAGAAGTTCTCATAATATGGGCTAACATCTCTGAATGCACATACAAGGGCACCCTTAATGTCATAAAGCAATGGATTAGACTAGTTAGACGAGTCAAGTCAAATAAACTCTTGAATGTTTCCATTTGGTGCTTTGTGAGATAACGGTTATTGGTTTGTAGGTTTTGTTCAAGCTTTAGCTTTGTTTGTTTTGTGTCTGAACTTTTTGTGTGTATATTCTGCTCACAGTGCACATTAGGTGTGTCCCAATTCGCAGACTTATGCACTATTTAGCTGTATTGTACGGTACTATAAATAGTATGAGTAGTGTTTTTACACTGAAAATTCCAGTGCGTTAGTGCGTATATCATTTGGGACACGGCTAGTGTTGTCACTAGTACAGACTTCGGTACCAAGTTGGTACTGAAATAAAAAAAATGTGTCGCTTTGAGCCCTGTTGAGCGGAATCATAAACACTTCTGATTGGCCACTGTGTTCACGGCTCATTGGATAAGTTTGTGATTGGCTACTATGATCAACGCATGGGAGCATTTGAAAGCACACGGATGTGTTTGAAAGTGCTTTGAAAGCGGGAGCATTTGATAGCACAAGTATGCGTCAGCAGATTTCCTTTTTTTTTTCATTTTTCACAGGATTGCCTTCTCTGCAGTGGATAAACGGATGGTGATTTAGAACTTGGCCAAAACAATAACTTTTGGAACAGCCTATGAAGCCTAAATATGTTGTCTTGGTAGGCAGCTCACTAGGATAAAGAACATTTAAGGGCCAGATTTACTTACAGCTCTTGCCAACACAAACCCTCTTTTGGAGTTAAAAAATTACTGTCAGTATTTACTAAAGACGCACAGTGATAAATTAGGTGGGATAGGCGTGGACAGGGTTATTTTTGCGGCTGACCTTATTGCATATGCATTTGTAGGAGTTTCCCTTTCAGGTGCAAAATTTATGGGAGGAGAGTATTTAAATGAATCATGCAAGGTTTATGCTCGTAAATTTACTGGTGTTTGCGCCATTATTTACCACGTCTTAAAGCAGACATTAACGGGTAGATTGTAATTATGGAAATGATCCAGCTGCGTCTGTGTGCTTTTAATTCGCAAGTCGTCAGTAGATCACATGCAGAACTGTCCACTCCCATTGGTACTTTTATGGAGTTGCAATCTCACGCTAATTTGCCCAGTTTAGTAAATCTGGCCCTAAGAAGTTTTCCATCTACTATTTGCTTCTCTTGCTTCTTCGCAAAACTTCGGGTGACGCTCTAAGGCAGGGGTTTTCAAACCGGTCCTGGAACACCCCCAGCCCTGCACATTTTGTATGTCTCCCATATTTGACACACCCACTTCAGGTCTTGCAGTCTCTGCTAATGAGCTCATGAGTTGAATGAAGTGTGTTAGATTAGGGAGACATGCAAAATGTGCAGTGCTGGGGGTCCTTTAGGTCATATTTGAAAACCACTGCTCTAAGGTCATCCAAAATCCATATTAAAGTGTTAATGAAATCTCCGCTTCAGGAGCACTCACTTGTTACAGTAGGGTTTGTTAATTTCAGCTGATTTATATAACATTTTATTCCTAAACATGATGAAAACGATTCTTCTGGCTGTTGACAGTATGTTCTGATATATGGAGACATCATCTGGCATCTTTTTTCCGATATAAAAAAAGAAATTTAAGTTCCATATAAAATCTTTAATATATTATGTCAACAAAATTAAGAATATTGAATCTGGCTTTATCCAAGGTTCAGATTTCTCTTCTGGAAATGTATGCAAATTAGTGTATATTTAATTAGAATTTAATTAGCCTTATATGTAAATTTAAACATAACATTTCAAGAAAAACTTGTAACTTCTTGCCTTATAAAAAGGAATGTGTGACAAGTCTTCCATTCAGAAGCTACTTGTATCCAAAGAAAAAAGAAAAGGTGAATATCCTGGTGAAAGGAGCATAAAACCTTAGCTTCTCTATTAAGCTTTAGTTTTCACAGCCTAATTTTCTCAAACAGAATGTCTTTTTTCATAGAGAGTCTGAATAGAGTTCTCTGTGTCTTCTATTGAACTCAAGTCAGTCCTCCTGCGTTCTCTTGAGAGCTGATGGTCCGCAACATGTGCACACTAAAGCCTCACAACGGAAGGGTGGCTTTAATCGGGGTAGAACGGCGTAACTGGTGATGGGCAAAAGTGGGAAAAGAAAGATTGACTTCTTTCCAGCCAGGGCCATCTGTGTGAACAACATCTTTTTTACATTAAAGCTCAAATGAATTGCCCTCTGTCCATTGAGATACAGAAAGGAGCCTCTTTGGCCTGTCCCAGATAGTGAGAGGTTCATTGAGGAATGGGAGATTTAGAGGAAGCATTGGTGCCCAGTACTGAGAGGAAGCCTGACTGGGTATGACAGCTGGGAGTCTGCACCCCCTTAGGATTCATGCCATTGAGGCAGATGAATAGTGACTGGGCATCCTCTCTCACTTCCTGCCCGGCCTCATCAAAGACCCTCACATCCTCTCACAGGTGCCACTGGTCATATAAGTCATCCGTCCAAGCTCATCTGTTAGCTGGGTCCATGACATATAAGATACAGGGTGGCTGATGTTGTGTAACCATCAATTTTCACCTTGAATCTTGAAAAAATTCATAAATATCATTATTTTTTGGGAGTCATGCCGCATGATATGACAAATGATCTAGTATTTCAACAGACTTCTTAATCTCAACACATGGTCTTGAGGCTCTGCAGGGGTTCTCTCTATGATAGCATTTCCTGTTTTGTTTTTTCTGCATGCTGGTCACACCACATGACTTGGCGGACAGTTTTTCAATATTAATATTATTATTATTATAGTATTATTCTAAACTACTTCACAAGGTTTTCTTATGAAGAATTTCATTCTTTTAATAAACCTTTTTTTCGTCATTATGATATCAGGAAAGTTGTATAATCACACTTTTTTTACTTCATGCCATTACCTTTTCTTTTGAGTAAATATCAGAGATTATTATTCATTCATAAATATCATTGTTTTTTGGGAGTCATGCCACATGACATTTTACAGCCAGAACTTACCATGTCTTTTCATAAAAAAGCTCAAATTATATGATATTTTAATATAATTATTGACCATGCCACATGGTCATGAGAGTCTGTAAGGGTGTATTTAAATCATTGTGTGTATGAATTGTATTTTTATTATCTATTATATCATTCCCTGTTGTATTTTTTTTCCTGCATGTTTCTGTATGTTAGTCGCCCCATGTGATTTTGATTTGGTAGACAAAAGTTTTTCAAATATTAATAAGCAATTTAAAAATCTATATATATTTACTAAGAAATAATAAGATTATGCCAAACTACTTAATAAGGTTTTCTTCTATAATTGTATTTTTATTTTTTTCATCATTATAATATCAGGACAGTTGTACCACCTTGATATTTTGACATTATGCCTCTTCTAAAAATATCATATAATTTTCATACACAAAAGAATAGTATTCTTAATTTTTATTTTTGAATAAATTAATAAATAGGGCAGAAAATAGCATCATGCCATGACCCCAACCCTGAATGAGATCTATATCACACAGTTGTATGTTTGCTAATACATTGTGTAGAGAAAGTTGGAAACAGCGTAATATTGATTTGTCTTCCTGAAATAAACTTTCAGCGAGTTGCTTCTTCAGAAATCCCAAAGAGTGCTCAGCTTTTAGACTACGGTCCAACAAATGAAACTGCCTCGGGTGCTACACTGTCCATATCCATAAATATGTTTCCGCAACTTCTGCTGAGAGGGAAAAAAAACCCTGGGATTGTTCATTAGCCATGTCAAGTACATTCAGATCAATTCATGTAGATGAAGAAAACAAGAATTACATAAACGCGTCATTACATAAAATGACGTGATGTCAACTGATCCATGAAGTTTACCACTAAATATTGGTAATACCTTCATATATATAAATACCAAGGTTTTTTTTTTTCTACACAGCAATGCTATACAGAGGAACCTTTTTTGGTTCCTTAAAGAACCTTTCAGTGAACGGTTCTTAAAATAACCATTTTTTTAATGTAAAGAAAATAAGCTTTTTCCATTTTTTTGGAATGGAAAGATTTCATGGATGTTAAAGTTTCTTCATGGAACCACTGATGCTAATAAAAAACCTTTATTTTTAAGAGTGTACATTGTTTTCTCAGCTGCAAGTCTTTGTTTTGGTGTGAATGAACTGAGATCAGGTTTTGGCGATGTGATGTCATAGACTTTAGGGAGGTGGTTATGAGTGTTGTGGACCTCAGCTCCAGCTGTAAACGGGATATTCTGGAGTAAAATTTCTCCATCCCTTCCACGCAGCTGCTAGCTGGCGTAGGGTGAGCCTGTTATTGAGAAGCTCTGCGATGCAATTCATTTGAATGTTTTGCATCAGCACTTCTTTGGTTTAAAGTGCCGTAAGGGTTTTGTGTTAATTATCATCGTAGAGGGTGTTATTAGGAGCTAAAGGAGGTTCAATGAGGGCGACACAAAAAGTGGGCGAGCTCTTAACATTCCTGACTGGATTTTCTGCCCCATTCAGATGTCCATCGTCTGCTTGAGCATAGACAACATTCCTTCGTGAAAACCCGTGGTGCTTGACGACCTGGGACGCTCAGTGATATTAGCGAGGGGTAATAAGTACATAGAAGGGTTCGTGGGGATCCAGGACTTGCCCGGGCATGCTTCAATTTAAAGAGAAATCAAATAATCATACCTTTACTCCCCTTGAGTGCTGATACGCAGGGAACTATTTCAGTTATGCAGTACAGCAGTTTGTCACTCACGCCTGACATGCTGAGGCCAGGTCGCTTTAACCTAGACCTGCCAGAAGCTGGCAGGCTTCAAACAATAGCTAATTTGTGATACTTGCTAAGACAAACATCACTATTGCTATTGCTTATACTTGGGGAATATACAGATCCCTAACACTAGGTATTAAAATGACATGATTGTGACTGATACCTCAAACTGTGTGGCTTGTTTAGAAAAGGTGTGCTGTTGTGTTTCGTGCTGTCAAGGTAGTTCTGGTAGACTTGCGATTTGTGTCTGGTGGATGATGAAACACATTGAAGGAGGGGTCTGAGATATCTAGAGTATTGTAGAAACTTGACAGTGGGCTCGTTTGATTTAGCAACTACCCATAAATCCCTAGAAGCCACGTAGAAATGGTCTAAAATGCATCCAGAGTACCGTAGCAATGCCCTAACAACTATTCCCTGTTGGAAAAACATCTTGATCCAGGCTAAAC